>OV816024.1:57124906-57802813 GCA_929113105.1 Agrypnus murinus
CCATATATACTGCGGTGATCCCCAAATAAAAATAATAATAATTATAATTATCCCACACATATTCTTTACCTCCCTTTAACTAGCTCAGGTTTGTTTCGGTGGAACATATTTGTCAGCGACACTAAATATAATAAAACATACGTTATTTGAACTTTGGAGACTCTTATATCTTTTATGCCTGGAGATGAGAATTGAAAGTGACATAAATTATAAAACATAAAATTATAAGCACTTATGCTTCTGCAAACTGGACACCTGTAACTGTTGTCTGAATTGGAAAAAGAAAATAATGCTGTATGATTGTATTAGCATCAATTAAACACATACGTTAATTGAAAAACATAAAACCTTTATTCAAACAAAATTTTAAAATCACGAAAGAAAAGTCAATGTGAAAGAAAATATGTATTTACAAATGTAATTAAGAATAAATCCTGTAGTTTGCTTAAACGTAAAGGAAAACAGTATTTAACTGACATAAGTTTAATACAGTTATCCGTTTAAACAAACTAAAAATATGATTATTTATAAGTAACTAAAAATTATTCAAAATTAATAAACTTTATTAAAAACAAATACGACTTGTTTATTTATATTGAAAAATCAAAACAAATTCTTACAAAGAATTTAAAAGAAATTTAATCAATTAGATCTTTAATTCCCTCAGATGAACTTTACAATTTAGTATTTATCTTTCTTTTTATTTACAAGAACAATTATTTTCGAAACCAACCTTGTATTTTTAAATAGTTTCCTTTATTCAAAATATCCATCCAATTGGTAAGCCTGCTGTATAACCAAACAGCTGATTGTTATTTATAAAAATATAATCGATGCGTTGATCGATGAACACAAATAAATCCACTGGTATTTAATTATAACGAAGAAATACTTTCTCTTTAATTTATTTATC
Source organism: Agrypnus murinus (assembly GCA_929113105.1). Lineage (NCBI taxonomy): Eukaryota > Metazoa > Arthropoda > Insecta > Coleoptera > Elateridae > Agrypnus > Agrypnus murinus. The sequence goes on from OV816024.1 coordinate 57,125,820, forward strand.
GAAGCACAATAATAAAAACTTTATTAATCCTCGAAGATACCTCAGGTAAACACCTCTTTCAATTAATTTCAACTTTTGTTTATTTCTTAATATTTATTTCAATTGACACATGTCAACAACATATGTTTGGTACTTATAACCTCAAATTTTACAGTTTTGGAAACTGGAGCCGACGTGCTTTCTGCTTTAAATATTTTACGACTGATTTTGTTGGAAAATGCAGCGGTTTTTATATGAAATGCCATAACAAATGAACTCTATGACAGATTCTTCAAAACAACTGACCATCGCCGCTTCCATGACGTCATAATCCGGAAAACATATGATTTTTATCTTCTCTAATCCCAGATCTGATATAATCAACTTGTAGGGCTTAAAACACTGATTAAAAAACTATAATACATATATGGTCCCCAAATGAGTAATAAAGGAGATATGATCGAAAAACACTTAACGATGAAGATTCTCGTTACAGCATAATTTACATACACAATTTAACAAATTAAGAGTTCATCTTTACAGATTAGCTAAATGGGTATACAAAGTGAGTGATACAATTATTACATATATAAAAATCTTTTTACAATTTCATACAAACATGGTTTTATTACAGTACAAACAACAATATACACGAAAGATGCTTTCACAACTTACAGCTTGAATATAACTTCTACGTTAACCAAATTGTGCATAAAATGTCCACTGTGCATTGCTTAAGGCACACATATAAAAACAATGACAATAAAAACCAGGATAAAGGCTATAATAGTGCGTTTTCCCGAACTAAGCGGATCTCAATACCTCCATAACTTTTAATGACCAGGATCTTATTATATGAATTCAAATTTTAATTGTGTTATATCAATCATGACAAGATTTATCTACTTAAACTATTTACAGGAAAATACCCGTGTAAACTTGAGCTGGCCTCAAAGAATGTCAAAGAATATGCTTAACGCTGAATGATCGTAACTTGAAATTTTAAATATGAAGATAACTTCCCTGGCAAGTGGGAAATGTGATCTAAAATGTAACTTAGGTTGCCTATACATGATTATGATAAAACAGGCTGTCTAAATCATATCCTTTTTATTTATAAATGTAATTTATTTATAAGTGCATGTGATTATTAGTAAGTAAGGTTATATTTGCATGAAATCTTTTAAGCTCCTAACTATATTCTTTGTTAAATATATGCCCAAGACATAACATGCCAATTATTTGATTTACGAGCCGATACGAAATATTCATTTTAACGTTACCGAACTTTATCAATGAAATTTTCAAAACGGTGATACCATATCACCTCAATACCGAAACATTCAAGCTTATAAAGCATTGTATTGTGATCTAATTTATCAAATGCTTTCATGAAGTCGGTCCTGTATGCGGTCGTCTATGCTATCTGATACAAAGTCTAAAAAAGGTAGTAAATTTGAAAGCGTGGATCTGCCCTTAAAAAAAACCGTGCTGGTGTCTGGTTAATAGATGCTTTACTTTTAGGAAAAGATCCTCAGTCACAATTGCCTACAGAAGTTTGGCACAAACATTCAAGATAGAAATGGGTCTATAATTAGATAAGTCACTCTTGTTACTCGACTTGTGAACAGGAACAACTCTCGCCACCTTCCATTGGATTGGAAAGTAGCCTTCTCTAATAGACTTATTAAACAATATATGTAGTGGCTTACGAATGGAGGAACTATAAGATTTAATAAAAACTGGAGGTATATCGTCGGGCCCTGCGCTCTTTTTAGCATCAAGTTTGGCTATAGATTTATCTATCTCGCTCAAAGTAATGTTGTTAATATTAATTGATTGATTCAGATTAGGTTAAAGGTTGATTAAAAGTGGTTTATTTGCCGGTTTGTACACCGAAGAAAAGAATTTACTAAAACCGTTAGCCACTTCCTGGTACCCCTCAAATTTATCCGCATTAAATTGCATAATGGGAGGGATAGCGTTGGAGCTCTTTAAATTGGAAACATAGTTCCAAAACTTTTTTGGATTTTCAACAATACCTTCTTCAGTTTTAGAAATGTAGTATTTTTAATCGTATTTATAGCTATTTTACTTTGCGACCTAAGTGTAGAAAACAATTGGTAGTCATTTGCATGTTTGTATGTTTTCCACTTTTTGTGGAGTTTTTCTTTTTGTTTTATAAGTTTTATGATATTTTGTAGAAAACCATTTAGGATATATGTTTTTATTATGAGATTTTACCGGAACATGTTTATTTAGAAGTGTGTTAAGTTTTTCATAAAAAATATTTGTTGCATTTTGCATATCTAAATTTGATAATAAACCCTCCCAATTAATATTGTTGATATCGTTATTGATAGCAGTATAATTTGCTTTAAAAAAGTTTTTTGATTTATAGAAAGTTTTATTTAATTTGATTGAGGGTATTTTAAAAGTTATATCAACAGTAGGATGATGAATGTCCTCGGGGACAAAAGGAAAATCACACCTTTGAACCTCAACATCCTCGGAGGTTGATAAAATTAAATCCAAAATTCTATCATTCCCATTAAGAAATAAATTGAATTGAAATAGATGATTAAAATAAAGAGAGTCGGTGAAGTTTAAATAATTTTCTTCATCAATAAAATCCGGTATTAAATGATTTACTTGTGCCATTTTTGTCCATGTAAATTTTGCAAGATTGTAGTCACCTACACTAAAAAAATTCTCACTATTTGAATCACTATTGATTATTTCAGCAAGATCATGAAAGTGATGTAGGTAATTATTAGTTCCTACATAACCTGGTATATTAATACAGCAAATAATAAGTTTTTTATTACCAGATAACGATATAGATACCCATACGTCATCAAAAATGTTAGCGCTTAAAGGTCTCGGCACTTCCATTGACTCATACTTAGTAGACACTGCCAGGAGAACATATGCATATAGAATGCATATGTTCAACAAATTTGTATTATATGGGTAAACCTTTCAACTGCTGCCTTTCACTATACCAAAGAACGTGATAAAAAAAGTAAGTATATCAAAATTCCCGTCTTCACATTGTGTACAAGTAAGGTAAGAATAATTTTTTCCATGCGACAAAAAATGAAATACTTATTTCATCTCATACGTTCAATACAAATGACCACCCCCCTATACCTTAGCAGTTTATTCTTAATAACTTTGTAACTGCTTACATGACACAAAATAGTGTAGTATGGAAGTTGTAGAGAATCGTATTGCCGACAGAAGTTGTTCTGACAACTTTTTTATTAAGACGTACGGGTAAGGAGATAAATAACTTACAATTAGGAAAAACGTTATACGGCTTACCTGCTTCGTTTTCGACTTACCTCCATTTGACCGCTGCCTTCCACTATACCAAAGAACGGAACCAAAAATGTAAGTACACTAAATTGTTCGTTTTTAAGTTGTCTACAAGAAAGGTGAAATTTTCATCCCCTAAATTTTTACGGTTGTTTACTTTTTTATTACAAACATTTCTCAAAGACGTGTATTGAGGAAGCTGTCGAGAATCATATTGTCGACAAAAATGCTGGTAACAAATTTTGTACTCAGACGTATGGTTATGGAGATAAATAACTTACCAGTAGGAAGAACGTTATACGCGCTTACTGTCTCGTTTTCGACTTACCTCCATTCGACCGCTGCCTTCCACTATACCAAAGAACAGAACCAAAAAGGTGAGTGCACTAAATTATTCGTTTTTAGATTGTCTACAAGAAAGGTCAGAACAATTTTGCTCGTACGATCAAAATGCAATAGTTATTTCACCCCAAAGATTTGCAACCCCTAAATTTTTACGGTTATTTGTTTATAACTTTTTTATTACAAACATCTCGCAAAGAAGTGTATTGAGGAAGTTGTAGAGAATCGAATTTCCGACAAAAACGTTATAAATTACTTTTTTCCTCAGACCTACGGTTAACGAGATAAGTTGAAAAAACACTTTAACCTCTTTTTCCAAGATGGCGGACACTTCGCAGCCTCCGATTAATACGAAAACTTGAATGTAGACTCACCACACACCGCCCTACATACTAAACAAAAAAATTGCTGTTATCAAGTCTTGTGACTTTTTTTACCCTATCGCCTGGACTATTTGCCTCTCAGCTACCGATCAGAGTGAAAATCTATCTGTCAATGAGAATCCTGCGTTATTTGAATGTGAATCTGTGTTTTCTTAGAAAATTATTGTTATATTGCATGTGTTTACAGTTTATTGCTAATTTTTTTATAAATTTTCACCTAAGAGTATGAGAGCTCGATATACTACTCATTCTGACGGAAAGTTAAAAAAACAACAGTTATTAATTATTTTGTGCAATTTCGAAATTAAATATGGGTTGAATTAAAATTCTTAAAATTAAAATTTCTCCTGAATTTGGCAACAATATACAAATGAATAGCTTTAAAATTGTAATTACTATATTTATTGCCCTAGCAAACATTGTCCTTAATATTACGTACATTTTTTGTTGAGCGTGGAATATACTGATCTGTTTCGTCCGAAGGGAGGTAACAGCGAAGTTGAGTCAAAATTTCTCAAAAAATACATTTTTTCAATAGTATTCAACATGCTCAACATTAATCCAGATGCATTTTGCGAAAATATTTTTTTGTAAATAATATTCGTTATTAAAGTTTATAGTCATTTTTTTGAAAAAAATATGCTACAGACGTTCTAATGAACAAAAATTTCTCATTTCATCGTTAGTTCAATCATCATTAAACACATATTTGTAGTGATTTTTCCTGATTCGAAAAGTTGCATTTTAGTCAATTATTTATAAGTTTGTTGATAACAAATTCAAGTAAAACTATGTTCTGCGCCTTATTTCGACTCGAAAAAAAAACAACAAATACTTCTTTCGTTTCTTAAAAATATGCCGTTGAGAAAAAAATGGCTCGAAGTTAAAAAAAAGTTATTTGAGTTTTTTCATCGTCGCGCAAGGCTTGCGAGTAAGCTGCGACTTGTCATGCTCGCGTCTAAACTATCCTTCTACCAAAAACAGAATTATGCAAAGTCCTCGCTGTAATCTAAATGATAAAATAAACAATAAATGAGCTAGAAAGATTTAGTAGCGGAACAAACTGATTTTAATTAAAACTAAATGTAAAATCAGCAATGAAAATCTGTTTGTTCTAGAATATGTCACTTAATTTTTAGTAACGTGAAATTTGCACTCGTATCTTATTTCTCCCCGGGTCGTATTCGTTTATTCAGATGTGATTACGAAAATTACTCATTTCTTGTATTTACCATTGAAATATAGATATGCCATTATTGTACAATTTTCGTTTATACTGATCTATTGTTTACCTGATTTACTCATTTCGCTTTCATGAAAGAAATGTGTCTAATTAAGTTAATCTATTTTAAATACAAAATGCCGCACCAAATTCATGCTGTAACACTTTTAATAAAAAAAAGTCATAGTCGCGTTTATAGAAACATTAAGCTAGTGAACGAAAATTGGAGTGATGTGTATCAAAACTTGATCGGAAAATATGTGTGTGATTCGTGCAGGCGATCGATTTTAAAATCAAATTCCGTCGAAGAACTGCAAATTCAAAATATTAATAATCTCCAAATTAATGTCGAAAACAATTTCACAAAGGAAAAAAATCCGAATATCGATAGTGCCTCGAATTCTGATGAAGAAAATTGTGAAGAGAAAGATCCTTCATATCAATGTGAATCCGACGATGAAAATCTGAAAAGAAAATTAACCGGTGATATTGCAGAAGATGTCAAAGTGAAACGTGGAAAATTATGCGTTGTGGATAAAAATCCTAAGTAGATAGGCTAGGACAGTTCGGCGGCAAAATCCCATGTATTTTTAAAGGGGCCTCAAAGTTAGCGAAAAGATCACAAATCCAAGATGGCGGCGGCTCGCGACAGCGTATACCGTGTAAGCATATATCATCGTTAACTTCAGATACCTTGGGATGAAAATACATGGGATTTTGCTATGTATATTTACTAATTAAGAACAAATTAAGAAAAAATTCACATACACGTGTCAACTTTAAATTACGGTCGACAGGAATCGATATCAGAACCAACTAGTATTCCCCTTTTTTGCGTTTAAATTTATATATTATTGGAAACCCATTCGTAAAAGAAAGGCAGTCCATTCATGCGTCAGCCTGTTAAGGCTCATACATTCCAGATGAATGAACGCTTTTAAAAGCATATTCTAGAAAAGAATTATCATTTCTAATAAAAGAATTTAATTAACAGCCCTTCGAGGTCGAGTCGGAAGCTCCTAACAGCTTTTTTCCTATAGCTGAAGAAAAAAAATCAAGATTAGTTTTGTACGTATTACATCATACGGTATTTTTAAAAGGGTATCATTTCCTTATATTAAACTCATTTAATAAATCGATGGGAAAATAACTAAAAGAAGGGGTCGACACAGCTGCAATGTATTCAACATTCCGTAAATCTATCCATCCGTTAAGTTAGATAGAATCGGTTCACGTGCATCACCCTAGGGTATCCGCACCCTCTTAGTTTTTATTACTTTCGCATGTTCCAGTTCCAACACATCATAAGCGTGGGGAAAGTGATTAAGCTATAAATACGTTGCATTCTGTTTGTACGTGACAGTTAGTTGTCATACGTCATCATGAACACAATAGATCTCTTCGGCAGAGCTATGATGAGCATGACAGATAAAGCAGCAGCAGCAAAACGCGGGCCGAGAGGTTATGGCTTCAAATTAGCACCTGATGGTAATGTCGATGTTGAGAACCGACGTATAAAATGTAGGCGCTCCTATCAACGATAACGATCTTGTCACAAAGCGATCTGTACTAATAATGATAATAAAAAAAATAACTGATTAGCGTAGATATAAGCAAACTAAGCATCTGCGCAGCATTCCCGTAAGGCTCACCACAATTCCTATCTGCGCTAATCAGGCGTTTGATATAATACACTTAAAACTAGAATAAAAATGGTGTCCATATCAATATGAATATATATTCTTCTTCAGGTCTGCTGTTAGTAAATTCCGTTATTAGTTGGCATTATACACTCTCTTTATGTTGTAAGAGTTTGTACGTGATGCAGATTCGGCTATTAGGGTATCAAACGATGATCGCATAACTTTTTGAGTATCCTCGAGCGCTTGTACTTTATCTAATAATTTTTTATAATTACTATCTAGGGTATTATTCGTTTCTTCTATCTTTGTCAACACACTTGAATGATTAGTATCCATCTCATCATTTGCTATTAGGAGATTTCTCTTTGTTTCTTTTTCCAACGTTGTTAGCAAACTGTTAAGTTTACTAGTTTCAATGTCAACCTTTGTTACCTTTTGCTTTAGATCTTTAATAGTGTTCTGAGTGTCGGTAGTCATTGTAATGAACGTTTGTACAGCAGAGTCAAATTGAGTATCTACATAGGCTATAGAAGCGACATCAGTACCATCTATAGGGTAACTTACTGAAACAATATGTTTACCATCTGCATTAAACTGCATTTGATCTTTTGTATGCATAGCTCGCTTGTTAAAATACTGCCTAGAAATTATATCTTTATCTTCTAGAGGTTCCCCTATATTACAAATTTTTCCATCTTTAGCATTATAGTACGATTCCCGTCCTTTATCCTCTCGTCTCAAACATTTAGAGAGTAATTTTCTTTCAACATTTTTCGTGCAAACATCGTGGTCATCAATCGGTCCATTAACATGTACTAGTCTTCTCTTCTTAACATCTACTATAGCTTCAGAGTCGTCAGCAATAGCTGATAACATTAGTACAGATCGCTTTGTGACAAGATCGTTATCGTTGATAGGAGCGCCTACATTAGTTATACGTCGCTTCTCAACATCGACATTACCATCAGGTGCTAATTTGAAGCCATAACCTCCCGGCCCGCATTTTGCTGCTGCTGCTTTATCTGTCATGCTCATCATAGCTCTGCCGAAGAGATCTATTGTGTTCATGATGACGTATGACAACTAACTGTCACGTACAAACAGAATGCAACGTATTTGTAGCTTAATCACTTTCCCCACGCTTATGATGTGTTGGAACTGGAACATGCGAAAGTAACAAAAACTAAGAGGGTGCGGATGCCCTAGGGTGATGCACGTGAACCGATTCTATCTAACTTAACGGATGGATAGATTTACGGAATGTTGAATACATTGCAGCTGTGTCGACCCCTTCTTTTAGTTATTTTCCCATCGATTTATTAAATGAGTTTAATATAAGGAAATGATACCCTTTTACAAGTACCGTATGATGTAATACGTACAAAACTAATCTTGATTTTTTTTCTTCAGCTATAGGAAAAAAAGCTGTTAGGAGCTTCCGACTCGACCTCGAAGGGCTGTTAATTAAATTCTTTTATTAGAAATGATAATTCTTTTCTAGAATATGCTTTTAAAAGCGTTCATTTATCTGGAATGTACGAGCCTTAACAGGCTGACGCATGAATGGACTCCCTTTCTTTTACGAATGGGTTTCCAATAATATATAAATTTAAACGCAAAAAAGGGGAATACTAGTTGGTTCTGATATCGATTCCTGTCGACCGTAATTTAAAGTTGACACGTGTATGTGAATTTTTTCTTAATTTGTTCTTAATTAGTAAATATACATAGCAAAATCCCATGTATTTTTAAAAGGTATCTGAAGTTAACGATGATATATGCTTACACGGTATACGCTGTCGCGAGCCGCCGCCATCTTGGATTTGTGATCTTTTCGCTAACTTTGAGGCCCCTTTAAAAATACATGGGATTTTGCCGCCGAACTGTCCTAGCCTATCTACTTAGGATTTTTATCCACAACGCATAATTTTCCACGTTTCACTTTGACATCTTCTGCAATATCACCGGTTAATTTTCTTTTCAGATTTTCATCGTCGGATTCACATTGATATGAAGGCTCTTTCTCTTCACAATTTTCTTCATCAGAATTCGAGGCACTATCGATATTCGGATTTTTTTTCCTTTGTGAAATTGTTTTCGACATTAATTTGGAGATTATTAATATTTTGAATTTGCAGTTCTTCGACGGAATTTGATTTTAAAATCGATCGCCTGCACGAATCACACACATATTTTCCGATCAAGTTTTGATACACATCACTCCAATTTTCGTTCACTAGCTTAATGTTTCTATAAACGCGACTATGACTTTTTTTTATTAAAAGTGTTACAGCATGAATTTGGTGCGGCATTTTATATTTAAAAAGATTAACTTAATTAGACACATTTCTTTCAATACGACGACTGAAAGCGAAATGAGTAAATCAGGTAAACAATAGATCAGTATAAACAAAAATTGTGCAAGAATGGCATATCTATATTTCAATGGTAAATACAAGAAATGAGTCATTTTCGTAATCACATCTGAATAAACGAATACGACCCGGGGAGAAATAAGATACGAGTGCAAATTTCACGTTACTAAAAATTAAGTGACATATGCTAGAACAAACAGATTTTCATTGCTGATTTTACATTTAGTTTTAATTAAAATCAGTTTGTTCGGCTACTAAATCTTTCTAGCTCATTTATTGTTTATTTTATCATTTAGATTACAGCGAGGACTTTGCATAATTCTGTTTTTGGTAGAAGGATAGTTTAGACGCGAGCATGACAAGTCGCAGCTTACTCGCAAGCCTTGCGCGACGATGAAAAAACTCAAATAACTTTTTTTTTAACTTCGAGCCATTTTTTTCTCAACGGCATATTTTTAAGAAACGAAAGAAGTATTTGTAGTTTTTTTTATAACCTACAGAAACACAAAGGCTATTTTTATATAAAGAAACACTTAACCAACCAAAATGTAGCTGTGCTGGAAGTATCAGCTTGATCCAAATAACACTGCTTTAGTTTTTGCCAGCTAGCCCCCAAAAAGTCGGAGAGGGGCGGGGTAATACAAAATATAAAAGATAAAAAAAACAAGCGCCACTTCGTTTAAAAACAATGCTTATTACTAAAGCTTCAAGCTTATCAGACAAACGAAGAAATAGATCTACTAAAATATGGGCAACTTCCAATATTTTGGTCGTACCGTACATATATACTTACAAATGACGAACTGGAAAGTAATATTAAAATCATACAAATAAATAAATAATAAATAAATAAAACGCACGTAGTGAAATGTAAACGTTCTAAGTAGGGCTTTATTTTACTATTGGCAGATTTTAAAAGTTAAATTGAAATGCAATTTTAATGCTTAATAGAGAGAAAAAAAAAGGCGAATGGTGATCTGTATCACAGTTGGTTGTACTTAAATCTACCCTACAATTCCACTAGTCGAGATCTCGTTTCTTAACATTAACATGCATGACGAAATTGTAAATACATTAAATAAATATAGATATATATATAACTAAAACACAGACATATAATACATACAAATTTTCACAAACGTCCCACCATTCGAAGATCCACGGATGTATGTTTAAAACCCTGCTTAGGGTTATCACTTCACCCTTCGATGTTGGTTGTTTAATTCCGTCCCGATACCTGTATAGATGTAGGTACGGACCTCCTAAATGGAACCCACGATCAGAGAGCGGGAACACAAATACGACAACGAACAACAAAACCCAAAAGAAAGAAAAAAAAAACCTTTCTATAAACTGAAAGGTCTTTTACAAAACAATTCCCTCAAGGTGACTACTAGGGAAATATTACCTAAAATGGTTAGCACCAGAACGTAATCCGTCCAATTTGACGATTGATCGCATATAAATAATCAAGCGATCGTTCTGTTGAATGTGAGATTTATTCCGCTAAAGCGAATTAATATTTAAAACCAATTTCTAATATATCTCGCCCATTCAACTTCTAGTACCAAAAACCAGCCATTTTGTTACTTCACTCTACTATTGAGCAGGGAGCTCAAACGCGCAGGAGCGACTTCACGATAAACCGAAAGAAAGGGAAAACCAGTGACAACCAAACAACGGAGAAGCTTGGTTTTAAACAGTGACCATCAAACAAATAATGGGTTGTGAATTTCAACGTTATATTTTTTCGAGTCGAAATAAGGCGCAGAACATAGTTTTACTTGAATTTGTTATAAACAAACCTTTAAATAATTGACAAAAATTCAACTTTTCAAATCAGGAAAAATCACTACAAATATGTGTTTAATGATGATTGAAATAACGATCAAATGAGAAATTTTTGTTCATTAGAACGTCTGTAGCATACTTTTTTCAAAAAACTGACTATAAACTTTAATAACGAATATTATTTACAAAAAAAAATATTTTCGCAAAATGCATCTGGATTAATGTTGAGCATGTTGAATACTATTGAAAAAATGTATTAACTTTTATAAACATTTTTCAAACAAATTTGGGTGATCCGTTTGAGAAATCTTGACTCAGTTGCTAATATAAAAAGCTACTTGTTGTACTTCCCGTCATACTAGGTTGGGCCATCCATATATAATATAAAATATAATAAACTTGTTCGGAGTATGTGCCCTACTTTGGAAATTGACCAACAGAAAGCACAACTATGCGGTAGTGATCTTTATAACGGCGTTACAGCAAGTTAAAGTTAAAAAGTGCATTCTAGCGAGGAAAAAACCTGACATAAAAGCAGCTTTCTTTTGCTATGAAAACACCGACTTAAGTATAACGGACACCCGCGTTATAATTAACTATATATGATCTTAGTCTTGAATCTATTAAATGTACAATAGAAATACAACATATAGGATGTAAAATTCCTGGGTATAAGGTTCCAAAAATAGATTACTCGAGATGCAGGATTTCAAACTCAATTACCCCTAGACAATATTGTTTCGTCTTCACCTAGACTCGTCGGTGGGGAAACCATATCTAAATGAGTGCATTTCGTGTCAATCCACTATATATTTGTTCGTAGAATTAATATTACTAGCGACAAGTGGCTGTCGTACCATCTATATTTGTCGTTTACGTATGACCTATTGACGAGGTCGCAATCAATGTTAATTCCACGAACGAATATATAGTGGATTGACACGAGATGCACGCATTTAAGTATGGCCTCCCCTACTGACAAATCTAGGTGAAGACGAAGCAATAATGTTCAGGGGTAATTGTGTTTGAGATCCTGCATCTCTAGTAATATATTTTTGAAACATAAACCCAAGAATTTTACATCTTATGTATTTTTATTATAATTAACATTTTAGTTTAAAGGTAAATTTTTATCTTAAAGAAAAAAACTATTGAATTTAAAAGTTTAAAGGTGTTTTTTAAGCGCAGTCTTCTAGGTCTTTTTCTGGTCATTAACAGAGTGTTTCAATGGTTAAAAGTAGTTAAGTGCATATAACGCATGCATTTAGGAAAATTTGAAGACATTATTTAATAAGCAGAAGTAAATCAATAAATATAAGTCAGCGTGAACGAACTGGGTTTGTATCCTAACTTTAATTGCTTTGTTTCCGTGATACAGTGCACGGACCGAGACTTTTCAGAAAGAAAAGTTTTTGATCTTTTTGCTTTAGTTCTTTACTTTTCCTGTTACTTTTTACTTTGCTTCAGTCTCTTGTAATTTTCCTTTACCTTACTTAGTGTTGTTTTGACGAAGTGATTGAAAAATCCCACTTTAGTTTTAAGCAGTGATTGAAGACGTGTTCCATAGCACCTGAAGGCGTTAATTGCAGTCACTGAACGCTACCGCAGGATCGTGCAATAGAGAAACACAGAACCGTTCACGGCGGGCATCCGTTTAAATCGAATTTCCTCGCCGATTAAATAAGTTAGTGAGGCCCTAAATTTCCAACTCCATTTTAAAGCTTTTAACAAATTCAGAATAGACTAGCGAGTTAATACCGGTTCTTCGAACCTTGACCTAGTAAATTCACCAATTCAAGAACAAGACCAGGAAAATTCATAGAACCAGAAACAAGAACCAGCAGCACAGGAAAATTTAACCTTAAATTCTTGTTTAATGTGGAGTGCAGTGTTGCTGCGGCATCTAGCATTTCTGTTTAATCAACAGTGCAGTTGTGGGATCAATCCTCTGTTTAACTGGTACTGAAGTTGTGAGAGCAGTGTGTGGACTGGGCTGAGGATTCTCGTTCCTCACTTGGTAAATTTCCTTGTGCTGCTGGTCCTTATTTTTGGCTTTGTAAATTTTCATGGTCTTGTTCCTGAAATGGTGAATTTGCTTGGTCAAGGTTCGAATAATAGCCTTGGTAGTGTAATGTCTGGCGTGCCGGACTTTCACCCAAGCGGCCCGGGTTCGACTCCCGGCGCTGGCAGATCTGGTTAAGGTTTTCTGCAGTTTCCCTTAGCTGTAACACAAATGTGGGATTTGCGCTGTTCCATCTATAAGTCGGCTGCAGCCGCACATTGGGCCTACATAATAATAATAATCGCCCCCTCCCTCCCGCACAAGCTTATAGCTTCTGGGGCCTTGGTTTAGGTTATGGGTTGTAGTAATTATTATTATTATTATTATTATTATTATAACCGGCCTTACATACGGTGTGGAAATAAAGTAGCGGATAAATTCGATAAAATTAAAATTAATTTTGTGGAAACAATCTCGAAGGGGTTTGGCGATTTTAATTACTTGATGCTATACTGTACCATTTTCAACTTGTTACGTCATTTGTTTTTAAAGTAATGACGTCATCCTATACTGTATTTTTTTAAATGATAACCTATATTTTTATTTGTCGATTTCGGTAGTACTTTTTATTCTCTTTTCAACTGTATACAATTTTCAATATGTTACATTTGAGAAAAATTGAGAAAAACTGCTCTAAAGTTCGAATATTAAAAATTCTGTAAATTTGCAAAATGAGTCTGTAGGTTGTTGTACAATTATACAAATACCGCAACAAAGAACGAGAAAAAAGCTTACTTACAATTTAAACTTGCTAGCACTCGCACTAACAACTCTAAAGTAACATATTATGGAAAGAATTCAAAAAACTTAATATCCTACCTTCTAAAATCGACGAAAACGCCTCTTTTAATGGTAATGTCAATCAAATCAATAACTATTTTCTTAGCAGTATTCCACAGATATCCATTCCTCAGTATGTATTTATTATTTTATAAAAATAATAAATTAGATAAAACTGGTATATTTAATTTTATTCTCGTAGATAATAGTACCATATTAAAAATTATTGATTCGTTAAAAAGTAACTCAACGGGATTGGACGGATTAAATGCTTGAATGATAAAACTTTGTTACTCTTTTATATTACAGTACTTAGTACATATTATTAATTCGTGCATTTTAGAAAAAACATTTCTGTACAGCTGGAAGTCGGTTCTGGTAACACCAATAGCAAAAATCGAACAACCTACAGAGTATAAAGATTTCAGGCGCCAATTAGTATATTAACAACACTTTCAAAAATATTTGAAAAGTATTTAATTCCCAAATTAGGCAATATTTGAAAGCAGTGATTTGCTTCCACCATGTCAATCTGGATTCCGACCTGCTCACAGCTATACAACCGCTTTCTTAAACATAACAGCTATTTTAAAAACTCACCATGAAGGAAAATGCACACTTCCGACTCGTTTAGACTTCGGCAAAGCGTTTGATACAATAAATCACGAATTATTACTTAGTATATTGTACTATTACGGTCTTGGTAATGATGCAGTTGGTCTGATCCAAGATTACTTGAACAACAGAACGCAAAGAGTCAAGAGACCTACAGATGTCTCTATACCTGTTGCTGTTACCAGAGGGGTACCGCAGTGATCTATATTGGAACCTCTGCTGTTCATTTTGTATACTAGAGGTATTTGTAATTACGTAGGGACCTGTAATATTCACATGTATGCAGATGATACGCAGATATACCATTCATTTCAACCTAAAGATATTGGAAATGCGACGAACATATTAAATAACGATTTACAGGCTCTATCTGCATTTTCAGCAAAGCACGCATTAAATCCTCAAATCGGCAATTATCAACTACCGCACATTAACATTGGAAATATCAATATTCCAGTCGTAGAAAGTGCTAAAAATTTAGGATTAATTATTGATAAAACGTTTAGATTCAAAAAACAAATTATTAAATATATACAAAAAGCTTAGTATCATTTAAAACTGATATATCCACACAAAGATTATCTAAGCAAAGAAGCGAAAACGTATCTCTGCGAATCTCTTATTTTATGGCTTAAATTTAATTATTTAGTTATTGCATACCCGCTTTGATTTTGAAAACTCTTGTTTACGTTTGATTCACGGTATTCCTAAATTTGGACATTTATCAGCAAAATTAACAGAAGCATACTGGCTTGACATGAAACAACGGCGCTATATACAAACAGAAACTATATCATAACATAATCATTAATCGACAGCCACCCTATCTATGCAATAAAATAAGGTATAGAACAGATGTACACAATACAAATGTACGACGCAGAGGTCTATTGACTATACCCAAGCATAATACTGCATTATTCGAACGCTCATTTAGTTATAATGTAGCTAAGATTTATGATAGTATATTGCCATCAATAAAGTCATTAACAGTTAAACAATTTAAAAAAG
This sequence comes from Agrypnus murinus, assembly GCA_929113105.1. Taxonomy (NCBI): domain Eukaryota; kingdom Metazoa; phylum Arthropoda; class Insecta; order Coleoptera; family Elateridae; genus Agrypnus; species Agrypnus murinus. Next base: position 57,141,344 of record OV816024.1, read on the forward strand.
CGTTAGTTGTTAAATAGCTGCACATCGTTATTGATACGCCAAATCGATTAACCGAGTATACTAACTTAGTTGTATATTTATTTTTTAATGTTATATTCTTATATTTATTGTTATTCCGATTATTTAATTTGTTTAAATTTTTCAAGGGGGGAATGGAAGAACAACTATGTTGAATTCCCTCCTAGAGGTTCTATATTATGTACTATGTGTTACACTTATGTACTTGTTATGGAATAAATATTAGTCCGCCAATGAATATAACATTCCGCCGTATGAATAATAAATGCTTTTACTTCTATTAGTAAAAAGGAAAAGATATGATTTTTAATTAGTAAGAGTGAGATCGAGAGTAGAAACATTTGCTACATTTTATATATGCGACAGAGCATCTAGCGCACAAAAAATACTGTAATAAATGCAAATTAATCCAAATTGAAATTAAGTTAATTAAAAATACGCAGTAAGACAAAGTTTACACAGTACAAATTGAATTCTTTGCATCTAGTACAGGGGCGTTTATTTCAAACTACTTCAATTAGTTAAACTTTAGTGGAAATGCTGGTGAAGTTCTAAACTGCCTTGTAGATGTAAGAAAAGCAGTAAACAAATGGCAACTGTTTACGCCCCTAAATTTGCATCTTATGTTAACAGTATGAGTTTATTCGAAAGCGAGCACATCTAGAACTAGAACAAATGAGTATAAAATGCAAAAACGAGTTTAGCCATATACAGTAACCACTTTGAGAAGTAAAAAAAGTTTTTCCTTTGTCATGTAATGAAATAACTAATAGTCATACCGAACATAGCTGTACGATATATTGTTTGAAACAATACTCTGATTAATGTATTTGCATCTGTTTCTCATGATGATTTTTTAATAAATGTGTGTGGGTAAACATTGAAGCAAGCTCAAATAGGAATGTATGTACTAAAAAATTGACTGATGACTTTCTGTGAAAAAAAAAGTCTTTCGCCAATAAACATAAAATAATTGAATTGAAGCGTTGACTGTTGCTGAAATACTGTGCTTGCGATAAGTGATAACACGTAAAGTTAAACGACTACTCCGAAATTTAATTACCATTAAAAGGGTCGCTTCCTTTTATTTTTCTGTATATATAACTAGAGAAAAATAGATATTCGAAAACCACTATCGGAGTTATATCGATTTTGACCTTTGCAAAAAATACGAAAAGAGTAGTAATAAATAATGAAAGATAGGTCGCATGTTTGCTAGCCTTTCAGGTTATTTGTCTTCATATTGAAGGTATTTTACCTTGCTATTCTTTCGAGCGAATTAAAACTTTCCAAAATATTTTTTATTTGATTTATTAGAGAGGTGAAGATGAAACTAAAAAATTGACATAATCTTACTAAGGACCTATTTTTTAATAATTAATAATAAGGGTGAGAAACATCTGAAAAAGACCAAAAATTGGTAGCATTTTCTTTTTCTAAATAAAATTTCTGGCAGCTTTCATAAAGATACTTTATTTGGTTTGAATTCATTCTATTACATCATAATACTTTTTACTAAAAGCTTCTGAGAAAATCACGTATAAAGTCACTTCCTATGCAATGTTTGAACACAGTCGAAAAAACGGCCAAGGACTATTTTAACATCCCGAGGCTTTTTGTATTATCAAAAATAGGTTCTGAGGAACAAGGGAAGAATAGATTTACCGAAGGCTGTATTGATTAAATTGGTATTCTACAAACAACTGGCTTTAAAATGATAAAAACGGTTTTTACTACATGGATACCCTGCTGAAAGCTGCAGCAATTGAATTCTTTTCTCCACTCTTTGGCACATTATATGTTTCGGTTGTATATCTAGAGTATATTGTATAACTTTCTAGACAGCAATGAAATCTAAAAAAGATCATAATTCTTCCAAGATTTCTTGTTGAGAATATTCCATACTACAATCATAGGACTTGTCGTATTGTCGTGCTGCTTTATAAACAACCAAAAATCCTTTAAAAATGAAAATGGCAAGATATGTATTATTAAAGAATTGGAATCGATACCGTTTTACAATTTACAATATTTTATTCAACGATCAATACTGTTTAGAATTATTTATCTACACACAGTCAATCATTCTCAAGCACACAGTAGAATGATGAAAAATACTCCACATTTAATATACTAAGTAGGTGCGTGTTATATGCTTTGGATTTCAATCTTACCTTAACTAACTTTCTGTTCAGTAACAGGGGCATATTTTGTAATGTTTCTTTAAAATCTAACGACTTTCTAAAACTTAAAATTTTTGTGGACCTTTAAAGACTTTTGATAAAACTTATATTCAGTATACACATACTTTAAAGACCTGTTAAAAATAAATTATTTTAAAGGGATCCTCTAAGCTGCTATATGAAATGTATGGCAACATCGGGTAACGGGTTGTTTGAACTACTCGCTAGGTTAGTTCATTGAGTTATAATGTTTAAATGAGCTCCTTATATCTTAATAAGTTTCATTATTTTAATGTTAAAAAAAAGAAGAGAGAGTGAATGTTTAACTTGCTTTGTTAATAGATTGATGCACGGTGTAAGGGATTAGAACGCATTAATTTTAAGGGGTAATAGAAGACATCAAAAGGAACAAAAAAGTCTTATACAATTCTGTTCTACAACTTACTACTTTTTCAGAAAAAAATAATAAAGTTGGAAATTTTAACGTCATATTGCCGCGTTAATAATAGTACTTTAATACGGCACTTTGTCAGCAGATTCATCTCATTTACTTACTCAATTAAGGAACGTGACAACCCTGTAAAGTTTGTAATAAAATTTTCTCCACATCCGCATAAAATGCTTATATGGAAATTTGTTGACATTGAAATAAAGCATATTTTGTTTACAACCTTGCAATTTAATGAAGAACATTTGGGTCAATGCCTGATCACAGCTGTGTAAATAATACCCTTTTAGAGTGAGATAATACTGAGTTTGTAGTTTGTTGAACTTTGAAATAATAATTTGTTAATAACGCACGAGTTGCTGATTTATCTAGTAACAGTTTTTAATGATTTTATAAAAGAATATATTTTAAAGAGAAGATTTATCTAATTTAAATTAGGTAATTAGGTTAAGGGATTTTGTTGACACCTTGTTTTGTCTACATTAAAAAATCTTTAATTTTATGGTAGTTAGGTGCCTTAATCGAAATTCTTTTTTATATAAGATAGTATTCTTTAATAAAAAAAACAAATACGTCAAGAAATTTTGAAAATATTCCGGAAATTAATAAATATAAAATGTAGGTCAATTATTGTTTTATTTTTACTGCTGGTTTGTTATGAATCAGCGTTTTTTTAACGTACAACGTACAAATTTTGTTTACAGAAGAACAGTTCCGATTACAATTTTCGTAGAATTAGTCACCCGATTAATCTGTTTCGGATGTTATTTTACGGATGGTATGGATTACTTTTAAACAACGGCTGTCATTATCAGCTTGTTTGTTTGATATTCTAAAACAAGGTGAAGACCCAGCTGCGAATATACTTAAGCAAGGTTGTCAGATATGGCAATGGTTTTTTATAAATTACTCGAAAGCTAATTAACATAGAAACAAATTTATTGAAACCTTTTTTTGTTCCTTTTGATGTCTTCTATCACCCCTTAAAATTAATGCGTTCTAACTCCTGACACTCTGTATATCTGATTCTTGTATACATCTCTTGCCTTGAATACTAAATCTTATCCAAGGCATGGTTGATGATGACTAGGTATAGGATTTGTATGCAGTTAAAAATGCTGAAATATGCATGCACTTATGCACTATAAAAACGTGAAATATGCACTTAAAAATCATGAAATATGCGTTTATTAGAAATTTTTAATAAATATATGCACTTTCATTATTAAAAAAACACCTGTTTAGCGTTATTTACATTTTATTTACAAAAATTATTTTAATTAGACATCCTATGCAATAATTTAAATAATTATATTTTCTTAATATAGAACGTTACAGTTCACAATGACGTACATTTTTAAATTTTCAAAAGTAAACATATGCCTATTATCCCTAAATATTGTTTTACATTTTGAGAAACTCCGTTCCACATCGCAAGACGTAATCGGGGCATACTTAAAATTGTTTAATTCTACAAGCGAATAATGTTTTAGCTCGTCTAAAATGTCTTGGTCAGATAATGCATCGTTTATGCTTTTAATTAAGTGAAAACCAGGGTTTTTGTCTATAACTATAAATTTTTGTTTTATAGTCAAACCCTTTGGCCCTTTTACTTTATTCAAAGAAACACCTAACAATTTTACATGCTCAAGAGATTCATCTATTGAATTTCCCTGACTTTCTAATTTCTGAATTATTTTAGCTAAACTCACAAAACTTGTCAAAACAAACAATAATACTGCCCTCACCTCCTTAGTATTAAAAGCATCCTGTGCGCTTTGTATGCATAGTGCATCGTGTTTATTAAGTTTATTTACAAATGCTTTAATAATATCAAAATAAGTTGCATAATATTCTGCTGCAGAAAGCCAAGTATCCCACCTTGTTATTACAGGTTCAGGTGGGAGAGGCACTTCTTGAGCAGTTTCCCTAAATATTTGTATGCAATATGGAGCTTTACAAACAATTTTTTTTACATCTGAAATTATAGAGTTTACGTTAGGATATATTTCCCGCACTGTTTCCGCAACTCTATGCATTGCATGGGCAAGACAAGTTAAGTGGATCATTTTTTCGTACAGAACTTGTAAGCCTGCTCCAACCTTGATCATGTACGGTGCCGCGTCAGTGACGAACAGGAGTACTTTGTTGTACTGTATGCCGTCCGGCCAGAAAATAGCTATCGAATCATTAAACAATTTTGCTACAGAACAATGATTGGTGCTCTTGACAACGTCCATTGCTAATAGATATGATTTGGGATTGTTCTCCGAATTTAAAACGCCAATTATAACGTTAGCCACGTATCTGAAAACAAAAATTTGATTTTTATTTTATCGAACTACATAATTAGTCGGTTACAAACAATTAGCGCAAAACAGTTATTTAAAAAAATTATATTTTAATCAAGCAAAAATATTGTTGTGATTAAATATGTAACTACCAAAATAGAAAATAAAACATCCGTAAATTGCTCTGCTGTCTTTAATTAGTTAAATTTTACTAACAAAACGAAGGAAATGAAGTTTCTACGCACCTTCCAGTAGTGTCAGTAGATTCGTCAATGGAAACCCATATGTAGTTATTCGCTACATGTTTTCTAATTGATTTTATGGTCTCTTCGTATAAACGAGGTAAATAATTTTTCCTGAGTGTAGATTCGTCGGGTATATGCATTTTTGAAAGTTCTTCCAGAAAATTACGAAATGCTGAGTGATTAATTTTACTTAACGGGATATCTGCAGCCACTAATGCACTACATAGTTTTTTATTAAATTCGATCGATTTACTGGACTCACCGCGCGAATTATTAAGGTAGCCTGGTAACAATAATGTTTGTTTTTTTGATTTCAGGGCAACACACTTTTGATGTCGAACCGTGTTGTGTAACTTGAAAGCGTTTCGTTGCAGTCACTTTATCGTCGCACACTGTACAATACAACACCTTATCGTCAGTTGTAAGAACACTGAATTCCTTAACATAACTTCGAAGTGTAACAGACACAGACCGTTTTTCTTTACCCATCTTTACACTCTAAAGTTTCAAACTGAAATGCAGTTTGCAATTTCTGAACTGTCTTAATTCAAAGATTACAAGATTAGTAAACAAAAGTACAGGCAAATTTTTCTATGAACAGGAAGTTGTCAAAGGGTCTTTGGAATTTCCTAATACTTATTTATCACAATACCGCAGGATGTAAGTATTTAAATTTTAGTTGAAACTTTTGCTTTCTTAGAAAATATTAACAAGTACACAGATGGTTAAGGCAGTAAAATATTTTAATGCCTAGTATTTAACAATAAGCTTAAATTATGGGTTTCTCCTAGAATCAACTAAGCCGCCCTTGGTTGGTTGTCTAAAATGCTAAAATTATTTAAAAAATATTAGAAATTTCATAATTAAAGCATGTAAAACGCTCAAAAAGTGGTAAAATATGCACACTCGTTCAAAAATGCTAAAATATGCATGCATTTATAAAAAACACCTAAATATGCATTTATATGCACTTTCAAATTGACATATGTGATTCATATGTGGCTTAAACATGTAGAACTATAACTCTGCATATGTTTGCTATAAGCAGAAAAAACATGCAAATACAGAGAAATCCTATACCTAATGATGACATTTATTCCCCCTTGTTGTTGGGAGTATTTGTATTCAAGCAGAAAAAGTCTCTATTAAGTTGATATGAGAATAGGTGATTGTAAGCATAAGGCACGGTGATTCTAAAGCATTTCTTCTTTGAATCGTTTTACAATTGATGATTAAAACTAGGCCAGGGGTCTTAATGTTAATGTTCGTTACAATATAAGAACTGAACCTGTAGAATGGAGCTCATGAGAATAAGGTGAGAATGAATTGAATAAGAGAATTGAAAAAGCTTAAAATAAAGACAGCGGATTCTTAACTTTAGGGTTCGTTACAAAATGTGAAAACTTCTACCTTAAGCTAAGAGGAACGTGTGATGCTTCTGTTGGATTTTTAAGTTGTTGGATCATCGCATATGAAACAGAACAGGAAATGGTAAATACATGTACACAAGAATGTCTAACAGGTCATAAAATGGGATTGCGAATGTACTATACATAAAAGGCACTACAAAAAAATAAGAACGATTTGTAATGGACTACATCCGAGATTCTCTGCTTTATTCTTCAATGCTCATTACACGAACTAGCGAGTTTTGTGTACGACTGTTTATTGAAGTTCATAAAAAACTGATTTGTAATTATACGTTTTGTAACACACTGTTGTGTTGCTTGCTTGTAGGGTTGAGAAGCTTTTTGTGGAATAAGTAATTTGTGCGAATGTAATGGTAACATAGCAGAGCCAGGTTTAGGCCGACGATCATAAAATATAATAACAAAATGTCGTAATTCTTTCTGAATTCTAGGAATTGGAAAGTTATTAATAGTTTCTACTTTTGAAATTTGTGGCTTAACCTCATCACTGTTTACTGTGTGGCGCAGAAAGGTTGATTCTTTGGCTTCAAAGATTGGCTTTTTGAAATTTGATAATCCGTAGAGATAAAGGTGTTGAAATACACTTTTCAAACGTTGTAGATTGTCTGATTTGAGGGCGGAGAAATCTAGAATGTCGTTGAGGTAATAAGATACATACAACTGTGACTTCAGATATATCATGACTTCAACGATGAAACTGCTCCATGTACTGGTATTGATGAGAGGAACAACACTCTCGCAGCACCATAGCTACCAGTACATGGACATAATTCCAGTAGAGACTGGAATTATGCCAGTAGATCTCTCGAGATTCTTGATTTTTCTTGAGATTCAGTCTTGTAAAGATGGTAGAACCAGCAAGATTGTAGTTACAGTTTTGTACGAACGATGATCCATAATTGTCCGGAACAGTGACAGACTAGTAGTTCACGATAACCTCCACAAGCTCGAAACGGTCCGTCTGGTTCTTTTCCCAATGTTAAATGGCTTGTCCAGGCGCCCCTCAAAACCTCAATGCTTCCCTCGTTAGCAGTGAAATGTGTGTTAGCGTTTTCTGATGTAAAAAAAGCGTTTAATAAAGTTTGTTCTGGTTTGGGAGAGAGCTGAAGAACTGCTTGAGGTCTAGAAGTGTTTCATGAAGAAGAGGGGTTGTTTTGATGAATGGCCTGCGAAAAGGATGTGTTTGTGATTGTTGTAGATTAATTAGTGTTGGATGATATTTGTTCGGAGCTGGGAGGTTAGATTGTTTGTTGAGGTGCGATGAGGGTTTCAGGTGAGATGATGTGTTTGATTGTTCTGAGTCAGACAAAGTCTGAAGAACTGTTGAAGAAGTTGAAATGAGAGACGTATGAGGGGATGTATTTGAATAATTGTTTGATGGGGTTGCCTGTGCTGCAGAGGAATGGATGTTGAATGAAGTGTGGAGAGTTTGCGTAGTGTTATTTAATGAATGAGGAGGTGTATTTGGATGATTATTGTGCAGATTAACTGAAGCTGAATCCGTATCTGCTATATACGCTAAATTTGAGGTGTAATCGTGCGTTTGTGAGTAGTCTGAATTATTATGCAATTTTGATTGTTATAAATTTAGTAGACCATCTATGTGCTCACAGTAATCCTTAATGCTGAGGTTAGCGTCGAATTGCGAAACTAGTAACTGCAATTCGAGTGAAAGTTTAGAAAAAAACTAATTCTTTTATTAATTGATCTGAAAGTTGTAAACAAGCACCTACTTTTAAAATGGATTGCTAGTAATCTAGAACTGATTCATCTATAGTCAATTTTTATCGTAAAATGTGTACACTTGAAAATGGTTTATCACCATAGCGTTTTATTACGAAATCCTTTAATACAGAGAATGCATTTTCAGGAGGTTGCATGATTATCGGTCTGCATTTGGTTAAGACATATTCTGGAAGGTGAAATACTAACAAATTGCATTTATCAATTTGAGTTACCACGACGTTAAGGTGATAATAGCGTTCTACGAGGGCAAGGAAAAATGATATGTCATTCGAAAATGATGGAAATTCTTTAGGAATATTAAGCATGTTTGTTAAATTCTGAGTGACATGTTGAACTATGTGAAGGGAATTAAGTGTTACTTATCTTATTTTTTGTCCTAATTTAATCAGGAAACCGGAGTTGCGTTTCGAATGAAGGGCCAGGCAAGGTCCAAAAACATCCAGGTATCTTGAATGGTATGATTAGTATGGGTAAACTTTTTGGCAGAAAGTTCAGTTTTGATCACGTCGGGAAGTCACCACATGTAGTATCTGTTGTTCTTCGTTGAATATTTGACTTGATTTTCTTTTAAAAAATTTATTGTTTTAATGTTAAAGACGAGAGAGTGAATGTTAGCCTTGTTTTGTTAATAGATTGATATCTGTTGCCTTGGATACTAAATGGGGGAAGGGGCTCGTGCAGACTGTTGTCGCTTGACATCAGTGCTTCGTGAATAGGAATTTCGATCCGGTATGCACATTTTCGTTAGGATTATCACGTTTGGTGGTGTCCCGAGCCATCAAAATTATGGAGTACGAGTCGCCAGGTAAAGAGTTGTGTACGTATCTATGGATCCCTTAGCATTACTGACACAGCTCAGGCTCCCACAAGGGGCTTCCGATGCCGCTGAGTCGAGGCTAGATCGATCAAGCGGGCCTAGAAGCATCACCCCCAACCTGGTATCTACCGGCAAAGCTTTGTACTAGGGTTTTAGTAGACATATATTGAAGGATACTTTAAAATGGACGGTTGGTGCGACTTCGATAGCCCGTCACGTCCGAGATAACCTTGCCTGTTTGTGGTACCTCATCGGCAATACCAGGATTCGGTAGAGTCTAACGAGGCGCTGTTAAAAACACACCACGCCTATAGCCAGGGCATCGGGTGACATAAGACACTTGGGTAGGTTTCGAAGTTGTGAAAAATCGGCATGTTGGACAATAGGTATAGGTACTCCTTAAGAGGTTTGAGCCAAATGGGTAAACATATACGGCACTATCCCTAGTAGAGAGTAAGTAGCAATTTTTGGACCTAACTGGAAATTAATATGAACCTGACGTAGTTACTTAAATTAAGAAAAATAGCTTACCCAAAACTTTTTCCTACAAAACAACATGCAAGTACCGAATTTTAGATATAATTAAGAAATGAAGGCAATTTTTAAACACCCCTAAAAATAACCACTCTAGCGGACAATTTTAAAGAAATAGTTAGAATTTGAATAAATTTCAAAGTTAGCAAATACGAAACCTAATTTAAAGGCTAGAATTTTAAAGTAAATAATTTAAAATTTAATTGACAACTTACAGAATAGACTCCTTACTATATTAAATTTAAAAAATCTTGTGATTTGAAAAACCTATTTATAAAAACCTAAACAAAATTCATTCTAACTAATCCAACACATTCTAACTAAAACTAACATCAATCGCACAAAAACTTTTACAAAAGCAGTACACGGAAAACTCATATAATAAATTGACAAAATTGTACAGCGGTGTAACGTTTATTTTCATTAGATTCAAATACAACAGAACAAAACACATTTCCAGTAAATTAATTATTAGAGCAAACTATAAACTAGTATTATTGCATACGTCCACCTTTTACAGTTCGTTTGTGCCGATTCTGCATATAGGGATCTATTCTGTAACTTTCTTTTAAAATTTAACGACCTAGAAATACAAAGTGTTGTGGACCTAAGACCTGGAGAAAGTTTTGATGAAATTGGCACTCAGTAAGCTGAGTAAGCATAGTTATTTGTGTATTTAGTGCGCGAAATGCTACTTTGGTGGTCAAGAATGAAAGTGTTTTCTGAAGATGAAAATCTTATTCGAGACCACCAACGTCATTTCGAGCACGAATGTTGCACATAATGTTTTTTCTACAGCGTTATTGAAATAACCGAAAAAACTTAATTTGGCATCTAATTCCAAACACATATACATTAAATTTCTTAATTAAAACGAATATATATTTTCATGCGATGCAATTATTTTCACTTCGATACTTGTTTACTTATTAATTATTTAAGTGTTTTGCAAAATTTATTAAACGATAATCGAAACCAATGTCAAAACAAATTTAGCTCTCAATTGTTAATGACACCTAGTACAGGAATTATACAAGTTATTCGTTGTAAATAATCCCAGAATATACAAAAACTCGCTTTTTTATTTATCAAATGCGAAAGTTCTCATGAAGACGTTTAAAATTTTAATTGGTAATAACCCAATCAACATAAAGTCTCGTTTCACTAGAACATTTATTCCCTTTCTTTCAAACTAAATTAACCCTGAAGTACTACCATGGGGTTTCGGCACCCTAGGCGCAATGTTTTGCTTAATATCTTCTAAATTATTACGCCCGTGCTCTTCAGAAATAAAGGCTTCTAATAAACGTATTCGGTACAAGAATTACTGAAATTGGTTTTTAATTACTGGATAACTTAGAGGAAAGTATTTGCTGTTGATATCAGCCCAAATTACAAATTGCTTACACTCATTATGGCAGTGTAACGTCACGTTTTTTTTAAATTCAATAAATACCATTTTATATGTATAAATGATAAAGGAATGCTTAGTACGGTTCTGGCAGTTTAGCAAATTCATTTGCGTCGAAACTATAAATATCTTGTTAAGTAAATAATGCTTTTTTTCAAGTAAGTATAAAAGAGTCACCTCTGAGCATTCATAAACAATATTTTAAATATCAGCAAAGTTTTCGTTGGTGTGAACATTCATTCCGAGACGTTCTCATGTATATAATCTTAGTTTCTTCGAAAAATACATTAATAAAATCCATTTGTCGCGAATTTATGATTTCCTTATACGTGCTTTTAGTAGGTTTTGGATAAACAAACTTCCAATTCCAGCCGTATAAAAGAACAGTCTAAAAGGCAGATTTTAAAATGGGTAAAGTCCCGTGTATTCAAATAATTTGTTCTAGAAAAATATAACGCGATCATTTTTTTTATTGGATTAAAAAGAGCACGTTATTTTATAATTGGTGGATTAAAATTCCCTCTTAATACTATTTGTGATAATATAAAATTCGGATCCCTAAGTTCAGTTTAATTTTTAAGGCAGTCAGGCAGTGGGTTTCATACCCTAAAGTAGCGTCCGATCTGACGGTGAGTGTTTTACCCCAAGTTAGCGGGCTTGTCCCAGTTTTTTGTTTCCCGTGTTATTATGGAGTAAAATTAATTCATTGGAAGATTATTCCGTAACTAGAGTTCCACTTGAAGTTTTTTTTAATTAAGTGAGTCCGCAATAAACACTAATAAAGTGCGGGCTCTTATGTCTATTACCGTATACTTACAGGGGCTGCTTGCCGGCAGCACTTCCCAAATATAGTAACGTGTTTAGTTGTTGTGAAAAATACAGAAATCTAATTTGATTTAATTAGAATCGTTATTATAAATATCGTACCGAAATTGAATAATTAGTTTCGTTATAACTTAGAAATTCATAACTAAAGTGTAACAAGTATTTTGTTACCGTATTTTAGTTTTTTTAATAATCTTCATAGATTAATAATGCAGTTATTATTAACGAAACATTATAATTATATATTTAAGAGTTACGTGAACTAAGCTTAAATGGGATCTTGTTTTTAATATAATTTAAAAGCGGAAGTCTTAAAATTAAATAACTTCTGAAACGACACATTTTAGTGTTGTGCTACTTTTCAATAAAGAAAATCATTTTAACAATTGACAATATTAATCAGTGGTGATTTAAAGAAAAACGTTTGCTTAATAAATGTAATTAATAATTGAACTTATATGGTTGTTCCGGTTACCTAAAGAAGGAATTTTATTAAAAATAAATTTAAAACAAAACAATAATTGTGAATTTTAATTCTTTGGTCTGAAGTAAGAAGCGGTGTCAGTGTTCGAGGTGTTTTCCAGATTTTGCAGCTTTATCAAGCTATTAATTTTGGTATTTAGTGTTTAAAATGTGAACAAAAAGGCACTAAGTATTAATTATCTTGTGAAGTGGTATCGAATTAAATAATTTGATTAATGTACTGTGAACTGAAGGATATTATTTTGTTAAAGTTTGAGTAAGTTGCATAATTATTCATGTATCAATTTTGATTTTTACCTGTATGTGCATATATTTTTCCCGCCGTTAAGAATTCTTACGTTGGGTATTTATTTTATTAAATTTACATTTATGTTTTAAATGAAAACTTTTATCTTTGACTTTTATTTTTTATTTCGTTATAAATAAATCAATTTTTGAATCCAATCACACTAGACAATATTGGACCATATATTTATGAAAGTATTTAAATATACTTTAACTAATTTGATTTTTAATATAACTGAACATGACTAATAATTGAATTAAATTTAATAGATCTGATACAGGTTTCTGTTTACGAGTATCTTATTATTATTTTTTTCCACAATCCCCTTTCTTCCTAAACAGATGGCGCCCAAATATACTTATTTTTAACTATAACCAGCCTTATTCCTTCTTTTTATAATTTGTGAGCTATGGAAACAATACCTGCGTCCTGAATTTAAATTTGATGTCTTGAGCAGCTGGAACATGTATGAGTTGTACAGTAAGTATAAAATATTTTGTGTTTAGAGAAATATAGTGTTACAATTGGAGTCCAATTGCGGGGCCTTGTTCTTTAATAACGTTTCAGCAGTAATTAGAAAGTCATTTTTCAACTGCAGCAGAAGTGTATACACACACACACGTATTGAATTCACTATATTTTGCTTTATTATTTATTTTTATTTACCTACCGCAGGGACACATAATGGTAATAATAGTTTAAATCGGACAGTTCGTAGAAATTTCCGAAATAATGTTAAATCTATACTAATATTATAAAGAGGAAAGATTTGTATGTTTGTAACGAATAAACTCAAAAACTACTGGACAAATTTCAAAAATTCTTTCACCATTAGAATGCTACATTATCCCTGAGTAACATAGGCTGTATTTATTACTAGAAGAAATTAGGGATCTCTACTAAAACATTAAATAATGTAACCCAAGGTGTACAAATATTAGCCATAAAATGTCTTTCATCGCATGCGCTGCGGAAACTATTGATGATAGAACAAAAAAATGTTCTACAATATTAAGGAACATATCAATATCTACAAAAAACTTCCCGATACCGTATGTCCAACTATTGTAGTTATGTCACTATAACAACTTTTTTACATTTTAAAAGTTGACAGAAATGCCGACCAAAATCAGACCATGTTATTCATACCTTTGTATTAATCCTTATCCAGATAAATCATTTCGTATTCAAGACTGTTTCAATACCTGTAGATTACTTTTTGAATCATTCAAATAGGACATTCCATTCAAAAGATATTACGAATTTAAAAATTTCAATCTAAACAAAATACTAATAGTAAAATAAACGCCGCCGCGCCGTGACCGGTGTGGCCCCACGCAGAGCAGCTGCCAACACGGCGAGGGAGGGGGCACCGAAGTGCGGGAGAGGGGCGTGTACATATAAGAAATAGGTATTTCGACTTCATAAGAAAAATATAAATAGTAATTTGAAAAAAAAGCTACTTATATCCTGCATAAAGATACATTTACTCTACGTTTATCTCAAAATGTTTAAAAATAAATGTCCACTCGTGCGAAGCCGGGACGGACCGCTAGTTTTAAAATAAATATTTATTGTGTGTACCAAGAGCATATGTTCATTAAATGCAGATTTTATTATGTGCTGATAAAAGATAAAACTTGATAAGTTACAATTAGAAACAAATAATGTAGTATTATGTAAAATTATTAGCAAAAGAGATTTGTAAATTATCTAAGGTTTTACGTGAGGACTTGTAGAAATCTCCTGGATTCCGTTTAATTTGAAGGACAGACAAGGCCATGGCTCACTGCATAAAACTGACAACGTCCGAGCGAAATTCCCATAAAGATAGCATTGCATAAGCTTTAGCACGCAGAATACATAATTTGGGCCGAACTATACGTGTACATATATAGGAAGAGTGATGTATGGGAAATCATAAGGTGTCCAAAGCACGTTCAGATTTTGATGAGATCAAGTCAGTTGTCGAAATTGTAATCTAGGAAAGAAGTTTTTGATTTCAATTGCATTTTTATATCCTAAACTCTATAAAGTTTGTGTTACTTTATGAAATTAACCTTTAAATGTTCAAATGTAAATTGAACTTAATCAGTATACTAGGAAGATAATAATTTATGTTATTCAACTTTAAATTGAATCTCTAATAAAGCTTTGTAGTGTTGTGTTCTTCCAGAAAAGGAAACAAGGCACTGATGATGTTAAATGTTTATTTAATTATTGGAAATTGTGACAATGTTTATTAATACTAAAATTGCTACACGTTGTCTTTTTTAACTATAATTAATTTCGTACTTAGTTATATAGTATGATGTTTCTTCGATGAATCTACTTCTTGTACTGTCTGAATAACAAACTGCGTTCCATAAGGAAATTTACTATCAATACTCATTAAAATAAAATGTTCCAAAGGGAAATTAACGACAACAACATGATTCACTTTGAACTTAAATATTTACGTCCAATGTAGCATTTAATTTAATAAATTTTTGAAGGGAAAGTTTAGTTTAATGAGTTACTAATATGTAACTAATGATAGTAGTTATTTCTGAATTATGGTAAACAAAGAAAATGAGATATGAATAACGTTGCTTACAATTTTATAATAAAATCTAACGATTAACAAGCTGTAATTAAGAATCACCTTAAAATATGATTATAATAAAAAAGGATGTATCTAACATCTCTCTCCATAAGATTGATTTATATTAGAGGATAATTAAATAAAAAAAAAATAAAAATAAAAATAAGTGAGAGGGTATTGCTATTATTAGTATTAATCGAATATATGGCTAATTCATATTAATAGAAGGTGCACGCGACACTGATCTACGCACATGTGGTTGATGTTCCACTGGATCATTCACTATTGACACTTGCGCTTTTAACTCAGTACGTTCGTCAAGTTCCAAATCTTCTGATGTCATTATTTGTGAAAGATGATGTCTCGTCAACGGAGAACTTGTAATAATGTTAGTATTAAATATTTTTGCGCAACATGGAATTGATGGGTCTAGATTTTTAGTATTACAACACAGTAATTTTCTAATCAATTGTAGGCATCCAAATACCTTAAAAATCTTGTATATCACTAGAAGTCCTACTAACGATCCCAAAATTGAAAAGAAAACGGAATACCAATGTGTTTCATAACTTGGGATTTTTTGTTTTAACTGATTGTGTAGCATTTCATCAAGCTGGGTTAACTTAGGTTGGGCTACTTGTAATTCATCTAGTTTGACATTAGTGAACTGCACTGGTTGCAAATGTATTGCTTTAATGGAAAGATTCTCCTTCTTGGTGTTACAACAGACAACTTCAACTATATCTAACTTGGGTAGTTGGTGATAATAATTTGCTGTTACTTCGCTAGTTGCTTCCAAGACATTGGTTGGTGTGAATCCCTTGCATCCATTTTTTAGTTTTAATATGCCGGTATTCTCAATCGTAATATCCACGATTTCAGATGCAGGACAGGTGACTGTTAATTTTATTGCTTCTGATAAGATAAAAATCCAACTGTTGTCTTCCAAAGGTTGCCATATTTCCATCCTTGCGTGGATTGTTCGGGTAGTACAGGAACGTGGTATTTCCTTAATCACTGAAGTAAGTAGCAGTAAGGAAGTAAGGTCCTTGTTTGATCGAGTAGTACTTATTTGATAACATATGTAATATTCGGGCAACGTCTTTGTTTCATGGGGAGTGGTAAAATTCTATAGATATTATACTGTACATCATCTACGATAGGTATCTTAATTGCAAAAATTACTATTTGATTAATGTATATAACATCTACGTTACTTATTTCAAAGTATTTATGAATTGTCGAATACGTTAGAGGGATAGGCAATTGTTGTCCTTCTTTCAAGATAATGCGTGATAATTCTTTTAGTAAAGTTAAAGGTGAAATTATTTGAGGGTGCAAAATATTATGCTTGGCTAATGTAATTGAATTTATTAATAAGTCGTAGTAATGTTCAAAATTTGAGGTCATTTGTGTTAAAAGAGTAACTTGTTCTAAAATGATCTGTTGTAATCGAATTTGATTTATATTATTTGTAGTTTGGTCGGAAAATTTATTAAACAATTCTATATTGGTGTTAAGCTTATCTTCGTTTACTTTTAGAGCATACATAGATGTATTAAAGTTAGAAATAGTATTTGAGATAATACTGATTTGCTGTTTCATTAAAACCTGTACTTCTCGATTGTCGTGCATCAAGGATTTGATGGATTCTTCGTATAATCTAGCATAGTCAGCATCGGGTATGCCGAAGAGCCAATTGATTCCGTATGAAATTCCGTCAAAAATGTTTCGTTTGAACCGGTTAGTATTTTCTAGATTGTGTCCGGTTAGATGATTAACCGTTTCTGCTTTATTCTTAAGTTCATTAATGCGTGATTCCAGCATACTTATTGAGTTGTGGCAGTAAAATGTAACATGATTAGAGCTTGAAGTACCACGATGAGTACATAGATTTTGCGATTTTATGAGATATTTTGATAATTGTTCATATTTTTCGTGAATGACTGACAAATTAAAATGAGATAGTAGTGTATATTTTGACCTTGATATAGTGGCGTTTCCTATATGGCTATAGTACAGACCAGAATTTTTATTCAAATATTCAATCTGGTAATTTTGTGTATTACCAATTACGATCATAAAGTTAAGGATTGAAATAAGGAAATGGAATAGAAGGAATGTTGATGACATTTTTTCTCTTCCTGGGAGGTTAACCTGAAACAGAAGGTTTCAATAGATTAATGTGATACGTTACTAATTTATTGCCTTTTTGTATTTGGACGGTTCGATTAGGAAATATTTTGGTTATCTTATATGGACCTAGAAAATTTGGACTTAATTTTTTGTTCAGACCGGGGGTAGTTGCTTTATTTACTACATAAACTAAGTCATTGACTTTGTATTCGTGCAGTTTAATTTTATGGTCGTAATATTTTTTTGACTGTTGCTTGGATTTAAGTAAATTTTCTTTTGCTATTTTATGACAGGTATTTAATTTTTGTTTTAAATTTGCCACATAGTCATCGTAGCTATAATTGATGGATGTCTCTTGACTGATAGTATTTGGTAGAAATGGCTTACTACCGAATAGAACTTCATGTGGGGAAAACCCAGTTGATTTATGAATATGGGTGTTATAAGCAAACATCGCGAAAGGTACAAATTCATACCAGTTCGACTGTTTATCGTTAATATAGTGCTTTAAATAATCTTTTAGTGTTAGGTGTGATCTTTTTAAAGCTCCATTGCTCTGGGGGTGATAGGGGGAAGATAAAATATGTTTAGTTTGGAATAATTTCATTAAATTTTTAATTGAGTTAGATGTAAAGTCACTACCTTGATCAGACAGGATTGTTTTCGGTATCCCAAATAGAGTAATGAATTTAGCTAATTCGTGGGCAATAGTTTGTGATTCATGATTTGGTATGGGAATAGCATAAGAAAATTTTGTCAAATCGTCCTGCATTGTTAAAAGAAATCTGTTATTATTTTCAGTTTGGGGTAATGGACCTACAATATCGATTGCTAATTTTTCGAACGGTTGGTTAGCTGTTGAAGTTATCTCCATGGGTGCTTTAGAAGGTTTAAAATTGATTTTGTTGATTTGACATGATAGACATTTTTTTATATAGTTTTTGATGTCCTTTTTCATGGAATCCCACTTATAGAATTCCTTTAGCTTTTTATATGTTCTAATGAATCCAGCATGACCTGCTAATTTGGAATCGTGATTATCTTGAAGAATTTTTAGAATTTCGTCTTTAGTGTTCTTTAGTCAAATAGTATCAAAGTATCTTATGAAATTATCAAACACGTCATTCTTTCGAATTATATTAATATTTATTAACGGTTCAGGATTAGTACTCTTAACAATTAATAAGTTATTACTATCACGAACACACAATTTGATTTCTATATTACTTTTCCTAAAAACGTAATGAATCATATTTTTTATTTCCGGCCAATTTAATTCATCTAGACCGCAAGATATTTTAGGCATAGCTAATTTCGAAATTCCATTGGTTATGCAGAATTCTCTTAGATTGACTAATGTTGTGATAACATTACTATAGGTTGGCTTATCAAAATAATTAATTTTAGTGACCATATAAATTATTTCACGCTGAGCAATTTTGAAACTTAGTATTTTAAAAAGTTCTGGGTTTTGTGATTTTAAAATATCGATATTATTAAACCTAATTTTAAATTCCTTGGCTATTCCTTTGTCGCATTTAAGATTTTTACTGACGCAATGAACAAGACTATAATTTTCTGAGATTTCAAACAAATCTTCATTAACCTCACTGACGTCAGGGTTTATTATTTGTTGATTCCCATGTTTTTTGAATATGAAATAAGAGTCGTCCAAAATTGAATTTTCTAAATGTGTGGGTTGTATTCTACTCAATGCATTAGCATTTGAATTTTGCTTGCCTGGTTTGTAAACGATTTCGTAATCGTATTCCGATAATTTGAGACGCCAACGAACCAATCTGCTACCGGGGTCCTTACAGTTAAATAACCACGTTAAGGGTTTATGATCGGTAACAATAACAAATTTCCTACCGTATAGATATGGCCTAAAATGTTTAACGCTCCATACTATACTAAGCAATTCCTTCTCTATTGTACTATAGTTTTGTTCGGAGTTAAGTTCGAGACGCGTAAGCTATTGGTGGATCATAACCAATTTTGCCTTGACTTAAAACAGAACCTATTGCGAAATTGGATGCATCTGTGGTTAAAATGAAATCCTTAGTAAAATCGGGATATTTTAATAATGGTTCGTTCATTAGTATGCGTCTAAACTCGTCAAAGGATTTTTGTTGGGTTTCTGTCCAATTGAAAGCGATATCCTTTTTTAATAGGAGAGTTAATGGTTTAGCAATTCTCGCGAAATCCTTAATAAACTTCCTATAATATCCGACTAACCCTAAAAACATTTTAATTGATTTCTGATCTCTAGGAATAGGAAAATTCTTGATTTCCTTAACTTTGTCTGGGTTTGGACTCACGCCATTACAGGTAATGACAAGCCCTAAATAAGAAACTTCCTTTTTTAGGAATTCGCACTTATCCGGTTGCAATTGCAAATTATTTAGTCTTAACCTTTCAAAAACTGATTTTAGTTTCAAGGTGTGCTGCTCTAGAGAAGACGCGTAAATGACAATGTTGTCTAGGTAAACAAAACAATGAAGTCCTTGCATCGCGCTCAAAACAGAGTTCATTAATCGTTGGAAAACAGACGGTGCGGTTTTCAGACCAAATGGCATCCTCGTGAATTCGTAATGCCCTAAAGGAGTTGTGAAAGCTGTTTTTTGTTGATCTGTCTTTTTTATTGGAATCTGATAATAGCCAGAAGCTAAATCTAGAGTGGAAAAATATCTTGAGTGTCCTAGCTGATCTAAGATGTCCTCTATATTTGGTAATGGATACGCATCGCCGATTGTGACACTATCAAGTCTGCGATAGTCTATTACTAACCTCCACTTAGGCTTACCTGAAGCATCAGGCCGTTTCGGCACGACCCAAAGGGATGAGGAATACGGAGAAGTAGAGGGTTGTATAATTCCCTGCGCTAACATTTTAGTCATTTGCTGATTAACTTCTTCTTTATGCACTTCTGGGTAACGATAAGTTTTGGAAAAATTGGGGTATTATCCGTTACATTAATTTCATGTTCGATCGCGGTAGTATGTGTCAGACTGTCGTTAGGTAAGAAAAATATCTTATTGTACTGAAGGCAAACATCTAAAACTGACTTTCTTTCTTCGTCATTTAGATGATCTAATCTTAAATTGTTTTTTAATAGTTCTTCACGATTAGGTTTTGATAATTCTGTATTAGAATTATTTGGGTTTATATTTAAAATTTTGAAGTTACGGGGAATTGGTTCCAAGAATAATAAAATTGAATTAATTTGTTGATCGATTACTCGGGTATTTAAAATAGTAACTGAAAATTTATTATGTTGATTAACCTTCACAATAGCCCTTGATAAGTAAATTCCTTTTGGTAATCCTACATTAGGAACAATACCTTCTTTTAATTCAGGATTTTTAATAGCAATTTCAACAACTGTCTCAGTTCTAGCCTTGAGATTAATTATGTTAGCATTATTAATATGATTTGCATTTGAATTATATTGCTCAGTGTAGAGCTTAATTGGAACTGTAATTGATTTAAATGAAATAGTTTTGTTTTCGAAATCAATTTTTGCGTTTTCGTGTTGCAAAAAATCTTGACCTAATAAGTCGTCGAAAGGGACGTTTGTTGCTTGATTTAGGATATGAAATTTTGCAGAAAAGTTTTGATTGAGTCCGTGTAAAATAATTTTTTCCTTAGAATTAAAATATGTTTCTGGTGTAAGTTTATTTGCTTTAATTAATGAAGCACTCGCCCCAGTATCTACTAAAAATTTAAGAATCTTATTTGGGTCTTTTGAATTTGGAGAACGTATTTCGATATAATTTAGATTATCATCAGAATTTAAAATTTTTAATTTTCGAACACCATAAGTTGAGAAACGGTCTTATTATCTTGATTTGGACTAACAGTTGTAGATTTAACCTTTTGTTGTTCTTTCATTTTATTTTTATACTGAAGCTTACGACATTCCTCTATAACGTGACCTAATTTCTTACAATATTTACAAGATTTGTTACTACTGGTTTTGAAATTGTCCTTATTATTGACTTGATTTTCGTTTTTTATGAAATTAATTGATTTTTGTGAATTTAAATTACGTTGTGGTGACATGAATGTACTAGGTCGCCTACACTCTGAAGGGTGATGATTATTCCGTTTGCAATTTTTACAAAATTTTTTTGTTTTTTGCATGTTTAGTGCACGTTCTTCCGAAATCGCGGCTGTAAAAGCTGAGTTTAAATTATTAAAATCCTTCCATCTTAACATTTGAGAAATCTGTGATCAGGAGTGAAAAATAAATCTATTTAAAGTTATTTCCTCTATTGCTTGAATTTTACCTGGTAACACGGATTGATCTTGAGTCTGTAATTTAACTGCGGAAAGGGCACGCGAGCTTAATACTTCTAACCGTTGAAAGAAATCATGAATAGACTCATTATAATTTTGTTTGCAATTATTTAATTCTTCCATTATTTGTGAATAATGTTTTTTGTCTTGATATAGTTCTTTAAGTTTGAATTTTAAAGAATACCAATCGTTAAAAGTTTGACATGCAAGTTGCTCTTTAGCTCGACCTGAAATTTTTGCCAATATATAATATGACAATGGAATCTTTTGTTCTGGTGATGCCAGATCGTTTGCATTATTGCAGTTAGGCAAAAATTGTCCTATCTCATATATATTTCCAGAAAATTCTTTGGGAATTAGTTTACATAAGAAATCAATAGAGAATATACACGTTTGGTTTTGGGGAGATGAGGAGTGGGCAGTATTTAGGAGATCACTTGAGGAATTATTTGGTGAGTTTGGATCTGGTGCCATTTTCATTATGAGTACAAGAAAGCACTGAAACACTAACAAAATCAGAAAAATGCACTTACCCTTTGTTCAGTCCACAAGGAACTAAACTAAATTCTTATAATTTAGCTATGTTTTTCATTATTATAACCAATGTTGCCATTATTGGTCCTATGTTCTCAAAGTGCATATATGCTATTTGAATTTTATTGGTTCGCGCAATACGTGTCCAGATTCACGGTAGGTGGCCGTGACTAGCTGCGAAAATAGACTTATGTCAAGATACAAAAATTTAAATGAGACGGTCGGTCGACCATAGTAGAATTATTTGATTACGTCCAACAAAGAAGCTGAAGATAAAGAAGCTGAAGATTACAGGAAATTAAGTGTTGTGAAAGAAGATTTACATCTGAACAGCAGCAACAACAGGTACGTCACATTTCCATGTTTTTGGGCACTTTCGACAGTCAATATAAAGTCAATACAGTCCATTATTATCGTTATTCCAAAACTATTAAATTCCGCTACACCCTTCCTTTTGGAATTGTACTCTTCCTTGAAATTAAATTCGCCAATCGATTTGAATTTTCAGATGTTGCAGCTAATGCGGTCAAAATTCTGCGTTGTATGTTCGCTTATGTTCGCTTCGATATATTATTATAGGGAAGATCCTGCCGATCTACGCCAAAATTGTATGTTGTGTTCTTCCAGAAAAGGAAACAAGGCACTGATGATGTTAAATGTTTATTTAATTACTGGAAATTGTGGCAATGTTTATTAATACTAAAATTGCTACACGTTGTCTTTTTTAACTAGAATTAATTTCGTACTTAGTTATATAGTATGATGTTTCTTCGATGAATCTACTTCTTGTACTGTCTGAATAACAAACTGCGTTCCATAAGGAAATTTACTATCAATACTCATTAAAATAAAATGTTCCAAAGGGAAATTAACGACAACAACATGATTCACTTTGAACTTAAATATTTACGTCCAATATAGCATTTAATTTAATATATTTTTGAAGGGAAAGTTTAGTTTAATGAGTTACTAATATGTAACTAATGATAGTAGTTATTTCTGAATTATGGTAAACAAAGAAAATGAGATACGAATAACGCTGCTTACAATTTTATAATAAAATCAAAATCTAACGATTAACAAGCTGTAATTAAGAATTACCTTAAAATATGATTATAATAAAAAAGGATGTATCTAACAATAGCCTATCTTTTCTTCTACGTTTACATGATTAAACTCCCATACTTTGTAGAGGTGTACCTTAACGTCTAACATACATACATAGTTCACTGTGAACGCTGTGAAGCAAAATGGTATTGTTATAACATCGTTACCTTCTACATTACAATGTGTATTAAGCTTTGTAACAGAATAAGAGTGGAGGCGGAATATGTGTAGTACTATACATAGCAGAAGCCCTTCCACTTCATATCTTAAATTACACTTTTAACAATAGAGAGTCTGTAACTAGAATCCCTCCCACATAAGACTTAATGTATCAAAACATAAAATAACCTTTAATTTTAACATCAGTTATGAGTGACTTTGTATGCGCACCACTTTATAATTAATTACTAACCCTGTTCGTAAAGGAAGCATTAAACACACGCATTTAATTTAAACCCTTCATTTCCAAATAATTGAAACACAAAAATGAAATCAATGAAAAAATGTCGATATTCTTTTAGGTAACACTAGATGTAAATAATATGCATATGTACTTAAAGTATCGATATGTTCAAATTATGAACGTGACAGTAACGTATAAAAATCGTGTGGACTTATAAAAGCGATGTTGGATTTTGGATTGCTTTAAGCCAGCCACAAATGATGTTAAAGGGAGACCGATGATGTGGGTTAAGTAAAAGTGTCAGACTCATTCATCTTAAGACAGAAGTAATGTTTCTAGGTTGTGAGTGATGATATAACCGTCAAAGTTAAAATGTTAAGTTTATTATACGTAACATAAGTACGGCACATTAATACTAGTTACCTTAGTGTTAGTATTGTACCTCGAAATTAACCGTACTAGAAAAGTTTTCAATAAAACACGAACATTTCATTATTTTTTGGTTACAATAAAGTGTGTTTTACTATCTTTATAAACTAAGTACCATCTAATAAGGATTAACATACCGGACGGTAAGCGTCAGCTACATAAAGTAAAATGTTGAGCTAATTATGTTCATCTGAATTATTCACAATGATTTATGAGCTTAGCGCAAGCAATTCCCTTCGTTTTTAATATCGTCAAGACAAGCGTCTTTTAAAATTTATGTCTGGCAAAATAAATATAACTAAATAATATATAAATAAGTGTTTCAGATTTATAATTACAATCCAAGTTATGAAAATACAAAATATTTAATTACAACAAATTCCCTTTCAACTTCAACTTTCAACTTTGTTTAACCAATCGATATTTCAATTAAAAATGTGGTTTTACAGGATAAACAGTTGTTTAAGTAACCTCGTTAATCATAATAATCCAATTTTCCTTTTATGTCTCAATTTATAAATTCAAACATAATATTACTGTTATAAATATTTTTGGACAAATCATAATTATCCTATTAGTCATGTTTTGAGAGAGGTTTTTTTACCTTTAGAATAGACATTAATCATGTATTTATGTCCAGCGCAGAAGCATAAAAAATTTAAGCCTTTATCCCTTTATAAAATTTATGCAATTTACTTCCAATGTCTAACAGGGGAGGATTTAGAAATATGGAACCTTCTACGCATATCAGCGCTGAAAGATTTTCATGCATTATTCGTTTTATGGAAATAATGATTTGTACATAATATTCTGTTTAGAAATGGACCTAACGACTCTTTTTTTCGATTAGAGTCAGGATATAGGTGTATGTACTTTTTAAAAGGTACTAGATCTGCATAGTAGAAATACTACATAAGTGAATGATTACTGCTGTAATATCTATGTGCATTGCCAATAATTTATTCTCTTTAATAATATTAAATAATTATATCAAAAACTCATAAAAGCTTCTTGATTGGGCTGTCAGTTTATAACTATTAAAATGTTTTATGTAAACAATTTGTTACAATAAAAACTACCATAAAGAATAAAAACCTATACTTACGCAGTAAAGCAGCTGACTGAGACTACTTACTTGATCAAATTATTCTTACAGAGGCTTACGGATTTTAGACTAGACATAGAAATAGATGAACAATATAGAGGGCGTCACCCAAATTGTCTCCAAATAATCATTTAACAAAATGACTTACGCTACGTTCGCTTTTTACATTAATCCACGAGGTGTTATAACAGTTAATGGCATTATTTAAACAATACAAGAACGCCTTTAAGCCTTGAAATAAACTACTGAAAGAGCACAGAACAGCTATTGTGAAACTCTGAACTTTCTGCACTAAATAAATCTTCAACTTCACAATCATTTCTATTTTCTATTTTCATGACGAATTTAATTGCTGTTTAAACAAATTTGAATCAAACATTTATTAGATAGCAGTTTTTCAAAAAGGACAGGGATGTTTAAATATGTCGTTATTAAAACTAAAAACCATCGAATCTAATGTTATTACTGACTGTTTACTAAGATTTCCACATAAGGCACTCATAAGTATTAACAGGGGAAATAATCTCGATAAAAAATTCACAGATCTTTTGAAGAAAAGAGTCAAGCATGATATTAATCTGAATTATAAACTGGAAACTTTCAAACAGATTACGGTATCACTTAATTCCCATATAAAGTTGTGAACAATATACCCAACGATGCGATAATGTAGCTAAAAAATTCTCTAACACCAAACTGAAATCTGAGACCCCTTTAGGAACTCTCACTCTGTCTACAGACTATCCAACATTTTTTAAAATGTTAATCTCTGTTTGTAAATTTAAAGAGGGTCGATAATATTCCACAAAGTTTCAACCAACCACACGTTGAGCCTGACATTACTACCAATAACAAAATTAGACCAAATATCCTCTCATGTTTATCAAATAGTGCAGACAACTAAAAAGATTCAGGACCAGAAAAGAAGGGTTCCATAATATGAGGGTTTGCTCAAATAAACAGCCTATTTTCCTAAGAAGGGAATTCATCAAATGCTATATGTTTTTGTTAAAACAAATTTATTAATGTACTTTTATGAATTAATATTTATTTAATTGGTCTTTTTACAATCCGATACAAATGGTTTAATACCTGACTAAAAGAGGTATGTGATACTTGTGGAAAGTACAGAGTACGAAAAAATAAACATCGTATTGTAACTACTTGAGGTCGTAAATCTTCCAGAATTTAAATTTGCCTACACTCCAATGCCGAGATCCTTTCTTTTTGTATCATATTTGTATTTAAAACAAAGCGAATTAAATCTTCAAAATATTGAGCTCGTTACATCCTTATAATTTCAAATATTAAACATTTTCTGTATTATACTAAAATTCACCTATTGACGAATTTCTTAATGCTTATTTAATGCAAGTATTTTTGTTTGTGACCCCTGTCCCCTTTGTTGCGTTTTCACATTATATTGACAAATGAAAAATGTCTGTTTATGCTCAGCAATAAATAAATTTATTTTATGTCCGACTGCGTTATAAAGTACCGTTTATAACATAGTTTGGCGGCTATAAAGTAGCTGTTTATAGTACTAGTAAAATAAACTAGTAGTAGTAAAATAAATATATATTACATGCTATATATTACATGTCTAATTTCTTCTGTCAAGAATAGATGTCAAATTCATAAACTGATTTTTCTTCGGTAATGAGCTAAGTTTAGTAGTCGAACATAAAGCTTTGTATGCAACTCGTACATAATCGGACTTTATAGACTCTCTCTTTTTATAAGTCTTGCTCACTTCGTTCGTTCGGCCATAAACTGGGCTTTTGTCTATAAAAGTCCTACATTATGTACTTGTTACATAAACAGCTATTATTTCACTAGTGAGATAAAAGCAGACATATGATTTATATTCAAAATACAAAAGCAACTAACTAATAAACAATTATTAATCATTTTAGTAGAAGTCAGAAACGCAATGACTCTTAATTTTTTTAAATGTGATTAATATCAAAAATTGATAGAAATATTTTTCACTCATTATATTGGGGATCGTAGAAAAAATGTTGTACAATAGGCATGTTAAAAGGAGTTTTATGCTGTTTGCAGGGTTGCAAACTTCCCTGCTCATCATAAAATCTTTTATTTACTCACTAGTGAGTAAACGTCAACACTAGCTACAAGAGCAAAAATCGCCAATCAACACTGCATAGTATTATTGAAATCCAGTCAACAGGTTAAAGTGTTAAAGTTAAGTCCAGTCAACAGTTAAAACAGACAAAGAAGGAATATTACTCAAAAATAATAGCAGAACATAACAGCAGTAGCAAAAAGTTCTGGAACTGTATTAATTAAATAGTTGAGAAAAACAAATAAAGAATGAAATATATAAAATTAAAAACGAATAATAATAATAATAATTACTACAACCCATAACCTAAACCAAGGCCCTAGAAGCTATAAGCTTGTGCGGGAGGGAGGGGGCGATTATTATTATTATGTAGGCCCAATGTGCGGCTGCAGCCGACTTATAGATGGAACAGCGCAAATCCCACATTTGTGTTACAGCTAAGGAAAACTGCAGAAAACCTTAACCAGATCTGCCAGCGCCGGGAGTCGATCCCGGGCCGCTTGGGCGAAAGTCCGGCACGCCAGGCATTACACAACCAAGGCTGTAATACGAGACAATAATAGATTTAGGTTAAATAGCCAACATTTTTTGTAAAAACTTTGCAGATAGTGGTAAAAACTTGGAAAATATTATTAAAACAAGGGTCAATTATACTTTGACCAAAACCTAACTTTCCTAAAGTATCAAATTCAATTTTTCTATCATCCACAGCCACGAAGAAGTAATGAATACAATTAATACAAAAATCTACTGGTCTAGATCGAATTAAATCTGAAACCTTAAAATATGTTTCTGATATAATATCGAAGCTTTTAGCATACCTATTTAACAAATGTATAAAAGAAGGAGTGTTTCCAAAACCATTTAAAGCTGCTGTAATAACACCCATTTTTAAGGGTGGTGATAAATCTAAAACACACACTAATTACCGACCAATCTTCATCATCTCAAACTTAGCAAAAGTTTTTGAAAATTCTGAAAAACCGTTTAAACAGCTACCTGAACAAATATAATATTATCTCTGAATGTCAATATGGATTTCGAGAAAATAGATCAACATCGGATGCCATAGCCAAGTTAAGCAGTATGGTAAATAATGCTATAGATAAAAAAGTACCCTGTTTAAGTGTTTTTGTGGATTTGGCTAAGGCATTCAATACAGTTGACCACGTTTTATTATTAAATTGTTTAGATTCCATTGGTTTAGAGGAAGTTCCCTTGAACTATTTAGGAGCTATTTACATAATAGAAAGCAGGCTGTGCGTATTAAATAATATCTTAATCACTATAGAACTGTGGAATGTGGAGTACCACAGGGTACTGTACTAGGCCCGATGCTTTTCAATATATACTTAATGACTTATTTTCATTAAACTCAAAGGGAGAAATAATAACTTTTGCGGATGATACCGCAATATTTTATCAACCACAACACTGCACTGGCATGAATTAAAGCAAATGGTAGAAAAAGATCTAAAAATTATTTTTAATTTTTTTAATCATAAACTGTTAACAATCAATTTAAATAAAACTTGTTATGTACCATTCTGCTGCTACTCTGCAAACTTACCTCAATATGATAAACTAACTGTAACAACAGAATCAAGTCAGAAGTTAGAAATTAGCCAATCGCTAAATGTTAAATATCTGAGCATCTATATGGATCCACACCTAAAATAGAAAAGACAAATTGAAAATATTATATACAAATTAAGACCCATGCTATTTAGATTTAAATACTTATGTAATATTTTTTCATTTTACTATTTCAGAATCTTGTATTTTGCACTTATTGAAACCCGTTTGACATATGGTTTAATTGCATGGGGAACAGCGCCATCTACATATATGAACAACCTAGAAATATTTCAAAAATATATCTTGTACCCCAGAGCCAGAGTGTATTAAGTCCACCTTTTTCAAAAATAACATTTTATATGTTTCCCGCCTAAAATTTTTCGCTCTTTCAATGGTAAAGAGTATTAAATCCTAGGTCGTCTAGTTTTCGATACTGCAGTGTATAAATGATATTAAGTCCACACCTTGTTTTGAGCCAAACAGTTTAATGGGCTATTGGTATCTTCTAGATCTAGCAAATTTTATATCTCTAGTTATATCCCTATTTTAAAAATACTTCAGAGCCATATCATTCTAAGTCCAGTTTTATAATATTAAGTCAACAAAAAGAAATACATGATTGGAGCCAAACAGTATTTAGTCAAGACATGTTAGCAAATTTTGCTATTAAGTCACTTAATTATTAAGTCCAGCGTCAAAGCTACACAGTATCAAGTCCAATTTATTTTTTATTTCTAAAAGCTACAATATCCACTAAACAATTTCACTTTCAAAAAATGGAATGATACATTTTTTGTTTGCATTGAAAAAGTTACGCAAATATCTCTAGTTGTTTCAAAGTTAACATGTTTTTAAACTTTGATTTGCTCTCCTGTAAAATTTGAAAAGTGTGACTTGAGACAGTTTGACTCTGTGATACAGACATATTAAAAGTAATATACCCTATATCTTACAAGTACTATATATTCTGAAACACATATATTTTACATTCATAAACTGTATGCTAAAATGATATTATTGAACCAATATAAAACTACTAAAGGCTGTTCAACACCACTACAACACTCGATATAGAGGTGCTGAACCCTTAGCAGTTCCATACCACATAAGAGTGTTTATCTACCTTTGATAATGACATTTAATGTCGAAACAATATTGTCAGGTTAAGATACTAATAAAACTTGTGAAACTCTGAATTGATCTTTTAATTTGATTATATTTCATGATTATGGAGTTCCACAAAGTAAGGCTGGAGACAGTAAACGCTACAATTAACTCTTCCAAATATTATTTTAAGTTTTGTAAAAATTTTTGTCTAACCCATACCAAGTTCTCTTTAATGGGTATGTTTACTTCATTTATTCACCTTTCCTTTTTTTTGTATCCTTACCTTGTATTTTACATTTTAATAAATAAATAAATTAGTAATTTAAAGTTACAGATCAAATAAGGCTTCATCATTATCAAGATTGGTAATACTGTCAGACAGAAGCATGCAACTGACGCCGCCGCCAGTATAACAAAAATGTAAACATAATGTTTTGTTACGCTTATGTTTACCGATTTTCTTGATCAATGGTGCAAATGGAAGCTTGTTTTATGAATACAGCTAATAAATTTTTGTGATCAAATGTTTTGTTTACATGTAAGTACTTGCCTTTTGAGACACACTCCGCCTTGTATTTAAAAATCATTGTTTTGTTTTTCATTGTTTTCATCAACTTTTTTTGAATTGTTAACTTCAGATTCGTATTCTCTATACTGAAATCAGTTTATATGCAAACTATCGTAACCTCACACTACAGGTCCAGCTGTACGGGTTTTTACTGTATAGAATAAAATTTAGGCTTATATATTTTACAAAAAACAAAGATTTCCAACAAAATCCTACATTGCCTCTAAACGCTTTTCTAGATCAATACAGGTTTGCGTCAGGTAAGGCCATTTCTGTAATTTGGTTAGCTACGCAAAGCAACGTTATGAATTTTAAAAGTTACGTGAGATTCTAATCTTTACGATTACCTTGTATAATAAATTCCGTTAGCGTACACTGCAAATGGCGTATTAACTCTAGAATTTATTACCCTAAATCAAGTCGATTTCCTCACTTCATAACTAATTTTGTATAAAACTGAATTCTAATTTGCTTCCCAGATGGTAGGTATTATTTAAATCGGTTGTACAGTCGCAGGCTAAGTAAGAATATTTCCAATAATAATTAGTTAATAATTGTAGTAAATAATAAGTAGTAGTAATTGAAGTAAAAGCTAAGCGACTTGTTAACCAAATTTTGATCATTAGAGAGAACAACTGTAGGTACAATTAAGTTACAACAATTCGGAAGTTAGAATATTTGGTGTTAATATATTGTGATGATTTTTCTATCATAGCATTCATGAAAATAATTGCCTTATCTGTGGAAGTTGAAAAAAACAGTTGGTTAGATGATTCATAGGTTCTTATTGAAACACAATAAGAAAATGGATTATTTGGTGTGAGAGGATTTTCACTCGCAGCTACTTCTGAAAAAGAAAATGTAAATAAGTTTAGAAAAATATAAAACATTCTACATTGTATTAACAAGGATATAACATAATTTGGGTTTGATAACAATCCAAAAATAGCATTGACTACGGTTATAGACTAGACAACCAATCTCTGTATTGAAATCTAAGTACATATTTAGTTGCCAACTAAATTAGAATAATAATCATGATATAAAATAATGACCAGATGCAAGCTAATTTGGAATGAAATATGATAAAAAAGAAAGGGAGTTTCTAAGAGGTAGTTAGGTAAACAAAAAAAGATAATAATGCATTGAATCAGAATGATTGTAAAATTTGTGTCTAAAAAGGTGTATATTTATTACAACAAATCAAAGATGTTCCAGAGTCCCATAAGCAGTAGGCAGATTCCTACATAGTGCTCTTCCTGTGTAAAGCTGTACAAAGAAACATCGATAAATCAAGACATCAGGTCTGTGATTGATCAAAGAGTGATAAACAATAGCAGAGCTAGTATTATTCTAAAGAAAGAGAAAAATGAAACCATTTTTAAGATCTGTTTTATTTAAAGCTGAAATAACTCACCATAATCTCTTATAAGATCTTTTGTAAAGCTGCAAGTGACAAGTCAATTATAATTTTCAGATACAATAAAAGAAATCAAAACTTACTTGAGAGAATCATCACAATTGTATTCAATCATCCAAATGGTGGGGTTTTGTTAAGTCAACAAAACGACCTGATATAGACGTTACATACATTACTATTTTATGTAGGTGCAGATTAGTAAACGAAATAAAAATTTTCTTCTTAAACAATTCAAAGTGTGCAACGCTGTAATATAGTAGACTTATAGTATTTTAAATTATAGAATTTTCTACATTTAGCCTTCTATGGTTAGCCTTCGGGAATTTTTATTTTCAAAGATTCCATGTTTTATGTTTGGATGTAGAATATTAAATGACATTTTGAAAGCTTGAGAAGGTTAGATATTCAGAGTACGTTCAAGTGTCTAGATTCATTAATAATTCATTAATAACAGCCTTGGTAGTGTAATGTCTGGCGTGCCGGACTTTCACCCAAGCGGCCCGCGATCGACTCCCGGCTCCGGCAGATCTGGTTAAGGTTTTCTGCAGTTTTCCTTAGCCGTGACACAAATGTGGGATTTGCCCTGTTCCATCTGTAAGTCGGCTGTAGCCGCACATTGGGCCTACATAATAATAATAATTGCCCCCTCCCTCCCGCACAAGCTTATAGCTTCTGGGGCCGTGGTTTAGGTTATGGGTTGTAGTAGTTATTATTACAAGATTTATCGTTTTTAAATTTTATCGTTTGAATTTCGGAGTTAACGATTGTTAAATAAAACTATCGAAAACTGCGGTTAGGTTCCATGTCAATTTGGCGACAATTTATTTACTAACGATACATTTGTCGACATCAATTTTCCTAAACCTTATTTGCCGACACTATAATCTACGGACACCCTATTTGCCGACAATTAAAACAATAATTAGATCAAAATAATTATTTTACTTTACGCCTTATTTAATATATTTATTTTACTATAACTAATCTAACCTGCAAAGTCGCTAGTCCCTCCTAAGCCACGAAACCTCGCCATTTGAGATGGTATAGCATTAAAACTGCATCATCTCCTATTTTGTAAATATATAGACATTTTAAATTAAATATTAGACACATTTTGAGATACTGTATATATCAATTAGCTTTATACCCTACCGCTTACTTAATAAGCTAAAACATAGTGTTTAAAAGTAAGCATTGTTTACCGATAATCTTATTTAGTGGTATATCATTAATATTATGATAATGGTATGGGCGTCCAAAGTCGGACGTCGATGGATTCCCGAAGCGAAATCGCAGCATGCAACATTCTATTGCAACTGACCTAACCTCCAAGTTGCTATCCCCTCTAAAGTCACGAAATCGTCAGGGTGGTATAGTATTAAAACTATATCATCCCATAGTCATCGCTAGTTGACAACCTACAATTATCGGTCAAGTTTACCTTTCGGCCTTTTGACCATTCGGCATGTTTGTTTTAGACGTTTTGGCATCGAACAATTTGTTTTCGGCGTTTTGACCTGCTACGAAATGCAGGTGCGTCTGTTGACATCCGATACAGCCCGCAAGTGCCCTTATAATTGTCGGGAAATGATGGTGTCGGCAGATTGACTGTCGGCAAAGTGACATCGGCAAATGTGTCGTCGGTGAATAAGTTGTCGTCAAATTGACGTGACACTAACGGTTATAAAGTTCGAGCTTCAGAACTTGTTTCTTGGGAATTTTCATGGCTTTGCAATTATACAACTAGTTTTTCCACATACAAATTCTGTGCTCTGAAGTATATATCAAGCTTTTCGGGGAAGTTTCCTTGGTCGAGCTTTCGGATATTGCGTATTTGAAGGTTTTGTATTTCGAGTATCTCGACTTGCAAAATTAGGGAATTTTGATAAATAAAGCTTTTCGAGGATTCTACCTTGACATTTATGAATATATAGTGTAAACATTCTACAATAACCAAATTTTGTTCGTTTACTTAATGATATCTAATCTTCCTTAATTAGTTGACAATCTCATCAAAATATCTCAAATTATCCCACGAGCTATTGTTTGATCCTTTTAGGGGCCGGTACACTACACTTTCTTTAATTTTAACACAGTAGAGTACACCAGTATTATCTAGAAATAAATCAATAACTCAATGCACCAATTGGACCGCATTTTTTCTTAGAAAAACTTCAAGAGAAGAAAAATATAGTCAGGAGCATTAGTCGTTTATCCTCGAAATAACTGCAAAACTACAAATTTATTATAAAAATATTTGAAATAACGGTTTATGATTTGTCTAAAATACGTATTTGAAATACCACTCTCTTTGTTCAAAAATCTACTAGTTTATCAGTAATGAATAATTCATTCTACCACAATAAATGGAAGTACATAAATAAACAACATAGTTTTGAAATGCTATTAACCGTATGTCAGCTTTTATACTGACACAAAAATTACTATTGTTAAAAAAGGCTGTTTAAATGTTATTTTAAATGTAGTGTTTAAAAAAGATTTAGATTTCTTTTATAATATGTAAAATTCAAGGAAAGTGAGTAATCAAAATGTTTTCTTAGGTTGTCGTTTCAGAAATCGCCTTGTCAATGAAAAAAGATAAATTTTTAATTTGAAAAACTGATTTGAGTTGTTATATTGTCAATAAAGGTAAATGTGCATTCGATCTGTTATTCTAACGATACGATAGTAAAAAGTGTCATATTTAGCTTAAGTTAGGACTTATTGGAAAGGAAGTTATTTTGAGATCTCAATACTACATTTGGCAGGGCTGTCATGAGTTACAATTAATCCCACTACCAGTTTTACGAATGCTTTTATCATTATATCAAGCCCATGCCTTTCCAGTCTGTATGTAGTATTACTAAAACATCAAAATTAACAATTTATCAACAGTATGTTGTTTATGAAGCATATATAGATAAAAAAAATTAACATTTTGCATGTAAAATTGGTATCACAGAGAAACTCTTCTACGCTGCTAAATGTCTTTGATAAAATAGTTTTAAGAGTAATTTGAACAAGTTAAATAATTTTGTGGGAGCTTGTTATACAATGATATTTCAGAATATAATGGAGATTTTTCATATATCGTACTTTTATGTTGTCGAAACGAGAATAACATATTTCCATGACGAGTAGAATATGTGTTTGCCAATGAAACCGAAAGCCTTTGATATGAGATCTGATCCAGTGGGTAGTTTTCAATATGTAAACACTAGATAGAAAAATAGGATGCCGTAGTTTACAAAGTACGGCTTACAAAATTGAATTCGAGGTAAGCCAAAAATAATTCTTAGTATTTTTTTTGTAGAATTAAAATCGTGAAAC
Organism: Agrypnus murinus; assembly: GCA_929113105.1. Taxonomy (NCBI): domain Eukaryota; kingdom Metazoa; phylum Arthropoda; class Insecta; order Coleoptera; family Elateridae; genus Agrypnus; species Agrypnus murinus. Next base: position 57,176,750 of record OV816024.1, read on the forward strand.
ATAAGGCGATCGTCCCCAAAGGGTAATATTATAGTTTACGTGAAGATAACACATTCCATAGTAAATACTCATAATAGATGGAATGTCAGAGAAATGAAAAGGAATTAAGGATAATTTATTACAAATTTTATCAATTTCTTTACGCCATGAAAGCCTAGAATCAAAAAAAGTTTCCAGAAATTTCACATTATTCGGATAGCTTTAAAATATCTGAAGCTGTAGTGAAAAAAATTTCTGGTGATAGAGCCTTACTATTAGGAAAATTAACACAAATGCATTTTTTATTGTTAACAATCAGGTAATTGCTTTCTCATCAATTTTTAAATTCAACAGTTCAGGATTTGGTGCTGAAACCACCACCGTTGTGTCATCCCATCTGCAAACATATTATGTCCCTTATTTATGTAGGGTGGCAGATGATTTACGAAGAGCACGAACAGTCGTGGTCCTAACACAGATCCCTGAACAACTCCAATATTAACGTCAAAAATGTTGGTTTAGTACCATTTATATTTACAACAATTCTTCCTTCTTTCAGAAACCACATTATCTAAGCAGCAACATTACTTCTGAAACCTAGAATGTATACATTAGTATGTCGCACAATATCGAAAGCAATAAACAATAAGTTAGCAGCAGTAATTGTGCCATAAAGTGCCCCAATTCTACTTGTGGCACAAGTTGAGAAATATTTTACAGATACGTTTGCAATTTCTTCTTGACAATTTGTTATGCTTTTAACAATTTCTAGTTCCATATTTTACTGTTGTTTTGCCTAGTTTCTCATTAACTATCTTCTAGAAATTTTTTTGCTTATTAACCAAATTGTCTAATTGCTTTGCAAAATATCTATGTTTTGTAGCCTTCAGTAGTAAAATAAAACAAAAATTATTTGAAGGCTTATAGTGGGCTCTGATTAACATTAAATCAATTAAGTGAATATTAGACGATAATCTAAAACACTTATTGGAATACGCACGAGAATAACCATCCGCTTGCAGCTCCACCTCACTTTCCAGGGTGTTAACTTTTGGAACTATTCACGATTATAAAAGTTTTGCAAGAGTTTGTTGCAACCCACCACTTGCATTATTAAAGTGTTTAATGTTTGATTTAACATTAGTGTAGACAAACCCCCGTAGTTGAAAATCATATAAATCAGACGAATGATACAAATATTAGTAATGGCAATTTCTTATTTTATATTGTTTGGAGTTTTGGACATAACAAATCATCGTGACATACGTTTGGAAGTTGTAAATGACTGGGGATTATTATAAAGGAATCATTATAGGCAACTACAATTATTGTCGTGTTCCCATTAACACTGCTTTAGATTGCGAAAATCTTATGTCTTTCGATAGTGAATACATCGGCCATACTAAACTTTATTGTATAATGCATAGGTTAATTATTATTTACTAATCTGTATATTTAAAACACGGTTCAGTTTTATTTCACTTCGTCTACGAGTTCTACAAGATCGATATGCTTTATCCGTTTTTATATTAAAGTCTTGACTCTGTAGATTAGTAAAGACTACTTATTTTTTATTTTTATTTAATTTTTATATTTTTAAACACGTTTTTTTAGACTATGGAGTCTTAATTTTGTGATTTTTAAAATTTTTATATTTTTAATTTAAAAGGATTATTTGTAATCGATGCATTTCAATACTCCCAAGGCTACGTCACGTTTAGAAACTATAAACATCCTATACTTGCTTACTATTCCAACAACAATTCTTAGTCGAGATTCATAGTATTGACTGTGAAGCATTTTCACGAAATTCGGTATCTCCGTCTGCCTCTATGCGTCCGTTTTTTTCGAAATTTCTAAATTTTGCAGATTTCGATATTTGATGAAAAAATAAAATAGTACTGTCTAAGAACTAATGGCTTATCTCTTAAGGAACATGGACAAAATGACCGACAAAGTTTAAAAAGCTGGTATATTAACCATATGATATATGAATTCAATGTAGAATTTTATAGTAGGAATGGTTGGGTAAATCGGGGAGGAATCCGAGAGGGAGTTAACTGGAAAGGGAGATAAGTTGGGAGGAGGGTAAGCCAGGAGAGAGGAGTTAAGTCTGAGTAAGAGAACAGTTGAGGGGGGTAGCCGAAAAAAGGACTAAGACGTGGACAAATAAGGGAGGGTAAGTCGGCGTTGGTGGAAGGGGGTACATTGGAGGTATTTGTTAAATAACGCGACCAAAGGTTGTCTGAGCATGGTAAGCTTAGTGTTTTCAACTGTTTTTGTTCGATTGCATGTATTTGATTTTGACTGGGTTTCCCTAGTAGTAATTAATGTTTTTTATAACACAGATATTTTAGCAAAATTGGTAACGATGAGTTCGTAATCGATGAAGCATCTACACATGTAACATTATAAATTATAAAGTAGCTCACATAAATGAATTTGATCTCTAATATTCATACTAATTACAACTTCAATAGGAATTTAAATTAATACTACATTTGTCAAAACAATTATAAAAAGCAACTGCTAAATTAATTCATTCATTACAGCCTGCAATTAGTAAATGTTAATTTGTACCAGTATAAACGTAGCACCCAACATCTAACTACATTATTAATTTTATTACTATTAGTTTCTTAATAAAGTTTTCTTGAGATGCACGAAAGCTCCTAATGAAACTCCGATTTTGAACTTTTTACTTTAACGACTCCACTTGCTTTAAGTTAAATTCAACATTATTCCGCTATGTACGTAACTGTGTTACGAAAGGCAACTTCTGTTTTAATTAGATACTTCAAAATTAAATAGTACTTTATAAGTTTAACCAAACTCTTCTTTAAAATGATAAAAAACTGATGTTACTCTACTACTATTCATTTTTTATTAAAATCCCATTTAATCAATATCGAATTATCTTGTTGGTTTTACTAGCTTACTGGACGAAAGATAAGAAAACTGCATATTATACACATTATAATATACAGGGTGTCTATTTAGTTGACAATTGTTGGATATCTCCTAAACTATTAAACTTATCATCGAGAAAAAGCTTAAATTGAGTACAAAAAATTCTGGTTGCCAAAGCTGCATAAAATATTTACAAATATACGCAGTGTTTCAGGAAACCAGAACAACCTACACCTACAGCAGAACACTAATGTAGAACAGCAGAACTAAGAAAGCTCGCAATAAAAATCAATAAAGTTTTTAGATTTAACAATTAGAAATTCAAATAAAACGATAGGTACAGGTACAAAGATTGGTACAGAAAAGAAGTTAAAAGTGATAGATATTTAAATTTTTATTCAGTTACGGATATAAAATATAAAAAAAGTTTAATTAATAATCTAGTAGAAAGCGTAATAAAATAATCATCAAAAAATTCAAAAAAAAATAACCATCAAAAAATAATTAACCTTTAACATTCATAAATTCAAACATAACAAAAAGTTAAAAAAATAAAACTCAAATCTTCAAACCAAACAATAAATTTACAACAATTTTACTTAAGTAATAAGTACTTAAGAATAAGTATCAAGATTTAATATCCCAAGTAATATAGAAACGAATCTAATAGTATTACCTTTTATTCCAAAACTATCTCATACAATATAAAAAAATTTAAAATTAGTGTTGCATACAAGAATAATAATACAATAGAAAAAAAATTTTTCGGTAACCTAAAAGACAAAACAAATATAGAAAATGAAACAAACATAGTTTATCAAATTAATTGTAAAAATTTTAATGCAAATTATATAGAACAAACAAACAAAATTAAAAAAAGGAATAAACCAACATAAAAATTCAATTAAAATCAAAATGTCAACGCCTCATAAACCAAACACAACCATAATCCAACCATTCAATTTTAATTTTAGCTCCCCAAAAATATTACACAAGAAAAATATAAAAAAAGATTAATATATGAAATTATGACAGAAATTAAAAAAGTCCAACAGCTATTAATTACAAAACAGATATTGAAATTTAAACACGATTTATAATACTTTATTTTAAAATATAGTAGTAATTTTTGTTATTTAAAATAATAAATAACAATTAAATACTTAAAATATAGATAACTTTAATTTTTTACTACTATTAAATGCATAATAGTAATTAAATCATCAACTAATTCAAGTTGTATATGGTATATCAAACTTATTAACAGGTCTTAAAGAAAAATCAATGGAATATGTTTTTCTGCATTTATTGACATGCTGTTTAAATAATACCATTATTAAATCATTTTAAATAAAGATTAATATCGTTATAATTTTTATTTCACGTATTGGAATGGTAAATTAAAGCTGAGCCATCAGCAAATGTAAATAGTTTACCCTTAAATTTGACATTACACAAATCGTTAACATAGATCAAGAATAGTAGTGGCCCCAAAGTTGAACCTTGAGGGATTCCAGTTATTATTTTAGAGAAGCTATTTTGTATTGCATTGACTTTAGTACACTGTGATCCATTATCAAAGTAACTTTTAAACCAGTTTAGCACTGGTCCTCGGATACCAGCATTATATAATTTATTGATTAATCTTTCGTGTAGAATTAAATCGGAAGTTTTTCTTATAACAATATATTCCCGTAATTATCTCACTATTATCTAAATGATCAGATATATACTTTGAACAATTTACAAGCGCCAAATCAGTTTCTCTATTTAAAAAAACATTGTATTTGTGTAAAATACTCGTGTATTTATCCAAAAAAGTAAATATTTGTTTATAAATAAGATTTTCAAAGATTTTTGGAAAAATTGATAAAAGAGTTATTAGTCTATAGTTTGTGGGTAGATTTTTATCTCCATCTTTATGAATAATTAAATGCATTATTTAAAAAGTCAATTAAGATGGAATAACAAAAGAGTAGTGATATGTTTAAATCCACTACTTAATATATTATTTTAATTTTTTTAATATATTTATTTTAATTTGATTAAAATTTTTCAATATGTAAGTAAAAATTTTGTCATATACTTAAGTTTTCTAGTTCATTATAAGTATTATATTACACTGTAGCATTAAAATTATAATTATAAGAAGGATATAAAAATTAAAAATCCGAATTGATCGTTTGAAAAATCGCATATTATAATTTCTCAAAAACGTAAATACGACTTACTGAAAAAAATTTCCAAAAAGATTGTCTCCCCTGTATATTTATGATAGCGAGAATTACAAGAACATCAACGTGAACATATGATAGCAATATGAGTAGATGCACAATTAAAGCAAGTGTTTAAACTACAGATGCAAGTGGCATGAATATAACTAGTGCAAATGTACAGATGGAAAGGTAATTGCCATATACTCTCTGTACTGTCACTACAACATATTTACTTAGTAGCTATTATGTAGTTACATATTAAAATCAATTTTGTATTACACATAATACTCATTACGAGGTGACGTGTTTCTATCATTGGCTGTCGTATAATTAAGTCAATTGAACAAAGGAAGATAAAAAATACGTTTAGTACGTAATACAGTTGCCTCCTGAATATATCTATAGATAATTATGTGTCATTTTAGACGTGACAGGTGAAAAAGAATTTGAGGGATTTAATTAATTCTGGTTTCATGTATAAAAAGGCTCATTTAGATAAAACAATTAAAAAAATATCAAAATGTTCTGACCTGCTAATTGTACATGCCTGATTGCACCAGTATTGTACAAATACCATTGATTTATAGTATCTATGTTATAATAGCACGGTGGAGTGGGAGGGACTACTTTATCCAGGTTTTTAGACCAAACCGATGATATTTTGATGTTACATGTTAATTGATATCATATATCCACATATATTACTTTAGTTTCTTAATTAAAATGTAACGTAACGTTTCTACTATAAATTCATGCTTAGGAATGAAGTGTGTGGCCGCATGGTAAAAAGTCAAATTCTTATTGAGGCGGGCGAGTTCGATCCACGGAATCGGCGAGAAGATCCTTCTCGTCTATAAAGCCTCAGTACACTTCGCCGTACTGTCAGATGGGTACGTTAAGCAGTCGGTCTCGACAACTATATGAACTTCTTTTTGTGGTTGTCATTAAAAATAACACCGTCCTTTACCATGCACTTCAGTGGCTTGGCAATGTTAATTACAATCAACATTTATACAATCCGTAAATTTAACAGTTATGAAAATTTTAAATACTTTCAATGTGAAAAGCATCTTTAAATGTTCGGTTAGAATGGGGATATATTTAACGACGTTGAAATTTATTTGAAAAGATATGTTTTCCGAAGTAAGACCTACTCAATCTAAATATGGAAATGTATGTAAATCAACTAGCACGTCAAGTTAAACATAATAAGTTCTTAGGTCTTTAGCCAGCAAAACCTTCAAAACCGGAAAGTGCACTTACAACAGGAAATGCACACAATTCTACATTGCCGTCTCGATTATAATTTTAAAACAATCATTTCATGTATTCTAGGCATGTTCACGCCAGTTTCAACACATTCCTTATATTTCAAGTTATGATTTTCATGGAAATTTTTTTGTATAGTAGGTCATTAGGAGTTTGAAATATTTTTATTATAATTACTATAAAGTTTACTATAAATAGGTCCAAAGCAACGTCTTGCAGCAAGGTACTACTTTTATTTCTATATTTTATCTAAACGCTAGTGACGAACACCATAAATTTGAATACCATTACTACTATAAACACCAGTACACTAACAGATATAAGAATCTACTAAAATCTAAAGGTCAAGGAGAGTCGATTGGAACTCCCTCATAAAGGAGGGAGGGAGGATAAAATACAATAGAAAATTGATTTGCCCATTTATGACTATAAATGGGCAAATCAATTTTCTATTGTATTTTTCGGTTTAAATTTACTGAAATGTTAGAAGCCTCAATATGAGGCTTGGACTGGCCGCAGGGACAACTTGGCGCGAGGCAAGTGGACGCAAATACAACTGACTACGAAGATCTTACAAGTATACGTATATGCTACGTTAAAATGTTTCTAATCAGAAAAAATAGTTATATAATAATGTTGATATAAAATCGCTTCGAACACATAATACATTGTCTAGTAACATAAAGTCAACTCAAAATGTGTTTAGAAAGCGGATGTACTTATTTAAAATATAATTGTCATTATAAAATACAGAGTGTAAAGAACTATCGAAATTAATCTTTTGGAAAAAATCTTCGAACAGGTCAATTTTTATCTTAAATGAGAAATGTATTTTAGTGTAATTGTTGTTTGTAGATTGTCTTTTGTTTATGAGTTATGGCGATAGCGAAAATACTTTTAAATGGAAACCCAAATTTTTTATAGTGAATTTCGAAAAAGCATAACATTCTAAGACCAAATATTATAATAAAGTATGATACTGTATTTTAAAATTTTCGAGATAATTGCTTTTAAAGTGTTAAAACAGAAATTGAATAACGATCAAGAGTTCCAAGTTTTAATAACAAAATTAAAAGTCTGTGAAAAACTATCAATGCTAAGTCAATTGTTGCATGGTTAGTGGCTGCTTGATTTATGACTGCAATGCATAAGACGCAAATAAAATTAATTACTTTTTGTCAACAACAAACAAAAAATGTTTGAAATTAGAATGCCTGTCTGTAGAAAATGTCTGAAAGGTACTGACCAAACTATTAAAAAGATATGAGCTTATTTGCATGTGGTGGAATGTCACGTTTTTTCAATTTCATAAATACGATTTTATTATGTATAAATAATAAAGGAATTCTTAATACGATCCTGTCAGTTTAGCAAATTCAATTGCGTCGGAACTGCAAATATTTCGTTAAGTAAATAATGCTTTCTGTCAAGTATAAAAGAGTCCTTGTGCATTCATAAACAATATTTTAAATTTTGTTGTGTTCCCCACTTAGACTTAGTCCACGTCCTAACAAGTTAATCAATAGTCTCCCCAAACTCTAACGGAGGCCGCGTTGCTACAAAACCAAAATAAAAATATTCAAGATAGCTCTACAAGTGTCGGAGAGGGGTCGCAGGCGTTTTCAGATTAACACCTCGATACATAAACACTAAGATTGATCTTTGAAACCCAGGCGCCAACCAGTGTGCAGCCAAAGAATACTTTTATACGGAAAAAAAAACCACGACCCTCACTGGTCAAGATCATGAATTAAAAAAAACGCAGCCTTACCTTCAGAAAAAAAATTAGACGTCACAGGACTTTTCTCATTCGCTTGCCAGCTTACTTACATTTAGTGTAAATAAACAGAGGTAAAAAAATAACTTTCACAATTTTATTGAGAGTCGTTCTCCACTAAGAATTAAAGGTTTTGAATGCATAACACAAAAGAAAAAGAAATTGTATAAAGTTCTTACCAATAGTACATATCTTATGCGGTTTCTGCGATCGCACACACCGTTAACATGAGTACTGCTCATTTATTCGGCAGCTTGTAAAATTATTATTCGATTACAATTAACAATGTGTTCCAACGAACTCTCAATTTTTAATATTATCTTTGCGTATGAATAAAAGAAACAAAATAACTTTGACTAGTCAGTAGCAAAAGTTTAAGTTAATACAGAAATTAAGCTAAGTGACAAATTAATAACATGCACTATCTCTGTTACCTCAGACAGACACAAAACATAACACAAATACCCTGGTAGGTTTGGTTGCTACCCCTACTATCCCCGGAATTAGGGATCTCTTGAATTCTTGTTCCTAAAGTCCTGTCTTCTCGTAGACGAGCACCAACCTTCCAACTAGTAGCTAGCAGGTGAGGATCTCCACCACACAAAACGACACCCAACAGCCGTGAGAAAGGTAAAAGAAGGGGAAAAGAACCACACTATAAATGGACCCTCTTGTAGAGGGTCTCTAATTACCAATGGCTATTTAAGATCAGCAAGCTCCAAATTTAAAAGGGTTTCTGTAGGAGATTCTTCCCTGTAGGTTTAGTTACTTGACCAACCTTCCATTAAATATGTAACTATTTAATAAAAGCAAATCACCAAAGGATTTAAATAGTCTTGCTTACTACGCAAACCATCCAACAAAATATGGCCAAACAACTGAAAATTTATAAACCTTCGTTCGATTCTCAATAGGATTAATTTTCCGTTTTAATTAGATGGCTACTTTTGTCTAGAAATCCTATCCGATAAACAAAACCATCAACCGGCCATTTCCCTCTTTTCGAAAAGTATCCTTTCAGTTTTATCGCGCCGCTGCGTATCAACACACCACGCAACATTCCACAAGCGACCAGATACGTCACAGTACAGGAACGGCCTCGACCGCCTCTATCGTAATTACACCCAGGACCGTAATATGAAATTTGGGATATAACAATTTTAGCAAAGTTTTCGTTGGTGCGAACATTCATTTTGAGACGTTCTCATGTATATAATCTTAGTTTCTTCGAAAATACATTAATAAAATCTATTTGGCTCTAATTTATGATTTCCTTGTACGTGCTTTTTAGTAGATTATGGTTGAATATCTTTTGGTCACAGCGTATCGTATTATTGTAAATGCAGCAGATTTTATCTTTGGGTAAAGTACCTTTTTCGTGAGCATTCTTTGTTCTAAAATATTAATTTTGATTGGCTTGTTAAAGCCGCTTTGTTTCGCTATTGGCCAATTTAATATATCCCTCTGAAAATTATTTGTTACTATATAAAATTGAAGCCTTTTTTTAGTTCAGAGAGTCTTAATTAGAACATCATACAGTGTAGATCGAAGCTTAGTTTAGAGAATTCTCTCTTCAGAGAGACCCCCGGCCAAATAATTATGATTTATGGTGTGTTTGAAATTATAACTTTTAAGTATGAAATAAAGTTACAGTTTGAAAAACACTAATTATTTGTGCTAATGTAGTTTTGTGTATTATCGTACAGTATAGGAAGCCTATTTGCTTCAAGTTACCGTTTAAAGTTTTTTTAATGTTAATAAATTTGATATGAAATTAAATTTTAAAGTTGGTCGTTTTGATTAATAAACTTATGTTTAATTACGAGTGACATTAGTCACATATTTAAGAAGATAGGTTACATCATTTGGAATTTTAACATTAATAATCATTACTTTTGGGAGTTTTCCGTTTTAATAGTAATATAGTGGATTAGCAGAAATAGTGTTAGTTCTATAAAAATTACGTCGAATCAATACAACCTTTAAATAATGAAAGTTGTTTATATAAAAGTTGAACAACATTCGAGTATGTAGTTGTCATGTACCGTTATAGTCTAAAGAAAATACGAAAAGAATTTGTTCAGCACTGGAATTTATTGTCATTGCATTTAGTTATGTTGAGGTTTGCCGTTAAAGTTAAACGAGAAGAATAATAATAGTTCAGAATCCAGAAAATTTGTTCCCGTGTTGGTTCTCCAGGTCAGCAGTTAGTTAGTGAAATTTTTGTGTATGGTAATTATTGTTTTTAGTGTGTGTGAAGTTATTTGTGTAAGGAATCTTGAACGTTGTTGGATTATTGAAAATGTTCTAAAGTATTGATTTTTTAATTAAGTTTTTATGTAAAATTTACTTGGGATCCCGAAATTTAATGAATTCACTGATTGGAATAATAACTTGTTGATTATAATGTGTTTTGTATTTCCAATCTTTTTATTTATTTCAATTTTTTCTTTTATGTTCAATATACAGATTTCAAATTAATTTACCGTTTGATATACATAGTTATGGTTAACAAACTGCTGATGTTTTTTTGGTCAATAAAGACTTTTTTATTGTTTGTTTAAATGGGAGGTTAGTTCCAAAACTGATAACCTCCCGACTTAAAAAAAAACCTAATAACATCCTCAGTTTTGGTAGCGGTCAACATGTTATTTTTTTATTTGTTCCTGAGTCCATTAATTAATCAGAAGCCTTTGAAGTTAACGCCCACACCTGTATTTAAAATTGCATAATCAGAGATCTCAGCCGGAGCATTTAGTTTAGTAAGTATCGTACCTATTATGAGCAATTATAGTAAGTATTTGAATTTTTTTATTAAGTTTACAATGATAGTCCATCGGGAACTTTTGTTTTTGTGTTAAAATAAGTATATTTCAGTGGATGATCAAATTTTAACCACTTACGTAACACCCACGAGCAAAAAATGACGTTAAGAATCCCTTTTTCCATTATAGACTGACATTCCAAATATCATCCCCCATCGCTAAAATCATTCTTTTATTATTTCATAAAATATACTTTTTTTGAAAATATTATTCGATAACGCTTTAGCGAAGTACTTTTAAATAGAGGTAAGTTTGATTAAATCGTCCTATTTTGATCACAGGAATATGCGGTAGTGCCATGTACAGACCTTATAGGGACCACCCTGTATTTCAAATGTAGTCGCTTTAACATCTTAATTTGGCTTTACATAATAATAGATTATGTGAGTTATGTAAAATATGTGTCATTATGCAACTTATTATGTATTTTAAGCCATTTGTATTTATTCGTCTGCGATGTTATTATTTTAATCCTACATATATACGTAATTATATACCTTTACTTTTTCTAATCAGATACATTTTAATATAATATGTATACTTGTGTAATGATTTTTGCGCCCAGTTGTCTTTGCGTTCACTTGTCTCGTGCCAAGTTGTCCCTGGGTCCAATTGTCCTTGCGCCTACTTGTCTCGCGCCGAAGATTTTCACTTATCTTTAGGAGTATAACAGTTGTGCCAAATTTGAAATAAATCAAAAAGGGTGAGTTACAACTCATTGGATCACTTGACATGGAAATTACCCTGGCGGTGTGAGAGCTGGTCAAAATAATATTGTCTGTTGCTTATTGTCAGTTTCTATTTGCTATTTGAGCATTGCCTCAGTGTGAGAGCTTACTACAAGTTCAGTTGTGGATGGGATATGAAAATTTGCCAAAAGAAAGGGGATGGAAAATAAATGATAATTCACTAGTGCCAGTTACAATGAACCAACCACCAGCTTCTGAAAATTTATTGAAAATGACTTTTTGTTCATGTAAAACTGGCTGTGGCTCTGCATGTGTGGGTGTAAAAGTGGCTTAAATTGTTCTATAGCAATGTTTACAATGTAAAGGAGTTAGCTGCTTAAATGCTCCTGATATTAATGAATGACATCAAAAATGAAAACGTCAGAGACAATTAGTTTACGTGATTATCCTTTTAACAAAATTTATAATTATTCATGTAATTAAAATTTATAATAATTATTATTTAGCATAAGTTGTTAATAAATTATTTTCTACATAAAATTGATGTATTTGTATTATTTAACGTTTTTTTTCATTTATTTCGTTTTTTTGAGCTTCTGCCATTTTCAAATTAATTTTAAAAAGTTTTATTTTTTTAGAAATTTTTTATAAACAACCTAAAAAATAATCTCGAACTATTACAATCATTATTTTCTTAAAAGAAATACTTTATAATTCCGATAATTGTATTTTGTGTTGAAATTTCTAAAAATTTTATTTTTTTTTAATTTACAAATTTTCAAAATTGCGGTAATTTTTAATGGGTAAACTTTTCAGTTTATGACATTAGAAATCCAAAAAGAAAAAATTATTCAAATCCATTCAAATTACCTGGGTTCCGTCATTTTTTATTTATAATGACTAATTGCACTGGACTATAATTAGTTGTCAGCAATTTTTGTCGAATTTTTGAAAATGTTTTTCTGTTAATCTTGTTTTTTTACAAAGCTCACGGTTATTGTATAAAAATGGTGTAATTTGGAATACTAGCTGAAAAATAAACATAGAATTCAAAAAAGCGCTGACTGATTGAAGTAACTGACTTTTTTATTTCAAAATTGAAACTGTCCGAATATTTAGTTGTTAGGGCTCGTATTATAATTAATATCTTAACATAAATTATTATTTGTAAATAAAAAACAAACAAAAAAGGTTCATTTAGAATTATTTATAAATATGGGTACTTTTGAATTGGTAGATGCAGGAGCTGCACGAATATGAAATGAATGTGGAACTTGTGCGGAACTCTCATGTCAAACTCCGTGTATTCGTGATCGTGAAAAGAAACTCTACTTTTGTTCTTAAATTGTAGTATTGCCTAAGTGGTGGAACATTTTATCGTATTACCTATTTTATAATCAAACAGTTCAATATAAATCAACATTTAATTCTTTTATTTATTTCTTTTTCGATTATTCGATTTAAACAATTTATTTGTAATTTTGGAAAAATTTGGAAAAAATGGAAAAGTGAAACAAATCTATGCTAAGTGCTACAACTACCAAAATGTTGTCTACAAACTTTCAGACTGCATGTGCGTCACAAACGGAAATGTATTGAATTAATCTAGTGTGTATTTAGTCAAATCAAATACTATGGCCGTGCATATTTACAGTTTTATCAAATAACTAAAATACAAGAATAGAAAATAGATTGTAAAGATAATTTAATATTTACCTACCGAATTATACCATTATATCATTTTAAAATTTTTTACGTTTGGGATAACATAATGATTGAGGAACATAGCCTTAAAGAATATTATATCTACTAGTGTGATTTTTGCTTTAAGTTTATACACATGAATTTATCTTCAATATTTTCTTCTTATAATATTTATTCGATTGTTTCTTTGACAATTTTGTACAGATATAAATGTTATTTTATAAATGTTGGTACATTGGTTGATTTTTGATTAGCATGTCAAAAATTAAAAACGCCAAATCACGTTTGCACGTTGATTCCTTAGTCGATTCTAGTGTACACATACTTGACACATACTTGTTATTTATCTCTGTCAGTGTATATCAACCGTCTACAGGGGGTATTGCTTAGCTAGAACGGTATGCAGATAACATACGTTGATAAATGTTTTCATTTGCTTATATGAATTATTCTAGAGTGAAAGAGTCGTTTTCAATTATCGTTTATTAATTGATACAGATGCAATTTAAAATTTTATAGAGAATCGCCCTCATATGTCACATGATTTAAACTGACGAATCATAACCCCGAGTTCTTTGATAGCAACCAATCACAATTTAATTAAGCGGAAATTATCCCAAGGGAAAATTTCCGAAATAATCTCCCTAGGGCTATGGAGAAATTTCAGGAGATGCGATACGAAAGTAAATTAACAAAATTAAAAATTCATTTATTTAGTAATTATTAATATGAAATGTACAATTATTATATATATTTTTGTTTGATTGTTGTTTACTAATTTCTTGGGTATCTTCAAAAGTTATGTTGCAGCGATTTTCCACACATCGAAGATTTTCTACGATTTTCTTGTGGTGTTCTGAATCAAGTTTCAAATACGGTTTAACTGAGGACGTACTTGAATGACCAGTCATTTTGATTAATACCTGATCCTGGATTCCTGACTTTGCTAGGTGTGATACAGTTGTAGATCTGTGGCTGTGGTTAGTAATTTTAGTTTTCTTTATGTCAATACCAATTTGTTCCGCAGCTGTTTTGGTCCATTTTGACATTGTATTTTTTCCTATGGGACAATTGATAAACCAAGGTAAATTGGTGCCTGGCTTCCAATTCTTATTTGTGGTAAGGAAAAACCTCTCAGTAGAAATGTTTTTTCCTCTTTGTTGAAGGAGTTTCTTGTACAATCTGTAAAAAAAATACATTACTTTATGTACAATAAATGAAATTTCGTACGCTCACCTAACTGGACACAAAGATTTATTTCCTTTATTAGTAACTATCCATTTTGAGTCAGTGAGTTTTGCAGATCCTCCTTGCGCTGTTTTTGAAATGATGGGATTATACTCGATTCTCCCAGTCGGTTGACCTGTATTGTCAAATTCTTCTTTAAAGTATGTGGTCAAACAAGCCGCTCCTTCGCCATCACGCCAGGCCATCTCGTGTGCTGCAATATGGTAAAAGAGTTTCTGCAATCCATCAGGAGTATTTTCGTCATATAAGCTCAAAATTCTTCCGACTTCTTCTTCCGTAAATGCGGCAGAACTTGAAGTTCTATAATCCAGATTCATTTGTAACGATTTTCTTTTGCAATATCTACTATCTCTGGCACTTTTAAACAGAATGTCAGAAAATGGATCTACCTTTAACTGGAATTTCTCAAACTAAATTTCTTGTATTTGTTTTGCAACTGAATTCCACATAACCTTAACAACTGCTTCTTTAAATTCTCCTCCATCTTTTTTCCGCATATTCTGTCCCCAGTCTTTTAGTACAGTACTTAGGACTTCAGGTGAAGCTGGTTCTTCTATTATATCATAGCCCCTTTCCTTACAAAATGCTTGAAACTGACACCATACTGAATTCTTCGATCGCACGGTGTTAATCGGAACGCTTTCCTTAATTCTACGATCGATTTCTTCAGTATTAACTGCCCCAAATCTTGAATTCATTGCACAATATTTGCAAAAATCGGTTTATTGAATTTTTTTTGCAAAATTTTATTCTACACAACATAGTCATAGCAACGATAGCAACCATAACGACGTGGTCCGACACATACTAGATTTTTAGTCTTAAATTCATGTCAATTTGTTAAAGCTTTTTTTGGGCGATTCTCTGCCGAATATTCCTCGGGACAGTTATATTGCCAGAAATTTTCTCTCCCAGTCTAACCCTCGTGTTTGCCGCTCAAAATTACCCTCGGGCTAACGCCCTCGTGTAATTTTTTCGCTACAAACACCCGTGTCAAGACTGCTCGAAAAAAATTCCGGCAATATAACTGTCCCTTGGTATGTTATATTTGACAATATGTATCTACTTTAATTTAGTGGCATTATGAAATTGCTAAATTCTATGCGTTTTTTTTATATGTTACCTAAAAACACACTAATAATGTCGCGTAAGTTACAAGAGAATTTTCAATTTCATTATTTCTACCTACACATTTTGAATTTCATCATAATGTGTATTTGCAGGAAATGAGTGCATTATGAAAAGTAAACGGTTGCGCAAGAACATTCATTTACTACTTTGCTTGAATACCAGCTCCAAATACACATTACTGTTAATTTACATGAAAAAACACAGCTACAGAAAGCGATAATGGTACACAGAAATTAGAAAAGCTTCTTTACTTTACATCTCATATTCTGTAAAAACATCCTAAACTAACAATATTCTTCTACATTTTCCTTTTTACATTCACGTTCTAGTTGCTTATAACAAATATAAACAGAAGAGTTGTAATATAAAATTTAAGAAAACATGTAGAAGCAAGCCCTTATCCATATTTTCTAACAATAAACTTTTTTGTAAGCTTCCGAACTTTGTAGCCTTCTCAACCTTTGCTGCTACTTCTGCTTATACTACTACAACGATAAAGATGATTTTTCTCGAACTTGAATCTCTGGGTTACTTCTTTAGTACAATTTCATCGTGTATGAGAGAAGTAGCTGATAAGAGGTACTTTATCCCCTGCAGATATGTTGAAAAGTGGGTTTTAAATTTATATATAGTTATTATTGGTCACGTAAGTATTTTATTGTAATTCAGTTCAGTACTTTAGAATATTATATATTAGAGAAACTTTAGCAGATTGTCACATACTTATGTCGTACAATGAATTCAAATCATTTTTATTATGAATTTTTACATTTTTCATTGCATTAAAATTGTGTATTTGCTAATGTACCAAGAGTGTTCACTATTATGTTATTTTACTTTTAATATCCAAATTAAATTCGAAGGCTTGACCTAAATTCTCTCATAACTACAAATCTATTTTTAAAAATTTGGTAACCCAATTTGATATTGCTGCTCTCAGTAGTATTAAAAAATTGTCACGTTAGATTTGAAAATTGTTCTTTTTTAAATCATCAGTATTCAACACTGATGGCATTTCGATTGTCATTCTAAGTTGTCATCCGGCCTAATGGACCGTCATTGACGCACTTGTATGGAGGATTAATGATAATTAAACGTGATTAATGATATGGAGAATGATAATTAAACGTGCAGATGATGAAAATGGAAGTGTATTTAAAATGGGCTTGTTTTGTGGACCAGATAGTAACCTCGCAGTGCAGCTTGTGAATTCCGAGTGAAAGATCTGCTATAATTTGATTTCAGTTACTGACTGATAAACGATTATCTAGCTCGGCAAGGTTTTCAATTAATGTTTCTAACGCAAATTGCTTTCAATGGGTGACGTAATAATGACTTATCCAAGCAGTCGTAGATAAACGTTATTTTTTTAACACGTACATTCGTTTTAAAAATCCAAACTATAAAGAACGTTACTAATTTTTGTAAATCTTTGAAGAAGCTTATATTTAGCTTGGGATACAAAATTAGTCTGACGAGCTCCATATCTGATTTCTACGATATTTTTTAGATAAAACTCGTACCATTAGTTATTTACTTAATTTTTTCTATTTTGCGTCTATAATAAAGCTGTTAAAGCATCCAAAACAGTGCGTTAATAGCTCATTTGAGTGCTTTAATAGCCCAACTCTTTCAAAGTTGGTAGCATTGAAAAAAAATTGAAAAAAAAACAGAAAATTGACAAAAACTTCACTCTTAAAGTTTGAATTTTCAAATGTCACATCAGTGTTGACAACTTGACAACCACAAAATTCCCTAAATCTTGAAATTGCAATTTTTTTTATTTAAAAAGAGAATAAAATGCACAAAATAGAAAAAATAGTATAAAAAACTTGTTTCATAAGTCATTATTGCACTCGTCTTTTAGAAATTTGGATTCGTGCAATAAATCTTACCTTATGAAACGCGTTCTTTAATATACTATTACGTATATGAATTCTCAATACTTAATAACCGCAAAATCTTGCGTACTACCCTTTTTTTATATAATAATTTGGGCATTAAATACCAACTTTTAAATTATTTCTTGTTGTTCAATGGTTTAACATATTGATAACTATATTCTTAAGGAAAATACAAAAAATAAATGAAGATTTATTGGAAAGATGTGGTGTTCACCCGACAGTGAAATTATTAAGCATGCTGTACTTCCCATTGGACAACTCTCCGAAGAGGGTCAGGAAAGTAGAAATAAAGATTGAAAGTGGTGTCGGTGAAGTCGTACACGTAAAACGTCAAAGGAAACAACAAATGAAGACCTCTTAAATTTACTATTTGTTCAATCCGATCCACTCATAACGTCATTAAGGAAACTTCGACAAAAGAATCGACATAGCTTTCCTGCAGAAATTATTACACTGCTCCTCCTGAAGAAGAATCTTATATAGAAGCTTCATATTCCACATCGGAAGGTTCTTCTACAGAGTCACATTCGGATAGGGAAAGTGATCAATGATTAAATTTGTAAATTAAATAAATGCATATTAATACTTAACGTTATATCTTTTTGTGTTTTCATTTTAAAATCTACCTTATTTTGAAATAAATATAACACAACAATGTTACAATTTTAGCCCTATTTCGCATACCTAAATTTAAAGATTGGCATAAAATTAAACAAAAGATTTAACCTTGCTGAATGATTGAAAACGGAATTGATTATGTAAAACCGGATTTAGTCTGAAATTATCTTTTTCTTTTTTTTATAAAATTTTTCATGAAATGCTACTACTCTTACTGTATTTAGGATCGCATATAAAAGGTAGAAAAAACCTTCTGTGTTTATTTTGTGTCCAGAAATAAAAATCGATTTGAAAATAAAATATTTGTTTCAGCAAGACGAACATTCTGCTTCGTGAAAAATAGCGAAAGTCTAAAATATTGCTCGATTTTCTTTCTTAAGTTGTTACTTTTTTTGTTATTTACTAATTGACGCCAATTTCGTTCATAGTCTTTTATTTCTTCAGAAATACACGTGTCAAATGGTTGTTTAATAAAGTCTGTAAGCGAACGAAATCCAATAGTTGTAATTAAAAAAATTGTTGGATGGGAATATTGTTGTTCCCATGATCGCCTCTGGTAAATTAGTGAATTCCGGTTTTGTTCGTCAAAGTAATTGGAGATTCCTGCTCGTTCTCCCAGAATTCATGTAGAACACAAGATAGAAGGAAGCGTATTTTATCCAACTATTCGCAATTGATTTACAGGGCTCTAAAGAATAGTTTCCAATAAATAAGGTTTAATTCAGAAAGCAATTTGATTAATTGAGAAATAAATGAAGATATTACTAAATATTTATTTTTATCAAATTTGTGTAATTTCAGTAAATACACATTGTACTAAATGCTTTATTTGTTTTAATTAAAAATATTCGATAAATCTCATATGGGAATTTACAGACTGATGATTATGTATAATCTGAAGGTATTGACATTAATATTTATGAACAGCAAACATTTACAAAAAAAAATAAAATTGGAATTTTTTGAAATTTAATGCATTTAACAATACTAATTCCTGGTCGATACATTTTTCAGTAGAATATTAACCTCAAATTATTAAATATTTTCAGCAAAGAATTTCTCTGCCCACACTTTTGTGTTTTCCCTTAAATTTAACCAAAAATGAAATTAAATTTAACGGTCAGCGGCTTCTTTATTGTGCAAAGTTATATTTAGCTTTATCAAGAAAATGAAATCAAAAGTGTTTGGTACTGTTATGAGAATCGATTTTCTCGTGGGGTCATCGGAAAAGCAATTTTAACTAAAAGTAATAAATAAGTAATGTGGTCAACTCCAGGTATTTTTTTAAATAAAAATGAGTGATTTACTTATCACTCAAAACATATCTGTATTGATTAGTTTTTAGTTTCTGTTTATAAAATAAGTTTTTGTCGGTACCCTCTTTCTCTACTAACGAGAGATTATAATCTCTCGACATCTCAGTTGCTGTGAAACTTAAAACGTATGTGTTTTATTACTCCATGACAATAATTTTTTGAACGTCAAATAAATTACATTAATTGTCAATGTCATAGCGTGCTAGCATACTATATAAAGTATCTACGTCCTACTTTTCACAGCAACCGAGATGTCGGCAGTTTATAATCACCCGTTAGAATTTCTCACACATGTTCTTTCGTCCTTTTGAGAGTCTTCATCCCTTAACATGATTAAATTAGAAGCTATGCAAACGAAATTCCAATTCGAGAATTTCTATATTTTCTGCGTTATTTTCCGAACAACGCAACATATAGAAAATGTTCAGATTGAAAGCTTGTTATAGTATATATCACTACAAGTGTGCTGTTACATACTTTTTCAGACGCGAGGCCGACATTTGAAGCAAGACCCGTTAGTGGAATGCCTTAAAAGAGGCCAAGCGCCTGAAAATCATCATCGAACTTTCTTTCCAGGTTTGAGAAAACCTGCAATCAGAAATTTTGTGGTAAAATTTAACACAACAGAAACAGTTTATTGTCTTTTGTCAATTCCCATTTCTTCTGCTTTTAAGTTTACCAGTTTTTTACAACTATCCAAGGGGTGCATATCTTCACGTTTGACTTGGTGTTGTTCTTTGGGTGAATACAATTGTTTTCTCGGTTTTTCATTATTTTGAGTTTTAATTATCGTTAGCCTCTGAATATAACTTGCTGCTTGAATCTAGTCTCATATCTAATCTTTAAATTGTTTAAGAAATCTGATGTCATTGTTTGTAAAAATTCACACCCCATTAGATTGTTAAGGATGTCTAAGATTGATGATACAGGCGATGCTGTAGGTATAAATAAGCCTTCTACATGCTGACCTTCTAGCGTCTAAGTTTTAAACCATGCATAGATATTTTCTTCATTAGGTAGTTTTAAGATCTGTGCAGTCTAGTCAGATTGACTGAAGAAGTTTGATCGTTCTCTAATATTTTCATAAAAATATGGCAATTGCTTTTCTCAGCAGTATTTATTCCAAAAAGTGTTTTATTTTTACGAAAATAATTGTGCATTTTACTCGCATATCTATTTGGTTGTCATTTCTATTCCTGCCATACGATGAATTAACTTATCTATACATGTCGTTTCATTGTCGGACACATTCTTTAATTTCTTTGTCTTGATGGAAGAGAACTTTTTTCTTCGTCAAACGTGATCGTTTCTTTTTTCAAAACGACTTTGAAACGATTCAATAAGTTGTAATAATATTGGCCATTGGTTGTTTTTCCCTTTTCAAGGTAATCAATGTGGAATATGCCGCGTGCATCTCAAACAACTGTGACCATGACCTTGTTGACCGATAAATCCGTTTAAGCCTCCTCCAGCGTAGAAACAGTAGAAATCCACTGTTTAGACTGTTCCTTGGTCTCCGGTGTATAATGTTTCATACATGTTTCCTCCATAGTTATGAAACGAAGCAAAGACTCTTTATTGCGTTTGAACATCACCAAACCTGCCGCTAAAAAGTTGTCACACGTGTGCGTTTTTGGTTAACTGTGAGCAAACGCGGCAACCATCGCGCGGATACTTTTTCCATGTCTAAATGTTTATGTAATATATTGCGCACACGTTCATTAGGGTGGAGCATAAAATTATGAAAAAAATATTTTTTGGCCTCCTGTATTTTAAAACGTTTGTTTCAGTTTTGTTTACGTCAACTGTAGCTTCATATTTACGCATGATGTCGTAAAATGACAAGCGAATGTGGTAAAAATACTAAAAAACACTGGGCAATTAGAGATATTTAAGAAACCAACTATTTTTGTAATAATTAAGTTTATGTAATAAAATACATGTTACCTAAGTTATTATTAAAAATATTTCGGGCTTTAATAGAAAAAATTAAAATTTAATTAATTTAAATCGCCGCAGCGCCATCTATTGTACGTTTGGAAACTACAATTGTCATCCAAGAGCACACTATTATGTGTATGTTTTGAATTATTTTTTTTTATTTTCTATAAAACTTGTCGGCCAAAAAATCTTATACAAATCTCATGCGTCAAGTCATTTTACAGGGCTCCAACTAATAAGGCACTCGCCCTACGGGCTCGTGCCTTAAACAAAGTTGTCGCCCTGTAAAGTTCGACTTACCGCATTCGAGTGTAAATAGCTATTTCCTATTTTCAAATTGTAATAGTGCGGAAAACTTGCCTTTATACGAAGTAAGAAAGTCGATGTTTTTTTAGAATTTTTGAATGACATCTAATGCCTCCGCAACGTCATTGAAGTTGTGGAAAATGACGTAACAATATAAAGACACAATATAAAGATTAAGTTTGTGATTTAAAAAACAACCAACAGTAATAGTGTTTATTAGCAATTTACAAATAAACAAGTTATTTTGATTTAAAGTCTCTCTTGGTCTCGAAATTAAACATTATTTTTGTGGATTCCAGCTTTGTTTTGATGAGACCTACTCTTGTCTGCTTGGTGCATAAGTGAGTTGAAGCATCAGTTGTGATCTTTACACTGCGTTCCACAGCTTGTGTATGACTTGGAAGCCGTACAAAGAACAGCTCGCCTTCCGCGCCGGATTGGATGAAACTTGAATTTCCTCATCTGATACAAGTTTTAGCGGTGGTTCGGTCATTTTCTGTTACCAGCTATGAGATCAATGTAGGATGCAGTTGCTAAATTTCAATTGAGGTACTTC
This sequence comes from Agrypnus murinus, assembly GCA_929113105.1. Classification (NCBI taxonomy): domain Eukaryota; kingdom Metazoa; phylum Arthropoda; class Insecta; order Coleoptera; family Elateridae; genus Agrypnus; species Agrypnus murinus. The sequence continues at coordinate 57,199,139 of OV816024.1, forward strand.
AAACACTCTTGGAGTCGACGATTGAGGCAGTTTTCGCGCTTTTTTTGGATGAGCGAAGTAACAGTTGCGTTCGATGACAGAATCGATAACACTTTTAAGGTTTTTTCAAGATACCATAGTGTTAAACCTGCTTTAACAGTATCCTCTCCTCAATTGATACATATGTCAAAACGGCATATCAGCCACGGCCGTTATTTATTAACGATATTCCACATCAATTTTTATTAACATTTTAATAAATAGCTACAGAATTTTAATCACAATTAATTAGTATGATGACAACAACTAAAATTAAAAGTGCAATTGATATTGCTTAAAAATATGTAATATTTTCTGAACTTCGTTTGCAGGATTGTGCGTTTCTGATTTTGATGTAGTATTTGAACCATCTTCTTGTTCAACAAGGTTAGTACCACTGGTGCAATTTGTTGAGGTTGAAGCACTATCGGTTGAATTAAAGAGCTGCTTGGAAATCTTAATTTTTTTAACAACAGATTCTTCAACGTACTGTTCCGCCACTGCTGACGATTTCCAACCGCCAAATTTTTTCAGCGTCAGGAGGTCACCCCCATTTTCAGCCAACATACTAGCAGCAGATCTCCTAAAAGTAAGACCCGTGTACGTTTCAGGATTCTCCAAATTTAAAAACGTGGCAATTTTTCTCGGAATTCCTCCAATTTTGTGAATGCCTACAAATTGTCTTGTGCATTTGCCGTTTCGATAGTCTACAAAAACACGTTGATTTTCTAAACCGGAAGGTCGAAGCGCTGCGTATTTTCTATATAAGATACAACCTTTAAAGGGTGTATCGTCTTCCGTTATAGTAAACTTTCGACAAGACTTATTTTTTGTATCTTCTAATGTAACAATCAAAAGTCGACCCGTATCTTCAATATTATCCACACGCAACTTAAGAAGTTCCTCGCGGCGACAAGCACCAAAAATTCCAAATACAGTAATAACTTTTTCTAATAAGAATTGCTTATCTGGTGCTCCTAACAGATATCTGGTTACTTCTTCTGCTGTTAGAACTTTTGCTTTGTTTGGCTTGTAGCATTCGGATTTTCTTCTGAGCAAAGTAAAAACTTTTCCATACCTGTAACCAAATAACAAAGTTGTAACCATACTAAACAATAATTTATTTTAGTACTAACCTGGAGATGTCAATATTTTCATGTATTCGCAAACATGTCTTTAGCATTGAAATTTTGCTCCACACACTGTTCGGTGCAAATTTCTTCGTTAATTCTGACGCATAACACAGTAAAATATCCTCATTTACACCACCAACATTCTTGCTCTTCCGCCACGTTGTAAAAGCTTCATATTCCTTCACGTATCGGTCCTTTGTTTTGGTGGGTAACAGCTCACAACTTGCTGCAGCTGCTTCCTCGCGTATATGATTAGAATTTTCGAAAAATGTTGCATTTTCTTCCATCGCGTCAAATTTTTTCAACGTATTGCTGCTTTTTAAACAACCGTTGCTATAGTATTATGCAATTAAGCCACAGATCACTCGTAAATTTTATTAGTGATGAAAAACGGATCATTCTCAAATATTAAATATTCGGGGATAATATAACTAGTGTTATGATTATCATCGGTGATAGCCCGAGTTAAAACCGACGAAAATTGACCGAGTGCGAAGCACGAGTTCAATTTTCTAAAGGTTTTAACGAGTGGTATCATCGTTGATTAATCATAACACGTGTTATATTTGGTGAGAGAATATAATGAACGTTGACAGAAAATAAATTTTCTCGCCCTCTTAAAAAAGTCAAAAATTTTAAACGATCTGTCAGTTTGACAGTAAATAATTACAACATGCGGTGATAGAATTATCATCGATTTGATAGCCTATTCTGCGAGTTTGTTTTTGTACTTTCACCAATGAAATTAATAAAAAATGTACCATGTGACACGTGAATTATATTCTCGGGGATAATATAACTAGTGTTATGATTATCATCGGTGATAGCCCGAGTTAAAACCGACGAAAATTGACCGAGTGCGAAGCACGAGTTCAATTTTCTAAAGGTTTTAACGAGTGGTATCATCGTTGATTAATCATAACACGTGTTATATTTGGTGAGAGAATATAATGAACGTTGAAAGAAAATAAACACTGAAACTTTCTGTCACTTTGACAGTAAACAATTTTATTTATTAAAAACAGGTGACAGTCAACATGCGGTGATAGAATTATCATCGATTTGATAGCCTATTCTGCGAGTTTGTTTTTGTACTTTCACCAATGAAATTAATAAAAAATGTACCATGTGACACGTGAATTATATTCTCATGGTATCATGAAAAGTACTGAACGCCATACGGCCGATACGCAAATAACAGACTCGGCTGATTATAAAATCTCGGCTATCGCCTCGATTTTACAATATTCAGCCGCGTCCGTTATTTGCTTCATATCGGCCTTATGACGTTAATAACTATTGTGGCAAGTATCTAGAGTTCGAAATAAGTTTAAACACATAACGTGCTTCATCCTTGCAAGATGGTTGACTTTTAATGGCAAACCAGGTAGACTTTCACTACAAATGAGGCCAATGTAATCAACTTTGTTGATGGTGATTCAGTTGATACATACGAACGTAAGATGCGATTCGCGCGAGATAACCATCTTGCATGCGACAGTTTTCCTGGAGATTTATATACCAAATTATAGGAAACAACTCCTGTCACAACAGCTGATACTATTCTGTGTAAGTACTGTTGTTCAGAGCTTAAATCCATTATAGTTGTTATGTTTGGCAACTTTCCTTTGATTGCAACTCCGATTATTCCTGTGTATGAATTAGGTCCCGTTGTAGATACATCAAGGTGCACAAATAAATGTCGCAAAGGTAATTCATTCGTGTGCAGGAGACAGATAAATAATCATCTGCAATGGCTTTTGTAAACGTTCTTCAAGTAACCTGATGACTCCACCATGTTTTCCCGTATTTACATTGGTGCTGTCACAACCAACTGCTAACAAAATGTATTGAGATAAACCTTCATGCGATAAAAATATAGGCTTTAGATACATTATTTCAAAGATATAGAAAATTACAGATTACCTGTACAAAATGGCCTGTTATGGAACTTTGTGAAGTACGACTCCATATAAATAGATTCTTCCATATAAATAGGTTCTAAATAGTCTTCTATGATTGTCTCTCTATAGTTTCTGTCACCTTTCCTTACAATTTTGAGCGTCTTCTCCTTGCTGCCGTTGAAATATAAGGCGGAGATTTCAGGAACATTACCTTGTTTTGTTATTTGTTTCCGAGTTTTGATTATCTCTCTGCGTACCTTATGTCTGTCTATTACTGGAACATCAGCCTGGATATCGTGTAAAACATGATGCTATTGCTGCTGCTGCGCTGTCAGATATTCCATATCTATCACAAGTTGTAGATAATGTAGAATAACTCCTAATTTTGTGTTTAATTTGAGGTGTATCAGGTATTTTTCGCTTGGCGACACGCAATACAATATTGACTTCTTCAGAACCGCTTGGAGATGAAGGCGAAGACGTAGAACTACCAAGTTCAAAAGACACTGATGTCTAAGGTTTGTCAGTTTCTGAGTATGCTTCTTTACGATTTTCGTATTATAGCATGACGTCCCGTCCTCCTTCACCCTTTCCACATCAGCTTTGGTCAAAGGAATCAAGGCCAATGGATGTTTATGCTTATATTCTCTATGAACACACTAAACATGAACTCTTACAAATAATTTTAATGATTTATTTACTTTCTTTTATACGCTCTAAAATCGCAAATCTTTTTGAATTTTTGACGGCTGTGCTGAGACTCATGCTCATATTTGATTCAAGTGATATTTTACACAGTTTAATTTGAACCGGTAAGGCATGCATTCTGCACTATTAGAAATCAAAATTTTGAAAAAAGTTTATTCGCTCCACCCTAACGTTCATCTGGGATGCGTACTCCACGCACTGTCGGTCTGCGTCTACTTCATTTCTGGTGTGGTGACCTCATTTGGGCGTCCAGAACGTTCGGCATTAGTTGTGCTTGCACGACCACAACGAAAGTCAATTCACCGCTTGTGAATCATTTTAATCGATGGTGAAGAGTTTCCATACTATTTATCAAGTTTTGTTTTGGTTTGCGTAATGGTTTTTCCACGCATAAAATAATGTTTAATTAACACAAAAAAATCACTCTTTTTTCTATACTTGTAAAAATACGAGAGGTTGTCTGCTATCAATGGCTGTCAAAACTGAATTAAATGACAGATCTGTTTGAAAATTTTTGTGTTGCCTAGTGTCAGATGGTATTGCCAATTTTCATCTGGGATTTGCGATTGTAACGCCTTCTGTTCAATTTTTATCAGACTTCTCATTACGCCCTTGTATCTCTATTTTATGCAGTAACTAACTACTACCTCTTTATTGAGTTCTAATTCATTTATAACGCTTCTTAAATTACATCTATGTGGTTTCCTACCTTATATCACTTTTCTATTAATATTTTTATTTTTCTACACTCTTCTCCAAGGGCTGAATAACCTCTCGAAAAATAAAAAAATGTTATGCTTTGAAAAGAGTCCCCTAAATATTCTATAAACAAATATGATAAATTCCTAGAGTATAAAAATTAGACACATGCACTCTCAACTCTTTTTTTTTATTTTTTATTGTAATGCATCGAAAAATAAATAACATTAAAAAACAAATCTAAACTCCAACAGCATCATAATATAGCTCAATTGAGATTCAAATAGGTTTTAATACGTTTCATTGACTAGGAAAAGGCTTTCGATAGAGTGCAAAACAAGAAACTATTAAAAGTTTTTAAACCTATAGGTCTGGATAATAAAGGTATACGCATCATAATGAATCGTTACTGGAATCAGACAGCGACATTTAACAATTATTCTGAGGCGATATTCAAAGATGCCCTAGAGAATGGTCAAAATATAATATAATAATATAAATAAAAAGAAAACTAAAATAATGGTGATCAGTAAAAGTAGAACTGTCTAAACTAACATTGTAGCCGATGAAATCCGGCTAGAACAAGTGACGAAATACAAATACCAGGGTTGTAATTTAAACGAAAAATTGGATCACAGCATATAAATTAGAAGTAGTATAGAACAAACAAGAGCATCGTTCGTAAAAATAAAAACTCATCTGCTACCGAGACTTAAATCTACAACTTCGCACGCGTATTATTCGATGTTATGTCCTGCCCGTTCTCTTGTATGGAGTGGACGCGACAACTTCCCCAAGCAACAACTAAAAGGACGAAAGCATTTGAAATGTGGATCTACAGAAGACTGCTGAAAATATCTTGAGTTGGAAGAATAAGAAATGAGACCGTCCTACAAAGAATGGAGAAGGAAATGGAAATAATTAACATGGGACAAAAAACTTGGGACATATAATGCGTAACGATAAATACCAATTGCTACAACTAATTATTCATGGAAAAATACCGGGCAAGAGAAGCGTGGGAAGAAGGAGGATATCCTGGCTCAAAAATCTACCTGTATGGTTTGGGAAAAGCACAAGATCCTTGTTCCGAGCAGCAGTGTCCAAAGTTGAGTTGAATTGGTCGCAAATCTTCGTTAAGAGATGCACCATAAAAAGAAGAAGAATAGGTTCAAAATATAGCAATAGTGCCCATGGCATTCTCTAGATACTATAATGTATATTTTCTAGATATTAGGTACACAATAATTGTACTGCCTATATACAGTGTGGCCACGGATTAATCTAACTGTTCTTTTAAATTTTTTAAATTTCACTATTCATTTTTAGGGATAAGGTCATTTTCTATAAAAAGTTTTGGTTATTTTGAAAAGTCGGTCGTCATAGTCAGAACATCAATAACCCCAATTACTGGGAGGTTATGAAATAAGGAAATCTGACATTGTATGAAGAGCAAAGAACCAGTTAATAACCATAACAGTAAACTAGAAATGTTGTAAGTAAAAGTCGTCCCCAACGTCAATAGAAGTATGATGTTTGATATGAAATTTGAAAGTTATGTCTCAAAGCTAATAGGGTTGCTTTCTTTATGATTAACTTAACCAAAATATTTATTATTATTCTATTAGTATCCTACATACTGTCCTCCTACTATTACACATTTTGCTGCCTTTCTTCGAAATTTCTCGTAAACAAAATGCTCATTTATTTATATTATTCGGTTTCGCATCGGTAATATTTTGTTTTAAAATGTCTACATTTTTGCGGAAATCAATCATACTGTTCTGCATGTTAGTATCCACACTCCCCAGAAGAAGAAGGTTAGAAAAATGTGAAAAGTAGGATGATAATATGGTGAATAATTTTTAAACCATAAACTTTATTATCTAAACTATAAACTTTGTGTTCATGTTATGAAATAAAATATGCATTTGGATCACTTTGCACAATTATTGCTTTAATCAAATTAAAGGCGACATACTTCGAGATACAACGTTTAACGCTCATATTAGAAAGAGCATTTACTAATGGCATTTTTAATTTACTGTTAAATAACTGGTAGGTACTTTACTCTTGATGTAATTTCACGTTACTTATTACAGTCTGGCTACGACTAGAGACTTCTCGAAATAAGCAAAACTTTTTTAAAAAGTAACTGTTTCTCCAAAAATGAGAAATTTTATTAGTATAGTTAAGTCCATTCATGGACACACAGTATATAAAATAGTGTTGCGAACAAAATATTAAAAAAGATTGAAACCAAGAACAACATACAAAAATGGGAATAATGTCTTCAATTAGTATACGTGGAATAAAAAAGTGTGGTTTTTATTTTAGCGGTGTCATTAGTTCCACGCAATAAACCAATCACAACTGCGTTAAACAGATCACATTAATTTTTTGTACTCTCTACTTTCAATTTTACATATTTGGCTTCAGCACTTATTTGGTATGTAAACTGAAAGACAAATTAACTGAGACTCGTACAGGTACTTAGAAAATTGCCAACCTAAATAGTTTTGAATCCTGTTTAAGGCATTTGGCCAAATGTTGCACTGGTAGTGTGCCCGTAAGCAATGATATTTTAGGCTGTCCTCTGTAGGTGGTAATTTATCAATAGTTTTAGAACCAGCAAGTATACCTCGAAACTGATTAATGGAGTTAACGTCTTGATTATTGGTATAAAGCTTAATAACAAAATTGTGCAAGTTTTGAAAAATCTGTTCTTCGAAATTAAACCCGAAATTATTAAGCAATTTGTATGAAGCCTGACTTGTAGCATCCGATCCCGTGAGGGCATGAAACGCTGGAAGATTTTGTAAAAAATGTTCTATTTTTAATAGATGAACTGGTATGAAGCGAATGCTATCTTTTTTTCTGGTCTTCATCCAGACTTCTGAGTTAAATATTTTCTAAAGTGACATAGAAGTATCAAAACGTTAGTGTCCCTGCATTCGATAATGCATTTACTGTAGCAGGCTGTTTTAGCAGATAATATATGTAGCAGAATCAGTGTGTCTGCTTCTTCATGATTCGAATGCAACAAATCATCTACTAGGCCAAGATTGCGTCTGTATATGTTGGCTTCTCGAATAGTCACTGATTTGAGTTGATAAGAAATACGTCAATTGATTCTTATTAAAAGTAGAATAAATAACTGCCATTGCCGAGGTAGTAGCAATTCGACCGTATCAATAATTGTATCAATTGATTTACCGGGTCCTCTTTTGATTCTTGTCATATTTTTGACTGACATGTTGTTATAGTGATCTAAATAATACCAAATCTACTCGTTCAGCCTTGTATGAGTTATTAAATATGATCGAAGAGAATGTTCTTGAATAATCCCCGAATGTCTTAGTGTTGATCGGTTTACCCAAGCTCTGTACTAGGGCTGCAAGTTAAATCCGGATTTCCAGAAATCCGGATATCCGAAATCCGGATTCGTGGATAATATGACATTTCAAGTTCGGATATCCGGATTCTAAATGAAATCCGGATTTCAAATGGAATCCGGATTCCATTTGAAATCCGAATTTCATATCAAATCCGGATTCCAAGTGGAATCCGGGAGCAATGTACAATTTTCTATTCTTTTCATTGAGTATTTATTTTGGCGACTAATTTTTTTACGGGCACCCTAATGACTATCTTACTTTCTCAATGTGACGTACATCTATGCGGATTAATTATTTTTATCTTGATACTTAGATTTTATAGTACATAATAATTTTTGTGCATGTTAGAAATTTAAAAAAACCGTCACTAATCTAGACTTAAACTAATCGATTTTTAAAAACGTTTATGCAACATACGGCTTTTTAAGATTTTATTGGAACAACTATATGTTTCTTTTGATTTTTGGCTTTTGATAGGACTTAGTCAATTGCAATGACTATTTGTCAATTATTTATTGTTACCATAAATGGTAACTAATTTCACTAGAGACAAACTATTATAATTTAAAAATGAAAATTGTTAATGTATATACCAAGTTCAAATCCGGTTTTCAAATCCGGAATTCAAATCCGGTTTTCAAATCCGGACTTCAAATCCGGATTTCAAATCCGAAGTGTTTGGATATCCGAACTTGAGATGTCGGATTCGGTAAATCCGGATTAACCGGATTTTTAAAATATCCGGATGTTTACAGCCCTACTCTGTACCAGTGCCATACCATCATAAATATAAATTAGCGGGGTAAATTAAACAAATTCTCTCCTAATAAACACAACATGAGTTTATCTCTGCAGTTTTCACACCAGAATGAACAGTCTGGCCCCTTTCTTAATATTAACTTTCTCCTAAATTCCAATATCATAAATTTTATACTTTAATATACACAACTGAAACTAATTTCTTATGAAACATAGGGTTGTAGTGACCCGTAATGGCCGTAATGTCAGTGATCCGTGGCTTAGCTGAACTCTACTAATACCTATGTATTAAGGGAAAACTAATTGATTTGCACTATAAACGTTTAAACTTATATTGGGCATCTAATAATTAATTAAGAGAAACGAAATACATTTTTAGATGCACTTATTAGCCCAAGGACATAGACAACTGCTGCGCGCGGGACCGGAAACGTAAGGGGGGCTTATCGAGGAGTACACGCGTCGATACAATTTAAATTGTGTTTGGTGTTAAATTTTATTCTTTTACGGAATTATTGTAATCTCTAAAAATATAAAAGTGAACACCGTTAGAAGCGAAAGATCGCCGTCTACAATTTTATAAGAATTTTTTCGATTAAAGGCTTCGTTTCTGAAATATGAGTTGATAAACGCGAAAGTACCCTAAACTTAATTAATTTTTGAAGCTTCGCAAACGAAGTTACATGCATTTAAAGTTTATTATTCCCGTAAGACTCAATGCTTTGCGAGATTTGTTTATTTTTTTTTAGAAAAACCGCTACAAACTTCACATCGAAACCTACACGAAAAAATTGATCGGTTGCATCACGTACGACAGATAACTCCAAAATTATAAATTGTGCCCTTTTACACAGCACAATTTTCGGTCAATTTTTTTTGTATGACAATTAATTATAAGCTACCGAATACAACTGGTCCCAGTTTTTACTCTCAAAACTCCCACAGGGTGACATGTTTTGCCCCACTGGGCACTCTACTATCACCTTTTCATATGGAATGTCACATATGTGCTAGTTTTATATAAGTGAACACTTTAGGTTGCCTAACGATTTATTTTGCAGTTTTGTGGTGTTATAATGATGGTTTGTAATTAGACATTTCCAATAAAAAAAAATCTAGAAAAAGTTAAAAAAAAGAGCAAGAAAAGGAGTTTTGAAACATTTACTATTCTTTAGTAAAAATGAAAATCATACAGTTTCACCAATACTCTAACTTGAAGTTGGATAACTCGTAATTTTTCCTCATAATTCAAACTCAGTTGCAACACATTTTGATCTAAACCAATCGATTGGCGACTTCCGAAAAGTATACCAGGATAGGCTAGAAATTACTGGTTTATCGACTAGGTCGTTAAATTTAATTTGTGTTAATTTTACATCAGAGAAAGTTACGTTTTCAAAAGTTGTTAAAAACTGTAAATTTTGTTTATACATCAAGAACAAATAATTCTTGTACAGATGTTTCATATTTCTTTAGTTGTGCCTTGGTTTAAATCCTAACCAAATTCCCTTTTCGGTAGCCATATTGACAGTTCCAGGACCTAACCTTAAAGGAATCTGAGTCTTCTCTACTGGAATTATTTCAAACTTACTTAATATCAAAGCGAACAGTAATTTTGTTTCCATTAAAGCAAATCTCGACCCTAAAACAAAACAAATTGAATATTTACATAAATTATTTGCCATTTCACTTTACCAATGCAGATTCGTGGCCCTACTCCAAATGGTAAATATGTAAACGACTTGATATTATTTTTATTTTCATCATTAAAACGTTCTGGATCAAATGTGTCGGGATCAGGATAGTATTGGGGATCTCTGTGCAAAGCATAAATAGGAATCCAAACATTTGAATTTGGGTCTATATGTACAATATTTTCTCTTTGTAGCACACGTTCAATCTTAAAGCTGCTAACATTATGCCGATCTGTTACTCCTGCCGGTGGCCACTTGCGTAACGATTCTGTTAACAGAATTCTATAAGAGTGCAAATGTGTAACACAGCAATATCAAATATTACCAGAAATCACCATATCTAGATACTTCATTCCCATTAATACTTCGTAAGTCATATCTCCGTTGCAAGTTTTAAATGCATCATCGATTTCGTTTCGAAGATTATTTTGTATATCCGGATTAAGGGCTAACTCGTACGCTGTAAAACTCATTAAATTTGAAACCGTATCAAAGCCAGCAAAAAAGAAGACGAATGCCTGAGCTACTATATCTTCGTCAGTTATCTCAGTTTTTTGCTCTTTGGAAGTTCTTGTAGTGTTTGAATCCGCAAGTCCGACTTCTTCATTCATCGATCTATTTTTTCTAGCCTCTAACAATAAATGAATCATATCTGGTCGAATTATCTTATTCTCTGTTCTGACTCTTATTGTTTCTTTAATTACATTAGCAAAGAAGCTAGTCACTTTTTCTTGAATAATTCTGACTTTAAAGAGCTAAAACAAAAAAAATAAAAATTAGAAATTACAAAAATGAGAGCATTGAAACTTACTTCCATCAATGTTGGACTAAGTGCATAAAGGAAAAATAGTAAGCTTCTCAATCCACTAAAATCAGTAGCCTTTTTACCCATTGCATAAAATTCGTTTTCAGGATTTTTCAATGAATCACACGTTATACCAAAGGCTGTTGTTCCAATAACATCACCTGTGAACTTACCAAAAACATCTTTCATTTCTACCACAACTAGTTCGTCTTTAGCTTGAAAGTAGTCCGTAAATTGCTTTCCACATACTTTCATTAAACTAAACATCATTTTCATTTTACTGCTTGTAAAAGATGGACTTAAGGTGAATCTCATATCTTGCCATTTCTTTCCCCCTAGGAAAAAAATTACAAAAATGCTGAAAATTAAAGTAGCTGTTTGAATATTGTATTAACCTTTCATAGTAAATAAATTTTTATCCCAAATGGGATCTATTCCTTCCGGAGCGTATTGTTGATGTTCTGGAAATATATCAGCACTCTTTACACCTATCTCTTTTATTAATTCAGGGTCCCTTATAATCAAAGTAGGTTGTAGAAATTGGAAAATCCCAAAGTACCTGAAACCAAAATAACTATAATAGGTCGTTACTGCTATTACTGTAATAGGTCCTATGTTAAAATTGTAGTGTATGATATATGTTAAAAGTGAATTACACTCCCGAAACTTAAATTGACAGCTGCATTATGCGCCATACGTCTGCAGAATCTCAGTTTGATCAATTGTACTTGTAGTGATTTCCTTCAATACTATTAGTCAATAAGGTTAACAAGGTCAAAATTTTGTTTTTTTATGTTTGTTGAATTTTGTTCATTCTAACATGGTTAGGTTTTTGGCCCATGTTGGATTTTGTTTAATTAAAAAAAGGTTAGGTTTTTGACTAATGCCGAATTTTGGGCATTTTGAAAATTTAGGTTTTTGTCCACTTGTCGATTTTGTTTGTTTTAAAAATATTAGGCTTTTGGCCAATCTTGGATTTTGTTCATTCTAAAAAAGTTAGGTTTTTGGCCAATGTCTGTGCACTTAAATCAGATTTTAAATTTCTGAAGAAAATGCTTATATTGTACTTGATCAGGGTGAAAAACAGAGAAAAACGACCACACACACACACACACACACACCATTCAAAAAAAAGTCAAATTCTAGATTGTGGCCTTTCGTGATCAGGGCAGAAAACCGCACAAAACGATAGCGGACCGATCTCCTCGTACTATCGTTAGGTTTGACGGTAGTTATTAAGTAGGTAGTTAAGTGAGTTAAATAAGATATTATTTAACTCACGAAGGAAAAAATTGATTGTTAATTTTTCTGAGTAAATAATAATCATTAACTCACGTATGCCATACAACGTTTTATCTAACACATTTTTTGAAACATCAATATTGAATCCTTTTTATTTAGAGGTGTGTTAATAGTATATTATGTAACGAGCACATAATGATAGTTATTAATATATGAGTATAACGTTTACAACATCAGCGCAGCGAGTGTTAGAATTCATAGAAATGCATTAATAACCATTAAGTGAGAGTTGCACACATTTTTTCTTCGATCGTAACTGATTTATTACTCCTAAGTGAGCCTTGAAGCTGTAACCTGAAACGGTGAACTAGGTGCGAAGAGCATTCCCACGCAGCTACTAGGTTTTATTCTCTCATTTTCTTGGAAAATTACACAGAATCGATATGGAACGATAATTATCAACTTGTGACTTATCTCCGGACTTGAGTACGGGGCAGACCCGCGCACGTTTCCATACCTTCTGAAATTGTTTAGTGCCTAAGGATAAATTGGATATAAATTGTAAAGGCTCCGCAAACACATGCACGCAGTCCTTATTTATAAAGCTCGCAATTTTATCAGGTCCACCTATAGGTTTATTACTTAGAAGTTAATCTGCTGCACTAGTACGTATAACAATAATAATTACTAATAATTATTACTAAACCTTGTCTGGAGAACCAGATCCCAGAAGCTATGAACCTTGTGCGGAAGGAAGGAGTATAGAGTATGGTATAGCACAAATCCCACAGTTGTGAGACAGCTGTGTTACAGCTAAGGAAAACTGCAGGAAACCTTAACCAGATCTGCCGGCAACGGGATTCGATCCCGGTCCGCTTGGGCGAGAGATCAGCACGCTAGTCCTACACTACCAAGCTGTATACCAAGTCTATTTCCGCTATTTATTTTATATCACAGGATTACCTACATTATCGTTAATTAATGTTATGGAAAGTTATAACACAAGAAATTGTATCTATATAAATTGACACAATATTAAAATGTTCACAAAGAAGCGAAACAGTTTCAGAACTATAAACTCAGTAAGTAATCAGGGAAAATATTGACAATGTGATCGCTATATGCGTTATTGTTGTGAGTAATATCACTTGGTATTCGATAAAGTTCCAAAATTGCTTTAGATCAATTAAAATATTTTCCTCTATCTGGGCTGAATAATTTTTAAACTATAAACTAAAAGAAAATTTAACCTTAGCTCTTACAAAACAGTAGTTGAGTTTGTTTATACTGCTTCCATAACTCTTCCTTCTTTCTCCTCCTTCTTATTAAATTAATTAATTGCTTATCAAACCATACGGGATATTTTCGTCTAGATTTTTGTCTTTTAGGAACAGTAACACCAAGAATATGATAACGAAATTCAAAAAATTTATTACAAGTTTATTGTCTACATCTTTAGTAAAGTATAAGTCAGTTCCATCAATTTTGTGAAGAGCGAATACATGGTATTATAATTAGCTCTTCTGATTGTTGGCATCTATGTTTTTGTTAGCTAATATAGAAGATTTGCAACAAAAACAAACATCAAGACAGTTTTTCAAAGAAAAAGTGAATATTAAAGTCGGATAGTAATTATCACAGGTAGACAGGGCCGCTCCTGGGGTGCTTTCCGCCCAGGTGCAAAATCAAAGTGGCCGCCCCTACAAGAAGTTTTTATTGTTTCGATGTAAAGGTCTATTAAGATTGTAGAAGTTAAGCATTAAACATATTTTTGAAAAGTTTTAGCATTATTTTTTAAATATTTCAAATAAACCAGGAAAATTAGGTCGAAAAAGCAAGCTGTTAAAAGTTCTGGTACATATCGCGTTTACAAATTTTTTTATGAAGGGGGGAAGTTCAAGTTTTCCAATTATCTCGAAAACTTCAAGTTCGGAAAAGATGCTATTATGAAAATTGTTACTCGTAAGATGTGCTACAAAAAAGGTCTTATGATCTTTCTTCGTATAAGTCTGGAGAACCGAGATACCGTTTTGGAGAAAAATGAGTAACAATTTTAAATTATTGTATTTCTGCAAAAAATGCTACCCTATCCACATACCGCGGAGGTAGAATAATTATGTGGTATCCCCAGTAGGTCTAACTCACATGCTATTTGGAATGTAGAATGTAGACTAATTATTCTAGTTCCTTCTCAAGTTTTAGATCATTTTCTACGTCCTCGTAATCGTCTTCTGTCTCGCAATTATGTGCAGCGGTTGTTATGAAGATTGTTGCTCGTAATATGTACTACAAAAAAAGGCCTATGACTTTTCTTCATATAACTAACCCTTTCAGTGATATAACAGTCTGAAAGTACTGATACAAATTTACACTTGACTATTGCGTTGTACATCGACGTTATTGTCCTGACAAAAAGGCGTAATAAGAGAAGTAAAACGCGAAAAGTCATAATGAAAGTACAATCTATTTTTAAACATAATATTTCCTATTTAGGCGTATCTTCCTTCAGTGGCATATTTATTATGACAAACAGGCGTATGTCGTATTTGTCCCTAAGTAAAAAAAACTTGTTGGTGTAGAAAATAATTATCATTATGCCATTAATTTACCTGTTGCTAGTTGCAACATTTCAGAAAATTAAGTTCATATCATCCGTAATAAAGTTTTTATAAGCATTGAAACTTTGGTAAAAACTTTAAACAGCTCTCCTGTAAAGTTGCTAAAACAGAATTACGCCAGTATGCATTGATGGCGACGATCTGTATGTCAGTTAGATTTAAAAAAAGGTTGAAGGTTGAATCTTGATAATTGGAATTTGAGGATAAATATTATAAATAGATTTTCTTAATATCTTAATTACATTTTTCGTTATCTCGTATAACCTTTTAGCGAGATCTGACTTCTTAACATTTTGTAATGTTCTAGAAGGAGCGGTCATTTTTATCAAAAGTGAGATTTTTTTTTAGAAATCAAAAACAAATAAGTTTCCCGTATGGTGCAACCCAACCATACTTTTTGTGGGCTTGCCGATCGTCATCGCATTGTATGCTGCTAATAACGTGGATCGTACACCACAGCATAACTGTTGTTTCGTAACCCGGCACCAGTTGTTTAACAGCCCGAGGATCAACAAGGTTACACACGACGGCTTTCAATATTAATATGTGACATCAGTGGCGTGCGGTCCATGGAAGCAAGGGAAGCAATGCTTCCCTTGAGAATTTATTAAAAATAAAAACCAATGCTAACAAAAATATTTTTATAAAATTATGGTAATCGTTTGTTTAAATTTGTAATATTTAATCAACTTAAAGCTCAATATCAATTCCGTGCAGCAAAAAGTATAATTATTAAGAGTACTACGTATTTTAAATTAGGCTCATTAAACTTGCACGGAAAGGTAATACCGATTGAAATGTGTTACATACACTGCATATAAGCACTGCTTAACTATAACTGCTCTTCTCTTAGCCTTGGCGTGATTCAGCGGGCATGGGGCGATATAGTAGACGATGCTGTTTGGCTGGTGAGCATTGTTTAGCCGTTATTTTTAGCGCTGGTGTCCACATGCGGGAATTCCCGTTGCGAGCTCGCTGCGGGCCCGCAAATGCAGTCTACGATACTATAAGTTAAATAGTGCAGTTCACACATAGTGCGTCATCCTTACGAGCTCGCAGCGAGCATCTTGCGGGCGTTTCTTGACGCAGATCCCTACAGCCTCGCAAGGTTGACGCAGCCGCAAGTATGGGCTCAAGATACCTTGTTGTATATTGTGTGGTTCACACATGCGGGCGTTTGACGCAAGAATGGTAATAGAATTGACAATGGTGAGTTCTATAATTTTGAAGAATTATTGGATATTCAGCTGTTTATTGGTGTTATTTGTCAAAATTTAATGAAAAGGATGACAAGTATTGTTAAGTGAAGGGAAATAGAAAGCATTAAGCATGTAGTTAAAATTTAAGTCATATGTTTTTAAACCTTTTTATTTAGAAATTCAGTTTTGGTTCACTTTTATCTTCTTAATATAAATAACTAGGGTTTTTAAACATATTTCTGATAAAAGTCTACAAAACTACTTACTACCTGAAAATAACTGTGCGGCATTCGGGCTACTATTGTGGGAGTTATTAAATTTAGAAATACCTACCTGCTTATGGGGGCTATAGGGACAGCTTGTGAATTTCGGTTTATTCGATTTATAAATTATTTGGAAAGTTTTTTTTGAAATCTAACGTAGCACAAGCGATTGTACATCAAGCAATATTATAATAAAATAGCAAACGTGCTTTCATATTAGTTTTTAAATCTAGTATCTAAGTCAATTTTAGTTATCTTGGACAATAGGACTTTATTCTTATTTAAAAAGAAAATTTGAATCAAAAGTAGAATACTATTGTCCAAGATAGTACCTACAAAAATTAATTTGAAAGGGCGTTCGCTATTTTATTATAATATTTGTTGATATACAATCGCTTGTGCAACGTTAGATTTCAAAAAAAAACTTTTCAAATGATTTATAAATCGAATAAAGCGACATTCACGACCTTTCCCTAGCCTCCTTAAGATCTTTACTTCATACTAATTACTACATATATTGTAGTTGTATTGCTTTAATTATGCTTTTGGTATGAAGAATTATGGGACGAACCTTAGTTAAGTTTTATTTTGTGTGTTTGTATACTTTCTTAATAAACATTGTCTTAAATTATAAACGTGTTATTTAATTATACAAAAGTTTTCGACAATTATCTTTAACCACAAAATAAACATTTTTTAGATAATATAAACAAATACAACTCGTTTTCTGCAATATACATATATTTCTGATGACAGTAGATTGTGCGTCATTTCACCGTGTAGTGTGAACTGATTTTTGCGGGCCCGTAGCGGGCCTCGCAACGGGAGTTTCCCGCATCTGGACACCGGCGCTTAGTGTGCTTCATGCCCAAATGTTTATTTATTATAATTTGGTTATTTGTTCGATTTAGTGTTTGTTAAATTTAATGTTACTTAAGTAATGTAAATCTGCGAATGAGACTGTATTTTACCACATTTTATTATTTCAATTTATAAGTTGGATTTTTTTAAAGACAAATAATTCTATTTAGTTTGCCAGTGTGCAAATTTAAAATTGCATTATCGTCACGACTGCAAATTCAGCTGCTTCGGTGACGACTTTTTGTTCAGTTTGTAAATTATTAATAAAGAATTTTTCGCATACAGTTTTGTAGAGAAATTACAAATTATTAAGAAAGGCAGATCCAAACCAGAACTTTTAAATTTAGCAACAAAGATTAAAACCTGTATCGGTATTTTGCTAAGAAAGACCGGAAAATTGATACATAGTAGTAGTTTTTTTTTAAATAAAGAATGATAGTCAACAAATTCCATAAGTATAAAGTGTAAAAGTGCTTCTTTGAAAAACTTTTAAGCTTAATAGTTATAACACTGTTTTTTATTGTACCTAGCAGGGGCGGATCCAGAGAAGTATTTTGAGGGGGAAAGCTTTCGAAAAATAATTGTTTTAATAAATAACAATTAAACAAACATTATTTGTTTCTATTCTATGTAAACTTATTTCTAAATTGGGGAGGGGGGAGTATTCCCTCCCCGTTAATCCACGCCTGTACCTAGGTGTATTATAATTAAAATCGTGGTTGCTTCCCTAGCCTAAATTCTCACCGCACGCCACTGTGCGGCATACTGTTGCACATGTTTATACATCACAATGCAATCTCTAACTAGGTAACACTCTGACCTTATAACTGATAATAATAAAACAAAACGTAATAATTGTAACGAAATTTGTTAACATTAAAAATAAATCTAATTAAATAAATAAACGTTTTCAATAAATCAAGTCATAATCATTAACCTGGGTCAAGAGATAATAATTATTCATGTTGATTAAAATCATTTTTTTTAGATATGTAAAATGTTTCATACCTGTTTACATTATTTTTTGGTATTATTTTCTAGTTTTCTTACATATAAAGTTATTTTGTTTAATGCACTGCTTTACCTTTCCAAATAGACTTTGATCCTCTTATTTTTCGTTCAGACTTCACGGATCGGTAAACATTGCAAACAAATACTGACTATCTTGTATTTTTGATATTTGCTTTAAAACTGTATCTTGGAAGTTGGCAGAAGGTCACCATTTTTCATTATCTAATAGCTTTATTGAGTTAATTAAATACTGAAATCACACTTACCTTTCATTTGGAAATGCATAATACATGTCTTGAGTCCATTCGGCAAATGATTTCTGTTGGAAAATAATTGTTGACATATTTCCTATAAGTGGCCATGATTTAAAATATTTAACTCCTTTTTCCTGCCAGTACTTTTGAGGTTGTAGTATCTTATAGTATACCAATAGAGCTACGGCTAATAATGCAATGTATAGCCACATCTTCAAATATCAACGGCAGTACTTCGAAATCTTCGTTCTAAAATAACCACAGATGTTTTATACTTATATTAGAACTAGGATTGCTTTACACTTTTAATAAGAGATTATCAGTGATTGATAAAATGTATATCTAATAAAAGATTGAAAAATATTAATGAACTACATAATTTTTCATGTATTTAGGATGTGACGTCAACACGCTGTTTATAAATTCACGTCTCAACTACACTTCATATCTTCTTAAAGTAGCTTTTCACTATCTACTACGAACTACTACTACTCGAACGTATGTCTACTAAGGTTTGTTCGGTATCGGAGTTAAGCAGGCGGTTTGGTCTGCCAGTCTCTCGCATAGTAGGATGGAAAGAGATAGGTAAAGGTAGTAGTCACTGTCAAAAAATGAATCAGCACAATTTGTAAGTGTCCAAGTGTACCAAAAAAAATGTAACGGTACATTCAAAAATTCGAAACAAAATCACAATGGATTTACTTATATTGTGAATAACTAAACCAAATTTTAAAAAATCATTACAAAGGGGCCATTTAGACACCCAAATAAATCTTAACCGCATGATTAATAATCGTTGTTTTTTATAAATAATATGATGTGATAACTTTGGTTTTAAATTAATACTTTAGCAATGTTAAAACTTGCTTACCTAACTTGTTCTGAAAAACGATGTTTATTAATTAGATTAATTCACATTTTTTACGTGAAAAATTAATTTTAGAGGAACTGTACATTCAAAGTTAACCAAAAAATACTACTTAAGTTTCATAGTAATTGAACTATTTTCCCAAAATTTTAAGAAAATCGTATGTCTAGGAACTAAGTTATTTGGCAAAAAGCAGGTAATAATTTAGTCCCTAGACATACGATATTCTTAAAATTTTGGGAAAATAGTTCAAATACTATAGAACTTAAGTGGTATTTTTTTAACCAAGCATTTGACATTCCTAGAGTATTAATTTAAAACCAAAACTATCCAGAATTGTATTATTTATGAAAAAAGCAACACACGTTTTTTTGGATACACTTGGACGTTACAGTAAACATTAACAAATGTTGTTTATTGTTTCTAGCCTTACTTTGTGGAACTCCATAATCATGAAATAAATAATGATTAATAAAAAGTTTCACAGTAATTATTAAATTATAACCTGACAATATTGTTTCGACAGCTAAGCTGACATTATCAAAGGAAATATAAATATAAACAGACACATCGCTAAGGTAAATACAAAAATAGGTAACTAAATAAAAAGATAAAAATAATTAGAATTAAATATCTAACACTTCCAGGAAGGGAAAATTACTGAGCTCAATCTGTTCATTCATTAAAGGTACCCTGGGTTTGTGTTTGTATATCTCAAAAGCTTAAGCAGCAAAAATTTATTGTGGGTATAGATACTACTTCTCGTATTTCTATTTGTATATTTGGACTATTTGTTGGTATATAGGTACTTAACATTAGTACATACTAGAACTAGGGTGACCGTTATTTTGCGAAAGTTAAATTTTTTGAAGTGCCTTCCACTAGATCTCTAGATCTTTAAAATGTTAGAAAAACGAGCTGTGCACATTTCAGCCCATTTCGTTAATATTAACCCGTTCCACTGAGAGGTTAAGTTTAAATGGTATTTAACATGGCTTTGGTGCATTTCTAGAGACTTTGTGACATAACTTTTTTATTCTTCTATGTTTTAACGTGAAAGATTGTATACTCATGTTGTTGAAGTTGCTTAACACGAATCTGACATCAGAAAACTTTGACAGTTCCTCGAAAATGTTCATTTTAGTAAAGTTGACCGCTTTTTTGACAGCTGTCAACTGTCAAAAGTTTTTCTAACAGTTTGAATTTTATCAGATTTGTTAAAAGATATTAACAAAAACCCGTTTTTATGACCTTTGATCTCGCATTAAATCTTTAACGGCAGACCGATCAATGAGGACTTTGGACATTTCATTTAGAACGATAATATGAAAGTCCATACAAAAAATCAGCTTCATCGGAATTATGGCTATGGGTGATGTCCATTTTGGCTGGACAAATTATGAGTCAGCGGGATATTAACCCATTTAAAACCACTACTAAAGAAAAACTACCAATTAATTTGTTTGTGTTTCGATATTTTATTAACATTAACTGAAGCAGTTTAATATAAAAAAAATTAAATAATATATTAAAACATAAAAAATTTAACGTTGCGTAAACGCAATATTGGGTGGATAGCACTTACGCCAATGCACAACGCCGACCGGGGACACAATGCCCACCGTGAATACTACGCTGAGTGGCGGTTTTGAACACTTTGCCGACCGACGATACTAAGCCGACCCTTCCAATAGATTTTGCTACTGGACACTTTCCCTACCGTAGACACTATGCCGGCCGAAAGCTGTGGACTCTTAGCTGACCGTGGAAAGTACGCCGACCGCATCCTGTGGACACTTTGCCACTCGTGGATAGTATTCCGACCGCAAGCGGTGGACACTTTGCCGAACTTGGAGACGACGCCAACCCCTTAAATAAATATCGCTGCACACCTCGGCGATTCTCGACATAGCACCTATTACAAACGGGAGACCCTTAAGAGTCGTCCATAGTTACAATTCTGATGCGAATACAAACATAAAGTTCCACAAAAGCTAAAGCTAAAACTAATTAACCTGTTGGTCAATCTTGATATGGTTTTCACAAATATAATCTCTGAGATGCTTTCTACAATATGACCTTAGGTTGTCCACGATTGGTAAAGTGTCTACCGCTTAAGGTCGACATAGTGTCCACCGCTTTCGGCCGACGTAGTGTTCACGGTTGGCAAAGTGAGCCGGTGCTCACTTTGCCAACCGTCAGTGGTCAGCATAGTGCCCAGGGTCGGAAAAGTGCCTAATAGCAAAATTTATTTTAAGGGTCAGCAAAGTGTCCAAAACGGTCAGTCAAGTCAGCGTAGTGTCAACGGTCGACAAAGTGTTCGCGATCGGGGTTGTGTCCGATCGGCTTCTTGAGCAAGTATTTATTTGCACAAGAAACAACCCTGCAACCACAACAGATTGAAAGAGAGCCACCATTTAACACCAGAAATCCAGGAATCTTTAATAATGCAGGGAATGTAAAATGAAAGACAAATTAAATGAGACTCGTATAGGTATTTACTTAGAAAATGAGCTGCGTGCACAGGTGATTGTTGGGTTGCCTAAATATATCAGGACCGAACTTAAACTTAAACTGAAATATTTCTGATGCAGTTTATTTTCAAATTTCATCGAATTCGCCGGTTTTATTTGAATTAAGAACAAGAATTAGTCATATAAATATTCAAATTATAAAAAAATCACTATAATGACGCTAACTATTATAGAAATAATCTCTACCTAATGTTATACCTTTAGATTATTTCTTTTCAAATTAAATCCGTAAAATAGCGGAAAGATTAATTTTTCTTGTTAAGTTTGCAGCTTTATAGGTGAAATAAGATCCTAATTTTATTTATTAATATGAAAAACCGAAAAACACAAGATGTAGTTATAGAAGAGATAGGTAAGACGATCATAAAGGCAAAGCGGGTGTAGCTCAATGACAAAATACCGTCTCTCTGTGCAACAGATCATCGGTTCAAATCCCGATATTGTTTTGAAGCTTTTTTTTTTAAATTAATTTACGCACAAAAAAGAAATTGAAAATTTTAAAAATTCAATTCGAATAATAAAACAAAATAATGTATATTTATTGAACAGGGATGGGAAAGGGACCACACGTCTAAAATTAACTGCTACCTGGGAAGTGTTTCTAAAAAACTCGAGTATTGTACTGTTCGGACCGTTATCTCTATTTTCAAAGCAAGTATACTTTATGATGTTATTTTATTTTTAGAGTATTCCTTTAATACAATTTTTCAATAACATTTAAAATTCTGTTGAATGTATACTATGATTTGTTGTTGTTTGAAGAAAATTCAACCTTTTGTTAGTTAAGAAAAGTTAAGAAAACCTTAATATTGTATAATATTTATTGAAAAATGTGAATGTAGTAAGCAGTATATGAAAACAGAACCACTGTCCAATTTATAAATTATTTTCACATGAATTATCACAAATAATATAATACAAAAACAAACAGCAATAGCAATAATAAAAAAGCGCATATAAAGTACTTAAAATAAAATCTTCTAAAAAATATTCTTCTTTTAAAAAATGTTTTGAATCTAAATTTAAGGAATAATTTGAAAGCTACCTAATTAGTAAAATCTATTTTATTATTTATAAAACATATTTTCCTAACACAATAACTACAAAAGAGAATTACACAAATTACCATTATTATTAATACCATTGAAATTAATGTACAATTACAAAGCTAAAATTCTTTGAAATAAAAAAAAATTAATAATGCGTCCAAAACCCATTATTATCGATCACCTGGTTTAAACGTCGTGGGAGGGATTCAACCAGAGTTTCGCAGGTGTTTCGTCCTCTGAATCTTTCCCATACAGTTTGGGCGTGTTGAGAAACTTGTTCTGATGTTCGATTGCGGTGGATCCCTTCGATATTGTTCCATTCAGGTACAACTGCAGCCCATAAATTCTCGATCGGGTTCAAATCGTGCGATTTCGGCGGAAAATCTACTTCCTCAATTCATGGTCTCTTTTCGAACCATTGTTTGACCAATCGAGATTTATGTGCTGCACTGTTATCGTGAACAAACAATATTTTCTTCTCGTTCGGGATATACAGCACGAACGCTTGGAATCATAACATTCTCCAAAATATCTAAGTATTCCACAGAAGTCATGCGGGAAGTTACACGCATCAACTCAACCCCACATACTTAGAGTTATGCGTCCACTCTGGCGTTGAGGTAAAACATATTCACGCTTATATCGTGTTTTATTAGGGCGTCAAAGTCAACCTTTTTTTCTACCACAACGACCCTGCCTGTTGGTTTGTAACTGACCGTAGGCTTCTTCCCTATACGTCTAATCCATTTATAAATCTGGTATCTCTGAAATAACATTGTTAATGTAATACGAGGTAGTATACTCTTGAAAACTAATGATTTTATTCGATCTCAGTATTTTCAAAGATTTTTAATAAGCAACCGACTACTTTTTACATTGATTTTCGTGTAAAAATCAACGTTTATTGAACTAGTGTTATAAAATTATAAATGTAGCACTACTTACAGACAGATCTATTTCTCGAACTATCTGATGTATAGGGACGTTTTGCTCATAAAGAGCTACCAGTTTTCCTTTTTCTTGTTCGGATTTATCTTTCTGATGCAATCTTCTTCCCATTTTCTTAATAAAAAATTTTAAATGGATAAAAAATTCCAAATTGTAGTAGGTATCACACTCCCACACTACTTCACTAATGTAGGAAGATGAATGAAATGCCAAAATAACCGAAGAAGGGAAGAAAGAAGCTATAACTCATTTCTGTTGCTGCTGTTCCAGATGGTAGTTTGAAAAACTAGTTTCTCATAAGGAAATTCCTGATAATTCAAAAGAAACCTTCAAAAGAAACAGTTACCTAAAACCTCCTTAAGCTGGTTTGGAAAATTCTTATTATGTTTATGATTAAGATTTTGAAGATTATTTACTATTGTATAGAGCAAGTTCATTCAGTAAATTTGGATGAATGCTAAGACACAATAATGCATAAATATATACACCATTCCACTATTCCCATTCGATTGTTGGCACTGTTGAACAGTCCGAGAATACAACAAGATCACACACGGCGATTTTCAATATTAGTCAGAGTGCATCTAGTGCTTGTAACTATATACTAGTTTATACACTGATCCTTAACATTTAAGTTAATGCATAAAAATAACTGTATAATAGCATACATATAACAGAATTTTAAATGTTCATTTTGTTCACGTAAACTAACCCCTACGGAACATAAATACAGTGTTTTTTCACGCGAACTTTTAGCAATTTACTTTTCGGTAAAAAAATTCCGGTATTATGTTGAGTGTAGAAACTTTCATATATATACTGACCATAAACATTTATGTACGGCAATAAAGAACAATAGTGATGCATACTTGCCACGCGAATTTCGTCAACTTGAATATATTTCCCATTATACTAGTGACATTAGACATATTCAAGGACAACAAAATATTCCTGCTGACGCATTAACAAGAATGCAACTTATTCATATGCCTGATTTTTCAATTAACTACGAGGGAATTTCTCATGCCCAACAAACGGACAAAGAACTGCAACATCTTCGTGAGTGCAATAATTTCAATTTTGTTCAAATTAAAAATCCCGGTCAATCACCTATTTGAGCGGATGTAAGCAAGAAAAGTCCCAGACCTTACGTTCCTCAACAATTTCGCTATTTATAAGTTGTTTCAACAACTACATAATGTAGCGCATCCTCATATCAGAGCTTCAAGGAAAATGATTTCCCAACGTTATCTATGGTCTTCTATGAACCAAGGTATAAAAAAATGGGTTATTTCCTGCACTGATTGCCAACGCCACAAAGTGATTCGTAACACGAAAGCTCCTCTACAACCAATTATAGAACCAGATCAACGTTTCCAAAAAATTCACCTTGATCTAGTACATTCGCCACCTTCAGGAGGTTATAAGTACTTATTGACCATAATAGATCGCTTCAGCAGATGGATAGAAGCTATTCCTTTAAGGGATGCTACGGCAACTACAGTAATACATTCTTTTATCAACTCATGGATAACACGCTTTGGAATCCCCCATTATATAACAACAGACAATGCTCAAATATTCCATTCTCATTTATGGAAGCATTTCACAAATACATTAGGGATAAAACACATTACTTGCACCGCGTATCATCCCATAAGCCAAGGGATAATTGAGAGATTCAATCGTACACTCAAACAGGCCATACGCACCAGTGGTATATCTTCTTGGTTAAAGAACCTACCATGGGTATTACTTATTCTACGAGCTACGATGAAATCCGAATTAGGTGTTTCACCTGCAGAAATGTTGTACGGAACTGCACTTCGTTTACCCGGAGATTTCTTTGAAGAAAAGAAACCCGATGAAGATTTCCGCATACCTCAATTTCTTCGTCAAATGAAATATCGTATGTACAACCAGAAATTTTTTTTCACGAGGACATATAAATCAAATTATTTCGTTCCCAAAGAATTACATAAATGTACACATGTTTATGTTAGAAATGATACACATGACTTAAACATTAAAGACACCTATTTCGGCCCCTATAAAGTGATAAACAGAACTGTAAAGTATTTTATCTACGACCATCATAGAAAGTTACACATTCCGCACAATCTAGTAACCGTGAAAACGACCAATTTCAAACAATCTCCAAACAGAACTGTAAAGACCGTGAGGAAACATTTCTCACAATCAGCAGTTCTATTAAAACGCCATAGATGTCAGCACTTGCAATATTATAATATTATTAATTATTTAAAATAAAAAATGTTATAAATTTTAGTTAAAGGTTAATTTATTTTAATTAGTTTTTTACATTAAATTATATTTTAAATGCAAATCCATCTAGAAAAATTATCGCTTTCACGGGGAATCGAACTCTGGGCCGTCTGATTGCTAGGCCAGGCGTCTACCGTTAAGCAACGTAGCCGTCTCGACATGAGTTGGTTATTCTCATTATAAGAAGTTATTAAAAAAATTTATTTCAATTAACATAAAACTGATTAATTTTTTACATTATTATATAATTGTTAATATAATATTATTCATTATTATTGCTAAATTACAATAAAAATCATGAAAGCTTTTATAATTTGCTACATAATTATTCACAAAGTGCAAGCGCCATCTAACTTTTAAAGCTACGTAGCTTTTCATCACAATACCTGGGAATGCGAGAATATTTTGACATTTCGCAGTAAAGATGTAAACCTTGATAATCGAATTGTGGTTGTTTATATAAAAATTACTTTTTGAAAAGTACATACGCATGATTATTTAGCTGTAAGTACTAAATAGTAGACTGACTGAAATTATACAGATTGTAAACGTATTAATACTACTGTCTTTAAAAACTTAATATTTACTTCTGTCGTTTTCGAAATTCTCGATGTAGCTTAGTGAATCCGATGATGGGGAAATGGGGTGTACCGTTGTACAACTCCAAACATCGCGGAAGCGGCTCACATTACATCTCTTAATTTATTGTCAGAGATTGCAACGTAAAAAATATGAATGCGAATATATAAATTCAAGGTTAAATATTTTTCTTAGCTTTTGGTGGTTTATTACTTTTTTTGTTGTCGTAGATAAAGTATAGTGTGTAACGTGTGCAAAAACGCCAATTTCACACTCGTGTGATTGCGGCATTCGACTTCGTCTCATGCCGCAACTTCTTCACACTCGTGAGAAATTGGCACTTTTCTGCACTTGTAACACAATATACTATTATGCTAGATGGACTAGATCAACCCGTATCAATAGGCAGACTTAAGCCTGCTTATTTTAGATGAATAAAATTTTCATTCGCATTCTCTTTTCATTCTAGAAAGAATACCTTCAAGAGATGAACTGTACCTGATGCTGAAAATTAGTGTTATATGTTCAATTTAATTATTCAATTTTAATTCAAGTGTTCAATTGTGTATTTGCCAAGTTTGTTTTACTTAGGTTGAGTTTGTCATATTACTCCGCCTTCAGCAACACCTTTTTTTACATTTAAAAATAAGAACTTTCAATTCTTTAATTAGCATTACTATTCCTAGCATAAGTTTTATTGTCCTAGCATCTAAAGAATTTATTGAAAAGATGCAAACGACCTCAATTTTTTTGTAGCTAGTATACATTAAACATGCCGATACATACCAGTACGACATTAATGTATGCTATTTTTTTGTTGAGGAATGCATTAGATGCCCTTTTGACTTTTGGCTCATTTCTTTTGGTACATGTTCAGCCTCTTTTGACCCGGCATGTCATGTAATGATATTCATTCATAAAATCAATCATTACATACATATACCCTCAAGAAGGCATTGAATGCTAAGGATTGCCATGATAACAAGAATAAACAAGAGTATAAATAAATATCTCATAGAAGTTACATGTGTTTTATTATCTTCTAGAAGAGATAACTTATAAGTAGTGTACAAGACCCATATAAACACCCTGCATTACTACAGTACAATACTCGAGTTTCTTAGAAAAACTTCACAGGTTGGTTTTAGACGTGTTGTCCCTTTTATTAATGCTCTTAAATCCTTGTTCAATAAATTTACATTATTTTGTTTCATTATTCGAATTGAATTTTTAAAGTTTACAATTTCTTTCTTGTGCGTAAATTAATTAAAAAGAAATAAGCTGCAAAACAATATCGGGATTTGAACCGATGATCTGTTGCACAGAGAGAGGGTATTTTGCCATTGAGCTACACCCGCTTTGCCTTTATGATCGTCTTACCTCTCTCAAAAACATGTTTTGTTATAGAATCACCTATAAAGCTGCAAACTTAACAAAAAAAATTAAACTCCGTTATTTTACGGATTTAATTTTAAAAGAAATAATCTAAAGGTATAACATTAGGTAGAGATTATTTCTATAATAGTTAGCGTCATTATAGTGATTTTTTTATAATTTGAATATTTGTATGACTAATTCTTGCTCCTAATTCAAATAAAACCGGCGAATTGGATGAAATTTGAAACTAAATTGCATCAGAAATATTTCGGTTTAAGTTCGGTCCTGATATATTTAGGGAACCCAACAATCACCTGTGCGCGAGTTACATATATCTCTAATTTCTATTACATTAAGTCACTTTTTACTTAAACTACCTATAAATATTTTATGCAGTCGAATATACTGCAATTTATTCTGAAGAATATTTCATTTAATGTAACTGTTAAGTCCGTTCTGGAGTGCCAAGGTCTTCCGACACTGAGCACAATCTAAATATAGCCACGTTTATCAAGTCACGTACACTATGCATTTCTACTTGCGCCCACGGACGTTCCTGGAATCGTATGGAAGTTAAAGCAAGGGCACCAGCAAACAAACAAACCCACACCCAAGAAGCACCAGCTATAAAGGCAGGTTGCAGCGGTAACCTTGTTAGAAATAATCCGTCAGCAAGCAGCAACGTACAAGACCACCGAGCCAACGATAAGTGTAGTGTTAGTAAGACGTAGTCAAATTTGTCGACTTAGACTTATTTGTGTATTTATCAATAAATACTGTTATTAAATTCTGGCCTCCAAATCATTTAATTATAATTCGCGCAGCTGATTTTCTAATTACCTATACGAGTCTCATTTAATTTGTCTTTCAGTTGACAGGTACAATAGGGTGGAACATTTAAAAAAATGCCTGAGGCGAATAAAATTGCCAATTGGGCTAAAACTAGCGGAAAAAAATGGGGTCAAACACATGTTTCACAACAGGGCAAATGATGTCACAGCACAAATATAAGCTTTGTACAACATGAAAACGATATTCTTTTGCGGAGAAAAAAACTTATTATCTTTTAATAATAATTATTATTATTATAACGATTATAATCGTTTTAGCTTAAATGCAAGAGTTTAACACCACAGGGTGTAATAAGGCGATAAAAAATAATAATTTAGTAAACGAAAACCAGTTAGTATGAGCTTATTGATTATTCGGACGTGCATCGATATTTGAATTTCGCGGTGGTATCATTCGTTATTTTAAAAGTGCAAAGCTTGTAGAAACGTAACTCCTCCGATTGATTAGGTAATACTTTTAACCATAATTCTCAGTTGTAGAGTATCATAGACTATCATTGATCAATATCGTCGGAAACATCTGACAGTGAAGATACCATTGTTCCTGTATCTCAGCCATAGATCTTCTTCACAACCAACATCTTCCTTACTTATACTTACGACCGGCAATTTTCTTCTTTGGTTTTTGCTTGTAATCGTACCGTCGCGTCGTATCCGATCGTACTGTTGCAGCAATTGCTAGTGCAGTATTAGAGGATATTGGTCTAACTAACACCAAAAAATGACACATCAAATGTATTGATTCGAATGGCAATCAGAAAGCCTAGAAAAAAAATTCGATTGGAAATAGGAAGAAATTTGTTAGAAGATAAACAGATAAGTCTGGTTTCTATTTCGACGACAGGAAGAACAGAACTTTAAAACAAGACCTAGTGAATGGTAAATTTTATAGATGTATGGTACTTGAAAGGAGTATTATACCTGAATTAAGGAAGCAGGATTTCTCTATTTTGGTCACATTGCACCCAGATCTAGTTCAAGTCTTATATTAAAGTAAGTATCACAGAAATTCTTCATAAACAATAACCTAGATGAGACAAAAATTTTGATAATTGGATGTGATGGGATGGCAGTAAATACCGGTTTTAAAGGTGGTATCATTAGGCTTTTAGAAGAAGAACTAGGTGAACAATTGCAATGGCTTGTTTAGTTTATTGCATGCGAACGAATTATGTTTCCGTCATTTACTTTACCACCTGGACGGACAAACTACAGGACCTCGAGAATTTTCAGGGCCTATTGAGAACAGAATTGAGATAAATGTTCCTGCAAGTATCGATAAATCTGACTGTTACGCCAGCCAGAAATATTTGTTCGAAATGTGTCACGCTGTGGGATATTGTCCCTCAGACTCGGCCAAAATAAATCCGAAAAACGGAATTTTGAGATGGTATATTACCACAAATAATTCAACCAATCTGCAAGTACTGGTTGTGCTTCTAATGAAACTTTAGGCACCGATTTGGTTCAGTATAAAGTTAGAGCAATCATGTCAAAATTGAGCCAAACATTTATTTAAAATGATCAGCTTGTCTCGCTATCTTAATGAAGGTTCGAAACATACAGATCCTATCATACAAAGAAATGGGTATTTTGGCCACTCTGGGAATATTTTGATGGTACTGCTGTCTGATGAATGATCAGCTATATGAGGATTAGCATTTAGGCGCATATTAAAGATACGATCTTTAAAAAGATAAGATGCAAAATATATCAGATCATTTGTGAGACCTAAGCGCAATTTTCAGGCTATTATCAGGCTTTTCGGATTATACCGATTCTATTTCAACTCAAAGCGGAAAAGCAAATTTTCTATAGCAACTAATACTGCATTATTCTTATAGAAAACCCATTACGTCAATCGTATAATAAGAATAGTGGCACTATTAGTGCCCTCTACGGTGGGTATGAACAGCTTAGAACTGACACTCTCGCAGGTAAAAGAGCCTTGCCTATAGAGTTAATTTTTGCAGATATTTTGAAATTGATTACTTTTGAGATGTGTCACTGTTCTTGCAAATCAGTGATATAAAACTGTTCGGTATAAATTCCCATTAATATTTTATATTTGTATATGTAGAACTATAAATATCCTAAAAAAGGTCGAGCTCAGAATATAAAATTAAATCCAATTCCTGTTTCAGGAAGTCATTTAGGTAAGGTTTAATGTAGAAAATAATAACGTCGTGTAAAATAACCAATAGCTTGGAAACAAAGAATACGAAGCTCTAAATTAAACTCGAGGTTTTTAATTATAATTTGCACGTTTATACTATCCACTAGGCTGTTTTAGCAAATGGCCAACCATTATTTCAATTAAATGAAATAACAGCGAGAACTGAAACATGTGACCCATTTTCTTTTATTACACCTTTATTAGCTTAAATTACACCTTGGAAAGCCGATACTAGCTCTCAGTTGATCAAGACAATCTTTTAAATATTGCAGGAAAAGACTAAAGTGTTTAATTTTGCTTTTTACATATTCTATAGTGGGTATTTAATATTACATTAGCGACTGTTTTATAAAATTCATTGCGTGTTTTTAATTTAGGTTTTTATTAATAGAAACAATAATCTGGACTAATCCGATTAGTAAATTTTATATCTACCACTTGTATCTTTCTATTCGTGCACGTTTATAAATCCCCAGAATATAATAACAAAGTTTTCAAGAAGTTCGTTAATCCTGGGGTTTTAATTACATTCGACAAAATCTTCTCAAAGTTACGGCTACAAACCTAAAGAGTATAAAGAAGAGATTACATCAAACTGGTGAACGGTGTACACGTAGTTATAAGGTTGATGACTGAAGGTTTGTTTTATATTATTTTAAATTACAATGCGCACTTTATGCTGATCGAAGAAGTACTACAATTCTCAATTTCTAATCTGTTCAAGTCTAAATAAGAAAATTAATCACATTCAGGTTAATTTGTTATAGTATTAGAGTTGTTTTCTTAAACTAAGGACGGGGGATTTTACTGTTTAAAGTTTGAAAAAAATTCAAAAGAAGCAAAGTCCACATGGAAGAACAATTATTAAACTTCCATACAGAAGATAATCTTGTTTACAACGTGGATTTCGTAATGACAGAACTGGAACTGGTCCTGATGGGGTAACGTAGTTAATGTTAAAATATCTGCCATCGTCAGGAAAAAAAACTCTACTTCAGATTTTCAACAAAATATGGCACCTTGGAGAATACCCCGAAAGCTGGAGAACAGCTATAGTAGTACCAATATTAAAACCAGGAAAAGCCCCTGAAACACCCACCAGCTATAGACCTATATCTCTTACATGCTGCATGGGAAAGATTTTAGAAAAAATGGTCAATTATCGATTAGTCTGGTACATCGAGAATAATAACTTACTGTCCCCCCAATATGGATATAGGCGCAATAGATCCACCGCCGATAACCTAGTAGCCCTCGATAACGCCATACAACACGCGATTGCTCTACGTCATCACGCTATTGCAGTCTTTTTCGACATTGAAAAGGCGTACGACATGACGTGGAGGCATTACATACTAAAGGTTATACACCAGTTCAGAGGAAATATGTGTCAGATAATAAAAAGCTTCCTGTGTAATAGAAAAATTCAAGTGCGATTAGGTAAAACTATTTCATCTTCGGTCGTCATAGAAAACGGCATACCACAGGGGTCAACACTCAGCGGCTATCTATTCATCATCGCTGTTAATACGTTATAAAAATCGGTTGACGATTCTATAGGAAAATCGCTATATGTCGACGACCTATGTATATTTAAATGTGGACAGTCTATGGAAGATATTGTTGATGCATTACAAATTGCTATAGATCGAATTTCTACAACTGCCGGTGATATATGTTTTAAGTTCTCGATACAAAGGACATCGTGCGTCCACTTCTGCAGGTTAAGATCGTGTGAAGAAAACTCGGTATTAAATCTATATGACTCACCCATATAATTCGTCGATTCAGTCAAATATCTGGGAATGACATTTGACTCCAAATTAAGGTGGAAGGAACATATAATTAATTTGAAAGCAAGGTGTCAAAAATCGCTAAATCTCATGCGATGCCTTATAAACATTAACTGGGGAAGCGATAGAAATACCCGGCTGGACATATATAAGTCGCTGGTTCTGTCCAAACTTGATTATGGATCATTTGTATACGGGTCTGCTCGAAAATCTTTACTTCAGTCTCTAGACCCAATACAAAACACGGGACTCAGGCTTCAGGGGACCGGAGCGTTCCGAACTAGGCCAGCAACATCCTTATGCTGTGACTCAGGCTTCTTACCGTTAGAACATAGGAGACTGAAACTTTTTACGCAGTACTCCATAAGAACGTGGGCACAGCTCAGAAATCCCAATCGAATCACCCTGATTTTTAACGAACTCCGTGAAACATATTCCAATCGACGCACAATAACTCGATCATTATCGATTAGACTGTTAGAATTCTTCGAAGACTCCCAATATGACTTACCAGTTTATACTTACTTTATACTAAGTTTATACTGTCAAATCAGAGGAAACCCCCACCTTGGTGCCTTAGAAAATGTAGTGCCACTGGGAATGTAGTAAAGCTAAGAAAGGAGAAATTGACCCAACATTTTTTATATCCAATCTAAGATCGATCATGGATAGTTATCCGAACTGCCAAGTTATTTATACAGACGGTTCAAACTTCAAAGACAAACCAAGGAGTGGGAAGTGCCTTCGCAGTCGAAAATAGGTCGTACTTGTGGACACTGTCATCAGCAGCTAGCATATATACTGCCGAATTATACGCTATATGGCAGGCCCTTAGATACGTGGAAATGACTGATATCATCATTTATCTTATTTGTTCAGACTCGAGAAGCTCAATTGAAAGTATTGCCAACGTATATCACGGATCCCCTAGTGCAAATATTTTAAAGCTGATAAATTACCTAGAAACAAAGGGTAAAACTATCCGTATAATATGGATTCCCAGTCATATTGGAATTCTAAGTAATCAAGCAGCAGACATGGCTGCGCGGGCAGCTACCACAAAAGAAATAGACGAGGGTATACCACTGTGATACCAGGATGTAAAATTACAACTCGTATTAAAAGTGAGAAACAGTTGGCAAGACCTCTGGAACAATACAGTTTCCAAGCTGAAAAAGGTCAAACCCAATGTAGCAAAATTTAAATCACTTCTTCTCCCCCGCCAAGAACAGGTCGCGATCACAAGATTAAGAATTGACCACACAAATATAACCCATTCCTATCTTCTGGTACGAGATTGCGAACCAGTCTGCGAAAACTGTAACACTCCGTTAACTGCCGAGCACATCCAAGTGGAATGCCTAGTTCATGCAAATGCTCGGGCACGATGTCAACTGAGTCCAAACCTACGCGAGTTTATCTGATGAAAACGTTATTTTAAAGAAAGTAATTCAATTTTTAAGAATATCCGGTCTCTTTTTTTAAGACAGTTTCATCATAACGTATTTCTTATTCAACCTGAATTTATTTAACCTGAAACGATAGTTTCAAGTCAGATACCTGTGATATTAACATTGATTCTATTATTAGTCTGTGATAAAACTATTAATTATTCTCATTAATTAATTATTCTGGATAAGAATCCAGTTAGAATAATCTTATTAACAACAAACTTGTAAATATAACACAAAAAAAAAATTTCTCTTGCAAATAATAATGATAAATTAGTAGTATTAATAAAATGTTATACTTTGCAGTTTTAACTATTATAATGTAATTTCAACTGAAGAAGGATTTATTAAATAAAAAATATGCGAAATGATCTTATTGAAAACAAGTTGATTTTTAATTATTAAAAATAAATAAATAAAAGAATTTTCCTGCGGTGATAGCTGACATCGAAAGAAATAAGAAGTTCTTAATAATTTTCTTTTCTATTTCTTTATAATTTTTTTTATATCTATAATTTTTTTTCTATCTATTTTGTGGATGATGAAGTCCTCGTTTTGCTTTCTAGAGAAATTAAGCACTTTAATAAAAAGTTGATGCCCTGTCCCATTTTACTTTTTATTTTTCTAATAGGAATTACTAGAAATTGTATTTTATGCCTTGAATTGTAGAATGCAAAGTTTGAATACGCGCATAGTCAAGGTTACTTGTTTTTGGGAGCGTATTGTAGGGGAAGAGGAGGAACAGTGTTACACTTAATGTTTTTAGGATTGCTTTATATTAAACATTATTCATATTTTCATGTTAGAAGTACTTTGCTGTTAACCAAGTGTAGGTGATTTTTGGTTAATATTCACTGATGGGTTTTCAAGAAATTAAGATACATATGTATATTTTTTAATATCAAAAGTAATTATTTCAAGTAAAATACAATTTACTTCAGGATTAAATTAATTTTTGTACGACCATGCTATTTCGGATTGTTTACCATACTTGGTTTTAGAACAGTAGGTTATATTTACTGGTTGCTAAGCAAAAACGCGTCGGTAAGTAATTACTTACCGTTCAGTTCTGTCAAAAACAGAACGGTAAGTAAATTATATGTAATTTATAAAATAAATGCATGATCTTTATATGTCTCTTTCGCGAGAAATCATTTATTTTCTAAATAATTGGACTATTTAAAAAAATGTATGTTGTTTATTTAAATTTGCTCTGGCCTCTTCAATATCCCAATTATATTCGTTTTCAGATTCACTCATTCTCACGAGTTTGACAAATATCGTGACATTCAAAAATAATAGTAATTACAAACGTATCCATGGTAACGACAAAACCTACTTAATGTATGATGGATATACAGGGCAAAAATAAATTATCTTAAATCTATTTTTTCGGGGATATTTCCTTAGTTAATACCATTGTATTCATAATGGTCGTACAAAAAATAGTATAAGCATCTCAAACAGTAAGGAGTTTACCGATCTTCTCCAATATTGGCGACTGAGCGAAGCGAAGTCGCCAAACATTGTCGTCGATCGGTAAACTGTCCTTACTGTTCTTGATACTTAATATACTATAAAGCTAGAATATTAAAAATTTATTTAAAAGTAGTTTGTAAGCTTATTTACGCCGGAGAAGCACGAACTTAACCTCAAAATTGTTTGTTCCCTTATTAACTATTCGAGTATAGATTGTTGATGATTGTGGTACAGTGTTACAGTGAATAGTGGGGTTCGTTGTAACATTATTTATGTAACAATTGTACCGGCAGTGATCAGTCCAACTTGTATCTAAGTGACAAAGATACATTATTCCATTCAAATGATATCGATGTAAACTTTCTTGTAATACAAGAAGAGGCTACAATAAAACACATAACTTTGTCAATTAGAGAAATTATACGTAAAACGAATACAGAAGTTAATCCAACTTATAAATTCGTACGTACAACGCAAGAATATAAGAATTTTAAGTTGTTTTATTAACATTAATATTGTTAACCTTTCCTTGTAACTCTGTACCCCACTATTAGGATATAGTGTTACACAGAGCACCAAGTTGAATAAATCTTAATTTCTCTAAAAGTTGAAATAATCAAAGCAAGTTAAATGTAAAAGTTGGAACAAGATTCGTAACTCTTAAACTAGGAAGAAAATAAATTTTTAAATTTTTATTTGGTTCAGAATTATATCAAAAAATATTTTTTGTGTAACACTGTTCCCCCTCTTCGCCTATTACAAGTGCTGCAGGATTGTAGTGCTTTTTACTAAAATAAGTTGAATTTCTAGAGATACAAAAAAGCCTATATTAGAAGTAAACAATTGATCATACGAAGAAACGCTAAGTTTTATGTTACACTATTATTTTGATTCTTTTGAAAAAGTTCCATTATTAGGGGATAAACGAATAAATTGCCATTATTAACATGGTAAAACGATGTTAGAATTTCCAACCTTATTATTTTTTCTGAAAAAGCGTTACGTCCTACAATCTAGTTATACAAGACTTTTTTGTTCTGCTTGATGTCCCCTAGCACATCTTAAAATTAATGTACTCGAACATGAGCACAACTCGCACAACACTAAGTATTGTGCTTAGTTGCCGAATTACAAGAATCCAATTCTCTTAATAACTTATAAACGCTACGCTTAATAGAATATGTTCGTGTAGGATTTCTACTGCAAACCACTTGCTCAAGAGCCTAAATAGTTTGACAAATTAATGAACACTAAAGCTTCTACTTAAGTTTAAATGTTAATAACTTCAGCTGAATTCTTGAGCTGTTTAACCAAGGAAGATAGGGAATACGTTCATAAGAATTTGTAACTCTAAATACCTTCCAACAATATGGAAAAGCTTTTCACACAAGTAAAAAATGCCATGTATAATCTACCATGGGTAAACATTAGCGTTATTTTAAATATATTTACTGATCTGAACGCTTTTAATGTCTTTTGTACAAAAGTACAAAAAGTGCAGTCATAATTCTTTTATCTATTTAGATAGGGTGCCCTAATATGACATGGTTTTCCTCTTCTCTAATGCCTTTTAAAGAGATGGCGGAAGTTACAACCAACTAAGTATTATCAAATTAAAGAATCCTATTGTTTATTTAATGTGAACTGAAAATTATATGTAGAATCTTGAATCCGGCATAATACACGCCGGATTTGTAAATACATAATAGAATACATTTATAGAATTTTTTTTCTATTGTTGCATTATGTAAGGATAATATGGTTAAAATGTCTGTTGCCCAACTTCCAATTCAATAATGTCAATTATCTGTTGACAATAAATTTGTAATAAGATCTTTAAAATTTTTTGTTTCATTTTTATCATAATTGACAACAGTTTCACTGGCCATCTTAGAAAGACTAATTTTTTAAACTAGATGTTAACTTTAAAAGATGCTTTATCTTTTAATAGTATGTCTTGTATATTTTTATTGTTAAAATATCTTAAACTATTTCAATATTAACATTTTAATTTGTGTTTGTTATTTAGAACAGAACTATGAAGAAATATTTGTACTACTGATGTATTCTGCTATTGTATAGGATTTAGTAATTTTTAAATATAATGTTCTGGATAATTTATAACAAACTAAAACATAACGTTTTTATAACAAAGTTGCAAGGTTTTGCTAAAGTTAATTCTTTAATATATTTCCATGATGATATCACCATCGTCTGTTTTTGTTTCATCTCAGTAGAATTTAAACAATCCTTTGCAGTATTAAGTTTAATGGATATTATCTGGAATTTCATATGTTTAATATGACAGTTTTCGCAGGGCTCGCTCGTGGTTGAATACTTCACCTTAAAAGGTTGGTTCCTTGCTGAGGAAGAACAATCGCCCGTAAAGAGATTTAAAACCTACATGTTGTATACTATAGTTGTTGGTAGAATTTGAATGCATTTGCTAGTGGTTGGTTGGTAAATGTTTCTTTTATTTTTTTTAATTTTTATTTTGAACTCCTAAGGTGCGAACCGTTTTTTCCGACTAACATTTGAAAGTTTTACATTAATCCTAGTTGAAGTTATGTATGTTAAGCCGTGTCTGAAAGTGAGGCAATAACTAAAGATCCCCTTCTGGAGATTTGTGCTCTTTGTTTATATGTAGTGTATGCTTGAATAGCACCATTTTATAAAAGATAGTGTCACTGTTTTTATCATCAAAGTATTAATGTTGCAATTTTTTTATATCATTTGTTGTCTATGTGTTTATACATATTTATAATTCTTTAGTTATACATATTTATAGATTGGTAATGTTGTATGTTATTAAGAGGGAATTATTGAAGATTTCTGTAGGTTTAAGCTGGCACTTGGTTTTGATGTTATTCGGAGGGTTTAGCGAAATTAATTATTACCTTTTTGGAAAGAAAGGGGTTGAAAATTGATAAAGATTGTTTATACTTTATGTATAGACTAATTATAATATTTATGTAGGCCTGTAGCTCATGGAAGCATTTGTAATTTATTTATATTAAGTACAAAGGGATAAGTTATGTTATTATGCCTTTTTTTATAAATTTTAACTAATATGTTTATAGGAGAAAACCCTTACTAGTAACCCACTTTTATTTTTGTTAAGCTATGCTTTTTTGTATTTGTGGTAACTGTTTCTTGTTGCTAGAATGAAGTACTGCCTTTGCACTTACTCCATGCCAAAGTTTCATGAAATTCTATTAAAGGATTCCCTTACACCACCGTTTTAACTCTGATCGATCTGCAGACGCCGAGGAGCGGTAACAGAGATTCCTACCGCCAATAAAATTTCACAAAACTTGACATGGAATAGGTGTAGGGGCAATACATTACTCTAGCAACAAAAAACAGCCACTTTATACACTAATATATAAAATTTCGGTGGAAAAATTATGGGGTGTACTTTATTTTAAAATATAAAAAATTAAAACATATCAAAATGTTTGAATAAAAGAACATAACTTATAATATAGGATGTCGGTACTTTACTCTAGCAACAAGAAATAGCTACTTCGGAAACCAAAAAAATTCTGGGTAAAAATTCTAGAACTTCCTTTAAGTAAAATAGAAGTGGATCAACTAATATGGGACAAGGCTCGTATAATACTGAAAATACATAATGTAATAACAGCCTTTTAACAGCCTTGGTAGTGTAATGTCTGGCGTGCCGGACTTCTACCCAAGCGGCCCGGGTTCGACTCCCGGCGCTGGCAGATCTGGTTAAGGTTTTCTGCAGTTTCCCTTAGCTGTAACACAAATGTGGGATTTGCGCTGTTCCATCTATAAGTCGGCTGCAGCCGCACATTGGGCCTACATAATAATAATAATCGCCCCCTCCCTCCCGCACAAGCTTATAGCTTCTGGGGCCTTGGTTAAGGTTATGGGTTGTAGTAATTATTATTATTATTATTATAATAGGTAAAATAAATAAAAGATTTGTTTATTGCAAAGTTGCTTTTTATAACCATTTTTTTATTTAGATTTTTAGAATCAAATTCATTCTTTTCTTTGATGCTTGATACGAAAAGGATCAAACTGACATATCTTGTAAAACTCTCGCATTTCCGGATGCAGTATTGACGGTATTAAATATAAAAGATCTGACATTAACGTCAAAACCCTATGCATAATTAACGTACATACTTTTTGTTTCTTGATTAATTACTTTTAATCAATAACTTGACTATTTTGGGAGCAGTATCCATACCTTTCATATTAAATTACAACACGACATTTCAATCCTTTAAATGCATGAAACAAAAAGTAAGAACAAAAATAGTAACACTTAAATGTGTTCCTAGTGGTAAATTGAAGTGCTTTTGTTTCAGGACATACCGCTACACACCAGCACCTTAACCTTTCTCTTGATCGCATTGGATCGATTTCGTTACGTAAGAAATCCTTCAAAACCACGATTACCGGCTTGTGTCTGTACTATAGGAACGTGGCTTACAGCTGTATGTTTGGTATTACCTTATCCAATTTATATAACCTACGTGGATTTAGGGGTGAGTAACTCTTTTAAATTTATATTTTCCCCCCAATTTAATCATAAATTATGTGTATACATAACTTTTAAGTCAATTACATCGTAATACTCATAAATTTATAATATTGATGGGGAAAAATAGATTTTATAAAATCTTGTCAATGTATGTTTTCTTTGGTGTCTTTCTTCTCTCTTGAAATACAGGGCTTAGGCAATTATTGGGTTAACGAAAATCCACACAAACTGCTTGGTTTTCGGACAGGTAGACAGGCAAACCACTTTGGAAAAGGTTTAGCGAGAATCCATTAGGATTCCATTTAAGCAAAATTTGACAGGCTTTTCGACAACAGAAAGATTGGTTTTTTCAGATAAATTTCATTTGTGTAGTTACAAATTTTACAAGCCTTTCCCTTGTAACAACCTAATTCACTTCCTTTTAGTTTACTTAATTTTTGTAGTATATCTATTACAGAGAGAAGCCTTAATCAATCAGAATTTCTGAACAACTTAAACGTTCTTGAAGATGTTCTGTACGTTGTTGGTAATCTATTAAAGTTTCATAAAAGCTTACTTTGTTACATATTTTAAGAATTTTTTAGAATTCTTAAAGTTTCTCAATTAATTTCTTAATTGTTAAGCTTGTTTTTCATTCAAATTGCACATCAACATTAGGTACTTCACATATTTGAATAAAGGTGCATTACCTATGAAGCGGCGGACGCACGATGGACCGTTTAATACAAGCTGGACGTAAAAAATTAATTTCCCTATCAACCCTATTTCAAATCCAATCACAGATAACCACTAATCGCAAAAATTGATCTATTAAGCCCTTAATCCGAATTTAAAATGTGTAATTACACCCCAAAGTTGGTTTACAAGAAAAGTGCAACAGGTGACATTATGCAGTTGTAGTTGACGCGCTCTCAAAGATTAGGTGTTTTACAACTTTTCAGGTGTCTTACGAATCCGGAAAAAATGTCCTATACAGATGAAGGTATATGTTATTTTATTGGCTTACTTAAAAATTTGCATGACATTTTTTTCATTTTTAGAGAGTAGATTTTGCATTCCCCGGATGGAGTATTTTGAAATTCGGTGCTCTACTCGTATTTCAAAATGTGAAC
Source organism: Agrypnus murinus (assembly GCA_929113105.1). NCBI lineage: Eukaryota > Metazoa > Arthropoda > Insecta > Coleoptera > Elateridae > Agrypnus > Agrypnus murinus. The sequence goes on from OV816024.1 coordinate 57,240,727, forward strand.
GACATGACAATGTAGAGGAGTGTCGTCCAAATTGAACCTTTTTTAGAAAAAAATGGTATTTTAGATCATTGTCGGTTATTAAAATTAAAATTCACACTAAGGCATACTTTATAATGTTTATTACATATTCAATTAAAAAATATATTGAAAAAATAAATTGTCTATTAAAATAAAAAATTAGAAAAATGTGCAATCAGTTCAATTTAGGAAATCAAGAGTTCCCTAATTTGAACCACTAGCATATATACAAATAAACAGCTTTCTAAACAATAAAACAAAAAAAAAACGTAATTATTTATCATGGCACTGGGTAATACTATACTAGAAATCACAATAAACCTGTAAGTCTAGCGACTGGAACATGGAAATCCTCATCTTCTACCACAGCACATTCTTCGTAGGCCCACTATGCACTACTTAGGCACCGTGCACTCATTTTCAAGTGAATTCAGGTAGTTATATCGTTACATGTCGTTTATAAAGACATGAAGCATCTTCTACACACGACTATGCCAAATCATCAGAAGAACTGTTTGCCATTTGTCTTTTCAATGAACCTAACCAGTTCAATTTAGGCAACACTAATAAGTTCAATTTAGGCAACACTCATTTGTTTTATTCAATTTAACCTCAATTTTTTTTCAAATTATAATTAGCGCCGAAATCGCGCCAGACTGTTTAAAATAATATAACAAAATAATCGTATTTACCGCATTCCAAACAGTTCCGCAATTTTTTGCACCAGTCTTTAAGAAACATACTGAGAAAATTACATACATGAAGGCATAAACATACAATTTGCAATTACATCGATATTCGCGGACACACACCGTACTCATATTGAAACTAGAGCATTCTGTAGTCTTCCTGTTACTATTTTCAACGATGCATGGCATAGCAATATAGTCTTTAAAAAAATAATAAAAATGGATTAAAAATAATCCACTGGTTCAATCTAGGAGGCGGTTCAATTTGGGCGACTCTCCCCTATGTGCATACATTTCCCAGAGAATTAATCTACCAGAAGCTAGTGGTGACTTTCTACAAAGAATTAAACTAAAAGTTCACCAAAAATTAAAAAAATTAACCTGACATGGAAATAAGCTGGTTCCCGTAAAGAAGATACTACATACTGTAACAAAAAAGAGCAGGAACGTATTTATTGCGTTCATACTGAAAGCAGCACCAAATGTAACCGTTTCTGAGTAACAGGGCGCAAGTTGTATGCTATATGCTATATCTATAGCTTATGTTATCTCTACACAAACTATAACGACTACGATCGTTTAAAGCAATATTAGAATTATTTACGTTTAGCTTGTAGTAAACGCTCCACTGTGCGGCGCTCGCAATGTGGCTGTCACAGCGCACTGCTATGGTAAAATCTACGTGCGTCTAAATGCATGGTTGATCCTGCCAATCAGAATGCAGAAAATCAGTAACCAATAAGATACCAATGTTAACCCGTTAGCCTGCTTAAATTTATCCGTGTATAGTACCTAATAAAGAGCGATTTCGTTGTTGATGAATATTGTTTATTAGAAACAGTATAGTCGATCATAGGCATTTACTAATTTATTGTATTCTAAACCGGCAACTATAATTTTTTAACGGTTTCTGCCCTTTTTAATTTTGTTGTAACAGAAACATAAAATTTACGGTAAAATAACGATCTTGTTTATGAACCAGCACAGCGTAAGTTGTTCTTAAATCGTGGTTGTATTAAAACGAGTCGTTTTTGTAAGTGAATGTTATCCTATACAATGTATAGTATACATAGTTAATATTTCTCTTATACCTACTGTTTTTTTTCAACTTTCTTTGTTTATTGTTTATGAAACTGAAAATAAACAGGCCTAATTATATGTTTTAGTGTTAACGTAAAATAGATTTTACATCAGGCTAATTTTATGCCGAATCACCTACATTTGCTTAAAGTCTCAGACTTCGTTCAAATTTTTTCCTTGACTAGATACATCGCGTATTGCGCAGTTACGTACAGTGACGAGTTCCGATGCATTTTTATGATTAGCGAATTCCCAGGAATCATTTTTAAGCATTTAAACTTTTAACTTAATGCATTTTTTGTTCTTAACAAAAAGACTTTATATCTGATGTTGTTTACAAGCAGATCAAGCTATTACGTGCGTTACATACAAGTGACTAAATGAAGACATGAAATATGAGGTTGTTATAAGTTTTGCAATAGAACTATTCATAAAAGACTTACAAGTTGATTATTTATATAATATTAGAGAAGACACCAAAATTAATGACATACCTGTGATTTTGTTTTAAGATCTCCTTAATGATCGATTTAATTAGATCTTCAAGGCGTTATGTATAAAACACATGCGTTACGTACTGTGACATATCAAAGATTATTATTATCATCGTAGTTTAGCTGCAACAAAAGCAATTCGTATTTGACACCTGCTAAAATGCATTGGTTTAGTCTTTTCTAGAACTATTGAATATTGAAGTTTATCTGTGAAGGTTGACAGAATGCGCGGCATATGAAATGACCTTAAAGTATCTTTTAAATTTGACTGTATTAGAATTATTAAACTATCATGTAATAAAAGGATTCAAAATCTAATTAATCGAAATACCATAATAGGAGCTTACATTAGTTATGATTCTATCGAAAGTTTCCTTCCTCTCCAAAACCCGAATTTCTAAAGTGTTGGAATCCCAAAATAAGACCAAAATCAATAAAGCGTTCCCACTGTCCCAGTTATTCGATGGATTCCATTTAAATCCATATTAAAAATCCTTTTATCACTCACAGATAACTTACAATACGAAAATAATAATTATTAATGATTTAATTCCGATGATATCGGCGAGAAACACTGTTTTAAAAAAGACAAACGTTTTTTAAACGAATTATTATTCTCGCAATTTTCAAAAATTTGTTTTTTATCGCGGCAACCTATTTTAAATTTAAACCTGGCCGCCACAACCAACGAACCTTTTTTCGTAATCGCGAATGTTCGTTCGCGCGTAAGTCATACTTGCACACCTGTGTTTTATCTATTAACCATAATCGCTTACCATACATTCTTATTTAAATGGAAAAATTTACAAATAAATTTATATAAAATTTTATTGATTACTTATTGAAATTAACTAATAAAGGCATAAAATCCCAATTGAGTCTAATTCCAATTATTTGTTTATAATATATTGTTTATAATTTTATGCAATTTCATCATCTTAGTGTTGACTTCCATGCTAATTGTTAATTATTTTTAACGCACCGATGTAATAACGTAATGATTTATTTATCAGATTAATATATCAAAAACTTCTTTATTAGTACTTTCATTTAGTGGCCACAATTTGTCCCAGTGGTCAAATAGATACATTAGAATTTAAAAATAGCGTGTATTTTAAATGGGAAACTTCTCGTTACAGCGAATGATTAGCATAGAGGTAGGAAGTTCGTATTGGCCTTAAGATTTTCAGATTTTTTTTTGAATCAAATGGACACCCGGCAAAACCGAAATTCCAACATCTAATTTCCAACAAGCTCTATTTTCATAGGTCACAACCAACTATGATGTTTATTTAAAAAAACACATCGGTATATTATAACTCCACATCAGATAAGCATATCCAAGTTCTGTTAACACGGTTGCCTTCTACTCAAAAAACTGCATGAAGGACATATAAGTAACTTTTCTCTAGCTTTACAAATAATTATTGCTATAACCCATAACCTGTAAACCAGGCCCCAGAAGCTATTAATGATTAATAATAAATAAACCAGATATCGCCAAGTATCGAAAAGTCGAAAACACCAATTATTGGGTGTAATCCATTTTCCTCTATCTCTTATAATAAACGAGTTCCCCTATCATAAATTTTAATATGTAGATCTATTAAAATTGTAATAGCAGAAACGCTCGTAGTTTATAATATTTGTTCGACAACCGTTTTGGTGTTTTACAGTACAGGCTACCTGAACTGATATACATACTACGCGGTAAGTGTACTCTTTCTCTAACTTTTTTTTAATAGGACAACCTGCACAGGCCCGTACGTATTTACTTTTCTAAATATTCTTACGTATAAACAAAATCGGAAAGATCGGTAATTTCCATGTCCTAACACAACTAACAAAAGAAATGCGCAGCGTAATCTGAAGAGATAAATGACATCTTCATAGAAAACTGTAGATCGTAATGTTGTTCTGTACCATTAAATATCTTACTCATGGCATTACTTTAGCAGAAAAGTTTTCACATAAGTTACCTTAATATCAGAAGAAATAAAATATGAAAACGATATCGTTTAATAAAAATATTTTATTATCCAGATGATATTATGGCGCAGGGTGTTATGAGCCAACTTTAATTAAAATATGTATTGCAAACATCAAAGGCAGTAAAATGCAGAGAGATGAAATAAATGAAGACTCACATTATTAACTTCTAGCTTCATCAAAATTTTATTAGAGAAGAAGTAATCAAATGAATTATCGCCTACAATATAACCGTGTTACATAAGATACTGGAAAATGTGATTTTATTGTCATAAAAAGCTTAAAACTCCTAAAACTGCTTTCCCCTTAAGATAGTGTTTTTTCTAGTCTTTTTCTACACACAAAAATGTCATATTTTTTAAATAAATAGTTTGACGAACTTGAACAAAGTTTAGTTCTGAACGTAACTTGAACAACAAAGTTATCAAATGCAATTAAATTCAAGCAGTAAAGCAAACTACACGTAGTAGACTGATGAGCGTAGTTGGAATATTAAGTACGTACTGAAATATTCTTTTCTCCTAACAAAGAAATTTAATGTCAGAAAAGACATTTAGTTTAAAGTTTATTACTTCCTATGCGTGCTGCTTATCGGCAAATTTGTATAAACAAGTCTCCTCTTATGCCGATGAATAACAAGATTATTGAACCCACGTGTAAACTTGTAGTGAAGTCCCTGAAATTATATGGAATTCTCTCGAAGCTTTTTGAATACTTGTTCCTGATTGGTTATAAAAGTTAGGCTATTTCGCAATAGGTTAGTACAAACTAATAATCATAGCACGTTTCCTGTTGTGCAGAAATTAAATTAATTATCCTCAAGCAGCATTCAAGTAAAATTCAGTATCGTTTTAGTTATCATTATACTAACAAAGAGTTTATTAGTTAAGGCAATTATTGAAGTTTAGCGTTAAAATAAAATGGAATGCTTCAGAATTTAAAATTAAAAAGTGTAAGGTAATGTTTTGTCCCGTTGTCGTAATGTTGTTTTGCCCAGGTCAGCAGTTTTGTAGTGCAAATTTTGTGTTAGGTCAATATTGTGTTTTAGTGTAATGTGTTTGGAGCCTTCCATTTGCGAAAGGAAAACTTTCCTTTGAACATTATTTTCGATTGTGGATCACTGTTTTAAGGTATTGTCCGTTTATCGATGATCCCGAAATTATGTAATAGTTATGATAGATAATTTTTTTTTCTTATTCAAAACTGTTATTGTGAATATTTCCATCTTTTTTATTGATTTTTTTGTTTCAATATACAGATTTCAAATATATTTATCGTTTGATATAGTTAAGCCTCAACAAACTGCTGCTGTGTTTTTTTTTTGTCAAATAAGATTTTTTTATTAACAACTAATGTGTTTGATTAATTAACGTCAATTTTAAATGGGAAGTCATTTCCAGTCTGGAGCTTCCCGAATTTTCTCTTTAACATCAATCAGTCTGGTGGCGGCCACTATTTTTTTATTTGTTCTCTATTACCTACTCTGACTTTATCTTGACTCTTTTACCTAATCGGAAGCTTTTGGGGTTAACATCCACACCTGTATTTGAATCTCCGAAATTATAGATCTCAGCCGGAGTATTACCGTTCAGTAAGTATCGTTTTATTTTGATTTATTGAGATTACAGTCACGTCCATCGTGCAACGTATTTTATGCTTAGTATTTTCAGTACAGTAATTCCAGTAGAGTAATTAAGTTTGCTACAAATGCAGCTTTAATATCAAACTGGAATTAAGCTCAGAAACCTAGGTAAGTAGCATCCCTGGATGCCAGCTTCTAAGCTTTTTCGAACGGTTGTAGCCTGTAACTCTAATTGAAGTCTCCTCTCGAATTGTGGCCTTTATATACTATTTTGTTGTTCGAAAATCCTTTGTTTCACCTACATTAAGTTGAAGACATTAAAATATATTAGCATAATTGAGATTTCTGAATAGTGCACATGTTGGTGGTATTTATCTCTCAGGTGGCGAGTAGATTAGTAATGTTGACTCCTCCCACGCAGAAACGGAATATACTGTGAAAAAGAATATTCCAGTGATTACAATAAAGTTACTGGTTAAATTAAAAGTCCGGGGTGTCACATTTTGCAAATAATTATAATAGTAATAATAACAACATGCAATAAGAATACATAATAAAAATGTTAATAATAATGGCACTAGTATATTAGGATTACGTAGAATATACATAATTACATTACATAATGATTACATTATATTTCTGCAGAATGCATTGGTGCATAAATTAAATGCACAATAGTGTGAATCATCCTAAGATATTGCAGACAAAAGCATAGTTATTGGGCATAATAAAAAGCCAAAATGTGCGTGTTATTTTTGAGTTGCATTTTCGGATAGTAACTGAGCAACTAAAAGTAAGTAATGAGCAGTAAAAGTAATAAAGCAATATAATTTTATTAACGATCGGAAAACACATATGTATATATTGAGTCTAGGTTTTGGGGAAAAACTATTTTTGCGTAAGGATGCACAAATTGAAATATTGTCACGTGGGGTTTTCGTGACTGGAGGACGTAGTCAGAGGTAGAGAGAAATTAAACACAAGTCGTAGAAAACAACTATATACTAATAACAATAAGAGAGTACAAAGGTTCACATACATACAGAGAATACATCGTGAGGACGTACATGTCCTCCTAAACTAGTACAATCAAGAGGTAGGTCGGAACCAACCCTGTTCTAGCACTAGATCTACAAACTAAGCGTAGGAGTTAAACTCCTGGTGTTCTACAACTAAGCTTGGGTAGCCTGGTCACAACTTCCCATAATTTCGCAGAGAGTGGGCGTTTAGCGCAGCCCACTCAACTAAGCAACTAAGCATTACATAATTTAAAGAGTACTCACCAGCTTGCTTGTAGATGTAGTGTTGGAGCCAACTTCACTGACTTTAAGAGCTCAAACAAGCTGGTTATATACTGCTGAATGCGGAAGAAATTAGAATCGTAGTGGGAATCAGTGGGTTTGAATTCCTAGTATGAAACTAAGAAAGTTCAGGCTTCCTGGTTGCAGGCTTGTGGGTAGTTGGCATTCGAGCTGCTGGTGCCTGGCACAAATCTGCAGCTGTGCGGAAGTGTGGTAGATTCTCCTTGAGGAATGTGCACCTGCTTGCAAATCGTGTAGGTTGCCTCGCATATACGGAGTAAGTAGGCGGATATGTTGCATGCCAACTAATGCAGTTGTGGGCGATGCGAGAGCGCTTCTTCGAAGACCTCGCAGCTGGCGCACATGTTGTTGGCGGTGAGACCGCAGCTGCTTAACTAGCGTGGGCAACTGAGTGTGGCCTTGCACGCTATATTGTACGAACGGACGTACGTGTCGATGAGGCAGGTATCCAGGTAGATGAGCATATTGGCAGCAAAAGATGGTGATCCCCAGATTCGGAGAATACAGAATAAAACTGTTGATACTAATATCTAAGTAAGAGTACGCTTAAAGATTGATTCAGATAATAAAAGACCTAAAACATAAAGAAAAATGAATAGTGTAAAAAATAATGTTACTGACTGTTTCGAAAGACGTTTTCAGCATTAACACATTAAGTGCTGAAGACGTCTCTCTACGGCATATGCCTCTTTATGATTTCTAGGAGTAAGAATACTTCAGCACTGAATGTGTTAAAGATGAGAACTGCTTGGCCTGGAATTTCGAAGTGTGTATGGCATGGATGGGAAGCAATTGATGCTTACTGTAGTGCCGTCAGAAGTTGGTTGTCGGTTAAGATTCCATAAAAGTTATTGTCCCATATTCATAGCATCGGATGTGTGTAATATAGAGTAACACATCAATATAAATTATACTTCGTAGAAATATTCTTCTCGACCAAACTATTCGATTGCAGCGTTAGTTGATTGCAATATTGGTCTGGTGATGACTATTGTCAAATTCGAACCATAGGTGATGGTTGGTAGGAACCAATTGGAACAGCCATAGTATTCATCCAGTTGAAAACCATTAGTAATAGCCAATGCCGATGGAAGATCCATTTGTGCGAAGAAAGAAACAGTTCGTAGTAAGTAACAAAATGCAAAAACAAAAATTTTGTAAGTGAACATCTGAGGAATTCAATGAACGTACTTTGAACAGTCTATAATATAAGTCTATCAAGCAAAAATAAAGCAAAAATACAAAAATTATTAAAAATACAAATAATTAAAACTACAGATATTCATAGTATCCATAGCCCTTATTCATAGTATTCATAGCGAGTGTCAAAAAAAAGTAATTCATAACCTAATAGTTCAATATCAGCTATACAATAAGCACGAAAAGTGACAAATAAAGAAAAATAAGTTCGTACATAAAAATAGATCTGTACATTAACATTGTGAGTGTTAAATACAAGATTAATAAAATATGAATTCATGAAACACCATAAGGGCGTGACTCTATTTTCACACTTACACGTGTCAAGAAAGAAAGAGTACTGACAATAACTTTCATAAAGGAAAAAAAATATGACAATCAAAGTAATATAAAAAAAACAAATTTAGAAGTAATAGTATAAAATATAAACCGTAGATTGCAAAAGAAAGAGTCAGCATTACAATATGTAAAATAGGAATAAATTGAACCAAAGGTTGTAAAAATATTAATAGACATATAATCTAATATTTTAATAATCTTAATAGTTGAACGTGGCAAGCGCAAAGTTTACATAACAATAAAACAGGAGAAACTCATAAACAATTACATAAAGATTGTGTTAATTTAATGAAGAAGGACTCTAAAGAGAGTCAAAGTACATAAAAAAAAGTGTGAAATACATGTAGGTAATTAATTTAATACTTTGCAATTGCGACAAAAAATAGATAAATTAAGAAAGATGTAACAATCAAAAATATTTAATTGTAATGTCGGTGAAGACAAAAAAAAAGAAAGGGGTGATTTTTGTTCAATGATTAAATTGTCTTACTGGTTACGGTAAGATGTCAAAATAAGGGCTGACAAAAATCTAAATATTCAAAGGCATATAAAAAGTAATAAAGGGTGGATTTATGTGATTCATTTAGCATATGAATCGGGAACATGCGAAGCATTTTACGCAAGTGTTCCCATTAGAGTATAAGGCTTATAGATGATAAGAAAAATTTTGTAGGGTTTATAATCAAGGCATTTTTTTGGAAAGAGCAGCAGTAAGAAATAAATAAAACTCGGTACAGTTATTAATAAATAGTCACAGACGGAGAACATATATCTCAACTATCAAACATTTTAGTTGAAATATAAAAAAAAGTATTTATTTTGAATTATAAAAATTATAAAAATTGGCAACGGTAATAATTCGGAAAAATGAAATTCTGAATATCGAATAAGGGGGTAAAAAGTACAGAAATTAAAGTTCCATTTGTTCCATAAGTTTCGGAAACAAATAGTGTAAACAATTTGTAACAATAAGTTAAAAATGTAAATTAAATAACACTAAAGGGTTGTACCGTGCCGATTTATTCGAAGTGAATTTCAGTTGACAGATGAAGCTTTGAATAAGAGCTCACTGAATAAGAGTCAACTTCGTGGTCACAACGGGTATAACTGCTAGGTTACTGCGAGGAAAATCTGAAAGAAAAACAAAATTAAACATTCAATACATAAAAGTAGGTTACCAGGTTGCCTTGTGTGTTGCCAACGGGAGGAAAACTAAATACCACCCATAGTATATAAAAATAAAAAAGTTAAACCACTTATACTCTATAATGTGTCGGCTCTGGCTTGGAAGCCCTTCACTCAAAGTAGTAGATGCTTCCCCGGCACGTGTTACAATGGGCGCCCGTTCCACGTACATATCCCGGAGGAGAGAGGAAACATCTTCAAATGAGAGTGGAAAAAAACGAGAATGCACCAGGTCAAGACTCCCAACGAAGTCTGATCTGTCATGGGTAGAATACATCAATACCCGCCAACACATAAAATATAAAATAAAACAGAAATAATGCATTCATCGCACTGCGCAGTTACAATAATAATAATAATAATAATACATATAAAATCAAGCGATCAAAAATTACAAAAAGTATGGCGAAAGATTCTCCTTAAGGAATGTGCACCTGCTTGCAAATCGTGTAGGTTCGCATATACGGAGTAAGTAGGCGGATATGTTGCATGCCAACTAATGCAGTTGTGGGCGAAGCGAGAGCGCTTCTTCGATGACCTCGCAGCTGGCCGCGCACATGGCTCCAAGTTGTTGGCGGTGAGACCGCAGCTGCTTAACTAGCGTGGGCAACTGAGTGTGGCCTTGCACGCTATATTGTACGAACGGAAGAGAAATTGAGTTTTGTATATAATATTGAATTGTAAATATTTCCCTTTGTGACTAGATTAAGAATTTTTACATCTTATTTTTAAAACAATTTTGTAAATCCTAAGCGGTACCTTCTCAATTATTCACAAACAACATACAATATTTAAATACGTTTTGAGTAGTAGAAACCAACTAAGTAAATATAAAAATTTAGAATTATTTCATTTCGTTATCCTTCAATCTCCTAAAGGCCTTTGAAGATAGAAACAAGCTTTATTAAATTATATGCAACTACTAAGGAACGTGTGGACTACAATTACATTAGATAATAATTGTGGATAAATTAAGCCATATATAATATGCATTTCATTAAAAAATATTAACCATTCCGTTTCAACTTTTATAGCGTGTGAGTACGCCTACAATATTATTTTGAATAAATTGTAGTCACACTTTATATGTGTAATAGTCAATTTCTAACGAACGGATTTTGGGCGTTGTGGGTCTATACGGAAGTTGAACGCAGTGGTCGAGGTGGGCGTTGTGTCCCTAGCAAACAAGTGGGCGAAGTGGTCCTGGTGAGCGTTGTGTCCCTCGTTAAAAGTTTGGCGAAATGGTCGTGTTGGGCGTTGTGGTACATTTCAAAAATTGAGCGAAGTGGACTTTTCGTTGGGCAATATGGTACTAAAATACGGGTGCCCATACACAGTGCTATTTGTGCCATATGAAAATAAACAATTAAAAGCATTATGGATACATAGGCAACCAGTTGTACAGCACGCTATTTTATACGATTTACATATATTGACATAGTAAATAAATAGCACTGTACATATAAGCTTTTTGATGAAATTATTAAACAGGTTTCCAATTGTTTTTTGTACATGTTTGTTGTAATAAAAAATAATAATAAACTTAAAAATAATAGCAATAAACTTTGATCTCGGTGGTGTCCTTTAAGTATTTTGAAGGTACTTATCAAATGAGCATTTTATCCCTTTTGCGAATTCGTGCACCAAGCTCCTTGAAGTTGCTGACGTACCTCCGTTACCATTATCGGTGAAAGGTATCAATCATATGAACAGCATGTTTTGAGATCGGCTATTGATGGCATCATGCTTGTTGTAGATCAAATAAAATGGGTCTACTATCTCTGTGGATATTTCATGCCAGAATTTTGAAAACAGGATCACTTCCCGAGGTTGTGATATCAATTAGTCAGCAAGATCGCCCTATTAGACGTCACTTCGTGACTCTTTGAAATAAGTCGTAGGTAGCGGATTTCAGAGACCAGAATATGGATTGTGAGTTTTCAAAGAAGAAAAATTATTTTTCATACGTAAACTATCATACATGTATCGTGTATGTATTAGTAAAATAATCAATTCAATAATTAATTTAGTTTCGTTTTATACGCTATTAGAGTTGTATTACTAGGACCCTGAATAATCTTGAAATTGTGTTTCTAAGTCTGATTTCCATTTCAGATAGGAATATCCTGAAAAACCTGCTAACAATCGTAACTGTCTTTTTCTAAATACTACTAATTTGAGTTTATTTTCTTTAAATGCTTCTTAAAATGAAATCCTGTCATTAAAAGTTACGATAATCTCACAAACTTAATCCAATTTAAATTAGCAATAAAACTTAATGAAAATTAAAAACAGTGACTACTACCTTATCCTCTAGCCAGGGTTAAATTTCTCATTTTGACTAAATTTGCAATGCTGTTAGATAAAATCCAGGTAAATTACTCTAATATGTTCCAGCAATAAATTTTAGTTTATCCGGGATATAATATTACCTAACCTCTAAATACCTAAATGATTACTATACCTTAGAATTACAACGTTTGTAATCGGAGTACAATAGGCTTAAAAGCCATTTATAAATTAAATCTCTAAATCCGTTGGAGCTATAAATTTATGAACTTTCCGTAAAACCTTCAATTGTCCTATTACTTACCTATTAGTGAGAATATCATAATAGACGTTCGCTGCTGTGTTGGAATCGCATTTTGTTTGGGTCATAACTGCTGATAACTGTTCAAGTTAGAGCGTTTAATTTGTACTGAAAAACAATTAAGCTACATTTGTTGGCATAAATGATATTTTAGTGTGTACATAACCAGTAATTGTGATTCACTTTCCAAGATTAAATTTATATTGATTTAACGCTTTCATAAAGTGCTTAATCGGTTTTATGTGTTCAGCGTAGATGAAATTGTTTTTCAATAATTAAAAACGAAACATGGATAACATTATTCAAGTACTTTTTGTATGTGACACACATAAAGTATATCCAATGCTCACTTTGCAGATTCGAATTCAATTTTTTAATATGAACCACCATAAATTGTTGGTTGTAGTTATCTAAAATTACCAACCTGAATATTTTGATGGTTACCAACAGTTCTGTGGTTTTATGGAAATCCTTTATATTGTAACGTATAGTAAACCCACATATGACGTCATCAAACATTCTAGATGTATGAGTCATCAACTGTATGACTCATCAATAACACCTGCATGTATGACTCATCAATCAACACCTGCAAGTATGATTCATCGACACGCCTCATCGACGTGAATAGTCAACAGCTGCATGTATGACTCATCAACACGTCATCGAACATTCTAGATGTATGAGTCATCGTATGAAAGATATAAATTGAGTTCGCGAGTAAAAGGGGGCAGTTAATGTTTGACCGGCATAGTGAAATGTACTCTGAATAAATTGTTAATAATTATTGTAATACATAAATAGTTTTAATATAAATCGTCCTCATATAAATTTGTAAATAATAATAATAATAATAATTGCTACAACCCATAGCCTGGAAACCAGGCCCCAGAAGCTATAAGCTTGTGCGGGAGGGAGGGGACGATTATTATTATTACGTAGGCCCTAAGTGCGTGGCCCTAAATACCTAGCATTTAAATAGTTTGTTAAATAGTTTATAGTTATAGTGTTTTTAATCAAGTGTATTGTCATATAATTTTCTTTATTAATAGACGATTTAAACAACATTTTGGTTATTATTTTAAAAAGAACGTTACAGTGGTGTACAGGTGTCGGGTTTAAAATAAATAAAATCGCGTAATAAATAAAGTGCTGTGAGAATAAACTTTTGGTGTTAAAAACAATTCCAACGAACAATTAAAATGGCGATGAAATTGTTAAAAGATCTCTTAGTGATAGATTTAAAGCGGGAATTGGACGAGAGAAACTTAGATATTATTGGAAAGAAAGAGGCTCTAATGAATCGGTTAAAGAAATGGCTTCTAGAACATAACGAGGACCCCGAAAGTTTCCTCTTCGAAATACCCGGACCCGCAATTGATACTAATTTGTTATTAAGTAAAATGGAAGAAAATTCTAGAAAGTCTGAAGAAAACGCCAGAATATTAAAGAAATAATTACTGGAAAAGTCTGAAGAAAATTCTAGAATGTTAAAAGAAGAGTTACTGGGAAGTTCTAGAAAGGCCGAAGAAAATGTTAGAATGCTAAAGGAAGAACTACTGGAGAATTCCAGGAAATCCGAAGAAAACTCCAGAAGGCTTAAAGAAGAATTGCAGGACAATGTTAAAGCGTTGGAAGAAAAAGTTTTCGAAGAATTTTTTGAGAATGCCAGTGCGTTAGGACTGTTGGAAGGTAGATTGGCGGAACAAGATAGGGTAGTAAAGATGGTAGAAGAGAAAATAGACCAAATGCAATTACCACCAACAGCTAAGAAAGACGATATAACCGAAATGTTGGAAGACAGAATGAATCAACTACGGTTTCCCTCAAGTTGTGAGTGGCCGTTTAATGAAGTAAAGAAGCAATTTAAAGACGAAAAGGGTCCTGCCGTAGGGATAAAAGTAAAACCACCCACGTTCGATGGAAAGATACCTTGGTCGACCTACTACAAACAATTTGAGGCGGCCGCTGGGGCCAATGGATGGACAGCCAAGGAAAAGGCCGTTTCTTTAACTGTTGCTTTGCGTGGAGACACGTTGAACGTTCTGCAATCCCAGCAGGACAGGAAAATGATTATCAATTGTTAGTGTCTAGATTGGAGATGAGATATGGAGACGCGCATCTTCAACAAGTGTATCACGCGCAAGTGAAGAATCGTGCCCAGAAGAATGGAGAAAGCCTTCAGGAGTTTGAAGCTGATGTTGCGCGGCTTGTCCGATTGGAGTACCCTACGGCACCCGATTCATTTCTGGGACAACTCGCTGTGCAGACCTTAATTGATGGGTTAAGAGACGGGGAAACACAACAATCATTGAGGCTGGCACGACCAAGAACAACTGATGATGCGCTTGCTCACGCCTTAGAATTTGAAGCTGCAAAACAAGCGTCCCGAGGTCACGGGCGTGTTTGGGCCGTTGTGGAAGAAGAAGAAGGTTCTAAAGATCACCTAGAGGAGTTAGTACTGAGAGTTCTTTGGAAGGAAGAAAGTCGTAAGAAGAGTCCTCAAGAAGTTCAAGGGCTCCGTTGCTGGAACTGTGGCGAACAAGGGCACATACGACGCCGTTGCTCTAAACCAAAGCAAGTACAACCGTCGGAGAAGTTAAAGGGGTTTGGCAAGAGAACGTTAACTGCGAGTGAAGATGCCCCGGAGATCACGATCCATGCCGTAACATCAAAGAATAGTAACGGCAGTTTGTTTGTAGATGGAAAGATTGCTAACCGAACTGTTCCACTACTTATTGATACGGGGGCGACAAAATCCATCGTACGCCCTGATGTTCTACGATCAAGTATTAAGTTGTTACCGACAACTACTCAACCCCGTACAGCAACAGGTGAAGTGATACCAACATACGGAGTGGTGAAGATGAAGATTGGCATTGGAAGTGAAGAACGTGATCATGAGGTGCTGGTAGCCGATATCACTGATGACTTCATCTTAGGAATGGACCTCCTGAGAAAATTTGGTTTTACGTTAAATTTGAAGGAGGGTGTTTTGAAGGTCGGTAACGAAGAACTTCCGTTGCACCCACGAGAAGATCCTGTTGTAAGGGTTTTGCTGATAGAAGATGTGATATTGCCGGGTCAAAGTGAGATGGTTGTCGAGGCAGGTTTGGATGGAGATCTTCGGGTAGGATGTGGCGAATGTTGGAGCCTGTCTGTGATAAGAAGATAGTGGCATACTGGTGGGAAAAGCGCTGATCAAGGTTGGAAAGATAGTACCGGTGAGAGTTATGAACGTTAATATGGATCCGGTGACATTAAAGAACAGCACCCTTGCTGGACAGTGTGTGCCAGTATTCCGAGTAGCCAGGTATATGGCTGATGTTCCAAAATCAATGCCCAAAGACCATGGTGGAAAATTAGTGGGTATTGTTACTAGTTCGTGCTAAGACCTTAACAGAACGGAAGTGAAAAAGGTACAGGGTTTGGTTCACCGATACCAAGATATCTTCGCTCTTGACGATACCCAGAAGGGACAAACAGATATAGTAAAACATAAAATCAATACAGGCAACTCTATGCCTGTCCGTCATCAGCCGAGGAGTCTACCTCTAGCAAGGCGAGCAGAAGCCGAGAAGATTATTACCGATATGGAAGAGCAAGGGGTCATCGAGCCATCCAGCAGTCCATGGGCATCACCGGTGGTCCTGGTCAGTAAGAAGGACGGGCCCACGAGATTTTGTGTGGACTATCGGCAGCTCAATAACGTGACCAAGAAAGACAGCTATCCCTTACCACGCATCGACGACACGTTAGATACCCTGTCTGGTTCACGATGGTTTTCGACTTTGGACTTGAAAAGTGGTTATTGGCAAGTTGAAATGGAACCTGAAGACCGGGGGAAGACCGCGTTCACTATTAGTTCCGGACTATAGCAGATTACGGTTATGCCTTTCGGTCTATGTAACGCTCCGGCCACCTTTGAGCGTCCAATGGAGACCATCCTGAGAGGGCTGTCGTGGAAGACTTGCCTGGTATACCTAGATGATGTGATTGTAGTCGGAAAATCATTCAACGAACATTTGAAAAATCTAGAGCAAGTGTTCCGAAGACTACGAGAAGCCAATCTGAAACTCCGAGTTCGAAAAAGTGCCACATATTCAGGAAGGAAGTGAAATATCTCGGGCACGTCGTATCACAAAGTGGAGTGGCAGCTGACCCCGATAAAATCCGTGCAGTCCAAGAGTGGCCAACACCAAAAGATAAACACCAAGTTCGTAGTTTTCTTGGGTTATGTACCTACTACAGGCGTTTCGACCCTGGGTTTGCCAATATAGCGAAGCCCCTGACAAGGTTAACTGAAGATGGGCGCATTTTCAGAATTAATTATTGGAGTTAGGAAGAGGGCACAATTTAACCAAGGGTCTTTTGAGAAGACCTTTAGCTGTTTTTACTATAGCAACCCTAGGAATATTGTCGCGGCCAGGAATCAATTTTATTATACGGCCAAGTAACCAATCCAAAGGATGAGAATTATCATTTTTAATTACAACCATCGTATCCGGTTCAATAAATTTAAGTGGTTTGGTCCATTTGAATCTTTGCTGTAACGATTGTAAATATTCTCGATTCCATCGTTGCCAGAAGTCACGATGGAGTCTTTGTAACAATTGCCAACGTGATAGACGGTTCATTTTTAAATGCGAAGTATCAGGGTCTGGTATGGATGTTAGCGGCTCTACGGTCAGAAAGTGAACTGGGGTAAGTACTGATAGATCCGTAGGATCTGTAGTCATTGCATATAAAGGACGGGAATTTAGTACGGCTTCGATTTGAATAACAACTGTATTTAATTCCTCGTAAGTTAAAATTTGATTCCCTACAACTCTAGTAAGATGCGTTTTGAAGGATTTGATATTTGCTTCCCATATTCCACCCATATGGGGAGCGTAAGGAGGGTTGAAATGCCAAGATATCGATTCCGACTCAGCAGATTCCTTAAACAATTGACGCAAATAAGCTTCCCCGCTAACAAAATTAGTACCGCAGTCCGAATAAATATCTGTACATTTGCCTCTTCTAGCAATAAAGCGACGTAATGCGGCTAAAAATGCTTCAAAAGTCATGTCAGACACCAACTCGAGATGTACTGCTTTCGTGACGCAGCAAATAAACAAACATACGATTTAATACTTTTAGCACCCCGGACACGCGACATAGTAATAGAAAAGGGTCCGCAGAA
Source organism: Agrypnus murinus (assembly GCA_929113105.1). Taxonomy (NCBI): domain Eukaryota; kingdom Metazoa; phylum Arthropoda; class Insecta; order Coleoptera; family Elateridae; genus Agrypnus; species Agrypnus murinus. The sequence continues at coordinate 57,258,400 of OV816024.1, forward strand.
ATCAATGCCAACATTTGAAAATGCTTTAGCTTGAGAAATTCGAAACTGCGGCAGATTGCCCAGAGGAGGTTGTAGTGGTTTAGGATTTGTTTTCCAACAGGTATGGCATTTGCTTAAAACATTTCTTATAAGTTTTTTCGCAGAAACTATCCAAAAATTTTGTGCTAGTAGGAAATGGGTGGTTTGTATACCACAGTGTAAAAACGTTATATGTACGTCACGTATCAGCAATATCGTAAGCTTTGACTTATTTGGCAAAAGGATAGGAAATTTTTTGTCGTATGACCAATTAGCATAAGATATTCTTCCACCGACTCGCAATAAGCCTTTTTCGTCGATAAAAGGGTTTAAAGAAGCAAAATACTTCGGAAGAGCATTATTATTTTTAATCAGAGATATCTCTTTCGCAAAATACAAGGATTGCTCATGTAAAGCAATAGCAAGTACAGCATTATGTAATTCAGAAGAAGTTAAATGATTTAATTTTCGATTTTTGCAATTTCGAAAGTTGTGAACTGCACGCAGTACAAACGCAACTATTCGTTTAATTTTAGAAAATGAACTGAATTTTTCTAGCAATTCATCAATGAAATTTTGATCAGCCGTAACTGTAAGTACAATGTTTCTTTTTTCCTTATTAAGATCTGCAGGTTCCGCTGGCAAATAAGAATTAAAGTTCCAAGCGGAGGAAGTACTCAAAAAAGTAGGCCCATTCCACCATAAGGAGTGATCAATTAGCTCATGAGGTAACAGACCACGGGAACCGCAATCTGCCGGGTTCAATTCAGAGGGAACGTGATACCAAACACTTGGTGAAAGTCTTTCTTGAATATACGAAACCCTGTTGCTAACAAAAGTCTGCCAACAATAAGGCGAACTTTTAATACACTGCAAAGCAACTGCACTATCAGTAAAAGCAAAGATTTCTTTAAATTTTAATTTATCGTACGTTTTTAAAATGAATTCCATTAATTTCGACAGCAAAACTGCAGCGCAGAGTTCTAAATGGGGTATAGTAACCTGTTTCAAAGGTGCAACCTTTGATTTGGCACAAACTAGATAAATTCTACTATCGGAATTTTTATAATTTATTTTGAGGTAAATAACTCCACAATAACCTTTCATTAATGCGTCGGAGAACCCCAACAATTCATAGCTGATTGCATCTGAAGTAATTATTGCTCTGGATATTTTGATATTTTGTATCAGTTTAAGTTCAGACTTAAATTTTTCCCACCCTTTTATTAAATCAGTAGGAGGTTCATCGTCCCAACCTAAACCTAACGTCCAGATATGTTGTATTATTAATTTTGCAAAAAATGTGACGAGTTAAAAATTCAATAGGGTCGAAAATTTGGGCAAGTTCGGATAATAGGTTTCTTTTAGTACATTTTCTGTTTGAGACAGTAATTGAATAAAAAAATGAATCTTCGGAAGGGTCCCACTTTAAACCTAGAATTTTTGAAATATGATTTTCTAAATCTAGAGATATATTTGTACATTGTATGTGAGAATCTGGCAAATCCTTCAGAAGTTCTGCAGAATTACTAGCCCACTTTCGTGCTTCGATACCTCCCTTACTCAAAAGTTCGATAATTTGATTCCTTATAGTAAAAGCATTTTTTAAAGAATTATCTCCGCCTAAAATGTCGTCGATATAGGTAGAATGTTGCAAGATCTCTGATGCTAAAGGGAATTCTGTATAGTCTTTTGAAAGTTGAATTAAAGTTCGTATAGCTAAGTAGGGCGAACATGACACACCGAATGTAACCGTATTTAATTGATAATAGCAAATAGGATCCGACGGTGAAAATCGCCATAGGATTCGCTGATATTGGCGTTGATCTTCAACTAACCAAATCATGCGATACATTTGTCTTATATCGCACGTAAACACATATTTGTGCAATCGAAAATTGATTAAGAGTTTCAACAAATCATTTTGTAACTTGGGGCCGACATATAAGACTTCATTCAAAGAAGGTTTAGTAGTTACATGGCAAGAAGCATCGAAAACCACTCTTACCGGGGTAGTAGTAGATTCCTTTTTCACCACTGCATGGTGAGGAATATAATAGTAATTATTAATTTCTGTTAAGATAGGTTCTGAGACCTTTGTAATATGAAAATTAGCAGCATATTCGAGCAAGACGCTAGAATATGCAGTATACAATTCTTTATCTTGTAGAAGACGTTTTTCTAAAGATGTGAAACGGCGTAGAGCGATTTCTCTCGTATTTCCGAAATCAGGATTTGTGACTTTAAAAGGTAAAGAAACTATGTATTTGCCGTCATTAGCACGATTAGTAGTATTGCAAAAATGATTTTCGCAAAATTTATCTTCTGAAGAAGAAGCCCGGACATTTGGTACTTCTTCCAAATTCCAAAAATTTTGAAAAATATTATCTAATGTAGAATTTGCAACAGTAGCAAAAAAATGCTTGTCTTTTACTTGATTGTATTTTAGAAGAATATTGTAATTTACCCATTACAGTCCAACCAAAGACTGTTTTTAAACAAACAGGTTTATCTTTACCCAAATGAATTCTACCCTCTTCAAAAATGTAAGGATAAACATCATTACCTAGCAATAAATCAATCTTTGATGGTTTATTGAAATTAGGGTCGGCTAATTCAAGGTTTTGGATAAAAGTTGATGGAATTTCATCAGAAATCTTATCAATTATGATCAGGTCTACGGTACAACAATATTCAGGTTGAGTTAAAGAAGAAATTATACAATTTACCCCCGATTTTGCAGAAGAAAACATTTCTCCCAACCCCTGTAATGACATGGATATGTTGTACTTTTTAAGCTCTCATTTATTGGCAGTGGTCCTAGTGATAAAGAAGACTGCGCACCACAATCAAGAACCGCACGCACTGTGTGCCAATGATTGAAAGAGTCTTTAATTTTTACTAAAACAGTAGACAATAAGGTTTCATGATCAGCATTAAGCAACATTCCAACCTGGGAAGATTTATGATTTTCCCCATTTATATTAGCGGAATCTCGATGAGATGGACCAGGGCTTTCATTAATTTTTTTCGAAACCCCATTATCCCATTATCGAAACCCCATTATCCCCAAATCCCATTTATCCGTTTCGAGGCCCATTATTTTCAGCACAGAAAGATTTTTCTTAAAAGTAAGCAATAAATGAGTAAGACAGTTGCGTCTTCAGATTGGATCGGTGGAAATGATTCTATTTTTTGCCAAGGAATGAAGGCTTGTTCACGTTTATTATGGTACCTTTCCAAAATTATATTATAGGCAGTTTAGTAATTTTCAGGAATAACTGGAATATCTTCAATTAATTCCAGAGGTGGACCACTTAGAACAGATATTAAAAAATTGAATTTATCAGTATTATTAATAGAACGTTTCGCATGAACCGCAGATACAAACATTTGATGAAATGACGGAAATTCAGCCGTATCACCAGAAAAGGTTTTCAACTTTAATTTTGGTAAATGATGATGATCAGTAGGAATCATCAAAGTGCTATTCAGAGCGGTAGATGGACCAGTCTGGTCATGCCTTTCTTCGAAAGGTAGTTCGAACAATTCATAATAAATTGTTTCTACGCCAATGCAACGTGTTGTAAAGCCATCAAAAATTTTATTTTCTTTAATTAACTGATCAGCATCATCAGAAATTAGAGTAATGAGTGCATTATGATCTTTTTCAAAGTCTTTAATTACCTTTTTTAAATTACGATATCCAACTTTGAATTTCATTCTAAATGGCTCATCCTTTGAAGCATCTTTAGATGACGATTCAATTAAAGTGAAATGATTCAATGCAGTAGACCGCAAGGCCTGAGCACGAGAAATTTTATGTTCTAATACAGTCATTTTTAAAGTAAATAAAATTAAGAATCTTTACTTGTATACAAATTATTTTATAAAATAATTATAATAGCAAATTCCCCAGATTACCTTTAATTTCAATTTCAATAATTCAATCAATGAAATTAAGGAAATACACCACAGAAAGGATGAATGAAAGGACATACAGTATAAATAAATCCGTTAAATATTTGCCAGCAAAGCATAAATTCAACAAAATAATCGGAGCAACAATTCCAGATAAGATGGCTTTTATGTCTGTTTTGAACACGCAAAAAATATTCGTAGCTGGTATGAACTACAAATATTATTAAAATTGGAATGTTATCTGCAATTATTATTCGCAAATAATTGAATATTGCAAATAACAAAGCAATTAATAGCAAGAAAAGCAAGTAATAAAAAGTATGATTAAATGTTAGTAGGATAAATATTTCAAAAAATGAAATAAAATAACGACTATAATATTCAAATTGCATTCAAAATTTGAAGCAAAGTTTAAAACATCATACCTCCATGCAACAAAACTAGCACATCCATTTTCGAAGGACCATGATTTGTTATCTTAATGGACTATGAGTGATAGGGACGCTGGTACTGTTCCGTTGCTCGGATATATGAGATATTTAAACCTTGTGTTGTACCAATAATAAATATTTAATTAATCACGTATGTAAAATAGCTCGACTTACCTTATATCGATGCAAGGATACGAAATCGGAATCAGGTGCACTGGTTCTCGACAAAAGAAAGTCGCGGTACCGGCAAAGTTATTGCAACTCTTCTCTTCACTCTGGCGAACTCTTCAGTTTGTTATTGTACGCAGCCGTAAAACAAAATAAGTGGGAATATAGGATTTGGAAAATATACAGGATGCACTTACAAAGGTCCATCGAGCATTAAAAAATTATCAAGATGGCGGGCGAATCGGATGTCGAACCCGATCCGTCTGAGAAAAATAGTATTAAAACTAATGAAAAAGATTTAAAATGTAATTTCTGTAAGAAAAGTGTTGTGAAGATAAAAGAATGTGTAAAATGCAAAAGTGTTTTTCACCCGGGCTGCTATGAAAGGCATACGTGCTCCCGTGATGATAATGTAGTGAATAAAGATAGTGATAGTTCAGATAATGTAGCGTGTTTGTTAATAGAAAATAAATTATTGAAGAAATTAGTTAACGAAATGGAAGATAAAAACGATCTCCTAAAAGATCATGTTAACTTGTTGCTAGAAAAAATAAAAAATCTCGAAAAGAAGCTAGAGATAAGAGAGTCTAAAGTTGGCCGTTCTGAGAAAGTACAGGATTACAACGCATGCTCCACATTAAGTAAACCTAATTTGGTACATGCGTCGTACTCGCAAAATTATGTTATTAATGGAAGAAATGGAAGCCAATCGAAGCTTTCACATACAAGCAAATATAATAGTATGGAGAATTCATCACCTACGGATGTTCATATTAACGTAAACAATAACAGTCAAGTAGAAACGAATGATGCAGTGAATAAAGAAAATATTCATGTTAAGAATTCTATTTCAAAAACAGCACAAAATGTCCACAGTGTAAAGAATATCAACAAAATACGTACAAATACTGTTATCGGTACGAATTCTGATAATAATGGTTCCTTTGCAGGTGTTGCTAGTAAATATTGGATTTATATAGGTCGAGTCAACTCCTCCGTTTCTTCTGAGGTAATCATTAATTACTTAAAAAAGAAATATCCTGATGAATCATTTGTTTGTGAGAAGTTACCGACCAAAGGGGAAACAAATTCCTTTAAAGTTGGCGTTCCTATATAGCTTTCGGAAGAACTATTAAAAGCAGAAGTATGGCCTTCCAATGTTGTTATTAGACGGTATAAGTTTTTTCGAAGAAAACCCTAAAAATAAAGTGTCTCGCAATACTACTAACAGTAAGTTGCCAAAACCATTAACAGTATTTTATCAAAACGTAAGGGGACTCCGAACTAAATTAGATTTACTTTCTAGTGCTGTGAACATATCGCGATTAGACATATATCTCCTATCCGAGTCTGGTCTAAATAATGATATTTCTGATAGTGAACTGGGTGTTTGCAAATACTATAATATTTACAGATGTGACAGAAACCAGAATACTAGTGTCTATCAGCGTGGTGGTGGTGTTATAATATTAATTAATAAACACCTTAATTCAAGAAGCATAGTTTTGCCTTGTAAGAATATTGAAATGGTTGCTGCGTACATTTCATTTGATAAAATATCCATAATCGTAACACTAGTATATATTCCACCGAAATCTGATGCTGAGGTTTACAACAGTTTTAGTAATAACATGTTGCATCTCAGGAATAATTATCCAACTAGCTCGTCTGCTGTATTTGGTGATTTTAATCTTCCAGGAATCGTATGGTTAAATGACCAATATGGCGCTTATCCCGATGATATCAAATCGACACAGTGCGAAACAGTGGCGGATACAGTTGCTATTTTAAATTTGTTTCAAGTCAACAAATTTTATAATTGTATTGGCAACATGTTAGATTTGTGTTTTACGGACATCATAAATACAGACGTAGAATTAGCCAATGAAGTTTACCTTCCACTGGATGTATATCATCCTGCGCTACTTACCAAGTTTTCGATCAAGGAGGACTTTACACCGATGCAATTTGACTATCTTAGTTATGATTTTACAAATGCTGATTTTTGGTCTATTAATAATTATTTAACTGCCATTGACTGGGATGTTTTGTTTAGTAAAACAAATTTTGTCGACAATGTCAATATTTTTTATACTATATTGCATGAGGTTATTAAGATTTTTACACCAATAAAAATAATTAAAAATAGAAAATTCCCGGTCTGGTTCTCCCTCGAACTTAAGGAATTAGTTATACAAAAAAAGATTGCTCACAAGAAGTATAAACAATCTAGAGATATAGTCGATTACGTATATTTTAGTGAACTTCGGGAAAAATGTAAAACAGTTTCATTAGATTGTTTAAAATCTTATAACAACCATATTGAAAAAGAATTATCGGATAATCCAAAGAAATTCTGGTCTTTAATTAATAATAAACGCAATGCTGCTAGCATTCCTAACAGCTTATCTAATGATACTGTTTCTTCAAGTGATCCACAACAAATTGTAAATATGTTTGCTGATCATTTTGCTCATGTCTATTCAGCTTCAGATGTTAATCTCCCTGATACTTATAATAATGATAATGCTTTATTAGATCTTAATAATGTATGTATAGAAAGTGTAGATGTTTTTAATAAGTTAGCCAATTTGAAAATAACAAATAATTGTGGTCCAGATGGCATTCCATCAACATTTTTGAAATACTGTAGATTTGCGTTAACTAAACCGCTTACTGTATTATTTAATATGTCCTTATCTTCAGGCCAATATTATGATAATTTGAAGATAAGCTATATTACCCCTATATTTAAATCTGGCGATAAACATATGGTCGCTAATTATCGACCCATATCGATATTATCTTGCATACCTAAAATTTTAGAATGTATTGTAGCGGATAAGATATCCTATTGTTTTAAAAATATTATTAACAATAACCAACATGGGTTCACGAAGGGTCGATCTGCGGATACGAACCTTTTATGCTATCAACATGATATTCTCGAGGCTTTTGAGAATCGGTGTGAGATTGATGCCATCTATACCGATTTCTCAAAAGCCTTCGATAAAGTTAACCATCAGTTACTTTTGTTTAAATTACGAGGTATGGGCATAGCGGATCCATTTCTAGCTTGGCTAAATGGCTATCTCAGCCTGAGAACTCAGATTGTCAAAATTAAAAGCTACACATCTAAAGAAATTCAAGTAACTTCCGGTGTCCCTCAAAGAGGCCATCTCTCCCCCCTCCTTTTCAATTGTTTCATTAATGATATTACTAAATCCACACAGTATTGCAAAGCGTTGTTATTTGCCGATGATTTGAAATTATACGGTAGAGTAAATTCCATTGATGATTGTTTTAGAATTCAGCATGATATCGACCATCTGATTAGTTGGTGTGACAGAAACGGGATGGACTTAAACTTTAAGAAATGTTTTATTATTTCATTTTATCGTACACAGGAACAAATCACATACATCTACAAAATAAATAATTATATAGTCCAGCGTGTTGATAGAATAAAAGATCTCGGGGTTATATTTGACAGAAGACTATCTTTTAATAATCATATACAAACTGTAATTAATTCAGCGTTGAAGATGTTAGGGTTTATTTTTAGGCAGTGCAAGAAGTTTGAGGTCTGGACTCTTAGAATGTTATATTGCGCATTAGTTCGATCTCGTTTAGAATATTGTGTTGTTGTTTGGGCTCCATATTATCAGACTTATGTATCCAAATTAGAAAAAGCTCAAAACAGATTTTTAAGGTTTGTAGCCTTTAAAATAAATATAAATTATAGTGACACAGGTTATAGTTATGTATTAGCTGTTGTAAATTTGCCTACCCTGGAATTCAGGAGAATCATGTTATCTCTGTGCTTTCTATATAAAATAATTAATGGTGTTATAGACTGTTCTGTTCTTTTATGTAAATTAGATTTTCAAATTTCTCAAAGAATTACACGTTCTAAAGAATTGTTTAAATTAACTGCACATTCTACCAACTATAATTTAAACAGCCCCATGCAAACAATGATGCGCTATGCCAATATTTATTATAAAGTCGATTTATTTAATAATTCTTTGCAATCTTATAAGCGTGCTCTAATTAGTAATATTACTGCTTAGAAGATGTTTATGTCATCGTTATGTTTATGTATTATTGTTAGTCGGTGCCTGTATTTTATCTTTACATTATTTTATTTATACTTTTACTACTTAGAATACTTTATGTTATATGTATATTGTTAAATGGATATCCGTCAATAAATTATTATTATTATTAATTATTATAAATAAATGTAATGCACAAACAAAGCATCGCGAAAATTGTGAATGCAATCTTTGGATTTTTCTTAAATATGGTATTTGTACCATATTTAAGAAAAATACATTATATACAGTTGAAGTAAAACTAGTAATAGTAAATAGCACAAAAAAATAATAACTAAATAGCAAAAGAAAGAAAAAAAAAGAGGTGAAGTGGTAACGAACCACGGACCATGCTGCGTTGAAATGGCTCCTACAATTCTGTAATCCGGAAGGCCAGGTCGCAAGGTGGATCGAACGATTACAAGGATATGATTTTGACACGGAACATCGAGCGGGCACCAGTCATGGGAATGCCGATGCTCTTTCAAGAAGACCCTGTCCGACGGACTGCCGTCATTGCTCTCGTCTGGAAGAGAAGGTTTGCCAAGTATTAAGAACTACTATCGTCAACAACAACTGGTTGCCGGAAGAATTGCAACGACAGCAGGAGGCTGATCCCGAATTAAAAATGGTACGGGAATGGAAGCGCGTGGGAGAAAGGCCTGCCTGGGAGGCTGTCAGCCCTTTCAACAGAACCCTCAAAGCATATTGGGCCCAATGGGAGTCCTTGAAGGTGGAAGACGATCTCCTGAAGCGAGTACTGGAGAGTGAAGATGGCACCTCCATTAGGTCTCAGTTCGTGGTTCCAAGGAGCCGAGTGGCTACAGTATTGCGACATCTCCATGACGGTGCCGCAGGAGGACACTTCGGTGTGAAGAACACTCTGGAGAAAGTTAGGGAGCGTTTTTATTGGGTCAACTGTAAAGAAGACGTGAAGGAGTGGTGCCGGAAATGCGAACTGTGTGCCACTGGTAACGGACCCTTGGGGAAACGAAGAGCACCTATGAGGCAGTACAATGTGGGTAGTCTCCTGGAAAGAATAGCTATAGATATTGCCGGACCATTTCCCGAAACCGACAATGGGAATAAATACATCTTAGTGGCAATGGACTATTTTACCAAATTACAATATTTTGGCTCTACAGTTATCAATTTCCACTGAAACTTTAGGGTTTAAGTGCAATCATGCGATTCAAACCTTTAAGTTACAGAAACTGCGCGTTGGAAATACATCAAGATTTCTTAGAGCTAATTCGAGCGATAGGGAATGCGTTTACTACTTATGGAAATAGAACGGAACACCAGATGTTTAGATAACTTCTATAGAAATTTGCTGTAATAATAAAAGCATTAAAGTATTTTAATAATGTAACAATATAACTTTCTATTTACTATAATAGCATACTGGGAATCGGTAATTGTTCATTTTACATGCTTGAAACAGAGGAATATTCTTTTAATTTTTTCTCTATCTCCTAATATAATAATAGCCAGTTCCGATGTCCGATATCCGATGTCCACCGAAAAATATCTCGAAAACTAGAAGACTTAGGAAGCTGAAATTTTACAGGCAGGTGGACCTTACCCCAAAGGGGTGCATGAGTATATTTATAATCCTAGAAAACCATAGGGTCGCAGGGGGAGGCATTTCTTAAAACATCGTTATGGCTATATATCTCTTGAATGGCGTAAGCTACAAACTTCAAATTTTCACAGATTATACTTGCAACAATTCTGAAGATACTAAAACACAGAGATTATCGGCATTACATCCAGGGCCGGAGTAAGGCAACATTCCAGGGGGGAAAAGAGTTTTCCGCAAAAATAACTATTATAAAACTCTTGATTGTGAGTAATCTGTAAGAGCTACGTACATGCCACCGGGACTTTTTTGTAGATCTTTTTGAGATCTACAATTCGTTCTCTTAAAGTTTGCCTTTATCTCTTATCATTTCTGCAGCGTAATGCGTTTTGTCCCTGTTTGAGCCAATTTTCTTACTTACTTATTTCACACTTTCCTTATTACACGACATTCGAAAGATTCTGAGCAACCTGTATACATAAAAACATTCTCTAGGAAATAAGCTATCAAATGCTGAAGACGGCATCAAAATCTATTCAGTGGTTCTAGAAATTCAACAGTTTTTACAACAACCGAACTTACAAAAACTACAAAGTTAATGGGGGCACGCTGCGATGATTGTAGCAATCGATGGCGCGTTTTTAGCGGTGGTTCCTACACATGCCGTTGATTTTCAAAGGAATATTATGCTAATATATAATAAGGTAGATAATATAATAAAAAACTACATATATAATACACGCCTGTCATTTGCTTAAAGTTATTTTGAAAAATGGCTAACTTATGTGTTTTATAGCAATTATTTGAGCAAAAAAAGTTTGGCACTCATTAGTAATTACGAAGAAAGGCATTGCTAATTATGAATCAAGCGTAATTTTTTAAATTATAGTTACAATGTTACATGTTATGATCCTATTGACATTATTATTAAGGAAAATATAAATTCCATTGGAGTAGCACATCCTGAGCTACGAGGCGACATTTCTTTCGTTAGGAACGTTGTTTGTTCATATATAAGGAGCGACGCAACATCGGGCGAGTTTATTTCGACTGTTTTAACTTCGGATTTGCATTTAGCAAACTTTGTTACGGAGTTGTTAATATTTGATTTTTACAATGGAGAAACTGATAATGGAAGACGGTAAAGTCTCCCATCGCATTGTGTCAATGAGTGGAGATAAGAACTGTCTATTCAGAGCTATCGCACACTGTGTATTTAACAGTTAGACAGTGCACGAGGTGGTAAGGGACCTCATTTTCGGCCACGTGTGCAACAACTGGGAAGAGTTTGACGTCCTTAGTTCGACTCCCGGCGATGATAATTACCTAACTCCTACCGAATACCGGGCAGAGATGGGCCTCGGTAGGACTTATAGCTCGCTGTGTGAAGTTGCAGTATTGCAGCTACCGGTAATGAAGACATTTAAGAAAGTTGTGGCTATAGAGAAAAATTATGACAATGTAAAAGGAATTAGTGCAGTTGATAGATTTTAATGCACAAAATTATTTTCTGAAAAATCTTTAATGTTTAGAAAGTTTGTTTATGCATAAACTGCATTTAACAATAACACGCGATCTTATGCAAAATGGTTAGTTGCTGATACATTTATTATAATAACTTCATAAAGAATGATAAAAAAATTGACACTAAAACATTTCACGTAAAAACGTTGTAAGATTGTGCCGTTAAAGTTTCAAATTTGTTAGAAAGATACTTTTCGCAAAAAAATTAATACGAAGAATTTGTCGATTGAACGCTCGATATAACTCGCAAAGTAACAACATCGCATTGCAGTAAACAAGCGAGAAACTTAAATGCTTTATATAGCTACATGCAGCACCACTGGCCGTTCGTAATTTACATCTCGAAAACAAAATCAGTTGTGTTAAATAAAAAGATACATAATTCGGAAATTTTTTACTGCTACGTTTTAAATGAATCTGAATAAATAGTTTCATTCATCGTTTTATATACATATATTTGCAAAGATAACCTCAAAACTTGAGTCAACGTTATTTAGTGCATTAATCTCTTGTCATTTAGTGCATTAATCTCTTTTCATTTCTTTTCTTTATTTTTACTAATAAAAAAGTAAACTTGAATGAAATTTCTGGTTAGAAGAACTGTTTTTTTCGTTATGTTTTCGCGTTCTTAAGTTTGGACTAGACAGTCAAAAGTTAATCTCTGACTTTTAAAAGACTAATAATTAATTAAAAACATATATAAATAATAACTAAACTGCTTTCACATGCATTCTAATAAAACTAGTATTGTTTGAGCCATTATTTGAAGCAAAACTATGTAATTATTTCTATTTGTCAAAATAGCACAGCTCCATAACTTTTGGTTCAGACTATCCCACCACAACTCCCTTAAAGAAAAGTAATTGCAAAATTTTAGTTATAACCCATTAGAAATAAAAAATAGGGAAGATAAAATTTTGGGACGCTACTGAATCATTCCAGATCACCTGCTGTTTCTTTTGTCAGTTAAATTACTCGAGTCGAGCACACAATCGCCGCGTGATTCACGGTGCATTTTGCATTTTCACCCTCGTGATTTCTGTGACCCAGATTCTTCATTTGCCAATATAGTCGGCGTAATCCTATTTGCTATTACTATTATTTATTTTATACTAAATTGTTTAATAAACAATTTAAAAACTAGTACTCCTATTTACTTTTATTCCAGTTAGTTCATATAGTTGTGGCAAAAATACTCTGGTAAAGTTAAAATTACACTATTAATGTAACATTTTAATACTATAATAATTTTGGCAGAAATTAACTTCATAACAGTTCCTCTATTAGAGTAGTTGTCCACTTTACGATAGAGTACAAATAGAATAGCCCCTCCAATTCACTCTAGCCAAGAGTATACAATTCTTACTCTCTTATAGTGGATCTCCTTCAGTTCGCTATAGTGTAAATTTAGAGTTCATTCTCAGTGTCATAGTTCATAGCACAGTAGTTTTCTACTGTTCTATGTACAAACGGTGATACCGATGTTAGACGACATTTGTAGTAAATATATAAACAAATAATGATTTTTGAGCAGTCTAATTGCTTACAATGTAAATTCAAGACCAGCGGGATTTGTATAAATTGCCTGACCCTTAAAATTAAATTTGAAGAGGAAGTGTTCTACATTAAACTCTTCCTGATATGATAGGTACTAAATCTAGAAAAAGAAGATCAATTGATAATGAATATTCGGCTATTTGTGTTTGCAATCAGGTAGGGTCAAAAACCATTTAGATATATTAATAGACTTTTGTTAAACTAAAGTAACTTTAACAATTACAATAAAATAATGAGATACAATTACAATTTAAAGAGTTTGGGTAAATTAAATCAGATCAGTTTCTTGAGTATTGAGCAAATGTGTCTGTTCTTGTAATGGTAATGGTAGTAATCTGTATCAACAGATACAAGTTGATTACTGGATGTGTGATAAAGTCTTTGGGTTCCAAAGAGGGTTGTCCAAACATGCGCTGTCTTTTCCTACTCCTCGCAAAAAATATGCATAACTGTTTCTGGTTCCTCGTTACAGAGTCTGCAAGTGAGGCCTCCATTAAAATTCCCGACCTTACACAGGTGTTCCTTAACGGTAGCATGCCCTGTTAAGAAGCTGTAATGATCTTGAGTTGCAACAAGTTCTGTTGCTCTTTTCTGGCAAGATCTGTCAATGAATGCCTTGCAGTTTCCTCAAAAACCTCGGCGGAGCCCTGTCTGGCTAGTTCATCGGCTTTTTCATTGCTTTCAATTTCGCTGTGACCTGGCGCCCAAAGCAGTGTGATAGTGTTTTGGTCTGCCAGTTCATTGAGTACCGCAAAACATTCCCATGCCAGTCTAAAATAAATCTCAGAACTCGAAAAAGCTTTTAGAGCTGCCTCTTAAATTTTATAGATTTATTCTGTCCGGACAAAAGTGCAATTTTTAAATTATGCATGAATGCATTCGAACAACACTGTTACCCGGTTTATGATATGTGAAAATACGGAATTAAAAAGTGTCTAAGGCAAAAAGTAGAATTGTTTTGAAGAATGTCCGTCTGTAAATTATAATTTTGTTTTCATCAACTCAAATCCGTTTAGAAATACATAACAATAACTAAAACAAAAAATTAGGAACGTTTTAATAAACATTTTATTTCCTGGTCGTAATCTGACAGAAAGATGATTTGGTCACACAAACAGACTTTTTGGAAAACTTGAACAATTCTGCATATTTTGTGCATGAACGATACGATAAAAGGAATTAAATCAACCCCCACTTAGATGTGCAAACAAATAAATAATTATGCCTCGTCGGAAGGCATTAATGATTTACAGAGAAATATTCCAATATTTCGATAATATTTCTTACGTAATCGTTCTCCGTCTCCGCGCCGAAACGTCTTCGCGCCAAAAGGGCTGCACCGAACCGGTCGCGCCGAAATATCCTAGACTGCCCTCCGTCACGGTTTTAGAACCGTCCGTATACAAGATCAGGTTTCTAGGGAAATGTTTTGCCTGTATTTTAACCACTCCTGACGATTCCGTATATTCACCTCAAAAAATCCTCAAGAATTAATCATTCCTAAAAAAAACTTGAAGGTATACTTTCTTAGATATTCAAGGTTCAAAGTGAACTTGGATTGAAAAACTAAATATTTTATTATATAACATATGAAGGTTAAAATAGAAGCGGTAAGTAGTAACAAACTCGTGCCACAATGCAAAAAATGCCAAAGATATGGCCATACCCAGAAATTCTGCAAGCGCACTCCTACCTGCGTAAAGTGTGCTGGCAACCATATGACAGCAGAATGCACTAAAACAAGAGACGCCCCTGCAAAATGTAGTAACTGCTCTGAGGCACATCCCAGCTAGCTGCAGGGGATGCATAGTAGCCAAATAATTACAGAAGAGAAGGAATGATGCAACAGCAACAAAAACAAAGAAAGCAGGCTCTCAATCAAAAACGTTTACTTCTAACAAAGTTAAAACTGGCACTACATACGCACAGATGACACAAAATAACACGATAGAAGTCAACCCTTCTACATTCAAGACTGAACCAACTATGATGTAGATGCTGCATAACATGATAAAGACACTTGATCGAGTCAATAACAGACTTGATAAACTAGAAGCCAAAAACGTTGGTACTGCCTCAAAGAATAAATAATTATATGGATCGACACGACCTACGGATTGCAACATGGAATGCCAATGGCATCCTGAACAAAAAAAATAAGTTAGAGGTCTTTCTTAACTCTCAGAATATAGACATTTGTCTCATATCAGAGACCCATATGAAAACCCATTCTTATCTTAAGATAAGAGGCTACAAAAGCTATCACACTATCCATCCTGACAATCAAGCACATGGAGGCAGTGCGATCATCATAAAGGAATCCATAAGCCACTACGAAGAATGCCACTTACAATGCATAGACATGCAACTTACCATGGTGGGCATCAAGTCCACTAAACAAATGCTGATGTTAGGAGCAATATACTGTCCACCCAGACACAATCTTAAGAAAGATGACTATAAAAATCTCCTACAACATCCGGGTGAAAGATTCATTGTGGGAGGAGATTTTAACGCCAAACATACTGACTGGGGAGCAAGACTAACTACGACTAAAGGCAGAGAATTAAGAAAAGCTGTCCAAGAAACAGGATGCAGCTATCATTCCACAGGTAAGCCTACCTACTGGCCCACTGATATTAATAAAATCCCTGACCTGCTAGATTTCTTCATCTCAAGAAAAGTATCCCCCAATTTTACTGAGCTTGAAGAAAACTTTGACCTGAATTATGATCACTCAGCAATCATCATGACGTTGAGTGAAACGATAATTAAAAAGAATGCCCGACCCACACTGGTTAACAAAACCACTGATTGGGACAGTTTTAGACTTGATCTACAAAGAAACATTAACCTAAATGTTAGTTTGAAAACCACTGAAGAATTTGAACTAGAAACTGAAAACTTTACCAAACTCATTTAGGCAGCGGCGCACAATAACACAATAGAAATCAACTATATAACAAAAGGAGTAAATTATCCAATAGAAATCAGAGAACTAGTCAAAGAGAAAAAAAGAGCTAGGAGAAGATGGCAACAGTCGAGAGATCCTTCAGACAAAGCCATTCTAAATAACAAAACACAACTGCTCAAAAGAGAAATACAGAGGATTAAAGAATAATCAATTAATTCCTACTTGGAAAATTTAACCGCAACCGAAGAGACAAATTACTCTCTTTGGAAAACAACTAAAAAGATCAGGAGACCTATAGCTTCGATTCCTCCAATCAGAAAAGATAATGGCCCATGGACCCGAGAAAACAAGCAAAAGGCTGATCTGTTTGCGGAACATCTGGCTGAGATTTTTACCCCTAACCAAGTCTATATGGACAATACTTTGGCCAATATAAGCAATCCAACATCAGAAAACATTACCTTAGTTACCCCAAATGAAGTAGCGAAGGAAATAAAAACAAAACTAAACCCGAAAAAAGAACCTGGTTTTGATCTGATCACTGGTGAAATCTTAAAACAATTGCCTAGAAAAGGTATAGTCATGCTCACGTACCTCTTCAATGCAGCCTTTAGACTGAAATATGTTCCAGACAGCTGGAAAGTTGCGGAAGTAATAATGCTGCCAAAACCAGGTAAGCCGCCTAATGAGGCCAAGTCATACAGGCCCAATGCCCTTGCTGCCAATTATCGCAAAATTATTTGAAAAACTACTATTCAAAAGGATGAAACCACTAATTGAAAATAATAAACTAATTCCGGATTTTCAATTTGGCTTCAGACAAAAACACTCAACTATAGATCAGGTGCATCGCATTACTGACGTAATAGAGCGCGCTCTTGAAGAAAAGCAAATCTGCTCAGCTGTTTTTCTAGATGTAGCTCAGGCCTTCGACAAAGTATGGCACGAAGGCCTGATATACAAACTAAACAAAATGCTACCAAAGCAATATGTAGAGATAATAACATCTTATATCTCAAACCAACTTTACAGAATTAAACAGGAAGATGATTATTCTGGCCTGAAAGAAATAAAAGCGGGTGTGCCACGGGGTAATGTCCTCGGTCCTATCCTATTTCTGTTATACACGAGTGATATACCAAAATTGGATGGAATCACAGTAGCAACATTCGCAGGCGACACTGCAATCCTTGCAGTAGAGAAGGAGCAAGATATATCCATTGAGAAATTACAAGCAGCTAGCAACACAATACTTGATTGGACCAAACAATGGAAGATTAAGCTAAATGAAGTCAAATCTACCCATGTTAGCTTCACAAACAAAAGGTTGGTAAATCCTCTGCCCTTAGAGATTAATGGTACTATTGTGCCCTATGGGAACAACGCCAAATACCTAGCCATGACTCTAGACACCAAACTCCGGTGGAAAGAGCATGTAAAAAAGAAAAGAAAAGAACTGGGACTCAAATACAAACAGCTTTATTGGCTTCTTGGAAGAAACTCCAAACTGTCAGTACATAATAAGATCTTACTCTACAATCAGATCCTAAAACCGGTATGGTTATATGGCATCCAGCTCTGGGGCTGCACTAAAGATAGTAACATTAAAACCATACAAACATTCCAGAACAAGGTGTTACGCAACATGGTAGACGCTCCATGGTACATACGTAACTCTGATTTGCACCGAGACCTCAACATCCCAATGGTCAAGGAAGAGATCAAAAGGTTTGCTGGCAAACACGAAGCCAGGCTCCACCTACACGAAAACGCAGAAGCTCTTCAGCTATTGGACAACCAACATATTGTTCGAAGACTGAAGAGGACCAAACCATTCGAGCTTGTGTAGTGCAGTGAAAAGCAGAGCATAGTGCGAGTTTAATAGTGGCTAAAAAAACTAAAGGACATCGTCGGATGAACTTTAGTTTAGGTATTTAATTAGTTTAGTTTTAAGAAGTATCAGAAAAAAATTAATGGTTGGTCTTATAGACCAGTTTTAATAGACAGACACCATAAGTGTGTATGAGGGAAAAAATTATACAACATTTTTTTATGGAAACTATGCTTTATTGGCTTTAAGACAAGCCCAAGATAAATGTTCGACAGTAATTAGAAGCAGAGTTATGCATTGTTTTTGTTCACATTGTAAGCTTAAATTTTACATATTTTATCATGTTTGCAGCCCTACTATATGAATATTGTGTATCACTGAGGGCTATTATTTTACATACGTAAGTTACTTTCTGTCCTCTACCATTCTACCGAATTTCATAAAAATCTGAGATGGTCGGGTTGAAAAGTTGATTTTTTGTGATGATTTGGCATGAAATGACCCAATTGAGTTGCCACTTAATTATATTGTTTAAATACTAACAATAATTTTCATTAAGTTAAGTGAAGATAAAACACAAGGAGCTGAAGTAGACAAGAAAAACCGTTGTAGATTGGCTTCCCTTGGTAAAGCTACTGAAAAAACAAGGGCTCAACAAAAACCCATTAATTGTTACATGTAATCTCTCTTTTTAGTTACATTTCCACTCTGGCTTATAAATTAAAGCAAGACTTTAGAAAACCAATATATTATAAAAGTTTTATTGCCTTCAAGTTGAAAGAAAACTAACCCTTAAAGTACTAACTGCCAAGTGCACACAGCAGTTGCAACTTTTTCGAATTGCAGACTTTATGCAATTTCCATAAAGAATACTAAACTTTAGTTACAAAAAATACAAACCCATAAATATTTTTAAAACATAAATTAAAACATTCTTCGATGAGAGCCAGTTGTGAGTAGACGTGTACAGTACACAGTCTGCTGGTGAATTTGAATATAACATAAAAGTAAATTGTACGCTTTCTCTCTGGAACTCGAAGATTTTCCTGTATTATTCTATGTTATCCTGTCGCATAATGAATCTGATCTGTGCACATTAATAATAAAATTATCGATATCAAATCTAACAATTTATCAACATAACCAAATAAATACATGCATATAAATTATATGGCTGAAAATCGAAAGCTTCCTGTGTTGTCGGATACTAAATATGTTTATTGCACTTATCAGCTACTCTAACTGATGCTGATTTAATACAGAAGATTGCCAACAAAATTTCCGAATTAGTAATGGAAACTATAAAAATAAATATTTCCGAACTGGTGACTAATTTAGAGACAACCAACGGAAATGCTGAAGATTTGCAGCGTGAACAAAAAAGGTTAAGTGAAGAAAACCAGGAATTGCTTCAGAAGCTGGAAGAACTTGAACCGTTCACTAAGAGTAAACGTTATCAATGATAAAATAAAACCAAAAGCTCCCATCACGTAAGATCACATTAACAGGTGCCATAGAGTTGGAAATACAAAGGTGGATGATAAATCGCGCCCTGTAATAATAAAATTTATAAGTTACAGATATCGTGCACTAGCGTTCATTGAGAAGATAAAATTCAGGCATAATGATACGCGAAGATTTGACGATGATGAAAGTAAATATCTTAAATATAGGTGTCCAAACATTTGGCACTAAAAATGTTTGGTCACATAACGGGATGATTGTCTATATATTTAAAACACAAGGCTTATTTTTGTTCCAGTTCGTTTGAGAGTTCCACCGGGCCGATCTAAGCTATTCTTTTTTTCTTTCGCTGTGTAGATTAATCAACACCACTAATTTTATATTTTTTTAATGTTTATATTTTTAATTTGAAAAACTCTAAAATGTTTAATTTGAGACGGACGAATCGGACATTCACTTGGGGCGCTCTCTCACTTTCTACGGTGTTGAATTTCGTAACTACTTATAAATATAAAAGGGTGATGCAGCCGTCCACTTCCATCATTAATAAGCGGTTAATGTTTAAAAAATTGGTAGATTGTGTAGACAAAACCCGTATAGTTGGAAATTATGGACAACAGACGAATATAGCTGATGGCAATTGCTTATTCAGAGCAGTTTCCTATTGTTTGTATAAAACGCAGGAAATTTCCCAACACTATGTTTATGTCATGTTTTTGTACTAAATATGAAATATGTACTAATGGACGTTTTCAAGAAAGTTTTAAACAAGATCGATTTTTGATTTTATTCTTATCATTTTGTGGTAGAATTTCCGTATGTATGTATTTATGTAGAATAAACCGGCAGGGAGGGGTAAGCCATAGATGAATATATGTCGGAAGAGAGGAGGATAAGCTGGGAAAGAGGAGTGCTTGGCTTAGAATTTTCAACTGGTTATATTTGGTTGCGTTTATTTAAATACTCACGAAAATCCGACGGATTGTAATCGCACATCTAATGTTGTATATAGGGAAATCCCTCAATGCTTTTGACCGTCATGTCTTGACGAGGTTTCCCTAGTTATAAATAAAAACGGCAAAAGAATTCATAAAAAACATAAAAGACCTAGCTATATAGAGAATTCATGCAATTAGTCTTACAGATTAATAACCGGCATGGCTGTTATGCATTATTGCATCTTGTTAATTGTATCTTAACAAGACACTGATAATTTGTTTTTCACAATAGCTTATAACGATTTTAGTTAAATTGTATATATTTACTGTCTGATTAGATTATAAATCTTTATATATTCATACATTAATTTTCAAGAGCGATCTACGGTTATTTATTTGAATTTTAGTCATTGCATATTTTTACATATTAAATTATAAGTATTGTTACATACCTATTTCTAAGGTTGGTGTAATTTATTTTTTTAGTTTATATTTGATTATTTATATTATAAGATTATATTATAACAAATCTGCTATTGTGTTATTGCCAATCCACCTTTTCTTTTCATTATTTAATAGGTGCATAAACAATCTATTTCATTTTTTGCGTATTAGTTTACAGGTTTTATCGAATATTTATTTTCAAATTTAGATAAGAAAATATTCCGATTTGTTTTTGAATGTACTTATTAAAATAATTAAATAATTTAATCTATTTCACTCTTACTTTGATTACTAGTATTATCAAAATTATCCCATAATTATTTTAACAGAGTCCTGGTTGAATTTTGATATCTATGACAATGAACTATTTGATTCTCATTATGTGATATACAGGCGAGACCGTAATTTAGGTCGAGGCAGAGGTGTATTAATTGCTGTACATAAAAAATACAGATCTGAAATTATTATGATCAATATTACACTTGTATGTATAGACTATGTTAAGTTCATAGAAAAGGTGTAAATGTCTACTTTCATTATATGTCTACTTTCCTCCCCGAACGGATATCTCGAAATATGAGGCATACTTCGACATTCCTGAAAATTCGGAAATGTTTTTATTAAATAGTCTTTATTAAGAAATATAAATTGGAATGATACAGGTAATACAAATGATGTAAACGATGCTGTAGAGATATTTTATATTTTAATCTATAACGCTCTAGATCAGTCTGTTCCTAGATAATCTAATAAATCTAATTCACTCTATCCACTCTGGTTTACACCTGAAATTGTTGCAGACGTAAAATTTAAAAAAAACATCATACATCATACATCATACATCATAGACGTAGAGAAACATCAAAATATCACTTTCAGGAATTTCGTAGATTGCGAAATAAGATTAAATATAAACTTCAAAACTTGCTTATGAAAATTACGTTGCATCAATTGAAAATGACATAAAGCATACCGTAAACAGTTTTTGGAATTATAACTATAAATAAGAAAAAACATAATAGTTTACATTCTAGTAAATATCAAAAGTACAAGTAGTACAAAAATCAGATAAGTAATCAAAAAAAGAGAAATTCCACAAATGTTTGTGAAATATTTTGAGACAATCTCAGTGTATTCTCAATAATACTTTTGTGCACATGCAGGTATAAAAAGTGCGGGAGGTAAAAGAAGTCACGCGAAAGTTAAAACTAAAAAAGTATGTATTGTGCAGAAATGTATTCATAGCTATCCCTTATCAGTTATATTTAATTTGAGCACTAAAGACCAACATATTTCCAGAAAAATGGAAAGTTGCAAAGATTGTACCAATACATAAATCAGGTGATAAATCTACAGTAGAAAATTATGCTACCATATCTATATTGTCTATACCAGTAAAAGTCTTTGAACAATTATTATACAACAGAATTTATAATAGCGTCAGAAATGAGATAACGGATCATCAGGATCGGTTTCATGAATAAAAGATCAATTCAATCAAAACGCAATAACACTCATTGAATGTAGTAATAATATAGTTGATAAGGGAGGGCAAATCTATGTAATTTATACAGAATTTTCAAAGACTTTTGATAGAGTTAGTCATGACATTTTACTAGACTTATTACGGCTTTTTAAATTATATTTACATAATAGATACTAATATGTGCAAATACATGGCGAGCAATCAAAGAGGTCTCTGATACCATCAGGTGTGTCTCAGGGAAGTAACATGGGACCTTTGCTTTTCTTTGTTTATAGATGACCTCCCTTCGCAGTTTAGTGAATGTAAATATCCTATATTTGCTGATGACGTTAAGATATTTAAAGAAATAACAAATGTAAATGATTGTCAGCTTCCTCAAGAAGATCTTAATGCAATGTTACGTTGGAGTAAAACAAATAAATTAGACCTTAATATAAAAAAATTCAAATATAATAATAATAATAGGTTTATTGGTCAAAATTGGCAGTTAATTGCACAAGGCTTAAGGTGGTAATTATCATTGGTATCTGAAATAAGTTCATTGATGTTTGTCTAAGATGCATTATTGGTATTCTAAAATTAACGAGTTCCAGTAAAATAAAACAATCAATAAAGTTATTTAATAACTTATTTACAAATAGAGCCATTGCTATATCCCTCCTTCTTGCCAAAGTAATTAATGTTAAATCATACTTATTTCCAATAAATTTCAATTGATACAAATAAGATAAATGGGTATTTAGAATATATACCTGTGATTTTCTTATACAACCACCTAATGAACAATTCTCTCAATACTGTCAATCAATACATATTTAGTAGGTGAACATACAACTATAGCATATTCAACGACAGATCGTACATAGATATAAAAAAGATTACATAATAGTTTGACATTATTGAAATACGCGATATTTCGGGTTATAAAGAATAAATTCTTATAACACCTTCTTCTTCTATCACACATCTTATAACACAATATCATTGACATGATTGTCAAATGTGAAAGTATTAGTGAACAACACTCCTAAATCTTTTATTTCACATTTTTCTTTCAATTGCTTATTATTAAGTACAAAATTGTAGTGGATAGTATTTTTTGCTCTAGTATATTTGGCTATGTAACACTTGTCACTGTTTAGTGCAAGATCATTATCACTAAACCATCCAGCGACACTATTAAGATCTTCCTGAAGAACTTCACAGTCAGATTCACTATAAACAGAAAGGAAGATTATGAAATCATCTGCGTCAAGTAGACACTGAGCATTACTCACATTTTTAGGCAGATCATCAATGAAAATATTAAAGAGTAGGGGGCCGAGGCAGCTTCCTTGCGGCACACCAGAACTCGGAATAAATGTTGATGAAGTTACTCCATTCACTATTACATAGTTTCTTCTATTTACCAGACATGATTCAATTAAACTTACTGCATTTTCACTAAAACCAAATCTATGTAACTTTTCCATAATTCCCTGAAAAGACACCGAATCAAAAGCTTTACTAATGTCTGTGTAAGCACAGAAAGCTTGCCCACCCTTTAGAGATATGGTATGATGTATATTCTGAGGTCATCAAATTAGTAGTTGTACTTCTTTTCTTAATGAATCCGTGTTGACATGCTGAGAGTGATTTTTCCACATGCTTGTATATTTGACTGTGCAGAATCTTCTCAAAAATCTTAGCAATTGTAGATATAATTGAAATTGGTCTATAGTTACATACGAGGGTCATTTTTTAAGTAAGAACCGTTTTATAATGGAGTAAAAGAAACTTTATTTAATAACACAAATTATATCAAAAACTAAAATATGAACATTTCTTCACTTTTCAACATAGTCGCCATCAACGTTCAAGCATTTGTCAAGCCGTGGAACCAGCTTTGCCCAAACGCTTCCCACCGAGAAATTCCTTAAGTTTTGAAAAGAGATGAAAGTCTGATGGTGCCAAGTCTGGGCTATAAAGCGGATGATTCAGTACTTCCCAGTGAAAATTGTCTAGTTACGTTTTTGTTCTTGCTGCAACGTGAGGCCGAGCGTTGTCGTGAAGCAGAACGACGCCGTTAGACAGTAGTCCCCGCCGGCGATTTTGAACAGCGTCCCTAAGCTTTAACAGTGTTTCACAATACCTCTCGGCATTTATTGTTATTCCTCCTGGCAAAAAGTCTTCAGAAGAATGCCTTTCTACTGGGAGTTTGAATGATGCCATTCACTGGATTGACGTTTTGTATCTGGAGTGTAGTACGCAATCCACGTTTCATCTCCAGTCACAATGTGACTCAAACAATTGTCACCATCCTTGTAGTAGCGCTCCAAAAAGGACAAAGAATGTGCTATTCGCTTTTGTTTGTTCTTCTGTCAACATTTTTCGCACCCATCTCGCACTCATTTTTTTGGAGTGAAGTTTGTCACTAACAATGTGATAAATTACCGACCTTGAAACTTGAGGGGATTTCTGATGAAGCTCGTCAATTGTGAAGCGCCTGTTTCGGCGGATTTCCTCATCAACGTTTTGTGTCAATTCTTCATTCATGACAGTTGGCCTTCCAGATCGTTCGTCATCATGAACATTTGTCCTCCCTTCATTGAAACGTCTACACCATTTACGCACATTACCATCATTCATTACACCTTCACCATAAACTTCAACAAGCTGCTGGTGAATTTCAGCAGGACGAACGTTTTTTGCATTCAAAAACCGAATAACGGCACGCGCAACCAGCACTGGCAGAGACGTGAAACGTAATGGCGGTGTAGTGGAGGACCGACTAAGAGTTGCTGACCTTTAACTGGCGTCACCTGACTGAATGCGCAGACACGATGCGCAATCGGTTCTTACTTAAAAAATGACCCTCGTACATTAGTTATATCTCCATTTTTGTAAATTGGATACCTTCCAGGTATCTGGAAACTCTGCTAAGTTTATTGCCATATTAAAAATAGTTGTTAATGGAGATTTTAGAACATCAACACGTCCTTTTACAACATAAGTAGGTAAGGAATCAGGACCCATCGATGATGTAGACTTTAATGATTTTATAGCTTCTGTGACATCTTCATCATTTACTAGGTTGAAGTTGAAAACATCCAGATTGTAATCTTCAATCTTTGAAATATTACTTATCTGAGCTCATTTATAAACAGATTTAAAACTCATCAACTATAAGTCATTTCAATTGGTATAGAACATATAAGCTGTTCCTCACATCTACTTTGGTATTTTACAAATGCATGCTTTATTTGTACCTTTAGATCCTTCGACATTTGCCTAAATGTTTCTTTTAACTCTTCATCTACTAAGGGACTTGATTTTATTTTTTTTGAAAACTTTTCTTTTCCCTAATTTTCTTTTTAATTTCCAGTGTAAACCAGACCGGACATCTGCTAGAATATATTGCTTTTTTTGTATAAATATATTACATTGACAACCAAAAAACTCCCATATCGCTGTCAATATACTACGAGTATAGACGTCATTGCTCTAGATCGTATCTATAATTGTCGCGGTCTAGGTATACATTTCAGTTTCGATCTGAAGTGGGACGATCATATTGACAACGTAGTAAATGCGTCTCTTAAAAAAACTTGGGTTTCTAATGAGATCTACAACAGGTTTTAGCAATGCTACAGCTCTCCAACTTCTATATAATTCATTAGTTAGATCAAAATTGGAATTTATTTCCACTGTGTGGAATCCGGGGCAAGTAACTTATCGAAACAAAGTTGAAACAGTACAAAATAAATTTCTTAAATATCTACGTACATTACAAGATGTATAATCCATATCCAGAATATAATCAATATAGTAATTTTAGATCCGAAGTTAAAGTAAAAAAGTTAGTAACGAGGAGAGAAGTAGCAGACATTTGCATTATGTGTAAACTAATAAACAACAGGATAGGCTGTCCCCAGTTGCTGCCCTTGGTTCATTTGTACGTGCCAGCATACAGATCGCGATTTCGAAACATTCTGCATATTCCTCAGTATACGACCAACATACGAGGTACTTCTCTTTTGATAAGAATTGCAAAAATTGTAAATTTAGTTACTGAGAAATATGACATTGATATTCGATACGACCCTTAACGCATTTAAACATATTATTACTTAACAATAAATGGATATGTCTCAACTCATCCCGCCGTCTTAAATAACTAGTATTTTTTTTATAAAATTGCAATAGATATAATCTCATTATTATGACAGTGTAACAACTGTAATTGGATATTGTATTTATAAGAATCCCCAAGCATTGTAATTGGGCTATGCTTGTTTTGGGTTAATAAATAAATAAATAAATAAATAAATGTTTCATAAAGAACACATTTGAAATTTCGGGATTATTATGATTATAAGTAGTGAAGGCAAAGCCGGTACGAGGACAGTGATGAGAGACGAAGTGCGGTGAAGAGAGGGTGATGACCTGTGACGAGGAGATTCTGAGGTAAGACGGAGGTAAGAGTTGACAGTGGGCGTTGCCGCACCGCCCATGAGTGTGGGTTATGAATATTAATGAGTCCATATGTGCTATCTGACCGCCCATATTTGCTCGCCATTTTATTCTAAATATTAATGAGGCCATATTTGATATTCCATATTTGATTACCGCCGCCGCTAGAGTCACTAGTATGAGAAGTGTATGCAACCCATCTTACTGCTACATTTCAATCAGAAGAAATTAATTTAATTCATTTCAGATAAAAAATAATAACACCAAATTATTTTAATTACTTCTTCACTATGCAACAAACGTTTCTGGATATTATGATTAGAAAAAGAAAGAACATTCATTTAAAATATTTATTAAGATACTATTAAGCATTGATATTCATTTAAAAAGAAATACATTTATTTTAATACAAAATTATATTTTCATTTTTATTCTAAAATTAAAACTGTTACATTTCAGATAAAAAAAATATTTATTTCAATACAAAATTATGTTTTCATTTTTATTCTAAAATTAAAAACTATGTTACATTTCACTTAAAAAAAAAGAAATACATTTATTTCAATACAAAACTATGTTACATTTATTTAGAAAATATGTTACATTTACAATAATTTGTTTTCATTACATAGGAGAGTGGTATTTTATGACAAGATTCACAAAATAGTAATTCCATTTGTATGTAGGTTTCCATTATTTCAGATGTAATTTCATGATGTTGTTTTTGAACATCGATTAATGTATAGTCTAAATCAGTAAATTTAAGATAACAGTCTTCACAAACCTTCATATTCGTTAATCCGTATGCAGACGATGTTTTTATTTCCCAATAAATATGATTGAAACATAACATTTCATTATTATAATCTGACGGAAGTATATACATTTGAAATATTTCTATATCTGATTTAATTCCATAGGATTCTGGACTAATACTCTTTAACCACATTTTATAATTAAGGTGTGACTGTGTATTTCCCTTAATTTTTTTATACTTCACTATGAGCGATTCCCATTGAATTTTATTATATTTCGGTCTTATATATTCCATTATAGATAATGGAAGCAACCCATTTTTACGTACACATGTTTCAAAATTTATCCAATTTTTAATATTTTTACAAACTTTCAATGAACAAATGTAAAATAAACTTTTCGGACTCAGGTTATAAATAGACTTTACTTCCATAATGAAAATAAAGATATGAAAAACGTGTTGCACAAGTTTATATACCCATCCAGCAAATTATGTATTCAACTATTGACATCCTGGTTACAGGTAAACATAAATTAAAAAATGTACACACACAAAAATAAAGTAAAAAAATCATTTTATTTACATAACCCATTTAATTATCATTACATAGGTGAGATTCACAAAAGATTATATAAAAAATGTACAGACACACACACACACACAAAAATAAAGTAAAAAAATCATTTTATTTACATAAACCCATTTAATTTTCATTACATAGGTGAGATTCACAAAAGATTATATAAAAATGAACACACACATATAAAATAAAGTAAAAAGTCATTTCATAGGTGAGAGGTTTTCACAATAAAGATTTTATACACACATTTGCCTTATACAATTTAATGGGGTATAGAAACACGAATCACACCAACAAATAATGATGTCGAAGAAATGGGAAAGTTCGTAAAAAGTCATATTATGCTCGTGATCTTTGAATAATTTGATTTTTGCTTTATACCCCATTTTTTCGAACTTTAATCGACAATTGTAGCATACTTTTTTCATGCTATATATATCTTTACCATGTTCATAATATTCTGTATAAATGCAGATTCTTATATCCTTTAGACCGTCGAAGTAATTAGGTATGTTCATTAATTTTAATTTACCGTCTAAAGGGATGAAACGCTCTAATGTATTTTCCCACAAATTTAGCCATGCGTAGTAGCCTATTTTACTCTTAATTATATTATTTTCTTGGTATACACTTAATTTGTTGCCGAAGATGTACTCTTTAATAAAATTAAAATTTATTTTTATATCTGCTAATAATGTAACAGGTAATAAACAATCACACTTCACCCCGTTTTCCAAGTCTGCATAATTACTGGCGAAAGCGCAAACATAGTAAATGCAAATATCTTTGAGAGATGCCACTTTTTTAAGATTTTCATCAAACGTTTCTTCAGAAAAAAGACTTATTGGTAACAAATTCATATTTGAACTTTTCAAACTAAAGTGTAGATTAAAAATGAGAACTCTTATAAAGATCCCACTCAATGCTACGCAAGTTCATGAAGGTTCATTGGTGTTTGCGTCGTATCCTGTTTTAAGCTATTAAAATTCAAATATCAAAAAGGAGAATTCCTTCGTAGATAAAAAAAGATATTTGCATATTATTGAAACAAACATCCGCAATGAGTTAAGATGAAGAAATAGCCACGAAAATAAATTACCTTATAATATAACAAAGAAGTTTCTTTGTTATAATGAATAAAAAATTTAAAACTAATTTGAAGGAAAAAATATCTTATTTCGATTAAATTAGTTTTTTCTATAATATATACAAAAATGGATTTATACGATAAAAACTATTTTGAAGGAAAAAAAAACTAATTTAATTGAAATAAGATATTTTTCCTTAATTAGTATATACTCATTTGCATATGTAAAAGTTGTAATTTTTAAAACTTGATTTGAATAAATTTATTCATTTTGTTAGAAAATCACGTTGACGCAATGACGCACTTTAGATTTTAAGAAAACAAGTTTAGGAATAAATTATGTTTCCTAAAGGTCAGCACTAGTTTGAAAATTATCTAAAAAACATGTTAT
The DNA here is from genome assembly GCA_929113105.1 of Agrypnus murinus. NCBI lineage: Eukaryota > Metazoa > Arthropoda > Insecta > Coleoptera > Elateridae > Agrypnus > Agrypnus murinus. The sequence continues at coordinate 57,288,042 of OV816024.1, forward strand.
ATTTTATTAATTAAATTTTTATAAAATGATAGCTAAATTTTTTTACTGTCAGGTTTTGCTAAGCAGATTGAATAATTTATAGTTGAAAAATAAATTGCGTGTCTTTTACGCATATTTATTATGTTAAACAGGATGTAGCTATTTTTTAAAAGGGAGGAGACTCAGTATATAAGAACAGTCATTTTTCTATTTATTTATCAGTTATCAGTTGTAATAAGTATATAAGTATTATTTATTTATCAAAAAAAAAATAAAATAATGTATTCCGAAGATTATAGCAGCGACGAAGAAGAGATGATTTTCAACAACAGTGATGATGTACACAGTGATAGTGAATTGCGGGAGAAATTCCGCAATTTTGTGAAAAATAGTAGTGGCAGTAAGTACTACTGTGTGATATCATATGAAGAGGAGCTTGAGTTGCCAGGGGGTGGCGTATTAAACGATTCACGAAATTACGTTACAACCCCCATCGAAGGCAACGAAGATTTCATCTTCGAGAAATTTTTTAAAATAATCAATAATTTTAAAAACAGAGTGGGGGTGTATATAACATCAATTAATTTTTATAGTACGTAAGTGAAGTGTAAATAATTAGTTTTAGTTTTTAAGTTTATGTAGATAGTTTTAAGTTTGTAATTGTTTGTGTTAATGTGATAGATTTATAATTAAATATTTTTTTAAAAATGTGTCCTGTTTTATTTTTCTTTGATATTAGCAACTAAAAGTTCTTAACCAATAAGAAATGATAGCCTCTCTCTCTATATAAGACGTTGCAAACATTTGCAGAGTGATAAAATAACACCGATCAGTTGTAGTTTAAGCATTTAAATTTTCTTGATGCAAGTTTTGAAAGATTTTTAAATGAGATGACTTTAACTATAAATTATCGTGAAAAATTTAACTAGTGATTAAAATAAGTTAAAATAGAGCTTACTAAGGTTTTATAGATGGATGATTTATATTGTTATGAGGTTATGCCAAACACATCAAAATTATTTAGAGTGAGTAAAAAAAAAAATAATTATAACAATTTAATAGCTCATATATATATATATATATATTTTTAGATACCTGAAGGGACACTTTATTGCTACGAATGCAAAAAATATTTTTGCTTTTGTTTTAAATCGATTAATAGACATCTAAAATACAAGAAACCTTTTAAATCTAGTAAAAAGATAATTATTCTAAGAACAAATTGTTAATCTTTTATTAATAAAAAACTTATTTATTGAATAGGTAAAAAGTAACTTATAATTATATGCTTTGAAAAGAAACAGGAATAGCAACAGACGTCAAAGTTCTCGACCAATAAGAAATGAGTCTCTCTCCTATATAAGTAGATGAAATATTCACAGGTTGATAATATAATATCAAGCAGTCGCTTGTATTTAAAGTGAATTACTTTGTTTTAAAAGAAGTATAAAATGTCATTTTTGAAAAAATTAAATCAGATTGGTGCTCTTAAAACCATTAAAGAAAAGGTCTGTACAAGTAAACTACCTATTGGCTCAAAACATAAAGTGTTGAAATTAAAAAGTGGAGTATCCAGTTCAGGATTTAGATATATTTTTGCAGAAATAGAACTTGGAATTTTATTTTTTCCAAAACGTTTGGTGAAGGCCTTAGATGAAAAGAGTCTTGAAGAATTGCGTAAGAAAGAAGACTTAGTTATTTTATATAAAGGTAATGTAGAAAGAATGTGAAAATGTTAATATTATTTTAATTTTATTTTTTTTCTTTTTGTTAAAGGTCAAGAAAATATAGGAACCCAACATGAAACGCCTATTTTAAGGTTTATTTCTAAATCTGAAAATATTAATTCGGATAGCGATACAGATGATGATATTGAATGTCTTCAGAACCAATACCAATGCGCCCAAGATTTATCAAAAATTGATGTTCAAGAAATTTTTGATTTGATTCCATCTCAAAAACGTAAGAGCAATCAGCAAAATTCTAACAAGCGTATGCGAAGAAATTAGTAAGTTATTTTATTTTATAAATTTCTATGTTAGTTTTTTATCGTATAATAAATTTCATATTATATATTTTAGTTTTTATCTTATAATGTCTGAATTAACAAGTAGTAATTTTATTTTTATAAATTTCTATATTAGTTTTTTTTATCGTATAATAAATTTTATATTATATATTTAGTTTTTTTATCTTATAATGTCTGAATTAACAAATAGTATAATAAAAAAATTAAGAGAGGTTTATCATATTTTTAAAACTAAAAGGGGAATAACTAATATTGAATCATGGCTTAAATTATGCAAAAATCAAGAACAACTTTTACGAAAACAAATTCGAAACTTTAATTCAGTTGGTAAACGCAAGCAGTTAGAAACATTTCTTTGTCATTTGAAGAAACTTAAGTTAGATTTTAAAAGATTATCTATCAACTTTAATAGAAATAATAACAATAATAATAGAAGTCAACGTGTTAAATGGGAAAATTATAAATCAGCATTTAAAAGTAGAATATCCTCATCAGTTATTCATAATTTACAACCGGATGAATTAGATTTAAATTTTTTTCTTCAAGATGCATATTTTCTATTAAAAATTAGAATAAAAAATGTATTTAGAAAACTTAAACGTTGCTTTAAAATGAACACTTCCCTTTGCTGTGAATTTGAGAAAATGGTTATAAATTCAAAAGATTCTAGTGTCAGCTATATTACAGAAATGAAATATTTCAATACTAAAAATGTTTATATAGTTGATTCAGATTTAACAGTAACATCTGAATGGTTTCATTCAAATATTTCAGATTCTCTATTAAATCAAGTTAGTGAATTTTCTATAAATGGTTCCGGTTGGACTTTAAAAGAAATAATTCATCTTTGTGTAAATTTTAATTCATGCAATACAGCATTTATTGCCGGGTCAGGAGGTTTCATTGAACCTCCAATTCAAATAAAAAATAAACAAGCTATTATAAACTTGCCTAGTAACAATCATGATTGTTTTTTTAATGCTGTTGTTAGTAGTATTTGCAAACCAAATGGTAAACCTAATCGATTATCATCTTATCCGAATTACAAATCAATTTTAAAAACTGATGGCTTAAAAGTTCCTATATCTTTAAATCAAATTTCAAAATTCGAGAAATTAAATGAGATTTCTATTAACGTTTATATGTTAAAGCTTAAACGAGGTAAATACACTGTGGTTCCATGTTATTTGACAAATCATGTATTAAATCAACATGTGAATTTATTAATGCTAGAAGATAATTATGTAGACGAAATTGACGAAATTGATGAAATTGACGTTAATTCAGTAGAATTACTAAATAAAAAAATATCTGATAATGATGTAAATATAGAACCTAAAGCTCATTTTTGTTATATTAAAAGTTTATCGAGATTAATTAGCTCACAGGTTAATAATCATCAGAAGAAATTAATGATATGTAATAGATGTTTGCAATATTTCTATAAAAAAGATGCATTAGAAAAACATTCAGAATATTGTAGAGAATTAAATTCATGTAAAACTGTTTTACCTAATAAAAGTAAAAGATGGATAGAATTTGAAAACTATAAAAATAAATTAAACGTTCCATTTGTAGTATATGCCGACATAGAATGTTATTTAAAACCTGTTTCAATTAACAAAACAAAATGTAAAACTACAAAATATCAAAAACATAAACCTTTTAGTATAGGATATTATTTTCATTGTATTTTTGATAACAGTTTATCATATTTTAAACAGTATAGAGGTCATGATTGTGCTACTTGGTTTATAGGAGAACTTGAAAGTATTTCTGAATTTTGTGCTATTTATTTCAAGAAGAATGAGCCAATAAATATAGATACGATACCGCTAAATGATCCTGCTGTTATTTGTCATATATGTGAAAAACCGTTTACAGCGACTGATAGAATATGTAGGGATCATGATCATCTTTTATCAAATTTCAGAGGGTATAGCCATTCAGATTGTAATTTGCATTTTAGATTACAACCCATAATTCCAATACTGTTTCATAATTTCAGTAATTATGATTGTCATTTTATAATAAAAGAGATTGCGTTAGGATTTGAAGGTAAAGTTGATTTAATTCCGTTGAATAATGAAAAATATATCTCAGTTATAAAAACGTATAAAGATACAAGAATTAAACTTCGTTTTATCGATTCATTTAGATTTATGAATTCATCTTTAGATAAATTATCTTCTTTTCTAAAACCTAGTGATTTTATCATTCTTAAACAAATGAATCCTGATTTGAATGATGAGCAATTAAAATTTTTAATGCGAAAAGGTGTTTTCCCCTATGAATTTGTTGATAGTTTAGAAAAATTAAATGAAACATCACTTCCGGACATTAATAAATTTTATAGTTCGTTAACATGTACTAATATTAGTCAAGATGATTACAATCATGCTCAAGATGTTTGGTCAAATTTCAAAATTAAAACATTAGGTGAATACAGTGATTTATATTTGAAAACTGATATTTTACTTTTAGCAGATGTATTTGAAAATTTTAGAAAAACGTGTAAGGATATTTTTGAATTAGATGTCATGCATTATTATACAATTCCAGGATTTGCTTGGGATGCTGCGTTAAAGAAAACAAAAATACGTTTAGAACTAATTACAGACGTAGATATAGCTTTATTCATTGAAAAGGGTATTAGAGGAGGAATTTGTCAGGTATCTAAAAGATATAGTGAAGCTAATAATCAATATATGACAAAATATGATCCTTCGAAACCATCAGTTTACTTGATTTACTTAGATGTAAATAATTTATATGGAGCTGCTATGCGTGAATCTTTACCTTACGGAGATTTTCAATGGCTTGCTCAGGATGAAATAGCTAATTTAGATATTTTAAATATTCCTGATGATAGTGAAAATGGTTATATATACGAAATTGACATAAATTATCCGGAATCATTACACGATTTTCACTCAGATTTTCCCCTATGCCCCGAAAATAGAATACCACCTAACTCTAAATATAACAAGTTGATGTTAACTCTTTATAATAAAGAAAAATATATTATTCATTATCGAAATTTAAAACAATGTCTTTCACTTGGTCTTATTATTACAAAGATTCATCGTGTTTTAAAATTTAAACAGAAACCTTGGCTAAAAGATTATATTGATTTAAATACGGATTTACGAACAAAAGCTGATAATGCATTTAAAGTATATTTTCATAAACTGATGAACCTGTCTGTGTTTGGGAAAACTATTGAAAACGTTAGGAAACGACGTATAATTAAATTGATAAGCAAATGGGAGGGTAGATATGGAGCTGAGTATTATTTATCAAAACCAAATTTTCATAGTCGTACAATAATTTCAAAAAAATTAGTATCTATTGAAATGAATAAAACTGAAGTAATTTTAAATAAACCTATTTACGTAGGTATGTCAATATTAGATATTTCCAAAACTTATATGTATGATTTTCACTATAATTATATGAAAAAAAAATTTAAAAATTTCAGACTTTTATATAGCGACACTGACTCTTTTATTTATGAAATTATAAATGATAATATTTATTTTGCAATAAAAGAAGATATTCATAAATTTGATACAAGTGATTATAAAAAAGATAATATGTTTTCTATACCTTTAGCTAACAAAAAACAAATCGGTTTAATGAAAGATGAAATGTGCGGAGAAATTATGACTCATTATATAGGCTTAAAAGCTAAGATGTATAGTGTAAAGGTAAATGACCTAGATAAAATTAATAAAGTCAAAGGAATTGTTAAGAGTGCTATTAAAAAGAAATTAAATTTTGATAGTTTTTATTCTGTTTTAAAAAGAGGGAATTCTATAAATTGTAAACAAAATTCAATTCAATCAGTCAAACATAAGGTATATACTACATCACAATTAAAGCTTGCATTAAATAATTTAGATGATAAACGATTCATCTTGAAAGATAACATAAATACGTTACCATGGGGACATTATAAGTTAAAAAAATAATAAAAATGTAACATAGTTTATAATTTTAGAATAGAAAATGTAATATAGTTTTTAATTTTAGAATAAAAATTAATTCTTTCCGATTTACTAAAAATGAAAACATAATTTTGTATTGAAATAAATGTATTTCTTTTTTTTTTGAGTGAAATGTAACATAGTTTTAAATTTTAGAATAAAAATGAAATAAATGTATTTCTTTTTTTTTGAGTGAAATGTAACATTGTTTCTAATTTTAGAATAAAAATGAAAACATAATTTTGTATTGAAATAAATAATTTTTTATCTGAAATGTAACAGTTTTAATTTTAGAAATAAAAATGAAAATATAATTTTGTATTAAAAATAAATGTATTTCTTTTTGAATTAATATAAATGCTTAATAAATATTTTAAATGATTGTTCTTTCTTTTTTCTAATCATAATATTCAGAAACGTTTGCAAGAGTAGTACTAATTATGAGTGAAGAAGTAATTAAAATAAATCGACGAAATATTAGATTAACCTTAAAATTATTAAGAAAAAGTAAGGATAATAAAAGTGTTACTGTGGGGGCAAAGAGACATTTAGAAACAAAATTAGTAAATTTACGAAGAGAACAAGCTCAAATAAAAAATGTTAAATTGGGGTCTAATTTAAATATTAATAATAATATATCGTCAGTAAATAATAAACGTATTCACTGGAAAGATATAGAAAGTGCTTTTAAGAAACGCATTCGAACTGGGGCTGTGATCAATCAAAATCATAATGATATTCAATCATTTTTTGAGGATGCTTTCTCATTAATTTATAAACGAATTAAAAATGCTATTAGAAAATTTGATATTTTGAAAGTCAATTTTACATTTTGCGGTGATTATTCAAAGGTAAATAGTAATATGGAAGAGATTGAAGGTACAACTTATAAAAAATTTTTTAATACTAAAAATTATCAGCTTGTTAAAAATAGTAATATTAAAGAAATGTATAAAGCTGTATTAGATGAAATAACAAATCAAATGTCAGAATTTGAACAGTCAGGTAGTGGTACTACTTTAACAGCTATAAATTATTTATCTGTAAATATGATGAAAACAAATATATTAGGTCATTGACATTGAGGTGAGGTGGGGTGATAATAATAAATTAAGAATAAACTTATTATTCTATCACAATCAAAAGTAAATTCATGAGTTCATTATGTATACTTCAAAAACAATAATTGCTCCTAACTGTTTCTTAAGATTGATGGTTATTGTAAGTACTGTAACATCGAAACCAATTCAAGGAGATGATTTCGATTCATCTTTTAACTCACAACATTTCCTAAACGGAACAACATCCCTCGAAAGATCTCGAGAGAATAGTAATATACGTGTACATTATAATGAACCTGAACATGAATCAGTTCCGATATTTAATTATTCAAATGCATTTAATCGACGTCATTTTAATCGAAAGCAACAGAACTTACAATCATTAACAACTCAGTCGCTGAGTGATGATTATAGCTCATATCCTATTAATAATAGAGAAACTAGTACTAAATCTTCTCATAAAAAATTAAGTGAAGTTGAAACTAATAAAAACGACTGTAAACAGGAATGGAATGAGTATGACGATCTGATGGATAAATACGCTGTGATGGAAAATGATTTAAAAACGATGCGTGTTAATCATGATTTTACTCTATTACAACTTGAACAAAGTAAATCTGAAGTAGAAAATTTGCAAAAAACATTAAATTCGACAAAAGTTTCTTTAATCTCATGTAGACGTTTCTGCGGTCAATCATTATAGAAGTAAATATGTTAACATTAAAGGAAATCGTTGAGATACCTGTTGCTATATTAAAAAAAAATTTTAAATCTGATATTGCTCGTAATTTTAATCATTTACCGGAATGGATGCAGAAAGAGCTTCGCGATTATCAATATTGTCAATGTGTGCAAAGAACGACAGGGGACGTAGTGGATGGACCTCCACCATTTAAGATAAATTGCAATCGTTGTTGCTCCACTCATTCATCATGTCTCTAGAAGCAACTGTTCTGCCTTATCTAATCTTAGCGTTAGTGCAAAATAATACATTGTACGTATATAATCCAATATCTGTAATACGTGAATGTTATATGTGCATTGACTTTTCTAATAATTATACAAGTGTGAATAAAAGTTGTGAATGGCCTCATGAATGGACTAATATGAAGTTAACAAGCATCAATCAAAATAGTGCTTTTACATTTGCAAATAATCTTACAAAATATAAAGGCAATAATAAGTCTTTGCTTTATTTTAGAATTAGGTATTATTATGCTAAAAGTAATAAATCATTTAATGCATACTTTGAAAGTGGATGGCATCGTTTGTTATGGGATTTTAAAAATCATGAAGTAACTCACTTATCAGACTTAACAGTTAACGATGTAATGATAAACTCAATTCTATTATTGTATTTAGTTTCAATTATATTAGTAGAAATAACTGTAGTAAGTTCTTACATTATATACCGTCAATTCAAATATCAAATAGATTATTAAGTAACGCTCATGCGTATTACATATTTTAAAGTTATATATATATATATATATTAGAAAACTATAAATATTTTAGTTTAGTACTCCTTAGTTAGTAGTTAAAAATGGATTTCAAGAGAAACGATAGTTATAATTATCAAGACTGGGAAATGTTTACTCCAGAACAAGGTAAAAAAAATATATATATATTAATGAAAATAAATAATCTAATATAATTATTTCTTTCTTAGAAGAGATAAATGGTTATTTATCTCAACTTCCTCCTCCGCCTACTAATTATGCATCAACATCAACGGTTCCTGAAGTAGTTAGAATAGAAAAAAATGATACAGAAAAAGTTCAATTACTCGTTAATACGTGTTACCCATTACATACTATTTCAAAAGATGATATATGGAGTGATCATATTCATTCAGCACATGTTGGAATACATCCCTTCGATTCGGACTTTGAAACATTTATAAAACTTGAATGTGTAAGTAACATATGTAAGAATAATGAAATTTTACTTAAATGTAATTTATGGGATGAGATATATGATATACGATTGGAGAATAAATTTAGACGTTTTTTCGATAATAAACGCTCACAAGAGGAAGATGAAGAAATGGAGGATACTGCAGGAAAGAGGATGACAGTAAAAACTTGTTTCGAAACCTTAAGATTAGAATTTAGAAAAGATTACTATAATAAATGTGCTAATTATGTAACAATTCGATATAAACAGTCATTTATCTGTATGAAAGCTGATGAATTCTCTCATTTATTGAATCTTGTTCCGCTAATTAATCATATTCGTCGCAGTTTAACATATACAGCTTTTTCCCAATTTTACTACAGTTGTATTAATTCGATAGCAGAAGCATTAAAAATTGAAAGAAATTATAATCGTGTACCAATTAATAAAGATACAATTTTATTTAATGCACAAATGTTATGTATACATTCCATGTTAAATCAATACACTCCTCATGGTTTATTCTATCAAATGTTATTAGAAATTACATCATTTTACCCTACTAGAATGGTTGAAGATGTTCAAAGAGAAATAATACACTTTCAAGGTACCTTCTCATCATCATCCGATCAACATCATCAAGAAGACGGAGAGAAAGAAATTTATTCAAAGGAAGTGTTTGTTTAATCGTTTAAAAGACTTTCTTTCAAAGTTAGAACTCTTAAAATATGATTTAAGTATGTATGATATGAAAAATAAAATATGTAAACAATTATCTTATTTAACAATAGATGATAAGATGAATTATAGTTGAAAAATAAAATATGTGTCAATTATCTTATTTTTGATGTAATGATTAGTTAATAAGATGCATTTATATTGATTCAATAAATTTATATTTAACATGAATTGTTTTTTTTATTTCTATAAGTAAAAGTATAAATAAATCTACACAGGGGAAGTAGCTCAGTAAATGTTAATTTATGGTGGAGAAGGTTTCGTTAATAAGCTTATAAATAAGCTGCCTTTTGAGGTTCATATTCCTACCTATCAGTTCTGTGGTCCAGGAACGAAACTTCAAAAACGATTGTTACGTGGTGATAAGGGAATTAATTCTTTGGATAGAGCTTGTCGAGACCACGATATTGCATATGCTAAATACAACGATTTGATTAGCAGACATAAAGCTGATAAGGAATTAGAAGAAGCAGCTTGGAGACGTGTTAAGGCTAAAGACGCATCACTATCGGAGAAAACTTCTGCTTGGGTAGTAACTAATATGATGAAAGGAAAACAGAAATTAGGAATGGGGTGTGTAAAAAGAAGAACAAGGAACAAAAAAATTTCATTTAAGGGAGGGGTGTTAAAGAAATTAGCAAAAAGTGTTTTACATGCAAGCAACAGTAGCGGAGGAAAAGAGTTAGTAAAGTATGCTGTAAACGCTGCTAAGAAGATAATTAAGGGTGCTGGAGGAAGAAAAAAGATAAAAGTACCCAGAATAATTCCTGTGCCAAAAGAAGGTGGTATTCTACCTCTTCTCCCTATCCTCGCTGCACTTTCAGCAGCGGGGTAAGTATAATTATATTATAATATTATAATATAATATTATAAAACTTTATTATAGAGCGATTGCGGGAGGAGCCTCAGGAATTGCTAAAGCAGTTAATCAAGCTAAAGATGCAAAGAAACAATTAGAGGAAGGTATACGTCATAATAAATCAATGGAAGCTATAGCTATAGGTAAACAGCGAGCAGGAGGAAATGCTTTGTATTTGAAACCATATAGAAAAGGAGGAAGTGCTCTATTCCTAAAACCCTATAGAAAAAACTCAAAAAACTAAATAACTTGCCTCGGAGACCGCTTAATGATCTTGATTTAAGAAAATACGCAAAAAATATTCCTTACTTTCGCGGTGTATTTATGAGAAACTCATTACCGACGAGTCCTCCTCATAGAATGGAGCGAGGCATCGTAAATTTAGATGATGTAAATGGACCCGGTACGCATTGGGTAGCATATAGAAAAAATAACAAAACTGTCTTGTATTACGATCCATTTGGTGATTTAAGACCGCCTAGAGAATTAGTAAAGTATTTTAGTAATTGCAACATCTACTATAATTACGAACAGGAGCAAGATTTTAATACATACATTTGTGGTCATTTATGTTTACAATTTCTGTATAAAAAAGACATTTCAATTCAAAATTAATCAATCATGACACGATCGTTATCGGTGTGCGGTTTCGGAAACGTTTTTTCAACTGGTCCTATTTTTCCGAAAATTAAATTCGATAGTAATTATCATTATTCAGTAGGTTTAATCAGTTTATTTACATGTAATTCAGTACGAAATATATATCCTGGAAATAATAAATTCTATTTTGGAGATAAGGAAATAACCATTGAGTCTGGAAGTTACGAAATAGAAGAAATCTACAATTATATAAAAAATCAAATTAGTAGTGATTCAGAAAAGGGAGATTTATTGTTAAAAATCAAACCTAACATTAATACTGGAAACTGTGAAATCGAATCAACTCAAAAAATAGATTTCACCAAACCTGATAATATAGGTTCTTTATTAGGTTTTGATAATAATCGTGTATTGGAAGCTAATAAGAAATACGTGTCTGATAGAAATGTGAATATTCTTTCTACACCAAATATATTTATTGATACAAACATCAGTGGTGGTGCATACAGAAATAATCAACCGTGTCATTACATCTACGAGTTTGGTTTATCTGTCCCGCCAGGATACGTAATTAACATTAATCAAATAGATACGACTTATTATCCTTTAATCGTAAACGAATTTGATAATTTAACAGTACGTTTAGTTGATTATAAAGGAAATCTAGCAAATATTTCTGAAGACACATATACTAGCATAACTGTAGCATTTAAACGAGAAGATGCTATTAAATCTGAATGAAGATGGGTATAAAAGTACATCGTTAGTAGCACAATCTTCTATCAGTCGCCGTAAACGAATGCGAGCAGTCATTCCTCTGTCAATAAGTGATATAAGGTTCCTTGAATCTCTAGGATATAAAGTTTTACGACAACGACTACGTCATGGCACCTAAAAGGTATAAAAAAGTCAATGCAGATAACAACGGAGTACAATATTCTAAAAAGTTAGTTTCTAATCTCCCTAATAAATTGGATGTGTTTAAAACACCTTATTTCAATGAATCTATAACGAAAGAAGATTTTTATACCTACCTCCCATTTACTCAGAATTTTAATCACTCCGACAGTATTCGCATAGAAATTCAAAGTTCAGACAGCATTATAGCACTTTATGACAGCTACATACATATTAAGGGGGCTTTTGCGTTGAAACAGGCTGGAAAAATATATCAAATTACTAATAATTTCACTCATTTTTTGTTTGAAGAAATTCAATTAATATTAGGTAGTAATCAAATCGTTGATATTTGTAAACAACCTGGTATAGTAAGCACGATACTGGGTCTTGCATCACATACTAGAGAAGATCGAGGATTAGGATGTACAGGATGGAAAATATTAATTGAAGAAGATGAAAATGTTACTTCGAATTTTCGCTTTTCATGCTGTATTCCACTGAATAAGATCTTCGGATTTGCTGATGATTATAGAAAAGTTATAGTTAATATGCGTTGTGAATTAGTTTTGATTCGATCTAAAAATGATTACAATTGTTATAATAGTGCTGTTGGTGAAACAGGTACTGATATTGATTTCAAAATAAACAAAATATCTTGGGAAGTTCCTCATATTCGACTGGGTGACGAAGCGAAATTACATTTAATGGATAATTTACGATTGAATCCTTATATAGTAATACCATTTAGACAATGGGAATTACATGAGTTGCCTGTATTTGGTACTGCTAAAACACAAGTGTGGCGTATAAAGAACTCGAATGAATTAGAAAAACCTCGCTGGATACTAGTTGTACTGCAGGGGAATGTTCAAGGGAAAAGAAGTGGTGATGCTTGTGAATTTATGCACTCAGATATAACAGATTTAAAGGTATACTTGAATTCACAAGCTTTTCCCTATCAACGAATGAATTTAGATTTTGAAAATAATGAATATATACAAGCCTATCTAAATTATAAACATTTCCGAGAAGGTTACTACGGAATGGAAAGAAAAGATTCTATCGATAAGTGTTTACTTAATTATAGTGATTTTAAGGATTATCCAGTATTCGTGATTGATTGTACGAGACAGCAGGAAACTGTAAAAGATGCTGCTGTGGATATAAGACTCGAATTTGAATCTTCTCGTCAATTTACTGCGACAACTAAAGCTTATTGTTTAATTTTACACGACACTTTGATGGAATATAATCCCTTTCAAGAAACTGTAACTAGATATGTGCATGTGTAGTGTGTGAACAATGAAAATTGTTAAACAAAAACAAACATTATCCATTCTAAATTTAGATGATGACATTGGCATTATAATCGATAAAAAAAGACATGGTGATTTATTACCGTCTACATGTAGAGTTATAGTAGCAGGTACATCAGGATGTGGCAAGACTAATGTTGTAATATCTCTGTTAATTCATTCTAATGGTTTACGATTTAAAAATTTATATATTTACTCGAAATCGTTATTTCAACCGAAATACCAGTTTTTAAAACAAGTCATTATATCAATTAAAGGTATGGGATATTACGAGTTCAATGATAATGAAAACGTTATTTGTCCTAGTGAGGCAAAAGGAGATTCCGTTTTCATATTTGATGACATAGCTTGCCATAACCAGCATAAGATTAAACAATACTTCAGCATGGGACGACACAAGCAAATCGATTCATTCTACTTATGTCAGACTTATGCAAAAATACCAAAACACTTGATTAGAGATAATGTTAATTTAATTATTCTTTTTAAACAAGACGATTTGAATTTGAAACATGTTTTCGATGATCACGTTTCATCCGATATGAATTTTAATCGATTTAAAGACATCTGTTTAATGTGTTGGAGTAAAGATAAATACGGGTTTTTAGTAATTAATAAAGAATGTTCCTTAGATGCTGGACGTTACCGAAAAGGATTTGATTCGTATATAAACTTATAAAACATTACTAGATTACATCATTCGTCTAAAAATAACATAATGACTACAACGTCAGATAACCTTAAACGAAAACTTGTAGAAGTTAGAAAGGCTATGAGAAAAAAATTTGCATATTTTAAACAAGATAAAGCGCAAGCTGAACGAATTTACCATACTACGCACCATCAGATTATTGACCCTTTACAAGATATTGTATCATCCTTAGATAAACAGCAGCAAAAAGTAATTCAACCTGTTAATATTAAAAAGGAAAAAGTGGAAAACGAACTTAATATTAAAAAGGAAAAAGTGGAAAACGAACAGGAAGAGGAGAAAACTCAATTAGAAGATGCAAAGCAAAATAAACTATCTGATGATATTGAATTACAATTAGAAAATTATCATGACTTACCACAACATTATGCTAGACTATTACTACAAAAAGAAAAACAAAATATCGACAGAACTAGATATGGAATTCGTTATGATATTAACAAAAATAAGTGGACGTTGGGAAAATCAACTATTCTAATTAAAGGGAAAGATATTGTAGTTAAAAATAAACGATTTACAGGTACGCCTGGTTTATTCGATTTGCTTACTTTTAAAGAGGTTATTGATCCGAAAAGGATTGATATTATAAAATATAGAGAATTAATTGTTCTTACAAACGCACATCGAAAAGAATATTCTATTCGAGGAAAAATAGTACCTGCTAATCATTCGAAATATCAGGACATTTTAAAACCATTCTTTACAAAAATTAAAACAAACACGGGTGCAGGAATAAATAATACGCGACGAAAATTAACATTTAAAAAGTTAAACCGGAAACCTATAGAGTTCGTATATTGGAACACACCTTCAGAATTAATTAAACGTCTTCGTATATTATATGCTGCTAAACAAGCTGGGAACAACAGCGAACAAAACAGAAATGAAATTCATTCTATTATTTCAGAATTGAAAGAGGAAGGTTTAATAAAATAAAATAGTTAGTTTGTCTTAATAAATATTAGTTTAGTTCTCTCCCCGGAATGGAAACTGTTGATCTCTTTGGTAGACCTTTACTTGGCGGTCTTAAAATGAAAGGACCGCCTGGTATAGGTTTTAAATTAACTAATGAGGGGAATTTTGATGTAGAGAATAAACGCATTACTAATGCTGCTTGTCCTCTCGATGATAATGATCTCGTTATTAAAAAATCTGTTTTAATGATATCTGATGATAATAATACGGTAGATGTTAAGAAAAAACGATTAATTCAAGTTAACGACCCGATTGATGATTACGATGGATGCAATAAAAAATTCATTGAACAGCACACACTTAAAACTAAAAAAGATATCTTATCTAAGTGTTTAGGACTAGCAGATGTAAAAGATGCTTATACTGCTAAAAGTAAAAGAATTTCTAACGTGGGGGAAGCGATAAATGCGAACGATGCAGTAACCAAACGATATTTTGAAACTAGAGCTATAACGTTAAATGCACAACGTCATTTTAGTGCAGAACAAAAACGAATATTATCTGTTGGTTATCCTATAGATTTGCATGACGGAGCGACAAAATCATATGTAGATTGGAAAATTGAAGAATTAACATTAGAAGGATTTGATGCTAAAAATAAACAAATTACTAATGTAGCTAACCCTTTAAATGCAACTGACGGAGTAAATAAAGCATATGTTGACAAACTATTTCAAAAATCTGATGTTATCGATGCTTTTCGCGTGACTATTAAAGATATGAAAGAAGAAACAAAACTTATAAAAGCCTGTTTTCTTGAATTAACCGAAACAACAAGATTTCTTATTAAACTTTATAATGATCTACAACGTCATTTTGGACTGAGTACTTCTGAATCTGAATCCTACGACATAAGTAAACTAGTTTCTCTATACAACATTATAAAACCTATCGATACACAAATCAATCCGTCAACTTCATAATGAGTGATAAAAAAAGAGACGTTGTTAACGAATTACATCGTAATGCGAGAAAGAATTTTAAACGACGTAAAACGACCGTTTTAAATTATAATGACCTGTTCCAAATTGATATTGCAGAATTTATTCCTTACGCTAAAATAAATAAGGGATATCGTTATATTTTATTAATGATAAATTGTTATTCTAAATATTTATATGCGCGTCCATTGAAAACTAAAAATGGAAAAGAAGTAACGAGGCAAATGCAAAATATTTTAAATAGTAAGGATGGTGTTATTCCAAACAATCTTCAATCTGACAATGGAAAGGAATTTTACAATAAACATTTTAAACTATTAATGAATAAGTATAATATTAATCACTATTCAACCTTTAGTATTATAAAAGCGTCAATGGTTGAACGCGTAATTAGAACAATAAAAAATAAACTTTATAAACAGTTTAGTTTACAAGGAAATTACAAATGGTATAATATCCTTCAAAATGTTATCCGAGAATATAATAAACAAAAACATTCGACAATTGGTATGCCTCCTGCTAATGTTACAGAAAAAACAACTTTACCAGTTTATAATAATCTTAAAATTGCTGGAAAAAGTAAACTTAAAGTGGGTGATGTTGTTCGCATCACTAAATATAAGACTGTGTTCTCAAAGGGCTTTACACCTAATTGGAGCACAGAACTGTTTCGTATTATTAAACGTCAAATCACTGATCCCGTAACATTCCTCTTAGAAGATATGCATGGAAATCCGATTAAAGGAGGTTTTTATGAACTTGAATTACAGAAAACTAAACATAATAACGTATACTTAATTGAACGTGTTCTTAAGAAGAAGCCTGGAGGGCAAATTTATGTCAAATGGCTTGGAATAAATGAAAAAAGCTGGATCAATTCAGCTGATATAGTTTAGTTTATAAGATTATAATTGTATTAGTATTATAAATGTATACTAGAAATAAAAATGTATAATTAAGTTATTAATAAATATAATGTACACTAGAATTAGCATATACTATTAATTAATTATAAATAACTACTTATTTTTAAATATGTATATTATTAGTCAATAAATAGCTTTAAGGAACTTTTTTTTGTGTTATTATTTAAATCCTCATTTACATTCATGGCATAATCCTTTGCGCCTCATTACATATTCAAACCGCTGACGTACTTTTCCTTCAAAATACCTTCTATCTCTCTCTAGCGGCGGCGGTAATCAAATATGGAATATCAAATATGGGCGTGCAGTCACATATGGCCTCATTAATATTTAGAATAAAATGGCGAGCAAATATGGGCGGTCAGATAGCACATATGGACTCATTAATATTCATAACCCACACTCATGGGCGGTGCGGCAACGCCCACTGTCAACTCTTACCTCCGTCTTACCTCAGAATCTCCTCGTCACAGGTCATCACCCTCTCTTCACCGCACTTCGTCTCTCATCACTGTCCTCGTACCGGCTTTGCCTTCACTACTATTATAATTACAGGATTTATGTAAATTGAGACTTGCCCTTTCATTATTTGTTTCTGTAATATGAGCATTCAAGGTGTACCGCATTTTACTTTAAGTGGAATTTAAAGTTTAAACCGATTAAATATTGTCTGTCTGCGGCTGTACTTTGCAATTATATGTAAAGAAGCTTAGAGAAGTTGAATCTTTCGTTGAAATTGAAAATGTTAAAGTATTTAGAAAGAAGAAAAATTATAAAATCCGTACCACTATTTATTACTACTCTGAGGAATATAAAAATATTATTTCATATTTATAATGTTAAACAATTTACTAATTGTTTGGCTACTTTATTAATTGTTCGGTTACTTTGTTGATTCTTTGCTACTAAAAAAAGTTTCCATTTAAAGGTTTAAAGATAATTTAAAGCGTTATTAAATAAATAAATTATTTAGTAGTTTCTTTCGTTATTCTGTTATTCGAAGAAAGTCAAAGTCTGTAGGTAACATTTCCAAATTAGAAAAGACAAGTGAACATGTATAAACCTTCCAAAATACCATGTAGGATGTGAGACCGGAACATGGAAAAATGGATATAGGTATGGTCTATATCCTTGTTCGTGATATTAGACTTCCTGATTTCGATGGAGGAGAATAAATAAATCGCACGCAATATATATTTACTAGTTCTAGCGAAATGTAGGGCAATGTTTAGAAAGGAGAATTCTTACAAACAAAACTTTAAGAATTGAAAACTAGTAAAAGATTTTTCAATTTGATGCGATTGTTTAATTTGTTTTAATAATAATGTTTATGCGTATTTGTTTAATTTATTTAACCATTTTTCAAGTTAGGTCAGTAACGTAAAATTAAATATACTAATAAATTGTAGATATACAACTTAACAAAATAAAGCTTTTCCAAAATGGTTCACAGTCTAATAATGCATGTAAAACTACGTAAACAGGTAATGTTCGATATTATCTTTTGTTCATCTTTCATGGTTTTCCTTATATTCTCATATTGGGTTCGTAATATTCTACCATTAGCGGTTAATTTGTCATTATTTTAATTTCCATTCCTGAGAGTGGAAGTGTGGATTACGCAAATCTCAGAAACTGAAGCTTTGAGCAACTTCATAGGAAGTGGATTTTGGAAGCACAACTGCCTTTTTAAGAATTCCCTTAATTAAACAAGAGATTTGTTATGTTTATTATGTCATCTCAGAAAACTTTTTCTAATGAAGTAATACCTTTTATTTATAGGGAAACACTACCAGCTTTGATATGTACAAAAATATTTCATCGGTGTTGAAGTGAATTTACCTACTATAGTATATTCCATCGTGCGACGTTTTATTGAATTCTCCTCACCATTGCAGCGTTTTCTGATTATAATAATAATAATAATAATAATATTTTTATCCACTCAATCAATTACAGAGTGAAACATACTTAAGTAATTACAATTATAAATTGGCATAAGATGAATCAAATGTGAATTCGTTAACTTAATATAAAGAAAAAAGTAAGTTATAAATAACACAGCCCCACAAAAAAATAAATGTTCTGATTTGGGAACGCGACTATAGTATTCGGATGCACTTTTCGACGCTGAAACCGAATCCGACCTCAGAAAAGCACATATACCCTCAAAATCTTGCGCTAGAGCCAAAAACAACCCCCAAATGGTGTAAAACACTCCTGGCATATGATGACAATAAGTACATACAAAAAATGGTTGAAACCCGCAAGTGTTTTGTATTTGGAAATTAACCTATGGTATATGCCCTACTCTCTGAGGGTGTTAAACCACCTCAAAATGGGTCAAAAACACCACTTAGATCAAAATACAATAAATACATGCAAAAAATTATTGAAAACCGCAAATGTCTTATTTTTGGAAATAGACCGTTGGTATATGGACAAGAACCCTCCTCCCTGAGGGGGATAAACCACCCCAAAATAGGTTAAAGCCCTCCGTTAGATTAAAATATAATAAATACATGCAAAAAATGATTGAAAACTGCAAATGTTTTCTATTTGGAAATAGACTTCTGGTATATGGCCAAGAACCTTCCTCCCTGAGGGGGTTAAGCCACCCTAAAATGGGTCAAAACCACCCCTTAGATCAAAATACAATAAATACATGCAAAAGATGATTGAAAACGGCAAATGTTTTGTTGTTGGAAATAGACCTCTGGTATATGACCAATACCAACCCCTTTATAGGATACCCCTTTAAACCACCCCAAAATAGGGTATAACCATTCCTTATATCAGTGTTACAATAAATAGACGCCCTCAAAATAAAATACATGCAAATAAATAGAGGCAAATAAAATGTATGCAAATAAATCCAGGCAAAGAAAACGCATACAAATAATTACATGCAAAAAAATTTATTTAATGCAACCCTGTTAATCCTCTAGTCTCTCGATTTGTGATATCTCTTCCTTTTATTTTCAAACGATCTGCGTACTGGCTGCACAATACTACAAAGAAATCATTACAGGTTTGTTGGAGAATTATAAAAAACTAGGTTGTAATATGAGTGTGAAGTTACATTTCCACCATTCTCACCTTGACTACTTTCCATATAACTTAGGGGATTACAGCAAAGAACAAGGGGAAGGGTTCCACTAAGATATGAAAGAAATGGAACAGCATTATCAAGGAATATGGGATGCGCATATGATGGCGGATTACTGTTGGTCTATGAAAAGAAAAACCCTGAAAAAAAATATCACCCCATCTTGAGGTGATTTTACCCTTTCAAGAGGGGTTTTGGTCATATACATACCAGAGGTTTATTTTCAAAAACAAAACATTTACGGTTTTCAATCATTTTTTTCATGTATTTATTATATTTTAATCTACGGGAGGGCTTTGACCTATTTTGGGGTGGTTTATCCCCCTCAGGGAGGAGGGTTCTTGTCCATATACCAACGGTCTATTTCCGAAAATAAGACATTTGCGGTTTTCAATCATTTTTTGCACGTATTTATTGTAGTTTGATCTAAGGGGTGGTTTTGAGGTGCTTTAACACCCTCAGAGAGGAGGGTTCTTGGCTATATACCAGAGGTCTATTTCCAAATACAAAACACTTGCAGTTTTCAACCATTTTTTGCATGTATTTGTTGTCATCATATGTCAGGAGTGTTTTACTCCATTTGGGGGTTGTTTTTGGCTCTAGCGCAAGATTTTCAGGGTATATGTGCTTTTCTGAGGTCGGATTCGGTTTCAGCGTCGAAAAGTGCATCCAAATACCTTAGTCGCGTTCCCAAATCAGAACATTTATTTTTTTTGTGGGGCTGTGGATTAATATAATTAATCATTACACATAATTAATTAAATTTTAATTGAAACATTTGAAACTATAAATAAATAATACTTAAATATGGATATGCAATCTCATATACAATTCAATTAAATGTAAAAAAGAAGAAACAAGTATTAAGGTTATTACATGTAAATAATTAAATTTTAATTGATACTATTAATAGGTAAACAATAAATTAATAAACTTAAATGTAGATACGTAATCTCACATACAATTCAATTAAATGTATTAAAAAAAGAAAAAAGGTAATCATTTTAAGCATTACTTAGACAAATAAATAAAGATAAGGTAAATAAATTTGACAAAAGGAGAAAAAAAACTTTACATATACTCCTATGTCGTAATACCAAAAAGAATTTATAAAATTTACAAAATGCCATATTGAATAGAAACTATAAACTAAAACTAATAAATTAAACTCAATAATTTTTTAAAACATCCTAAATTGAGTTAACGGCATGCCAAAAATATTTATTTCCACAGTGATTTTGTTAAAAGCATTACAAATTCTATGATTTAAATGATAATTTGTTCTGGAATATTCACATATGAAAGTTACAGAGTTCCGTAAACCTACTGGTGATGTATTAAAGTTTATTTGCTTTAAAAGTAAAGGATCACTAATTACGTTATTTACTATTTTATATAAGAAAGTAATTTGTTGTCTAAAGTGTCTATTTTCTAGAGTCTGCACCAAAACATTGCAGCAGTTCATTATATCCACCTTCATGAACCATGCATTGACGTTTAAAAAACCAGTAATTGAAATTTTTTAAAATTCTTTTGATGTTAAGTTTTTGATATAAATTATTATTTTCCATATCTCAGAGGCATATTCCAATTTCGATCTTATTAAAGAATTAAATAGTTTAATAATTATTGTATCAATATTTTGCAAATCTCTAATTATACAAAAAATAAATTCTAATAATTTGTAACATTATTCAATATGTTAATTATATGATTATTATTAAAAGATAGTGTAGCATCAAAAAGTACACCTAAATATGTAGTTTCATTTTTCCTAATAAGTATTCTATTATCCATATTATACTGGAAGATAATATATTCTCTCTTTCTTGCGAAGGTAATTACTAGACATTTATTAATATTAAAATGCAAATTGTTAATTACAGACCATTGTTGAACCGCACAGAGATCTTGCTGTATAGTATACAGTCTTCTACTGAAATAATTTCTCTAAATAATTTGAAATCATCAGCCTACATTTAAGTACTTTAGAGTTTTTTATGCAACATTGAACATCATTAACAAATATTATGAAAAGCAAAGGGCTTAGATTGGTGCCCTGCGGAACATCTGAGGAAGCAAGAAATGACTCAGAACTACGACCCATATATACTACTCCATATATTGGATTCTGTCCACTAAATAAGTTTTAAAAAAGTTTATTAAGTTATGAGAAATCTCGGATTTTGACATTTTATTTAGCAATATACTATGTTCAACTTTGTATTGAATGCCTTAGAAAAGTCTGTGTATACGATATCAAGTTGTCTCCCTTTTACTAATGTATTCGATGCATTTTGTGTTAAATTACATAAATTGGTCACTGTATATCTACCTTGATACATGTTGATGTATATCTATTGTGTTACTAATCTGATAATAAATGGTTAAATTACTGGAGCAAATTTCTCATTTATGTATGACATATCTTCTTTCTTCGATAACACAAAAAGAAGGCGAGGTACGAAAAAACATTCGGACATTTGTAGTAGGCATCTAAATAAACTTTAATTTACCTAACCTCCTTCATCTCGATAAACCTAATAGTTTCCGAGAAAAACGACAAAAACCGTTAGGGGGCGTGGTTTACCCTCATTATCTCCTCGAGCTCGCCACCTACAGATGGTGACTTTTAGGGGGTTATTTAACAGCCCTCCAGGAAGGCCTATGCAAAACTCCACGGACTTTCCTCAACTTTCCGCTATTCATGAAAATTTGTTCTAAATTGACTGGACTAAGATGTCAACGTTCAGAATACTACAGAATTTATCTACGAGGGAAGTTCGATAATGATTGAGCCTGGCATCCAAAAATCATACAAGGGGTAGTTTTTTTTAATTGTTGATGCTGTGACAGATTTGCATATGTTTTGATTCGTCATATGTCAATTTTCATAAAGATCAAGGCAATATGTATCATACAATAGTCAAGTGAATGCGACCTTGTCAGATAAGAGTGAAATGTCGAAATTTGAATATCGCGCTGTTACTAAATATTTAGTGAAAAAGGGAAAAGGAGCTAAGGATATTTTTGAAGATTTGTCAGAAAGTTACCTTGACTCTGCACCATTACATGCTCGGTTAAACGTTGGGGTCGTCTATTCCAGCAAGGGCGAAAGTCCATTTAAGACCACGTTAAAAGGCCAGTTAGTGCAGTCACAGAAGAAACTATCTATCGTCAATTCACAATTTAAATTAAATAAGCACCAAGCCCATAATAAATACGATGTTAATTCTCTATTACGTATTACTATTAATAATGATTAATGAATTATGAATAACTTTACAACCGTTGTTATAACCTCTACGGAAAACTAATTTACCTGTAAACATCACGGAGGTTAATAGGAGTTTGCAGAAAGCATAGAAATGTAGATGCTACCGATACATAAATTTCCAACAGTTTTAAATGATAGATAGGTACATTACATATTTTTCAACCTAAGCGATGTGAAGAAAGGTTAATAATAGATATGTCACAGCAGATTTATAATGTTATCAATCTGACAACTTGTTCGCGAATTCTCCATTTTCCTTATAAGAAATCACAAAACGATTCTATCGTGAAAATACACTTTTATCTACTCTTCACACCCAACTTAATATATTAACTGATGGGTTTTTAATTATAAAAATTATGTACATATCTGTTATAAATAGAACAAACCAAAATATTAATAAACAATTTTTATGAAATGTACAAAAATGTGACGTAGCGTAACTCTTGTAATAAAAATTCTAACATCATTATTATACGTTTTATCAGCAAAATAGGTAACATTATTTTTTGCTGAGCAGCAAAATATTAATTTTTCAGTCTACATTTAATGTTGGGTCCACTCTATAGTTTATTGTAACTATGACTAAACAACAGTACTCAATCGCAGCAGCAAAACAGATAATAATTATATAAAGTCATTGCATTTACTAATATGTCTGTTTATGCAACAAATAATACATAAATGCTGAAAATGCACTACCGTTTAACATTTTCATTTCAGTTTATTTCTGATTTTAGTTCTGAAATATTGACTTTCAATTACCAATTCGATATTCCACTAAATCCTGGTTTTTAAGTTCTTAATGATAATTTTAACGTGTAAAATTCTCAATACATGCAGAATTTTAGAATTAGGTTTTTATAAGAATTTAAAAAATATTTATGTTCTAATGTTAAATAGAAAGTGATCTAACCATAGACGTAACTATGTCTAGATTTTTGGGGGGGCTAAAGAAAATTTGTGCATGTACATACCGTATGTTTCATTAGAAAATCGAATATAGAGAATAACCCAAGCTTTGAAGAAATCATCTGTAAAATCTCTCTAGGTACTTAAAATCACTATTTCTTTTTTATCATTATCGTTATGAGTTTAAAAAGTACTAATATTATGAAATTGTGAAAAAAATTAGATTTAGACCCTTTAAAAAAAGATTATTTAAATGAATACTACCTTTAACAATTTTTAAAATAAGTGTGGCACGCGCGCTAATGTTTCTTTGTAGCACAGTTAGTTGAAGCGGGCCGATATAATAAGGCAAAGTCGGTAATTTTATTAATATATTTTTTCAAAATACAAAATAATTTTTCTTTCCTAAAATATTTTTCACATAATCTTAAAATTGTTTAGAGATTGTTATTGTTTGTTTAAAGAATGCCAGAAAACAAGATTGGAATATAGTGTTTTTCTCAACATTTTAAGGATATAAGTACTTTTTATAGTTATGATCAGAATGATAGTATTAACTAAATTACTTGCGGAGATTTTACAAAGAATTTTTTAAAAGTACTTAAAAGTACGTATACTTATTCAATTTCCTAATATGACATTTTCAATGCATTTCCAAAATTTGGTGATTTTTCAAATTCTTTAAAATTTTATATTTTTAGTTGGTAATGTTTATTGTAAAGTAAATTTCTAGGTAACTTTTAAAGATAAATATAGTTATATAACTCAACATCATACTTTTATGAACCTTAAAATATTTAAGCTGTTCTTGTAGACATTACAATTAGTTATAAAATCTTAGAAATACGTAATAATAATTGATTAAAGGATATTTTACTTTTAGAAAATAATTCTTTTGAACTTTCGTGAGATAGATCTTTTAACAACGATTTGGTGATGTAACGAATGCAGACTTTTTTATTTTCAAGGCTTTTCAATTATCTTATTACGTGTTGTTAAAGTTTATAGCTAACTTTACAAAACTGAAGTTATTATTCCATACTTATTTAAACGTTAGTATTTCGTAACATTTATTTCTGATAATCTAAAATATGAAATTTACTTTTAAGCCTTTTTTTAAGACACCGAGCAAACTAATTAGAAAAGATTTTGGGAAAGCTATTCTATCTTATTCTATTAATTCATTACTTATGCACAACATCCGTTCATTTATTGATTCGATTTGGATGCCATCGCATATTTATTTGGCTTGTCTTAACGTTCGGTTGCAATGCCAACTAAAATCAATGTAGACAAAGCCATACTTATCTTTCATTATTAGTTTCTTATCGTTTCTTTATTATCTAATTTCGTTAAATCAAGAAACAAAAGGCTGTTTGCTGATTTTCTTGTTTATTTTAGTTTACTGTTTTTCTTGTTATTTATATTTGCTATTTTATTACAAAACTAACTACAAAAGATTTCTGGATCGAATCCAGTTTGGGGGGGCTAATTTTTGGCTTAGGGGGCTTAGTCCCACCAAGCCCCCACATAGTTACGTCTATGGATCTAACAGAACAATCCTACAACGTCGAGAAAAATTGAGTTAAATGACATAAAACAATGTTTTGCAGAATTTAAACAAGACATCAACGAAAAAAATGAGTTGGTAACAAAAATAATAATCCTTGTAGACAAAATAGAACAACCGGACAAAGAAAACGGAAAAATATAATAATAAGGGTTGCAGGCAACTGGGTGAAATATAAAAGTAGAAGTAAAAAAGATTATCAACGAAAAAATGGGATTAGAACCAAAAGCTAAGGAAGCATACACAATTGGAAAAGATGGACAAAATGTGAGGGTAGTAGTGGGGTAGGTGGGACGCACCTACCACTTATCCCGTAAATGGCTGAAATGGCGCGTAGGTAAATAGCCAGGCAACGGACAAAGGTTTTAGAAAACGAGAAAAGGTCATGGAAAACATGAAATGTACAGCGAACATGTGACGAAGGAGCATTGAAAAATCTAGTGATTGAACTAAAAAAATATATAAAATTGATATATTAGCTGCACAATTAATAGACGAAACAAAGAGGCACTGATATCATAGAGCTGGAAGATTATATTTTCTTTAACAGCGGCAAGAATGAGAGCATTTTTGGGGTTGGATTTGTAATATAAAATAAGCTAATACAGAACATAATAGATTTTAATCGATTTCAGCAAAAATAAGGGTGTTATAAATATAAGGGAGCTGGAACAAAGTAAACTTTGTTAAGGTACATGCTTCGACAGAAGTGAAAGAAGAGTTAGAGAAGGGCAAGTTTTATGAAGAGGTGGCAGAGGTGTATGATAAGATCCCAAGAAAAGAAGTAACAATACTAATTGGAGACTGGAACGCAAAGATCGACAGAGAACAAAGGTATGTACTTTCCAACTGTAGACATGCATAGTAAACATAAGAAGAGCAATGGGGATGGGATAAAATTAATTGGCTATACATTGATTAAATGCATGTTTTACGTGGGGTTCCCGTGTTAACATACCCCCACGTTTCTTCCCTGGGGAGGAAGTAATTGAGATACGCTCAATCAGCGCGCAATTGCTCCCAGTTACTCACTGGTCGGAGCGAGGTTGCCTATCCACCTTCTACTAGCTAACCAGGTTAGTACCGGAGCGATTGATTTAACACGTGCTCACCCGCCAGCACCCTCCCGTCCTCTTTCATACGGGGTCAAGTGCCTCATCCAGCATTAGGACTATTCCCCCAACCTAGGTCAGTACGTCGGAACCCTAAAGTTCCTTCACCGAGCCAGAGTTGGAACCACTGCCCGATCGATTCCAGCCTCAAGTGTGGCGGGACTTGGTTTTTAAATGGTTTTTCCACCCCGATCTCCCAGTTATAGGCCTGGTGTGCCCCCGACAGAGCTTCGTTTCGAGGCTACTTTATAGGGCCCATCAAAGTAGCATCCCGGTGTGTACCCGTTAAGGTGAAGTTGTCTTGAACGTGAGAGGCTATGTATCTTCGCATCAACGTCCTGTAAGTCTCTAGACGATTTCTGGGAATCCGACTCTGGAACTGACAGCATATGCCAGATCCCGTTTATTGGTTATACAGCCGGAAGATACAGCCGGTAGCTACATACAGAGGTACATAAGAGGACTTGGAAGTGGCAGAAATATCGAAAACCAAATAGACAACATCTTAATAAGTAGTCGGCAAGCAAGAATAATCAAGAATGTGACAAACCAAAGGGGAGCCGAGATGAATTCAGACCACTACTTGGTAAGAATAATCTTGAAAGAACAACTGAAGGAAGAAAATAAAAAGAGATATAAAAGGGCAACAATATACATATAATATAGAAAATCTAATTCAAAGCGCAAACAAACAAAGAGAATACCAACAAAGAATTCAACAAGAATGTATATAAATAAGTAGCACAATACCATGGCAGAAATTGGAAAAAGCAATAACAAAAGTGGCGACAGAGGTTGTAAGCAAGACAATAATTAAAAAAAAAAGTAGAGATGGTTTAAAGAGGAGTGAAAAGTAGCTATGGAGAAGAAGAGAGAAGCAAAACAATGGGTACAAAACGATAACGAACTAAACATCGGAGAGCTTCATCAATATGTAGGATGACCAAGAGGGCATACTACAAAGCAAATACTTTATCGATATGAGTGAATAGGGATAAGCTGCAAACTCACACTGAAGAATATTTAGGAGCATATCAAGTTGGGTTCCTAAAGAACTGATCAACCACAGAACAGATCTTCACACTTAAAGAATTACAAACAGAAGGCTATGAGAAAAAGATAGAGGTACACGCAGTATTTATTGATTTTAAAGGGACCTATGATTCAGTGCTGAGGAACGAATTATGTAAGGCAATCAGACACAGAAAAATCTCAAGCAAATTAGTCAAAGTAACGAAAATGGCACTAAAGTGCTCGGTAAATATGGTAAGGATTAATAACAGATGATCACAAAAATTTAGTGTAAAACATGGATTACGACAAGGCGAACCGATGTCTATGGCATTATTTAATGCAGCCTTAGAAAATATAGTAATCAAAGCAGGAATAAACCGAACAGGAACTTGTCTTGTCAACCTTTGTCGTTTGCCTATATCAATTGAGCAAACAGTGGTCCTACGTTGTAGTGACAATAATTACAAAAATGAATAAAACAAAAAAAAAGAAAGGAAACCAAGCTAGCTTCAATGGAGAGTGGTCGTGCGGTTTATTTATTGTGGACCACTAAAAATATTATTATGGGCGCCAGTAACCGTTTCTAGTTACGCAACGGTTCTAGTTACTTCTAGAGTATATTTATACTGATGGGTACTGTTTAATTATAACTAAAGACCAACCAACAGAGATTTAGCAAACAATTACTAATCGGGTCATCTTCGTGAGCAGACGCAAGATACCAATGACAGAGTTTTAATACTCTATTGCATTCAATAGTTACTTCCCTTCCGTCTGCAGACGTAAGACACCGACATAAAGTTTCAACAATCAACAATACTCAATATTACTAACTAACGAGATTTTCCAATTTTTTATTTACACTGTTTATAAATACCACTAGCAAAACCTTGCCACGACTCTGGCCCACGATCTTCGTAAGACGTTCACCGCTATAACTCCAGCAGATGACTGCATAAGTAGTCAACGCGAAAATGGGTAAATTGAACAACTTAAAAATCCAAATCTGAAGTTTCAATTATTAATCTAGTTCCAGAAGTTCGAATTAGTAATCTAGATCCAAAATTGATGTTCCAGAATGCAAATGAATTAACACGTGTCATCTGACACTCGAAAACTGAAACCTAGAACCTAAAATCTAAAACCCTAAAATCAAAAAGAAAACAGATTAATCTACCCACCGAGGGTTAATCTCGGACGAGAACCTTACCTCTAAGGAGGCTTTTCTCACTAAAGATCCTTCTCGTAAAGTAGGAGTAGTTTCTGGTAATTATTAAAAAACAGCCTACTGGTAACAAAATCCTCAATACTGAGTGAAAATATTCCAAAAAGATTTCTTTACCAAAAATATTTCTTACACCACACACAGGAGAGGAACATTTTCCCATATGACTCTGCCATCAAAAATCCATCACACAGATGCTGGTACAAATTAAAGCCAGATAAAGACGACAGGTCAACTACCAGAGGTTCTTTCTTAATGACTTTTCTAGTTGTTATTATTTTTTCTTCCACCCCAATCTTTTATTTTCTAGGCACCCTTTTCAATTAAACAATAATATTCAATCTCCAAAACAAAGGTAATCTGATTTCTTTTAATCGACTAACAGATGAATGGGTTGCCTACACTTCAGGCGTTAATGTTTAAATAAAGACTGTTACAAACTATATTTTATTAATTGCAAGATCGATACAAGAACAAAAGCTCTAGTATTGAAGCGAAGAAAATGAGTCTGGAAATAAAGAGAAATCAGAATATATGAAGATGGGTGCAAAGAAGAGAAAAGAGAAATAGTGATAGGAAATCTAGAAACAATTGAGTTAGAAAGAGTGGAACAGAATGTATACCTAGGAGTGGTTATAACAGAAGATAAAAAACTGAGGGTGAAATAGAAGAAAGAATTATGAAAGGAGATATACGTGCGGGAATGTTAAATGCAGTGTGCTAAGATCTAAAGAAATCTTTCGAATTACGAAAGTACGCGTATATAGGGTCAGCCTCAAAAAGTAAATTCATTCTCTGAGAACGTGCTGGCAGTTTATTTTGACGGATTATTAGGCGATTAAGGGCGCTTTATTCTATGTTACGAAGCACACTAAACACAAATAACAACATCAGTATAGAAAATTATTCAAAAAATTTATTATAAATTTATTTATAATTTTGATTAATAAAAATTAATTAATTTTTATTAATCTGAGTTTATTTATTTCACGAGCCTGGAGTTTCACTAAATAAAGCTCGAAATAATAAATAATTAATTATCTTGGTCGTAAAGTGCAATTTCCTATTGAATAGTCGTAGAAAAAGTATGGTATCCTACTCGCGTATAATCATTACACCAAGCCATCATTACAAGCACGTTGAATAATATACTATTTTTTAATTAATGTTTACATTAAATCATATTCTGAATGCAAATCCATATTAGGTACGAGTATATATTCTAAAAACAATTTATTTGTATTCGTGTGGAGGCTTTGGACATACCGGTAACACCAAGTAATAAAGTAACATATAAAAATACAAAAATATTTATAATACATTTAACTACTTATTTCGAAATTCAAACTTCAGAAAAATGTCTCTCGTAATCAAATTATTCAAAACACGACAAAGACGTTCAAAGATAACAAAATAAATTTAAATATTAGATTGCCTGAGCCCGCAAGGTAAAAGTACCTTTTAAAACAGTTTCGGAGGGACGCGGACGTCACTATAAAATTCCTGGCGTCAAAACAACTAATAAAATTAAATATCTACCTAGAATTTTCGAAATTAAAATTAGATATTTTCCTTATAGCAACCTTTAACTTCATAATATTCACCATTAAAAGTAAATTTAACTAATAATAAATGAGTTACTACTTTGCTAAAATATAAAGTTTGAATATTATTGAGTTTTCAGTACTTTGGTATAAAGATGTAAAACCTCGTTTTTATCGAAAATTCTATAACATAAACGAGATTG
Organism: Agrypnus murinus; assembly: GCA_929113105.1. Taxonomy (NCBI): domain Eukaryota; kingdom Metazoa; phylum Arthropoda; class Insecta; order Coleoptera; family Elateridae; genus Agrypnus; species Agrypnus murinus. Next base: position 57,318,929 of record OV816024.1, read on the forward strand.
CTTTTGATATGCAGAGCCCATCCATTTTCTGACGAACATTTTATATTTGGCAATACTAGGCTTGGACATTTTATTAAAAGGTTTTTTGTTTGCCAGGTTATATTATAATTGCATTTAGCACCTTCTCTTGCGCTATCTTCTTTAAGCTAAGTGATCCATTAGCATAATAAGTAAAGTAATTAACATTACCTACGTGGCTTTTGTTCCTAATTACGCGTTTGTGCGTCTTGAAGTTGAATAAGCTTTACACATGATCGCGACAAGCTGTTTCCTTCCAGAAATGAGATATGTTGGGAAATAATATTAATAGCAATGTTAGTATTTTGAGAAGCCCTCCTGCAGCAAGTTTCCTATTTTGACAATCTTTGTAAGTAGTAGCCCAATTTAAAACTTTTTGAGATAATAACGCCGCAGATAAGCATCAGCACGAGTGCATTTGCCTCTACTTGTAAACTAAATATTAATAGATAGTTAATGCACGCTTTTAGATTAAGATATTCCGTAATTTGGAATTCCGTAGGGGATTTGAAATGGTATGTGAATTCAATGAATCCAAGCTAAGAATTGTAGATGCACAACCATGCTTAATTTTCCCAACAGCGCTCCTCTATTATTGGTAGTTATCTCTGAACATACAGAAGCGGAAAGATCAATCGTTTTGACATAAAAAATCATATTGAATAAAGGTAAGTTCACAGCTGTGCGTTTATACGTTTCCGGTAATACGTTGTAACCAAGAGGTCAAAAATTGAATCATTTGTATTTTTATAAATTTGTAAATGAAGCAAAAAGAAAATGTTTATTAGAAAAAAACAAAATCAATTGGATAGTTAAAGAGTTATAGAATGGACGAAACATGTTAAACTGAACAAATTTGTAATATTTGTGTAAATAAATGACATTAAAAACAAAACTTCGTTACTTATGTATTAAAACATTTAATTTCTAGGCTAACTACATTTAATTAAACCGCATCAAGTACTTCCCTCTAATGTATAAACATATAGGTAACTGCACAAATTTTATTTTATGAAGATTTTGTTTAATTAAGTAACAATAATGAAATTAAAATAAAAATCTGCATTGCCCATCTCAGTTCTCCTCAGTTATTAGGCTAATGCACTATCTCTGTCGTATAGTGTCGAATTCTAAATGTACATTTGACCTGTGCTAAAGAATTAAAATCGCCCATATAAGATAAACATACTAACGTCGCTCATTTCTCATATAAAAATAGTTGGGCAACCGATTTATGTTTTTCGATGTATTTCGTGGCCCGTGTGCGGGCTTCGGATGAGTTCGGACGCTATCGACTGCCGGTAGCAGTCGAGTGCCCTTCTGTGTTCGATTAGGTAACGCTCGGTGGGATAAACAAAGAGAAATTGATTCTTTATGACAGAAGTTTTTTGAGAAATAGAATAAGAATTACGTTAAGATAAATTCGTTTGAAGCGTGGTCGCGTCCTATGCTCTTAAGCAAAATATAGTATAAGTAATATGAACTTTGAAACAAATAATTCGCCAGCACCTGAAGACTTTGGCGGAAGAAAATATCGATTCGTAATTCTTAGTGCAATGAAATTAAAGTAATGAGTATTCAAAATTAATTGGAAAAAAGACGTCAATTGTTATTTCCTTTAACCCTACTGGTAAAGTTAATTTGTTTCACAGTTCGGTTCTGTTTTAATGATTCCTAAGAAAGGAACATTTTGGTAAGTAAAAAGTTTTAATAATTTAAATCAAAATTTTAAAATATATTCTATTGTAAGTGAAATTAGTGGGTAAGTTGTTGAATAAACGTATTGTTAGTTGATATTGGGTACTTATTTGGCATTCATACTGGAGAACCTGATTACCATCCATCAGCCAGGAACCAAGGATGCTACACGTATACATTTAACATTTGGTTGGTAGCTTGTAGGGGTTACAGTAATCTATTTACAAGGTATTATCAATTGTAATCCAGCTCAACTACGCTAGTTGTTATAACGTATTACTCGTTGGTTGATACCCTCTTTATGTAGATACAGTGGCGTACCCAGAGTTGGCCCTTGGGGAGGGATATGCGATAATAAAAGAAAATCCGCGGGCTTTGCTCTCAACGTATGCCTATAGTAACTGTTTAGGTTTTTTTATAGACTGTATGGAAAAAAAGTGCAAATATTAAAGAATACTGAATAAAAAACAATATTTTTATTATATTAGTCTTTATTCAACAAAAAACATTACAAAACAAAATCTAGGCGCCGTGGTTTTTTGGTTAGTTCGTCAAATATTTCATCTACTTTTTTTAAGTTTTTTGACCCTTGGGGGGGGATATATCCCCCATATCCCCCCCGTGGTTACGCCACTGTGTAGATATGTTAGATTATTGAAGGTGAAATAATTTTGACTTATACAATGGTCAAATAATTGAATTAATTCCACCGTATAGTACCTATTTCTGAAAATGAAGTTAGGTGTTTCAAAACCTCCAAGTCAGAGACGTGTTTCAGTCATTGCAGAACGAAGACATTATTACCTGTGCAAAGATATGAGTGCTGAACACAATGACGTCTTTATCTATTTTAATGAACTTTCTGGACCTAGAACATCTTTCAAGCTGAGTTCAAGAAATGAAGCTTGGGTGGTACCTATGCACAATATTTTAGGGAAGTTTATTCCAGTAGAGTTGACTATACAGACATACTATACAACTATAACATTACCCAAGAATTATGTGATTAGATTTCACCTACTGAGCAATCATCAATGATGATGTGATTCCACAGGTTATATTTGCACTATTAGTCAAGTCCACAACTCCAGTTTTTTTCTGTCAATTTCTATCATATAAGACTTAAATTGAACACAATTTCAGAATTTTACATGCTTGCCCATTGGAGATAATGGGACTTCAAACATGTGAAAAAATGAAAAAATTGACAAATACATGCAATTTTACAAAGAGAAGGATTTAAGATTCAAGTTTGAAACTTGGCTAATGTTTAGAGATCTTTAAAAGAAAAAATTGCCAGCTTAACTTTTTGCCTTCATGTAAAAAGTTTTTTTTGAAAATTGACTTTTAATACATTTTATTCTCCTAGTATGAGGTAAAATTTCACCCGTTGGGTTTATTTTAGGTAAAAAATGTACTGGACTAAAATTTTAGCTTGTTCCTTGGTGAAAATATTGGTGTTTGTTTGAATGTCCTGGGATAAATAGACTCTAAGATAATCAAGCTTACGTAAATCTCTGAAATTGCAAACAACAGCTGTACGTAACAAAAACGACTACCACAGCTAGAGAAATTTTTCTTAAAAATTAAATAAGACTATTTTTGAATTGTCCTAATATAGAGAATCATATATGTAAAATATAATATATTTTAAAAATGGCCAAGCAACTAGTTCTGAACCACTTCATGTGGATTGACCCAATTGACATTTTATTTAACAGATTAACTCGTTTTTAACAGTTGCAGTAGTTTCATTCAAATACATTTTTACCCTCACAATAAAAAAACTATGCTATTTATGACCGGTTTCACAAAGCTTCATTAAGTTCGAATTAACTTTATCATGATTAAATTTCAAAACCAGAAATATACATACATACATAATTCATTCTCCCTTTACCTCATTTTGCAGTGTCGGGGTTTCACACAAACTCTTATGGGAGTGCAATGGTGTAATGGAGTTATTGTAGCAAGTGCTACATTACGCTCTCCCATGCTTTATCACTCGTACAACTTTCATACATTTATCCTAAGGAGATTGTACTAAATTTTTAAAATTCAGTCGCAACCAAGGTGTGAACCCCGGTCCCTCTGAACCAGAGATAGGGTCTCTGGGTAAATCACAGTGGATTATATAGTGTAAATTACTATACCAAATTTTAAAAAAAAGCATTACAAAGGGGCCATTTAGACACCCCAATACGGTAAAAATAAATCTTAACCGCATGATCAATATAATCGTTGTTTTTTCCATAAATAGGTAATATAATAATGTGATAACTGTTTTTAAATTAATATTCTAGGAATGTTAAAACTTAGCGTTTACTGTCTCCAGCCTTATTTTGTGGAACTCCATAATCATGAAATATAATATAAATACAAAGATTAGTTAAAGTTTCACAAGTTTTATTAATATCTTAACCTGACAATATTGTTTCGACACTTTGTGTCATTATCAAAGGTAGATAAGATTGATAAACAAACACGTTGCTAAGGATAAATACATACAGAAAATAGGTAACTAGATACAATACATAACAAAAACTAAATATCTAACACTTCTAATAAAGGAGAATTACTAAGCTCAGTTTGTTCATTCATTAAAGGTACTGTGCGTTTATGTCTGTATATTTCAAAAGCTTCTAAAATGTCTAATTTGTGTTTGTTGTTGCAAAAATGTAAGAATTTAATGTTGTTTTGAGGTGTCATTGGGTGGTTCTGTTCCAAAATGTGTTTGGCATAATTCGATTTTTCTGGATGTTTAAGTCTATAAGAGCGTACGTGTTCTTTGTATCTTATGTCGAAATTTCTAAGTGTTTGCCCAATATAAACCGAGTTACAAAAAGAACAATTCAAACGGTAAATGCCGGATTTCATGATATCTTGTATTTTGTCTTTAGCATTGAATAAAAATGAAAAGGTGTTGGTGTTAGTTTTATAGGTTATTTTGGAACAGAACCACCCAATGACACCTCAAAACAACATTAAATTCTTACATTTTTGCAACAACAAACACAAATTAGACATTTTAGAAGCTTTTGAAATATACAGACATAAACGCACAGTGCCTTTAATGAATGAACAAACTGAGCTTAGTAATTCTCCTTTATTAGAAGTGTTAGATATTTAGTTTTTGTTATGTATTGTATCTAGTTACATATTTTCTGTATGTATTTATCCTTAGCAACGTGTTTGTTTATCAATCTTATCTACCTTTGATAATGACACAAGGTGTCGAAACAATATTGTCAGGTTAAGATATTAATAAAACTTGTGAAACTTTAACTAATCTTTGTATTTATATTATATTTCATGTTAAAACTTGCTTACCTAACTTATTTTGAAAACTGATGTTTATTAATTAAAATATTTTACATTTTTTTATGTGAAAAATAAATTTGAGGGAAACTGTACATTTAAACTTAATCAAAAAAACTATTTTCCCAAAATTTTAAGAAAATCGTATGTATAGTGACTAAATTATTGTCAAAAAACCTGTTTTTTGCTAAAAAAAACCCTGCTTTTTTTGGCAAAAATCAGGTAATACATCTATGTAATGTCAATCAAGTTTGACTGGATAACAAAAGCGGCAGTTTTGGCTTGGTGGCGTTTAACTACGATTCCGTAAAATATTGTATAAGGTGAAATGACCCATCAGGTTTAACCTGGACGGTTCTAGCCCGATTGCGTGGCCTGCAGTCCAAACCTGATCGTGTATTCTGCACTTAAAGTAGTAATGTGTAGATATCAAAATAAATATTCTGTTTATGACGTTTCGAATAATAATCATATACTATAAGTACTCTAGCAAACAAATCAAGGATTTAAGGTTACCGATATCACGAGGGCAAAATTGTAAAAAGCATCGCAAATCACGCAGTGTTAACGCCACGATCACGTGGTCGACTCGAGTAATTTAACTGATAACAGAAACAACAGATAAACTCGAATAATTCAGTAGCGCCACAAAATGTTATTTAACAAGGCTAGCGTTGATGCTTAATGTGTATTCGATTATAATCGAATATACGTACAAAATAGGGAAAATGAAATTAATTTATACTATAAGAACAATTATTATTAACGTCCAAGTGAAATTATTCCATTCCACCTATAATAATAATAAACTTTATTTTCATCCTTATAGGCCACAAAAGTGAATGGCATAAGTCAACAAAAACATTAAAGTAAAAAGTGCAATTAAATTAAGAAGATACATATGCACAAATAAAATACTATTTGGTACATAATACAGATTAAAAAGAAAAACTCACAGTTAGGCATATTTTGTTCTCCATTATACATTAATTGTTTTATTGAAATTGGTAAATTATTATACAGTACGGTTACTAATATATAAAAAGGATTAGCATAATTTAGTATCAGTTTTATGTACTTAAAAATGTAAATTAACACCAGTTATGATTTTTGTAGTTATAATTATTGATTTGAAAAGAGAAACATTCTTTTTCACAAATTGTAAAACTTTACAATTATATATAGATGAAAATATTAAGAGAATGTTTTATAAATTGATTTTATCTTCTCTATTTTTTACTTCTAACGGGTTATAACGAAAATTTTTACACAATTACTTTTCTTTAAATGTCTTCATTACCCTATGACATTTAAAACGTAATGAAATGTTTAATTATAACTCGTTATTAGGGTGTTATTAGGGTTGAACACATAATTCAACGATGACAAATTTACATAATGTTAAAAAGTACAATCATAACGTACGCTGCTGACTTTTTTAAGAGCCCTGGTAACATAATATCCTGCCTACATTCTTATCTTATCGTAATGTTCTCACAGCTGATGTTCACGCGTTGACCTGGATCCTTCATTTCTATGTTAGGTTATAGTAGTGAGTATACAGGGTTAGTTAAAAGTATGGAGACGGCGATTTATTTATTATCATTAATATTCATTTTAGGAAATAATGTTTTATACAAAAAATTTTTAGGAAATTTTTATCTACATTTGGGAATACTTGAATTTTTTTTCTTCAATTGTTTTTGAGTTACGCCTTTCTGATTTTCTTTTAAACGGGAGCCTATTAATTTTACGCTACCATTCGATAGAACATCTTTTTCTCTTTACAATAGAATTAAACCTTTTTTAAATTTTATTTCATTATAATAACATTTTTTCCAGAAAACGGCTGTTCAAGTATTTACGAATAGTAGGCACTTCTCAAATTAAACTCGCCATTGCTAATATTAACGGCAACAAATTGTATACAATAATTGTATGCAATAAATGTATGCAATTTATTGCTGTTAAAATTAGCACTGGCGAGTTTAATCTTTTTTTAAGATTTATTATAAGGTGTTCAGTTACAAGACCATGTAATTACACCTACAACAGCGTAAATTCATAAACTTGATGGAATGTATAAATTGATGTCCGACTAGATTTTAATGAAATTTTAAACGGGTAAATAGTTTAAATTAAATATTTTTAAAATCTAGTACCTTCACTTTTTTTCTGAATTTTACGTTAAACTCATTTTAATTACAAATACACTTAACAAATTGCTAACTCGTACTAAAATTTCCAGGCTATGTTGGCTACTGGGGACTACTTCAAACTTGCTACATAATTTTAACTTTTTTACGGGTTCCTTTTTTTACGGAACGTGTTTTAAACCTCAGACCTTAAATTAATTATGTAATGGTTTTAAAGTTCGCGTATTATAGAGAGGGGAGGAACTATAGGTAAGAGGTAAGACAAAGAAACAAACAATATCTTTATTTCCAGTTATTACTACAGTTGTTTAATTTAAAGCTAAACAGAAAATACTAATACAAAAAGAGAATATTTCTTAATTGTAATAAAATGATGATGTAAAAGGAAATCTCGTTTATTTACTAAGTTACTATTTATGATGAGATAATGTTAAATTACACTGTTATTCTTGAACACTGTATACTGAAATATGACATTTAATAATTATTTAATTTTTAGTTATGATAGTAATGATTGCAAATGCAATGCTGCAAATGCGAGTTATTCCGACAAAAAGGTATGACTTTTATTTATTGTTTGTTAAATAGATACAACTTTTGTTTTAAGAATAAATTGTGATTATCTACGACCACTATAATAGAAAGTTACATATTTCGCACAATCTAGTAACGGTAATGACCGTGGGAAATGATTTCCCACAATCAGTAGTTCTATTAAAACACCATATATGTCAGCACATGCAATATTATAATATTATTAGTTATTTGAAATATAAAAGTTATAAATTTTAGATAAAAGTTAATTTATCTTCTTTATCTAAAAAGAATATGGCTCTGGCGGTGAATCAAACCCTGGACCGTGTGCTTGCTTGCTAAGCCAGACCTCATACCGTTCAGCTATTTAGGTGACTTAACATAAATTAGTTATTATTAATATATAAAGTTATTAAAAATTGTTATTCAATTAACATAAAATTGACAATTTTTTTACATTATTATAGAATTGTTAATATAATATTATTCTTTATTATTGCTAAATTACAATAAAAACAATGAAAACTTTTATAATTTGCTGCATAATTCACAAGTGCAAGCGCGATGGGTACACTTAAAGTTATCTTTCTTGACATAGCAATAACTACCAGAATATGTTTACATTTCACAACAAAGGGTATATGAATGTGTGTGTATACTTTCTTGTTGTCGTAGATAAAGTATAGTGTGTAACGCGTGCAAAAACACCAGCCTCGCAGGAGATAAGAGATATGTAAGCTACCTTGGAGAACATTTATACTAGTTGAGATGCAACTTGAAAAATAACGAATACGTTAATTTGTTAAAAAAATAATAAAATAATAACTAAGATTATTTACTCTGTGAGACATATGTTTAGTCATGGTTATACATAAAAACAATATGTTTTCTATAACCTACAACTACTACAATAAATAAATATGTTCAACTAACAAACACAACTTTCACCGAAATAATAGCCACCTTACACCTGCATGGTTCCATTAAGAGTTTGTCTATTTTAGGCTTCAACTAAAATTTCACAGATGACAGCACAACTTTGAAACCATGAGAATAGAATGTGCCTTAGTTGGAACATTCGTCTAAAAGGTGGCAAAACATGCAATAATTATATTAATATTATTTTAATTTGTAGGTTCTCAATTTGACCCGTAGGATCTTAATAGGTTAATTTTACTTAATTTTACTTAATACTAATTTTTTGTTAGATTCAGCAACAAATCTATGCAATAGAATCTAAATTGAATCGATAGGTAAAGCGTTGGTGAAGCCAACAAAATATCTTTGCTTAGGATCGGCAAAATTTATTTTGTTTTATGACTAAAAGAATTTCTATTAGTGCAGTAATAACAACGGTTGAATAGCTTATTTCATTTCATAAGATTTTCCCAAATTTTTTAGCATACGTATTTCCCATATTCTGAATGAATTCTGGGAATCTTTGTTTGAAGACTTTTGATAAAGCTTTTTATTGTTGTATTACTGATTCTTCTGTTGGAATTAAAATACATCATGCATATAAGTACAAACCAAAGCCAAGCAGCATTTTAGTCATCGCTACGTACCAGCAACTACCGGTGGAACTATTAAGTTTTGGCCACTAGTCATAAGCACATAATTGCTACGGTTTTATTGCATGCCTGGAACCAAAATGGGGAACAATTTTTGGGTAACAGATACGTTGTTGCAGTAACCCCTCTGGAACTTATCCAGCTACGTTTCGGTTACGTTTAGGTTACGTAGCGGGAACGTGGCGGCGTAGTAATTGCTACTTTCGTGGAACTTCTTTTCTCTTTGACACATCGTGTAGCGCGGTTGCTCCCTCTTATGCTTGCAACTTAACAAATATTCTATCATTTTCTATACTAATGCTGCGATCGTGTCACAAAATAATTACTATTTAATTTTTAATACGTACTAATAATACAAAGAGCAATGAAATATTTGATTAATTTGTCATTCCAGTATACCAAGATTATAAACTATTGCAACTTTTCTGTTAAATGTGATGATGATAGATCGAAAAATAACATCTTCCTCTAAATATATTTTTTAATAAAATAAAAAATGTCCTTAATAAAATATAACCAAAATATTTAGAAGTCGATAGGTACACATGATAGAAATAATTTTTATATTATTCCTAAGGTACAAATTGTTATTTTTATTGAAGGTTACATTGTAAAACATCTATTAACAATCATAACAAATGGCCTCCAACATTTTACAAGTAAATATGGAGATGGAGTAGTTTACGAGAAATCACTTTAAAGTGATTCCCCTGGTTAACCAAAAAGTAAGTTTTACTTTCAATACTACTGTAAGGTTCCGTTACTGTAAAGGGTTAAGTAATGGTTTCAGACAGGTGGCAGGAACTTTGAGTACTATTTTAAAGTTTTAAAAACTTTAAAGTAATTTCAGGCAAGTTACTGCTGCTACAATCATAAAACCACACTAAGTGGCAATACCGTTCCACACACTTGAAAAGTTACTCAGAACTAATGGAAGTATATAATTACAATATACAGTAGAAACAACTACATAAATACTAAAATATTCAGAACTGAAGTACTTAAACCTATAAAATCATAAATTTAGCTAGTAATTACGTAACAACTACTCAAACAAAGTTCAGATCTCAGTTACTGCTACTTAGATGCTGTTTCGGATAGTATAACGACCAATTATATAAATATATGTAAAATACAAACTAGTAATAATCAAATTTCTTTTATATATTCAGTACGCATATACTTTCAAATATTTTTTACATTTAGTTTGATCTCGAAGGTAAGGCAGAACTAGCAGGATTTTTTATATTTTTTTTCTTGTACAAACGAGAATTTTTCGGGAATCTTAAAAAAGAAAGTCATTAATGAAACTCTCAGAATTTAAAAACACTATGTTAAAGCCAATTTCAATCTGAGAAATTAGGAATAATTTAAATTTAAAACATCCGACTGTACGAAAATCAAGAAACTTTATCAAAATAGAATATTATTGCAAAATTAAATTTTTATAATTTAATAAGTTTGCATTTTTCAAATAATTCTAAATTTATTTTTAACCCTTTAATTACTAACTCAATTTCGCTCATACATTCGTATAAACACATTTTAGTGAAGAATTCGTACTACTTCATATGTTAAACAATGCGAATCAAAAATGGGAAATGTATGTATAATTTTATCAAACTGGTGACTTTTGATCTACATATATAATAAAATCTACATTGAACAAGTTTTGTTTAATTAAGATTATTATATAAATTTTACTAAATTTAATTTAATTGTTTTTACTTTATTGTTTATTATATGTACAAGCGTATAGCTTCTGGGGCCTGGTTTCCAGGTTATGGGTTGTAGCAATTATTATTATTATTATTATTATTATTATTATTATCAGTCCCAACAAATTTGTTTATACATTAGAGTATTCTTATTTCCTTTAAAAATACCTTAGAATATAAAACTGTAAGAAAGAGCGTAACTACCCGGCGCAACGAGCTTTAAAAGCGACGGATATGTCGTCACGCTGACCGCCATTAGACACCATCTAAATCTGCTTTTCTTTCAAACACCGACAAATACGAAGGGAATTACATTTCATAAGTAAGTATTCGTTTGTTTAAAATATTAAATATAAAATTTATATTCTAAGATTAATTTCAAAATACTATGTTTTAAAATTGAGGTTATGTAGTTTATGTGTGCATTTCGAGATAGCGAGAACCGCCAATGGAAATATCTCATTACAAAACCGAAAACACCTACTCCGCCATATTGAGACCCCATCCCGGTCGCATGTGGAAGATGATTATGTTCCTTTCTACAGTTTTATATTCTAAAGGCTAGATCCCATTACTCGTGTATTTGGCAAATACGCAAAGGTTTGTGAATTCGACAAGTGAACATTTGTATAACCGCTTCCTTTACTTGTATATTTGGCAAAAATTTGTACTTGAAGATATACATTTTTAAAACAGCCTTGGTAGTGTAATGTTTGGCGTGCCGGACTTTCACCCAAGCGGCCCGCGATCGACTTTCGGCGCCGGCAGATCTGGTTAAGGTTTTCTGCAGTTTTCCTTAGCTGTGACACAAATGTGGGATTTGCGCTGTTCCATCTATAAGTCGGCTGCAGCCGCACATTGGGCCTACATAATAATAATAATCGCCCCCTCCCTCCCGCACAGCTTCTGGGGCCTTGGTTTAGGTTATGGATTGTAGTTATTATTATTATTATAAAGAATATATTTGTCAACTAATAAAAGTCTTTGATTTGTGTTATATTTACCGACAACCAACGGAAAAGGATTGGTGGTGAACATTTGTACGAGTAACCCGTTCCCACTTCTTGGCAAATATCCACGAATGACGAATATTTGTCAAATACACGAGTAATGGGATCCAGTCTTATGAAAAATACATACTGTATATCATAGAACTTTTGTTTCTATGTACGTAAGCTAAAAAATCTTGTTAAATGTTACATTTATGGGCATCCAAGTACATAAGTAATTTTTATATGATAAACGACTTTGTAATATTTGAACAAAAAGTAGAATAAAAGAAAGCTAGGCGCTATCCTTTACACACAACATTTGAGCTTTTAATCATTTATCTCTTTTGTTTTCAATGCGTGATAGACTGCATAAAGCTTTTCATATTATTATTATCAAAGTAAAAATCAATGGGCCTGCTTAAAGCCATTGATAAAAGTATTATCGACATTCACAACTGAACATATTTATTGTCATTTTTTTATTAGACAAGATTAATGTTTTATTTAATAACAAAACTTGTTTTTAACTAACTTAAGAAATTTTCATATTTTCTGTGCAACATTGTACTTTCCAGTTTTCTTTGTAGTGATTACGACAAACATCACACGTCTGAGCGTTTGACGAAACGCAAACGTTTGATTAATTTATTCATCTTATATGTCTTCCAATTTACATAATTTCACAAATTCCTACTTTTACTAAACAAAAAACAATAGTACAATAAAGTCTAGACTTCAGAGGTAGTAACAATATAAAAAAAGGAAACAAAGCTGGGATTCATTGTTTGTTAGCAAAACACAATTCATTAAAAAGTACAACAAACAGTTTTACGACAGACGTTCGGCTTTATTTAATTTTCTTTTTATTGAAATTTACCCATGAATAAGACATTTTTTATATTATTCTCAGCAATTTGCGATTTTATATAATTATGCAGATTTTGTCGAAGTTAAATTTTCTCTTTAATTTCTTGAAAATTTCTTTTCTTTTTTTTATTATCTATTTATTTTGCAATCAGAATATATTTACATCCTATAAGTAAAGAGCTGTCGCACACTGGGGCCAAGTGCATCTTTTGGTGGTAAAAAATTTTGTTTGCTTATTTGCGTTTTAAGATTGTTGTTGTCATGTGTGACCACATACACCACAATAAAAGCAAAAAATAGAGAAATTATATAAATTTTACATTGCCACAGCAAAGGTAATATTACTGCTATCGATTATCCTTTTTAAATCGATTATCTATTCCCGTGTAAAAAAGTAATAAATAATTTTCTTGCGATATTAGTATATATATGAATGATACTAAATTACTACAAATTTTAAATAAAAAGGCTTTAGCATACTATTTAATGTAACGTAGACACTTTATGTTGGAAATTTAATTAACTTTAACTGAAATGATAATTAAACAAAGAAGCCCAAAATTGCTCAATGTTTTTTTACTTGAGAAGTAGTTAGAAGAGAGGTATAGCAAAAAAGTTATATAAAATAATGCTAGGCAAGATTTATATTTTGTACTAGTACGGACCATAACTATAGCTCAACCATAACAAAAAGCTTTCATAGTTTTACAGAAATTCGAAGAATTTACTTAAGTAATTTGACTTCTACTTACGTCTTGGAATATAATCCATACTAAACAATACCCCTAAATTAACTTTAAAACACTATCTGACAATACTTAAATAATAAGTGATACGCAATGACTACACACTCGCACGTTGAGATTCGAAATAAGAAAAAAGACGCATCTGTTGTTTTATGACTTTTTCTTATGCAGACCCAGTTAGCCTGATGATCCTTTTTAAAAAGTGCATGCCGAAAATAAAATATTATACAACTTTTTAAAATCATTTTTGACCAGCAAAATGGGTTAAAAACCCCAGTGTGTGTGGGTCGCTAGGTGTACTAACAACTAAATGACATGATAAAGCTACGATCACACACGCCTACTTTTACAGCGCAGTTTTAGAGTTGCGGCTGCAAAAGTTTCGCGTGGTGTTCACACATACCCTAAAAGTAGCGCGCAGAAAGCAAGTTTTTCTACTGCAGCTACCCTTTAAAACTGCAAGCCTAATAAAAGGCTGCAAGCTGCAATAGTATTCACACACAACACACTTTTCCAGCGTGCAACCAACAGCTGCAGTATATTATTATTATTATATTTTATGATTCATTGGTGTTTCGTCTTGTGCTTGTCGGTTTTTAACAAGTTTGAATTAATAAGAAACATTAATTTGTGTCCAATATGGGTGTAATTATAATAACAAGACAAAGCTAACTGCAACAGTTTATTATAATAGCTGTTCTCTTATTAAGGGGATGCATTAATACAGACTTAAATTTGTTACTAAATCAGGGACATCTTTGAAGTTAAAAACAAATACTGACATTTTTCTGAAAGGAAATGATCTGCTCTGTAGAACGGGGGCGTTTGTTTTTGAAATTTTATGTAATTCTTTAAATAAATGAAAGTAAATCCGATTAAAATGATTCCACTTTGCATTAAAATTTTTCGCTGTTTTCCAATAAGGGCGGGTCGATGTTCAAGTGGAATAAAACAAGCTGTGTGTGAGGTATTAACGAAATTCTTTTTTTATTTGAAAGGCTCATGTATGCCATTATGTATAGAATATAAAATCGTTCAAATGTCCGCCGCGGCTTCTCACGGCGGCACGGATCCGAGTGGTCTAATTTTCAATGACTCTGCCGCATAGATCCGGCTGAATTTGAGCGATGGCCCTGGTTATCTGTCATCCACTGTCATCCAGAGTCAGTACACGAGCATAAATGACATCACTTTGTCTCTCTCCTAATATTACTCTGCAGTTGTTACTCCAACTTTGTGAAGTAGCAAATTGTTGCAAGCATTTAGGTATTCTTCTTACTAATTTAGAGAAAATCATTGTACCTTATTAACTCACTACGATATTCTTCTTACTATTGTAGGGTAGATATGTTTACAATCTGAATTGTCTAGTTATTCTATTAGTTCCGTAAAATGTACTTCATCTGTTAGCAGCACTCTTATTAGCACCCGTGATCAACGCCGACAGATGATCAAAGAAACTTCGCATTATCGTCATCTTCTTTGTAGCAGTTATCATTATTATTGCTATTAACTTTAGCTTCTCCTGAACTTTCATTATATCTCGTTCATCAAGCTGTCTACCGCACTGTATACAAAAATCCTACACCAAGAGTCAGAAGATAATGTAAAGTAATTCATAGAAAGTAAAAGTTTTTACGTTAAGGTAAGAGAAAAGAGAAAATTTCCCATAACTCCATCACAGTTTTCAAAAAATTCCTAATTCTACTAGTAACACTGATAATTGTAAATAATAATCTTTGCTTGCCACTTGTCAATAAAGTCAGTTGTCATTGAAAATCCTAAAATAGCCGTTAACAGACAGACGCGTACTATACCGTTTAGTTATAGCCTATTAGTTATTTTCAAATAGTAGCGACATCAGTCCGAGTACGTATCCATTAGAACTGCATTTAACATATACGTTATAGCATAACAGCATGTTATAATGGCATAGGTGTTAAATTTATAGTACGTATCCTTCGGAAGCTGTTATTAGTTTAACGCTTATGTTATTTTATCCACGTTATATTGAATTTAACGATAAATGTAAACACCGTCGATTTTCAGTCCAAGTATGTATCCATTAGAACTGCATTTAACGTATACGTTATAGCATAACAGCACGTTATAACGGCATAGCTGTTATATTTATAGTACGTATCCTTCGGAAGCTGTTGTTAGTTTAACGCCTATGTTATTTTATCCACGTTATATTGAATTTAACGATAAATCTAAACATCGTCGATTTTGATGCCGTTAGTAATAACATACAAGTGTTAATCTGCATTAGTTTATCTAAATTAGGTTTTATTCGCTCTAGCTAAGTCTTTAGTATTTTCTTGTTTCTGGCGAGAATCGATGCCATAAATTATTATTTTGCTTTATCTGACATGTTAGTTTTGCCAATTAACAATACTTTATTTTTTTCAATAAAGTTTAATACATATATATTCGTACTAATTTTTGTGGTTTTCGCCAATCGTCTTGCCATTTTTTTGTAATAATAATACGTGGGGCAAAACAAGCGGGGCACATAGGCAAAAGAGGTACTAATATGTTTATACGCACTAATTCTAAACTACGTACTTACTAAAAGGTAAAATTTACAAATTATTTATAACATGTTGGATAGATAAAAATAACATATAAAACATCTGTTCTTTATTAATTCCTAAAAATGCAATAAATACGTCTTTGTCATATCGGCGACAAAATTTATTTCCATATAACAGATGTGATTTTAACAGTGATTGTAACGTGGCGCTTTAATTGTGGATACATTCTAAAGAATTGCTTAATTCTCGTTAAGTAGCCTGTTATTTGTACCTGTTATTCCTAACATAACACATGTACGTTAAATGAGTCCGAATGGATACATACTCGGGATGTTTGATGCCGTTAGTAATAACATACAAGTGTTAATCTACATTAGTTTATCTAAAGTATTTGTTTGCTCTAGCTAAGCCTTTAGTATTTTCTTGCATTTGTATTAAGAACTCTATATGCGGAAGGCGCGATGGATGGATTGTTAGGTTTGTTTCTGTTGGATGAGCTTGCTGATGCTGATGAAAGGTATAAACTAGAAATAATAAAGTCAGATTATTATGAAATAAACAAATTAATGTATATGTTTTTATAGACTACGTCAGAATATACAGAGAAGAAATCTGAGAGATATGAGCAATCCTTTCCATTTACCAGATACAAAATTTATAAAACTTTTTCGCTTATCGAAGGGTCTTGTAACACAGTTTATTGAAAGTCTAAGACCATTTATGCAACACACTCAAAGGAGAACATCGATTCCTGTGGAACTGCAGATTTTTGCAACTGTGCTGTTTGTGGCTCATGGAAGTTACCAAACATGTACTGGAGATAATTTTAATTTGGGATTATGTCAGAAATCGGTTAGTAATAGCATTTCCAAGGTGACATACGCAGTTATACAGCATTTACTGGAAACATATGTTGTGTTCCCTCAAACAGAAGCCTCTAAAAACATAATCAAACAAGGATTTATGAGAAAGTTCAATTTTCCGGGAATTATTGGTTGCATTGATTGCACACACGTTGCCATTAAAAGTCCACCTGTAGATGATCCTGAATACCCAGGCATGGTATACTATAATAGAAAGGGCTTCTATAGTATTAATGTACAGCTTATATGTGACGCTGATTTAAATATTTTGAATTGTAATGCGAGATTCCCTGGTTCATCTCACGACTCAGCAATATGGTCACTTAGTGCAGTTCGAGATCATGTAGAACGTTTGTATTTTGCTGGACAGTTGCAAAGATCGTGGCTTATCGGAGATTCTGGTTATCCACTTCAACCCTGGCTCTTAACTCCTATAATTGATGCTGAAGACAACACACCTGAAGGCAGATATACCAGAAGTCATATTTTAGCAAGAAATACCATTGAAAGATGCATTGGCTTACTTAAGCAGAGATTTCGCTGTTTGCTTCAACACAGAGTTTTGCATTACGATCCAGTACGAGCTGGAAAAATAATATATACCTGTGTAGTGCTTCATAATTTAGCTAATTCGCAAGAACAACAAATAGTATGGAACGAAGAAGAGATACCACATGCAATAGAAATGCATCAAAGAAATGTTGGCGAAGATCGTCAGGACCTTCTTTTGAAAGGAAGAGCTGTTCGGAATCAATTAATAGCATATCATTTCACCTAAGTATTTTATTCATTTAAACTGAACTGTAAACTGTACCAATCTTAAAATAAAGTTTATCAAACACATTTGATTTTTTTAATCAAAAAAATACATTTTCTTTTGTTACGTTATAAGCTAGGAGCAAAAAAGTTTAATCATATATGTCATTATCTTCTTTATATTTTATTAATTGTAATTTTGCTGTAGTCTGCTGGGCTTCAGCTTTTAACAGTTGAGCTTGTGCAACTAAAAGTTGCGCCTCTGCTTTGCTTCTTTCTACTTCTATTAAATCTTTACACACACTCGAAAATTCAGTAATTGCGGTACTCAACAACTTTAATGACGACGCCATTTCAAATGATGCCTTCGTCCTTTCTTCCTGGGCATCTTTGTACGCTTCTGTAGCAGAAGCTAGCATATGTGAACGATAGCGTTTGTCGTGCGCTTAGTAAAAATGTTAAATTTAGTTTGTGTCTGTATAATAATAAATAAGCATATAGCATTACCGTAAGATGTTTTGGTAGGCTTTTTATTAACTTGCTTCTCCTTCTGTTCACCAGCGTCCCGTGCAGTTGAACCAGAATACTCCCCTAAATTATATTCATTTATTAAAGAAACTTTCTCAGCCACGTTATCAATTGAATTTAAATTATCAAGGATGTCGCAATCGTCCAGATCCACGACATCAATGTTTCTGTCATTTTCCTCATTTTCTTCGGAATTAAGACTTTCAGTCGTATTCTCATTATTCTCTTCCTGAAATTTATAGTAATATTGTTTTTGTATTAAGTATTTAGACATACCTGTAAACCTACCTGTTTCCCGCTCGCTCAGCTGTTTTTTGTTTTTAGGGCCGCCTCCAGTGCCGGTAATTTCTATCTTACACTCCCTGCTTTTTCTTTTTGTGTTGGTTTTCCATTCTAGGAATACCTAAAAAGCATCTACTTGAGTAAAAAATTTTTATTTGAAGAGTTACGATTTGACATTAGTTTAATCAGAAAAATTTAACTTAGATACTCTAGTAAATAGTTTAGTATGTTGTTCATTTACTTATTAAATTAATTTTCAGTTACAGGTAAAAGGTAGGTATTTAGGTATAATTAATCTGTTCCATTTTACTTACCTTTTTCCACTGCTCCGCTGTTTTGGAAGGTCCCATGTTAAGCGCATTCACTTCTAGCGCGAATTGTTGCCATAAGTTATTAATTTGGTTTATCTGGCATGGTTTAGTTTTGCCAGTTAATAATACTTTATTTTTTTCAATAAAGTTTATTAAATATTCGTATTGATTTTTTGTTGTTTTCGCCAATCGTTTTGTCATTTTTTTGTACTAATAATACGTGGGGCAAAACACACGGGGCACACAAGCAAAACAGGTACCTACTAATACGTTTATACGTACTAATTCAAAACTACGTACTAAAAGGTAAAAGTTAAAAATTCTTTATAACATGTTGGATAGATAAAAATAACATATAAAACATCTGTTCTTTTTTGATTTCTAAAAATTCAATAAATACGTCTTTGTCATGTCGGCGACAAAATTTATTTCCATATAACAGATGTGATTTTAACAGTGATTGTAACGTGGCGCTTTAATTGTGGATACATTCTAAAGAATTGTTTAATTCTCGTTAAGTAGCCTGTTATTTGTACCTGTTATTCCTAACATAACACACGTACGTTAAATGAATCCGAATGGATACATACTCGGTATGAATGATTGATCTCGTCGCTGGAGCAAAAGTACAGGGTGATCTAAATTGAGTGAAGATGGTTTGAATTTGGCGCCTTGGGTTTTAGTGTATTTCACGTTGTTAGTGTAGCACTATTGAAATATGTAGCGTCAGATTACAGCGGCAAGTTACTTTCTCGTTTACATCGTTGTGCTTTGCCACGTTGTTCTGGATTTTCATTGAATTTTTGCTTTATTTCGCTTGTTTTCTTATTTTACAAAACAGTTGTTTTCAGAACTACGGTTTGTTAGACGATTTTATTATCAAGTAAGCTTATTATTTAAAATCAATTAAGTTTATAAGCTATATTATTTTTCAGGCGCCACTGTAAAATAAAAGACGGATAAAAATATCTGAAAAGTATTCATGTTGCCAACGTGACAATAATTTACCGTGGCGGGAAATTCAAACAGTCCTCAGTCAATTTGAATCACCCTATATGTTGGTGACGTTGAATTTACCAGATTTGACATTTCGTTTTACACTAAATCTTAGGTTTAATAATCATCATGCACAAAAATAGTCACAATTTAACATGAATTTGATAACGGACATTCATGTTATGTAAAAACGATCATATTAATGTAATATACAACTACGAAATTGTAATTTTTAAACAAGTTTTGTTAAAATGACGAAACACTATGCATCTGGTGATTTTTTCTTTATTAAAGTTTGTGCCTGGTTTGCTCCACGATGTCGATACTATATGAAATAGAGGAGCTGTATGTCAGTGTATAGCCCCTTTATTTTCAAATAGTAGCGACAACGATTGATCTCGCCGCTGGAGCAAAAGCACCAGAATGATGTTGGCGGCATTGAATATTACTGGATTTCACATTCCGTCTTAAAATAAATCTTAGGTTTAATAATAATCATGCGTATAAATATTCACAATCTAACATTAATTTGATAATGGAAATTCATGTTCTGTAAAAACGATCATATTAATAGGATACATACTATCGTAATTGTGATTTTTGGACAGCTTTTTACTGAATTAATTAATTAATATTTTCTTTATTAAAGTTTGTGTCAGGTTTGCTCCACGATGTCACTACTATTTGAAATAGAGGGGCTATACGTTTAGTTAATCATTATGCGGTCAACACCTAGTCGATCGAGATCAACTAGCTTTAAAGAACCAACATTGTTGCCGGTTTTAAATATCTAAAAGTGATTATATCTCCTAAAAGAGCCATCGGAAAAAAACTAATTAGAGTTTTAACTCAGTTTTTGTCGTAGAATGCCGTACTGGGGAGTTTTACCTATCGAATCATTACACCCTGTATTTGGCAAGTCCAAACTATCGGTACCTTATTTGAAATTTGCAAATACCTCATGTGTAACGCCCGCTTAACGAATCGACGATCAGATCACTTGCAAGAACTATCCAAATTTATCAAGTGATAAGAAGGCGTCTAGTTATGTTGACGCCAATGTTATGCCAACATTGACCCGCCCCAATTGAAAAACCCTTTATTTATTATAAAAATGAAATTTCAAGATCCACATGCTAGCAGGATAACAATTATCTATTTTCTATTGCACCAACCAAATTCCAACTACAAAAAGTTCTTTACAACGTAATTATGTTTAGAAATACGCATAACAAAGTAATTTTTGCATTATTGAGAAAGTAATAAAACACACTCTCCACTTCTCCACATCAGAAGTAGATTGGTACTGCAGGCGCAGCCGCTGCAAAAGCTTCCCCCAAATATATATTTTTTGCAGCCATCGCAACTCTTAAAAATTCCATTCACCGCGGTTACTTTTTGGACTGCGCGCAGCAAACAAATACTGCATGCAACTGACTTGCATGCTCTACTTTTAAGGTTGCAGGGGAGTTCAGACTAGTATTCACTTGTGCTGCGCTGTTTTATGCTGAATACTGCAGCAAAAGCAGCCGTGTGTGATCTTAGCTTAAAGGTTAACTTCCAACGATGCAACCTATGCAACTTCAATTTAAGCTTTATAGTTTATTTTCCATCAATAAACTTGATACTTAATAACACATTTACACGTTTCACTTTATATTTACACTTACACTAGGTTTATTGGCCACACTCTTTTTAGTCTTTCGTTGATCCTGTGTTTCAATAAGAGGTTTAGATGTGCTTCTAGCGTAGCGTTATGTGCGATAGCTTTTCCTGGATTACTTTTTGAACCGTTGGAGTTGGGACACGTAGGTCGGTGTGCTCGTATTAATTGATGCAACCTGTCGGGGTATTTTTGTTTGACTCCTTTGTATTATTGCTGTATTTAATTTTGAAGCACAGCCCCATAGCTCTATTCCATACGTCCATATAGGTTTTATGATTGTCTTATAAATGAGAAGTTTATTTTCTAGTGATAGCCTAGATTTTCTACCTATTAGCCAAGTTAGTTCCTTTACCTTTACATTTATTTGTTTTTTCTTTTTTGTAATATGTTCCTTTCATGTCAGCTTATTATCTAAATGGCATCCTAAGAATTTTGGAACTTCCAATTGCGGTATTTGCACATTATTTATTATAACTGCTGGACAGGATTGCTTCGGGAGGGTAAATGATGTATGTACTGATTTTGTGTCGTTTACTTTAATTCTTCATTTAGTTAACCACTATTGCAGCCGATAAACCTATAAGCCGATCTTATTTGGGGGTTTTCATGACTAGTTAGAATGGCTATGTCATCCGCAAATGTGCCCGTGGTTGTGTTTTGTGTCATGGGTAAGTCCGATGTGTATAGTCCGTAGAGTAATCACACTGCCTTGTGGCACTCCTTATATAGACGTAATTAGGTGAGGGCTAAGCCCCCAAAATGAATTCGAGTCAGAAATTCTTTGTAGTTAGCATTTTGCGGCTGCTTATAATAACAGCAGAATTTACGGTTCTAAATAGCAAATGACAATAGAAAACCGTTGTAGTAATCCGCTTACCTGACTGTCAGTTTAATTTATTACTTCGCATGATTTGCGGACGGACTATAATTATGTAATTAAATTTTCACTAATCATGTAATTAAGTACTTAACAACCTACTCAGGTCGTCAATGCAACAAGATCATTTTTACTTAACCTTTTGCTTAATTTTCAAATGGCATTCTGATTTTTAGTCTGTGCAATATTGCGGATAGAATTGTAATTTTACGATTATTTAGAAAATATTTTCGAAAAGAAAAATTGTTTTAAATTTGTATTTTGAAAAAAATATTAGTAAAATTACCTGGATTCAATTATTAGCTGGAATCAAACCTGGAGTGGTAGCGACTTTGGCTTATTATTGCCCCGCTTCAACTAACTGAGCTACGAAGAAACATTAGCGCGCGTGCCACATTTATTTTAAAGTTTGTTAAAAGTTGTATTCATTTAAATAACTTTTTTAAAAAGGGTCTAAATCTAATTTTTTGACAATTTTTAGGATATTAGTACTCTTTAAACTCATAACGATAATGATAAAAAAGAAATAGTAATTTTAATTACTTGGAGTGATTTTACAGATGATTTCTTAAAAGCCTGAGTTATTCCCTATATTTGATTTCCTAATGAAACATACGATATGTAGTAGATGTAGTGTTTAGCCCCACAAAAATTACCTAGTTACGTCTATGACTTCTGAATTGATTGTCTGAATTGAACTGTTCTGATGTTTTGTCATTTATTTTAGTTTGGAATGTTCTTGCACTTAGGTATGATTTCAGTAGATTAAAATAGGCCGGATGGAAAGTTTGTTTAATTTTGAAGAGCAATCCAAGATGCCACACTTTTTCAAACGCTTGACTGATGTCAAGAAAGACAGCAGAGTAGTATTATTTATTTTCTAGTGTTTTGTTTGAAGTTTGCGTAATTTGATTAACTTGCTGCACTGTAGAGTGAGCGTGGCGAAATTAACATCACTAAACCCTTTCTTGGAAGTTCGCTCAGCTTTTTTACTGTTATAAGATCAATACCGGGAGCTTTCTTGGGATTTAGCAGTTTTATTTCAGCGATTATTTCTTTTAGGGTAAAGAATTTAATCCGGCGATGTGGCTCTAGAGGGATGGATAGATTTTGTTCTATTTCTGAATCTGGTTCGTTGTCTATTGGTTGAAATACTTTGATCAGGTGCTCAGCAAATAGCTTAACTTTGTCTTTATCGTTTTTGGCCCAAGGTTCAGCGTTGTTTTTTCTTATTGGTGGTATATTTAGTTTAGGCTAAATTTAGGCTAATATTGGCTTCCAAATAGTGTTATCAGTTTTAGTTTAGTTTGGATATATATTGTTCAAATTGCTCATTTTGTAATTCTTTGAGTTTTATTTTCAACCTATTACTCAAGTGATTATAAGAATTTTTGTCGGTAGGTGTATGACATCGTTACCAATTTGCTCTAGCACGTCTTTTTTCTGAATCATTCGTTTTATTTCTAGAGGTATGTCGATATTTAATATCTTTTGTGAAATTACTGGTGTCGAGCGGTCGTATTGCTTGTTGGAGTTTCATAAAGAATTTTTCTGTAATTATGTCTATTTCTACATGCTCTTCGAATCGAATGCTTAGGTTTATGTTACAACTTACTATATATTTCGATAGGTTTCCCAGTTCGTTCTAGTGTTATGTAGCCTCAGAGGGGGGGGGGGATTTGGTGTATAACAGTTGGGTTAACAGTTACGATTACAGGTGAGTGATCATATAAGATAATTACAAGCAATGTTTATTTATAATTTGTTGTAGGTTTATTTTTGTTTTACATTTACATTACATTACATTAATTTTTGGATCTGTTAACTATACATTAAATAGTTTTTAATAACGTACCAACACCTTGAGTAGGTTGTAAAAGCTGACCAGAACGTCCAATTTTTGGCGATCTAATTTTTAACTACTATCCAAAAATCGTAGAAGAACGTCTAAACTTCCTTATATGAAAGAACCATTTGAAATATTATTTCTGTTCTCTATATAGTTTTCTGTTTCAATTTATAGGTAATGATTATTTAAATTAAAAATTAAATTTAATTATAGTTGAGATTCTTTTTATTTTATTAATAAAAATGGTAAACAATGTATTTTACTACTGAAGTTTAAAAACAAATTAAAAAGCTTAAAATAAATCTATAAAGAAAAAACAATTAATTTGGTGTTTTAATTATAACAACTAGGAGGTTTTACTCATGTTAAAACTACCGTAGCATCAGCATAATTCAAACTGAAAGATGACATAACAAAAGTTGTTGTTTGAGGTTAAGGAACTGATTATGCAGTAACATAAAAAAAGAATTTTTTGTACGACCATGCTATTTCGGATTGTTTACCATACTTGGTTTTAGAACAGTAGGTTATATTTACTGGTTGCTAAGCAAAAACGCGTCGGTAAGTAATTACTTACCGTTCAGTTCTGTCAAAAACAGAACGGTAAGTAAATTATATGTAATTTATAAAATAAATGCATGATCTTTAGATGTCTCTTTCGCGAGAAATCATTTATTTTCTAAATAATTGGACTATTTAAAAAAATGTATGTTGTTTATTTAAATTTGCTCAGGCCTCTTCAATATCCCAATTATATTCGTTTTCAGATTCACTCATTCTCACGAATTTGACAAATATCGTGACATTCAAAAATAATAGTAATTACAAACGTATCCATGGTAACGACAAAACCTACTTAATGTTTGGTGGATATACAGGGCAAAAATAAATTATCTTAAATATATTTTTTTCGGGGATATTTCCTTAGATAATACCTTTGTATTCATAATGGTCGTACAAAAAATAGTATAAGCATCTCAAACAGTAAGGAGTTTACCGATCTCCTCCAATATTGGCGACTGAGCGAAGCGAAAACATTGTCGTCGATCGGTAAACTGTCCTTACTGTTCTTGATACTTAATATACTAATAGTGTCTTTATTGTGACATTTGTGTAGCAAGGGGAAGTTAAAAAAGGTAATTTCGTGCATGTTTGGGCTTTAAAGATAGAAACGTTAAACAAGCGAAAAGAAAGATTTTAAAATTTGAAGCATACCTTTTGCTAATAGTGATAATTTGATAACATATAAAACAAAATTTTTAGATAAATAAATTTAATTCAGCTTAAAGCTAAATCAAATATGTAATTAATTATTATTTCTCATAATTTTGAAATACATCTTCATTACTGTATTTTGAACCCCAGCAACCTAAAACATTGTAGTCTTTTGCTGGAGCTAGCTGGAGCTAGTCAATTTAATTTTCTTGTTCATTTCAAAGAAATTAAATAATCTAATTGGGTAAGAAGGCGAACCAAACTACTACAATATGTAATCGAGCTTGGGAAATTTTTGTCAGCTTTGACCTTCGCCGTGATTTTTGACCTCTGAAGAGAGTTATTATTAGAGACGTGCATTTTAGTAAAACATAAAAGCACTATGACAATGAAGCGAATCAATTTAATCTGCAATACTACAATGTAATACAAGTAGGCGCCTGAAAATGGTGGGTTTGGACTAACCATAGCGAAAAAATAAAACGTAAAAGGGGTCTAGTTAAAATAAACAACTTGTATTAAATAAATTGTCAGTGGCGTGGCAAGTTTTATATAACAGCTTTCGTATTTGTAAAGTAAATGTCCTATAACTTGTAGCGAACGTCGGTTTTGAAAAATGAGCTAATCAAGTGTTTTTTCAGCGAGGTCACCTAAAATGCATGTCTCTAGTTATTATTAAGTTAAATTAGTATAATGGACCCACTTCCAGTCACAATGGTGACTGAAATTTTTTTATGTATTAAAATGGTGCTCAAATTAACAATTTTACTTTTAAAATTTTAAATTAAATTAAATTCGATTATTTATTAAATTTTAACTCAAAAAATATTTAACATACTTCAAACTATTATAACCAGCTATGTAATTCCTAGATTCTATTTGAATCTGAATAAAGTTATTTGCTTCATGCTGCATGACTGTGACATGGTTATATTAAACCATTGCATTGCATGAGCCTGGGGGTCACAAGGATAAGGATCAGATTACAAAACTTCTTACTTGTAGTGATAATTTTCTGAGTCACGTAAATCTCTTAGTTTATGTTCGTCTACTCGGTATGGGTTCTAAAATTTTTTATTTCGAAATGCTACGTAAATTTTATACGAAAGAGAACTTGTATCTACGTAGGACATTGAAAATAACCTTACATTTATACTGTAGCAGATGTATATTTTGTACTTTTTTTTACTATACGTGGTGTTTTGTATCAATGTGTAGTTCCGTTAAGAAGAGATAGGCAAACGTGTGTAATAAATTGATAGTGCAGGCGCAGCCGCTGCAAAAGTTTCAACCAAATATATATTTTTTGCAGCCATCGCAACTCTTAAAAACTCCATTCACACACGGCTAATTTTTGGACTGCGCGCAGCAAACAAATACTGCTTGCAACCGACTTGCATGCGCTACTTTTAAGGTTGCAGGGGAGTTCACACTGGGATTCACTTGTGCTGCGCTGTTTTTTATGCTGCACTGCAGCAAAAGTAGCCGTGTGTGATCTTAGCTTTAATCTGCTTTTTAGAAGAGCTCGGTTTCTACACTATTCATTGTTGTAAATAATTCAGTGGTTATTCTCAAACTCCGACAAATACGAAGAAGGGGATTAGATTTTATAAGTAAGTATGCGTTTGTTTAAAATATTAAATATAAAACTTATATTCTAAGATTAATTTCAAAATACATATTCTGTTTTAAAATTGAGGTTATGTAGTTTATGTGCGCATTTCGAGACAGTGAGAACCGCCAATGGAAATATCTAATTACAAAACTGGAAAGACCTACTCCGCCATATTGACATCCCATCCAGGTCGCATGCGGTAGAGGATTATACTCCTTCCTAAAGTTTTATATTCTAAGGTTATAACGTATTAAGAACTTAGAGAATCTGGTATGAAGAACGACGGTCATAATAAAATTATTTATGTAAGTTTATAGTTAATATTTTAAAAATAAAGAGACTGGTTAAAATTATGTTTATCCGTTCCTATATCATATAGCTACTGTTGAATGACATACACTTTTATCGAATTCTACCATAAAACTGTTTAATTTTCATTTGTTTATCTATATATTTAAAACACAATAAGGCTTATCTTTGTTCCAGTCCGTTTGAGAATTCTACTGGACCGATTTACGTAATTTTTTTTATTGAAGCTTTTGTTGTGTAGATTAGTGAACACTACTTAGTTTATGTATTTCTTTAAGTTATTATTTTTAAATAAATAAATCTAAAACATTTATTTGGATCCATACTCTTGCAGCGCCATCTCACTTTCAAAGGGTGGTAACTTTACGAATTATTCACGATTGTAAAAGTTTTCTCAGTTTGCTGCAACCCACCACTTGCATCATTAAAGTGTTTAACTTTTGATTTGTTATTAGGTTGCGTAGACTAATCCGCATAATTGAAAACCATAAAAAGCAGACAAATTATACAAATATTAGGTGATGGCAATTGCTTATTTATAACTGTTTCATATTGTTTGGAGTTTTGGACAAAACTTTTAACTTTTCATTTGTTATTAGGTTGCGTAGATAACTTCGCATAGTTGAAAACCATAAAAATCAGACAAATTATACAAATATAAGGTGATGGCAATTGCTTATTTATAGCTGTTTCATATTGTTTGGAGTTTTGGACAAAAGAAATCATTGTGAGATACGTTTGCAAGTTGTTATAAATGACTGGGTCGATTATTATAAAGATTTCATTATTGGCGATCACACTACTTATTATCGTGTTCCCATTAACACTGCTTTAGATTACGGAAGTCTTATGTCCTTCGATAATGAATAATACATGGGTCATAAAGAACTATTGTATAGGTTAATTATTATTTACTAATCTAAGTATATATTTAAAACACGGCTCAATTTTGTTCCAGTTCGTCTACGAGTTCTTTTTTTATATTAAAGTTTTAACTCTGTAGATTAGTCAACACTACTTACTTTTTATTTTTATTTCATTCTTATTTTTTTAAAACCGTTCTTTTTTAGTCTTCTCTTTTTAGTGGAGTTTTAGTTTTATGGTTTTTTAATTATTTATATTTGCAATTTAAATCTCTTTAGATTATTTGTAATCGATATATTTGAATATTCCCAAGAACGTCCACTTAGAGTGCTTGCTTCGTCACGTTTAGGAACTAAATATTCTATACCTGCTTACTATTCCACCAATTCCAATTTTTAGTCGAGATTCATAGTATTTGCGCTGGAGCATCTTCACAAAGTTCGATATCTCCGTATGTCGTTGAGGGTGTGTCCGTTTTTTAGAAATTTTTAAATTTTGTAGATTGAGATATTTGATGAAAAAGTTAAATAGGAATGTCTAAGAACTAATGTTTTATCTCATAAGGAACATGTACAAAATAACAGATAAATTTTAGAAAGCTGGTAAAGTACCCATTGATATATTAATTCAATGTAGAATTTTATGGTAAGAATGCGTGGGTAAGTCGGGGGATGAGTCTGGGGAGAGAGTAAGCCAGAAGAGATGAGTTAAATCTGTGGAATAGATAATTTGGGTGGGGTAAGCCGGAAGAAGGAGTAAGGCAGAGGTAAATATTAATATTGAATAATCACACTACGAACGTTGTATATAAAGAAATCCTTAAATAAATTAGCATTTTGATCGTCATGTTTAATGGGGTTTGCCTAGTTAGTTTTAAATTTACTTTCAATCTTAATATATTAATTGATTTATTTTAATAACTATCAAAATAATTTTTTAAATTGTTTTTAAAATTTCGTGTTTTTAGCAGCTTACAAGAATCTGTATAAATAATTTCGTTATATCACTATGGTAACAGTTAATCGCCTCCATACTAAATTTCCTATGTTCTTAGGTTGAAATACACCGTATGTTGTAACCTAATTGTGCATAATGTAAAATATCTAATGAGTAATATTTTTTTGTTTTTAATCGATAAGCTCTATATGGATTTAAAATATCTATTAAAAGCAAAATAATTTGTAATTATGAGAATTTCTAAACATATAGAATAGCCAATGAAGTTTTGAAACCACCCATGGAACCGTAACGTCAACATATACGAGTAGGTATTGATAAATAGTTGGCCTAACCTAGAAAAAAACTACATGTTTTCGAAGTAATAGTATTTTATTCAACATAATCACCTTTCAACTCTATACATTTAATGCATCGATCAAAGAGTAATTCTAATCCTTTAGAAAAAAAAGTTTTATCCTGTTCTGCAAACCACGACTCCACAGCATCAATTACCATCTCGTTTGATGTAAATTTTCGTCCTTTCGATGATTTTTTGAGTTTCGGAAAGAGATAATAATCCGATGGGGCCAAATCGGGAGAATATGGCGGATGGTCGACAATTTCAAAGCCGATTTCATTGATTTTTTGTAGGGCAATAAGTGATTTGTGGCCGGGCGCATTATCCTGCAAAAACAAGACGCCTTTGGTAAGTTTTCCTCGCCGTGATTCCACAAATTTCGCTCGAAGTTTGGTTAATAGAGTGCGTAATATTCTCCCGTGATTGACTTTCCATGTTCCAAGTAATCCACAAAAATTATACCATCTTTGTCCCAGAAAATGGAGACAAGAACTTTTCCAGCAGACTTCTGCACACGAAACTTTTTGGGCCGAGGAAAGCCAGAATGTTTCCACTCCTTAGACATTTCTTTAGTTTCTGGGTCATAATGATGAATCCAAGTTTCATCCATTGCAACAAGGCGATCCCAAAAGTTTAGTTTTCTATCGTTAAATTGATTGCATATCCACTGAGATGTTGTCACCCTCAATCGCTTTTGATCAGCATTGAGACATTTGGGTATCCATTTTGCGGATAGCTTTATCATTCCCAATTCATTATGAACGATATGAAAAACGCGTTCGTATGAGATATTCAAAGTCTCTGATATGCCTTTTAGGCCGATTCGTCTATTATCCAAAATCATATCATGGACAGCATCAATGTTTTCTTGCGTTGACACAGAAATCGGTCTCCCAGACCTCTTATCATCGGTGACATCTTTTCTTCCACGTTTAAAATCAGCAATCCAGTTTTTAATGGTTGAATAGGATGGACATTGATCTACTAACGTTGTTAACATGTCATCATAAATTTCTTTACCAGACAATCCCTTCAAAAACAGGTACTTGATAACCGAACGATACTCGATTTTGCTGAAGTTCCAATCTTCATCTGACATGGTTTACTTTTCTTAATCACAATTTCAAAATAACATCATCTTTTGGGCTGATACTTTACACGTGCACTTGTCAAAGTTTCAACTTGTTTTCATAGCAACGCGATTTATTTGTGCCTGCTAGAACTATTCAAGGCCAACTATTTATCAATACCCCCTCGTATGTGTTTGGTCAGTTAGCAAGCCAACGCCAATTTAATTATGTGTTCGACATGTGCATTAAATTTCCCAAGGTGGACATAAATTGCGTACAATAGAAGAGGTTCTATTATATTGTATTAGTTCTATTGTGTTGTCATCTGGCTAGTTATTAGCGGTATAAATGGACTTGCATATAAAAAAACAAATTGTTATGATTTTTATTTTAATTTAATTTTAATATTATTCTTGAGTTAATCTTAATCAGTAATCAAATAACATAATAAATAATGTAGTCAATTATTTAATAATTTTAACATCTGCATAGTTAGAACGAAATACTTAAATTTCATCAATCTAAGAAAACCTCCTCGTCCCGGTTCCAATATTCATTTAGAATACATACTATAATTGAAATTAAAATTAATGACTTCCACTTGAAACAAGACATGAGCTTTCGTTTAACCACCAATTTATATGAAAATTCTCAATTTGCGTTTGACATTAAAAGAAATCATTTTCCATGGTAGAGTTTAAAGAAGTAAGTCAGTACATTTCAAATTATATTTATCAATCTAATTTTAAATTACTTGCTGTTTCTTTTTACAGGATTCATTCATCCGTTACAGTTATTAAACTTTAAGGTAATTTCATATTTGCAGTAAATTAGTAACACTACATGTTAAAATCGGATGTGGCAGCTTCCAGGTAGAATGTCTATGCAAATGCTTCTAAGCTTCAAAAACAAACTAAAATATCGAAGTTGATTTAGAAATTCTAGTATAAATTTAAATTAAATAAACCTCATTTGTACAAGTTAAACCAAACTAGCTACGTTGGTTAAGTCTGGTTGCTCTTATTTCTCAGGAGGCGAAATCGAGCAATGTTGATACTTTATATTCAGTGCTTGATATTGTCTCACCTACAGTTTAGCAGCTTCCTAGAATTTAATACTTTAAATTATGTGTATGCAAAAGTATCATTTTATGATAAAGTTAGTGCTAATAAATTGAATGCAATTACGAATAATTATTTTAAAAAAATGGCGAAATGTGCATTTCAGATGTCCGCATATGAAGCATGTAGCAAATCAATTTATGACGCAGTTTAGGGAAATCAATAGTAATAATAATAACACTATGCTACCCATGAAATATATATAAAACCTCCCACCTACATAACTGTTTTGATATTGAAGAATAGAGACTTTTCATGCTTGCAGAATTTTCCCATCAATTCGAGTTTTTTCTTAGTTCGCTGAATGTACCTCATCCAGTTTTGGTGCCTTGCACTAATCTAACAGCCAAAACTTAGCCATTTCTTGTCACATTCTGGGAATACTGGGAAGATAAGAAGTGTAGCTTTACAAAAGTTCAAAAATAATGGAAATCGGTAAAGAAATGACTGAGTTATAGCCTGAAACAGTCACGAGAAAAAGTTTTTTTTTAATTTTCAAACTTCAGCGGTTCAAAATGATATTTACTTAACAAATAAGTTTTTTTTTCTTTTTATTTTTTTGAAGATGTATTTTGTTTTATTTCTAGAAAATTTTTGATTTTATAAATTAATTACAATAATTTAATTATAATTAAATTATGACCGATAAAATCCAAAACAACAATTTTTTTCATTATTTTAATCCGTCATTATAGTCCAGTCAATCTATACATTTTACCTTGCAAAAACTAGTTTTGGTAGTAATTTTGGTTTTTTGAATGTTGTGGTTGTGAAGTGTTGTATGTTGCAGCCCTTATTAGAAATCCAATCTTTTTTGAAAAATTTTGATCTTTCTTCGGTTTTCGCAGAATATTTCCTAAGCGATGTGTTTTACGACAAACATGGTTATTTTTAACTTTAACGTAGACTAGATTTGCTACAGTTTGAGAGAAGAATGACTTTGCGGAACACAATAGTTGCCAAGATTCAGCTCTTCAAAATTTTGGTAGTTCTGATCATCATTAATGATCGAGCCAGTTTTGGGAAATGGGGAGTATTTATAAAACCAGTCTCTCAGCTTATTCATGTTCTCATTATCTTAGGTAATGTAAGAAGGGTTCATATTCACATGTTAATCAGATGTTACTAAGTTAAAATCACAGTATTTCTTAACTTCATCAAAGATGTTCTGAATATGTACCATATCTAGAGTCCATCGAGTAAACACATTGTATGTGATTCCACGGTCGTTCGGGTCGTCCTTCAGGTGTGAATTTATTGTATTCAGCAGCATTTGTTCTTTCTTCCAATTATGTCAACATGTCTTGCAAATAGAGATGTACAATTGTGCACACCCGACAAAAAAGGGGCATGAAAGAATGGCAGCGTTTTTTGGACGGAAACAAGATGAAGAGCCCAGTTTCACATTCTCTCCAAGCTGTATCTTGTCAACACTCAAAGTGTAGCAAATCTAGTCTATTTTAAAATTATGATAACCACTTTCGCTGTACATAAAACACATCGTTTACAAGATATTCTTCGAGAACCGAAGAAATGTAGAATTTTCATTTCTCAATATGGCGGTGGTGCGCCAAGGTCGTAAACTTGGAT
Source organism: Agrypnus murinus (assembly GCA_929113105.1). Lineage (NCBI taxonomy): Eukaryota > Metazoa > Arthropoda > Insecta > Coleoptera > Elateridae > Agrypnus > Agrypnus murinus. The sequence goes on from OV816024.1 coordinate 57,352,293, forward strand.
TTTTAATAAGGACCCCCAACATAAAAAACAGATCCAAAACTCAGAACTACCTGATCTTTTGCTAGGTAAGGCCTGATTTTCTGGCAGATTGACTGGATTATTAATTTAGGTTTTTATAAAAATATTCTATAGATCGTTTTATAAACTTCATCACTGAAACATGAAAAGTCTCTAAAAATATTATATTATATGCCAATGGACTAAAACGCATCTTTTAATCCTGAATCTGAAGTCCATTGTCCCGAGCGTAAGCAAGGGAAATAAACACACGCGAGATTAAAAGGCTATTTAGTTTTGTGGTGTATACGCTATTTGTTGCACGACCTAAAAGACTTATTTTGAAATTTTCGAAAATACTGTTAATATCATTCTGACAATTTTTAACACCAACTTCACATAATTTTAGCATAGTAGGTTAGGTTTCCTAGCATAGGATATAACGGTTAGTTTACTCCCTAGGGAGTAAAATAGCTACTTTACTTCCTCTTTTGAGAGAGTAAAGTAGAGCTTTACATGTAGGTCATACAAAAAAGGTTTTTTCGTGTCTGTTTTAGGCTATAACTCGGTCATTTCTTTACCGATTTTAATTATTTTTGAACTTTTGTAAAGTAAAACTTCTTCTCTTCCCAGTAGAAAGATTTCCAAAATGTGACAAGAAATGGCTAAGTTCTAGTCGTTAGAGCAGTGAAAGGTAACTGGAGAGGCGCATTTAAGTGGATAAAAGGTTTAAATTTCCAAACATCCCCAAAAACCAAAACTACTTCACCTTTTGCAGGGTAAAATCTACAGACTGACTGGACACTGGACTATAATGACAGATTAAAACAATGAAACGAAATTATTGTTTTGCATACTATCGGCCATAACTCGGTCATTTGTTAACCGATTTAAAAAAACAAAAATTTTCTAGAAAAAAAAATATATCTTCAATACATACATACATAATCCATTCCCCTTTTACTGCATCTTGCAGTGTCGGGGTTCCACACGAACTCTTATATATCTTCAATAAATAAAGAGAAAACATTTTTATTTGTTGAGTACAAACATATCATTCTCAACCGCTGAAAATTAAAAAAAAAACTTTTTCGTGATTGCTTCAGGCTAAAACTCAGTCATTTCTTTGCCGATTTTCATTATTTTTATACTTTTGTAATGCTATACTTCTTATCTTCCCAGTAGAGGAAAGATTTTAAAATGTGACAAGAAATGGCTTGTTTTGGTCATTAGAGTACTGCAAGTCACCAAAAATGGATGCGGTACATTGAGCGGACTGGGAAAAGGAACTCGAAGTAATGGGAAAATTCTGCAAGTATGAAAAGTCTCTACTCTTCAATATCAAACCAGTTATGAAAGTGGGAGGTCTTGTATATTTATTTTTTTTATAAGTAGCACAGTGTATTTAATCCTTCTTGGGTAACATAATTCACTTAGCTCATTATATCTCAAAAAATAACCATTTCATTAAAATGATTATGGTTAAAATGGTATTGGTTTAATATTTTACAAACTTGTAGTATAGGCTCTTACACTTCACATGGTTTCCTAGTTTTGATGAACAATTGTGTATTGTAAGGTTAAAAGTCGCGTAGCAGCACAAATTACGTCCTTAAAGACATGAACCTCACTGTGGATATTATAAAGCCGCCGCTAGGTAAAACATGAATATTCAATTATTTACACTGCAGTGAGTTTGTCAGGGCGAGGAACCAATGGCGACTGAAATGGTAGGGTTTGCCTGCTGTAGGCGACAGTAGATAAAATGGGTTTTAGGGCTGTGTACTCTCAGGCCGCCGGATATCACAGGAGTCCGGGTCATCAGCCGGCAAATAATCTAGCTTATTATGTTCTCATCGTCTCTTCCAAGGCCTCCATAGTCGGGTTCTATAGAAGCCTTTTGCTACCACTGCTTCCTAAATCTGCCAAACACAAAAGGAATGAAAGACATCTATAGTATCTAATACCCATACCCATACCAAAACAAAAAGTCAATTTATGAACATGACTGATAACATATTAGACTAGGTTCTAATAGTGCTCCCTACACTGCGAACGGAGCTTCCCGCTCCTTCCCTGTAAACCAAAACTGTCCTTGAACCCCAAACACATTTCCTTCTAAATCCCATTCCTTTTTCAACTAAAGAAAATAATTCTCCTAGTGAGATAGTAATTATCTATACGAAGATAAATTATGTTGTAATGGAGAGAGAAAACGGCGAAGAGTTTTTAGTGTTATAGTCCCTTTGCCATATCACTAAGAGTTAGTTCGATATGTCGGCAATGTCAAGGAAGGTCTGTTGATGAAATAAGTAAGTGATAAAGAACAAGTCAAACTGTTATTTGAAACCGAAACATTTGATAAATATAAAAGTAAAGGTAGATGGACACAATGGCATCTTCGCTGAAGAAATCATTCTAAAGTCCACAGTTCAAGTATTAATGGTAACTCTAACCAACTTTCTACGAATCTTCTTCTGGGAGATTTCAATTCCCACAACAAATATGGGGATTAGTAACTACAGACTTGAACGGCAAAATTATGTAGAATGGTATTTCCGATAATCATTTATTGCTCTTACACATTGGAAACCCAGGTCTACCTCATTTTCACATCTCGACATTTTAGTCTGCTCCTCATCTCTATCTACAATTACAGAATGGGACACGATACACATCACACCACATTTCAGTACCTATGCATTTAATTTTCTCAGCATACCAAAATTTCGTCTCTTGATTGGGAAAAGTATGCAGTAGCCATACCCGATATTTCTTTCCCAAATACTATATTGGGATGTGTAGGTGGAATAACCTCGGTTATTTTAGAGGCAACCTCAAACAGCATCCCGAAGTCGTCAGGACTTATACACTTATAAGAAAACGAAAAGAATGGCGAAATTGAAAATACATTTAGGAGGAAAAACAGGCGTTTAACCGTTTCAAAGAAAACCGAACGTCTGAATATTGTATAGTTTTTAAACGTTTCCAAGCCAAAGGTCAGCAATTCAAATATCTAAATGCAAAAGCTGGCAAGAGTACGTTTCGTCGCTAACTGCTGTCACATTTCCTGATGAAATTTGGAGTAAGAAAGATATCTGTTAACTGGAGACAACTACAGCCCGGAGTTTCGACGCCATATAGCCAACAATGAACAACTTCTAGCGTTTGCTACAGATAATTATCATGTACCACGATTTTACTATGGCAGAGGTATATCGTGCTTTTGCGTCTTCTACTGGTTTAGTTCCTGGTTCAGATAGAATATCATATTCCATATTACACCATCCACAGAAAAGAACTGTCTATTTCAACTCTATAATAAGATTTGACAGTCTGGGGAATATCCAGGGACCTGGAAAACCGCAATTACAATAATGATCTTACAATGATGGACGAGTTGAGCTGCAGGCGAGCGTTGTATGCATTCGAATGAGTAGTAGACATTACACGCGAGTATAATGGTTGCTATAGTTTTTTTATGACTATTCAATAGGAAACTGCACTTTTCGAATATTGTACGACGTTTTGTACTTCTCCCATGATTTTCTCTAGGGGTTACGTTTACCAATTTTAAAATTGGTCGGGGAGTACAATTTTTATCATTTTTACTATGAGGATTCAGTTTTTATCTTTTATCTGTTTAGTTAAAAAAACATATACGTTAAGTTACTACCCACTGATCGTGTGCAATAAATATCATTACTCACGGGTCAACTCATATAAATAATGAATGTTTTACTTCATAGAAGTAGAAAAAATAATATATTTACCTAAAGATTAGCGCTTGCGCCTGCAAATAATTAACATAGCTACAATAAATTACCAAACATTATAGCACTCACAGTAAAACTGATTTGTTGGTTGAAAATCTTTTTGCTGACTAGCTAGTACCTACATTAAGTATCTTTCAAAAAAGAGGCACCGATTAAAATATAATTTAGTTAATGGATTTTATGGAATGAAGTGTAACAATTAACGATACTAATTTGCGCCTAAAACGAAAATGCCGCAAAAATGAAAATATTCGGATAGTAAAAATAATCGATTGAGTCACTGCAAAAGCAAGTAGAAAACACGTTAAACTTTTAATATCATCACAGAAAGGTATATATTTACTGTAAGTTTTTTTGTTTAAATATAAGGTGTTCCAATAAAAAATTAATTAGAAAACAAAAAACAAAAAGTTGCAGTGGACGTGTTTGGAAGTTTATAAATTATTCTAAAAGCTCCGAAAAGAAATAAAAGCTGCCTCGAATTATTCGATATTGTTTCGGGTGGAGCACTTTCATCTGTAATAAAATATTTACAGCCTTTACTACTTTATAGGAATTAAGGGCTCAGTTTGTAATATTTTACTAATGTTGTTTACAATTTACACAGAAATTTCTTTAATGCTTTAAGGGTTTTTACTGAAATTCTGAATATAAATTCAAACCTTTTTCAAAGTTTCTAAAGATCATTGTTGCATTGTATAGATTAAAAAAAATAAAATGTGAGTAATTGTCTCTGTACTGTCTCAAAATTAGGAGTGGTTCGAATTACTCCCGCAAAAAAGCGCTACTGTGATTGGTTCTCACAAAGCCATGTTGAAACCCAGTAATTTTACTAATTTTGTTTGCATGATTGATTAGAAATGTACTATAGCAACGCGTACATTGACAGCACATGTTATTAATAGTATATTATGGGACAAGTGGTTGAAATAAAATTTTAACGTTGAGAGTGGTTTTTTTCAACTCGCTGTCGCTCGTTGAAAAAAGTAACTCGAGACGTTGAAATTTTATCAGCCACGCGTTCCATATACTATTTTTTCTTCGAATTTTTAGTAAATTAATGCACTTTAGAAAAAAATATTACATTTAAGTGACAAAACATGACATTAAAGTGACATTTCTCTCGTCAGCAATTGAATGTCGAACAGTTTGAAATTCAAAATCGCGGTAGTCCGATAATTTCAACCTCTAGAGGTTGAAATGCGATTTCAACCATTGTTATCGATTGCAAAATGAGTGATTTCAATGTCATGAGTAGACAAAATCTCTATATTAAGTAGAAGGCCTGTATATATATTTATATAAGAGTTGAACAGACACAAATGTCATCCCCCGACATTGGATCCAAAACAAGTGAATTCTCATGGCAGAGACTCTTATATAAATATATATACAGGGTCTCTAATATTAAGGGCCTGTTATCTCGGCCAGTGTTAATTATAGGAAAGCTTCAGAAACTATAAACACCTAAAGATGGCGCTACGGTCCGCAAAACGGAATTAATTTCTTTAAAACTACAATTTGAAAATGTACATAGAAATATTATTTGACCGCATCGTAGTTCTCTGCTCACAGTGTTGCCAGATATGCGTGAACTTCCAAAATATTTTAAGTTTAACTAAATTTTTTATTTTTTAAATCCAAGGAATAATTTAAGGTAGTTGAAATCAAAAAGGGGAATATAAAACTGATAAATATCTTTAAAAATATCAGTTGTTCTTGATGGTTTTAAGAAAAAGAAAAGTATAACTATATTAAAATATTGAAAATATATATTCGTTTTAAGAAATTAATTAGGACTAATTAAGAGTGAAATAGTTTATTCTGAAATTAACCATCACATGCTCTTAAGTAAAGAAAAACATTTACTTCGGGAATTTACTAAATAATAGTTAAAAGATTACGAAAGTTAAATTACTTTTAAATGTACCGCGAATATTACCACCCAACGCTTCCTGGTGCAGCATGCAAGCGAAAAAAATGACTGATTTTCGTGCTGCCATATTTAAATTTCTGCACGTGTACATCTATTTTATTTGAATCAATACTAAATAAGTAAGCAAAAACATTTATCCATTGTCATAGATTTTGCTATTAAACAGTGTTATAATGACTGTATTATGTTTAGTTTGGTTATATTTTAGAAAACGTTAATTCTACAAAATTGGCGATGTTCGACTGCGATTATTAAATTTATTACCTGTGTGAAATCAGCAGCCAAACTTTAGCAGCCAAAATTACGAAAACACCCGAACAGTCATAGGCGTACCTTAAGGGGTAAACCAATTATGTAAAGCTAATTAATGAATTTCAAATGTAACTTCTAGATATTCAGCTGGAACTTCAAGGAAAAATACACGGTATGCAAGCTTGGCACACGTATTTTAATATAGAAGTTATAACATTCTCAACATCACGTATTATACCAAAATTATTGCTGCGATAACAAAGCTGCAGCTGCCATTTCAAGGACAAGTAGATTGTGGGCCAGCATGAGATTTTTACATATGCTGTAGCACCTTACATACAACCTTCTGTTAAAAAATAACCAGTTTTGCTAGGGGACCTGGGGGCCAAAAAAAATTATTACTGCGATTACAAAGCAGCAGCTGCCATTTCAAGGACAAGTAGATCGTGGGCCAGCATGAAATTTTTACATATACTGTAGCATCTTACATACTACCTTCTGTTAAAAATAATCAGTTTTGCTAGGGGACTTGGGGGTCAAAAAAAATTATTACTGCGATTTCAAAGCAGCAGCTGCCATTTCAAGGACAAGTAGATCGTGGACCAGCATGAAATTTTTACAGATGCTGTGCCACCTTACATACTACCCTCTGTTAAAAACTAATCAGTTTTGCTAGGGAACTTGGGGGTCAAAAAAAATTATTACTGCGATTTCAAAGCAGCAGCTGCCATTTCAAGGACAAGTAGATCGTGGACCAGCATGAAATTTTTACAGATGTTGTAGCACCTTACAGACTACCTTCTGTTAAAAGATAATCATTTTTGCTAGGAGACTTGGGGGACAAAAAAATTATTACTGCGATTACAAAGCAGCAGCTGCCATTTCAAGGACAAGTCGATCGTGGGCGAACATGAAATTTTTACAGATGTTGTAGCACCTTACAGACTACCTTCTGTTAAAAAATAATCAGTTTTGCTAGGGGACTTGAGAGTCAAAAAAATTATTACTGCGATTACAAAGCAGCAGCTGCCATTTCAAGGGCAAGTCTATCGTGGGCGAACATGAAATTTTTACAGATGTTGTAGCACCTTACAGACTACCTTCTGTTAAAAAATAATCAGTTTTGCTAGGGGACTTGGGGGTTAAAAAAAAATTATTACTGCCTTTTCAAAGCAGCAGCTGCCATTTCAAGGACAAGTATATCGTGGGCCAGCATGAAATTTTTACAGATGTTGTAGCACCTAACAGACTACCTTCTGTTAAAAAATAATCAGTTTTGCTAGGGGATTTGGGGGTCAAAAAAAATTATTACTGCGATTACAAAGCAGCAGCTGCCATTTCAAGGACAAGTAGATCGTGGGCCACCATGAAATTTTTACATATGCTGTAGCATCTTACATACTACCTTCTGTTAAAAAATAATCAGTTTTGCTAGGGGACTTGGGGGTCAAAAAAAATTATTACTGCGATTTCAAAGCAGCAGCTGCCATTTCAAGGACAAGTAGGTCGTGGGCCACCATGAAATTTTTACAGATGTTGTAGCACCGTACAGACTACCTTCTGTTAAAAAATAATCAGTTTTGCTAGGGGACTTGGGGGTCAATAAAATTATTACTGCGATTACAAAGCAGCAGCTGCCATTTCAAGGACAAGTAGATCGTGGGCCAGCATGAGATTTTTACATATGATGTAGTATCTTACATACTACCTTCTGTTAAAAAATAATCAGTTTTGCTAGGGGACTTGGGGGTCAAAAAAAATATTACTGCGATTTCAAAGCAGCAGCCGTGTATTTTTCCTTGAAGTTCCAGCTGAATATCTAGAAGTTACATTTGAAATTCATTAATTAGCTTTACATAGTGGTTTACCCCTTAAGGTACGCCTATGACTGTTCGGGTGTTTTTGTAATTTTGGCTGCTAAAGTTTGGCTGCTGATTTCACACAGGTAATTTATTTTAGATATCTACTCCTTACAAACTATGATCCACACTACCCTAACAGTTTTGCAATGGACATCAAACGTTATCTTCCTAAAAAAACGATTGTTAAGAGAAATAAATAATTCGAATACTTTTGTATTAGCCAAGGTCCATTCATGTGTATGTATACCTAGTGGATATAATTATGCATGCATCAACGGACCTTGATATTAGCTACACTGAATAACCAGTGCCGCACATCGCTTATTTTGACATCGTGAGACATTTGTGAGGTTATACTTCTTTATGTTGTGTTTTTCAAATAATTAAACAATATTTCATGTTTGCAGTGAAAACAAAAGATCATTTTGAGCAGTTCGGTGGTTTAGTGGTTTGCATGTTTGCTTCATAATCCAAGGATCGCAGCACACTGGGGCCAAGCTCACCTTTTGGTGGCCAAAAGTAACGCATGTTCATTTAAATTCGTAATCTAGCAACCTTTGGAATTTTAATGAAAGAAGACAGAGCGACAGATATAATACGTCGCAGATAGAGACAAGCAATAATCCAAAGGTTGCTAGATTACGAATTTAAATGAACACCCGTTATTTTCTTTGCTTATTTTGCTTTTTGAAGATTTTTATTATCATGCGTGGCCACATACACCATAATAGAACCAAAAAAATAGAAAAAATATATAAATTTTACATTGTCACGGGTAATATTTCCTCTATTCCTTTTTAAATTCCCCAACGATTAATTATTTCCATGTAAGAAAGTAACAAAGTGTAATAATATCTGGGTTTTAAACGAAACGAAACGAAACGAAACATATTTTTTCAGAAGTACAAAAATGTAAACAAGTCTTTTGAAAAGGTATAATAAACCAATAAACAAATTTAGTTCGTTGCTGTAACAATAAAACAACTCGGTTTAGAATTATACTAGGGACACAAGGGACACTGCAAGCCAATCACAATACCAGATGTTATCATCTATTGTGTTTCAGTATGTTTTTAAACTATTATGTACAAAACTATTAGAAGCACTAGTGTTGATTTATTGTAAAAACACTAAAAAGATTAGAATATAACTATAATATGAAATTATTTAAAACTTTAATTCTAAAATAGCAACAATCAGATACAAGAATGATGTAAAAAAGGAACAATGTAAATAAATCTGAAATGCAAACGATAATTACAACAAAAAACATCCTATATTACATGAAGTACATACTCAATATACAACAAAACTGCATTAAGTACACAATAGTTAAGTAATTAACAAAATTACTCGAAAATACAAAAATGTTTAAAAGTAAAAATATAACACTGCTAATACTTATTTATTAATTGCTTCTATTATATGTTTTTTAATTTTTGATATTCAATTAAAATCGGCATTAGTTTATTTCAAACCTATATTTCGACCCATTTTGGGTCTTCGTTAGGGCACACTAACATTATGGTGGAACTTAATAGTAATAGGTTTAGATGTCAATAACAAAATATTTTTGAGATGTATCTGTCAATTTTTAGTGTTTCTATTTTTTAAATGATAGTAAAACAAAACAACGAGACGGTTCATGAGTTTTTAGAAAAAATTCAAGGTATAAATTCTTTACTGTATTCAAATATACAAGTTAGGGAACAAAATGCTGATGTTATACAAACTGAAACAAACTTATACGACTCTCTAACCCTTAAAGCCTTTCTAACAGGTCTAAGATTTTTAAGATGTAAAACTCCACAACCCTTGAAATTGCACTCCAATACATAATAGAAGAAGAAAATGTAAATTATAACAGAAATAAGTTAGTACCAAATTTAAAATATTCAAGTCCAAAACACAATTTAAAAACACAAAGTGACTCATATAATCAATCTAGGTTTAATCGACCAAACATTCTCTTCAAACATAATTCACCAAATCAACAAACTTTCTCGACAAACAATTTTTCTAATTATAGAAATCAACAAACTTTCTCGACAAACAATTTTTCTAATTATAGAAATCAACAAACATCATCTAATTTCTTGACAAACAATTCTGGTAATTACAGAAGTCAACAACCGCATATTAGTCATAACTCATTTAGACCACATCATTATACAAACACATCGCATAATCGTTTTCACAATAATCAAAATCAACAAAGTCGAGATTTTAACTCCAATACATATAGGCCTGAGCCAATTGATGCCGAAACAATTAGGTCAAGAAGTAATGTTCATCCGTCACAATCAATCCAATCTACAAATAGACATAGTACTAATCGTTTTAATTCACATAACCGTTTTAATTCTGAGTTACATTACATTAACGAAAATCCACCATTTGAAAATCATCATTATCCCGATTATGAGTTGAGGTCGGCTCAACCTTCTCCTTCTAGCGAAACTCAACAACATGATCCAGAAATAAATTTTCTAATTTCCTCATTTTCCAGAGAACAACACATAGAAAAAATCTAAATTAATAATCAAACATTCCCAAAACTACCATGCATATTGCGGTGTTGTCAAATCACCGTATTGAAAATTTTATCAACAACGGAACGGAAACGTTAATACAAATATTTTTATATCAGATTTAAATTAAAAGAGGGACATGCTATGCCATGGGCATAATTAATATAAAGGCTATATATAGGACCATAGTTAGGTTCATTAATACTTAAATTAAAAACTAAGAATAAAAATTCCATGCAAACATAACCTAACTTTCTTATGCATAAATAAATAGGTTTCATTTTAGAAAAAAGATATAAATTAGTTAGATCGCTTGATCATAATTATGTTTATGCAACCCAAGTTACACTTTGTGACGGGTTTCCCACTCGTTAGGAAAAAGAAATTTCCTTATTCAAATTTACAGTTTACGATGTTTAACGTTAGCTGGATTTTTCTATTTTCCAGCAGGCCAGCTCAAGTTTATGTTGTTAATTAGCTGAAAATAGATTAAGTAGGTCAATCTTATTATGACTCATATAATACAATTAATTTTTGAATTTGTTTATAAGATTTCTAATCACTTCAATTAATGATGGTATTAAATCCTGTCGTTCGTGTTGATATGACTCTTATAGAATCTTATCCTGTTTTTCCTCACCATTGTTTTGATGTAAGTGTTTAGAGCATTGTATGCTGGACATTTTGAGCATAAATTGATAAACATTGACTTACTATTTAAGCTGGCACTTGTATATGCATTAATTGGTGTTCGTACTCTAAAAAAATTATGTTTATAGTAAATTGTAAAGATGTTTCTATGGAGAAATTATTTGTATTACCTGTGTCATGTATTCATATAACTAGTTTGTAAAGGATGAACCTTGATTTTTTGAACTTTATATGTAATTAGATTGTAACGAGATGTGTACATTGTAAATCGTTTTTCTTAAATATCTTCGTTACGATACATTTTGGGACAATGAATGTATTATACTTTTTTGATCTTTGTTTCAAGGGCTACAATTCTATAATAACAGAATTAGGATTAGTGATAAAAAAATAACAGTTGTGCGGGATTAGTGACGTCACAAGCTTACTCGATGTTCCGTTGTTTTGAAAAAATGTCATAGTTTTCTTTTGTTCTGGCATAAACTATATAAGCTGGGGCAAATTGTAACAAAGTCAGTCGATAAAACGTACAAGGCAGAATCTAAGCCCGGCTCCGGATAATATCTGTAATAAATTTGAGGTTATATTTCAACCATATGTTTATGACGTAAATGTCATATATGAAACAAAGTAAAATAAAATTAAAGTGTTACCTGAACGTTTTTTAAAAGGATTAAAAGAAGATTTAAAATTGTGCAACAATAATACAAAGTGAACGTGATTGTTCAAATAAATTCTAATTGGATTTATTTTCATCATCGATCTTCGTATCAATATTTTATAAACAAGACGTCAGCTGATTGGTTTCATCGCAGTGTTACCAATAAAAAGGATTAACTTTTAAAAAGGGGAAAATATATCGTAATATACAAGGTTGGTTATAATGAATGATTCTTGTTAATTTCATGAATAATAATTAACTTGTAAAGTTCATCCTCAAATATAAAATTATTTGGTTTAGTTCATTAAGTTCTATTGAGAATTTATTTGATTTGAAGTAAATAAAACAACTAAATTTCTTTTATATAAAATTTATTTTCATTTGATGAATATTTTTATTTATAAACAAATTTCATTTGTGTTGGTCTGTTCAAACGAATGACCGTACTGGCCCTATATCAGCTCACTACAATTATTTCTAACGTTTGAACAAACCTGAGAAGTGTTTATCAATTATCAACTGTATTATTTTGAATACCATTTTTTTTACTTTGACTTTCCATTTGAATTTTTATTTTGTTCGTTAAATAAAGTTTGTGTTTTCAATTTTACATATGTGTTTAATTGATGTTAATACAAGCATCCAGCGTTCTTTTGCTTTTGAATTCAGAGTTTAGTAGCAGTTGTCCAGCTTGCAGGAGCTTTAGTGCTTACGATATAAGTTTTTCTTCCTTTCCAGGCATAAAAGTAAATAAGAGTCTCGTAATTCAAATAATTTATGCTTTACTGAGCAAATCTGAGCTAGCTGAGAGGAATAAAGAAAATATCTGTGGTGTATTCTCATCTCAATCACCGTATATAATTTATGTTTATATTTGGAACGGTGGACATTGTATTTTATTTTATCTTCAAAGATCACCGCAATATATATCCCTCAATTCAAAGCAACATTTCTTGTCGATACCGGAGCAAGACGTACATTAATTAAACCCACTTTAGCTTATAAATATTTTCCAGAAAAAGTAGAAAAGGAATAATTTGAAATTCAAACCGCCCATAATAAATCTATACATGACGAAGTAGGTATTATTCAAATACCACCTATATTCAAAACATCACTCGAACACAAATTCCATTTGTTCAACTTTGATAATAAATATGACGGTTTAATAGGATTAGATTTATAGGATTAGAAAATCTACTAATAACTCCATCAGTAGAAATTCCGTTATATTCCATGGAAAATCCACAACCCTTGCATGAAAATTTAAAATTAAAATTAGATAAGCCTTTAGAAATTGAAGTAGTTGAAGAAAATTTAGAATCAGTTAGTGTAAATTTCCAAAATACTAATTTACCTCAATCAGAAATAATTTGCAAAAAGGGTACATCTAACTCAAACGCAGATGCACTATCACGTATAAACATTAATCCGATCGATACCCAGTCAGTTTGTGTCGAACCCGACGAAGAAATCGATAGATTATTAGCAGAAATTAATAATGATGAATTGCCTGAAATTCCCACCGATATGTTAGATCAACTTTTAAGACCCCTACAAGAAAAAGAAAACAGTTTAGTAACTCAACATTCGCAAGCAGAATCTACCGATACCATTCCAATTTCAGAAGAACCATTAGATGTAAAAAGAAATCAAGTAATTATAGAAATCATTAGGGACGTAAATAAGAAAAAACCCTTAATTCAAAATGTAGGTGATAATAAAGTCCACACAGTATATATAAGGGATAATTCAAAGTCAGAAGACATCATTAATTTTATTAGGGAATATTGTAAACCCAAGATTAAATATTATTGTTTATTTCCAAATGACGATATTTATAAATTATTTTGCAAAATAAAGATAGACCACTTTAACCAATTAGAATTTATTAAATGTACTAAAAGAATACATCATGTAACTGATCCTCAGTCACAACTAGAAATTGTTTCAAGTTATCATGAAGGAAAAACAGGTCATGGAGGAATAACTGCAACTTCATTAGCAATAAAACGAAATTATTATTGGAAAAATATGGATCAAACCATAACCGAATATATAAATAATTGCATTACTTGTAAATAAACCAAATACGATAGACATCCTAATATCACTCCACTAAACGTCACCGAGACACCTGATAGACCATTCAACATGTACATATTGATACCTTTCAAATCCAGAGAAATACCTTCTTAACAATAATATACAGTTTTTCAAAATTTTCACAAGCTTACCATTTAAATTCTAAAAACGCAGTGGAAACAGCTGATAAATTAATTAAATTTATTTCAAACTACGGATCACCTGAAGTGATAACTTCAGATGGAGGTGCAGAATTTGCAAACGACACCATCCGAGAATTATTTAAGTTACATAAAATACAATTTCATTTCACTACTCCTAGAAACCCACGATCCAACGGAATGATAGAAAGAATCCATTCTACACTAATAGAGCTGTATAGAATCCTTCAAAATTCCCATCCTAGTGATACTCCAGAACAATTAATTCACTTTGCTATAATAGGTTATAATAATACCATACATTCAGCTACTAAATATACCCCATTTGAATTAATTACAGGTCACACTAACGTTAGAGACCCTTGTGACATATTTCTAACTCATAGATATTACGAAGATTATGTAACCACCCATAAGACCAAATTACAACTCTTATACAATACTATTAGGGATGAAGTGCATAAACAAAAGGAAAATGTAATAACCAATAGGAATAAAGACAAGACAATTCCCACTTATAAAGCAGGAGATAGAGTAATGATAAATGAACACCCACGTAGTAAACATCAAAATAGGTTCAAAGGACCATATATCATAAAAGAAATAACCAATAGGAACATAGCTATTTTATTAGACAAAAATAATAAAGAGTTTTCCAGACATTTCAACGATTTAAGTAAGCCCATGCTTTCAGGTTCAGCAGCATCATCAGCTCAACCCTCACAATAGAAATACCTGTCATCACACAAATCACCAATAACCCAGGACTTTTCCCTCATAAACTAGGAAAAGCAAAAAACCAAGTCGATCAATGGACCTTAGTAAGAGAAATCGAATGCTCATCAGTTATCTTGAATACAACGTAATCCGAAAAAACCTTAATCAAATACAGCTTAGTCTAGGTAAATATGACACAAAACAAGAATACAGTAACGAATTTAGCCACTATCTTATGCTTGCAAATATCACGCTTAACGAAATAAGTAGAAAATTAGATCAGATATTTCTTAGCACTAGAACAAAACGAGGAGCAATTGACGGTTTAGGATCTGTTATAAAGATTATAACAGGTAATTTAGACGCGTCTGACGGACAAAGGTATGAAAAAGCAATTTTAGAATTACAGAAAAATCAACATGAACAAAACATAGCCATTACCAAACAAATAAGTGTAGTAAACCAAATCTTTGATAAATTAAATGAATCTATAAAAACACTTAGAACGAATCAAAAGATACTAGAAAAACAAATCAATAAAATAGAAACAGTCATAAAAAATCTAGCTCTAAAGCAAGCTCAAATTCTCGATCTTATAAATATCCATTATATCTTTTTACAAGTTACATCAACTACCAACATAATATTACATATTTTAAATACTTTAGAAGAAGCAATAGTATTTGCTAAACTATCCACATTACATCCATCTATCATAGAACCTCAATGTTCACAACAAAATTTAGAAATCATAAAGACAAAAATACAAGACGATGTTTTGCCATTTGAACCACTCTCCGAAAATATGCCTATATATGAAAAAATAATTAACGTTAAGGCATATAAACACCAAACCAGATTAGTATTTATTTTAAAGATTCCTTTAATTAAACCAATAACTTACGAATATTATAAACTCTATTCATTGCCTATTAAACATAGAGAGAATTTTCAAATTATAATACCAAGTAGAAATTTCATATTAACTTCAACAACAAACTTTATTTCCACTAATCACAAATGTGAACAATTACTAAACGAAATTTACTTTTGTAAAACTCAGGAACAATAATTAGCATTAAGTAATAACCCATGTGAATATCAATTATTAAGTTTTTCAGAACCAATCAATTGTAAGGTCAACCATTTTCAAAAAGCATATAAAATACAACAAATAAGTCACGATTCATGGTTATTTGTAACACCTGTAGAAATAATAGCTAATAAGTTTTGTGATGGTGAAAATTCAAAAATACCAATGTCAGGTACTTATCTAATTCAACTCTCTATTAATTGTGAACTCCATATAGATAATGTAAAATTAAAAACGACTAAATATTCTAGTAAAACTGAACAAACTGTACAAATACCTAACATAAAGTCTAATGTATCCCAACAAGAACAAATAAAAGTAGAATTTCCTGTACTACAGTTAGAAAATGTAAACTTAGATGAAATTCAAACTTTACAAACTAAACTAAGTGAATCACCAAATAAGCTTATACATAATACAAGCTCTCCACATATAATTAATTATAGTGTTTTAGGTTTCATTATTTTTGTAAGTTTAATCATATTTATATTTCACAAGTTTAAAATATTATCTAGATTAAGGGAGAAAAATATTGTAAATCAAAAAGAAAACCATAGTATTGACGATATTCAAATTAAACCTTAAGAAATTTCTTGAATTAAACTTCTGCAAAATTTCAACTTAAACGGGGAGGTGTTATGTAAACATTACTCATAAGCAATAACAACTCATAGTTTACTAATCACCTAACCTATGGATTTCTTTCTGATAAGAACATATAATAAATAGGACCCCATTAGCAATATCAGTCAGTCACTAATAAACCATCGAGGCCGAAACTCTGTTAGTCATCTTAGTTATAGTGTTTAAAATTACAGGTATTAAAAGTATAATAACAGTTGTAGTGTTTGTAATAAAAATTATTAAATTTAAAAAAACCCTGTTTCAATAACCCGAAACATAACTAGCCTGATGATCCCTATTAAAAAGTACATGTCGAAAATAAAATATTATACAACTTTTTAAAATCACTTTTGGCCAGCAAAAAGGGTATAAAACCCCAGTGTGCGCAGGTTCGATCCCCGGCCGAGCTGGTAATTTTTCATAGCGGAGAAAAATTAAAAACATGCCTTCTTTTCGGATAGGAAGTAAAACTGTAGGTCCCGTGTCAATGCGATGTTTGGCACGTTAAAAATCCCTACTGGGGGTGGAATTACCCCAGATTCGGCTAAATTCTAGTAGGGTCGGCCAAATGATCATATCAGTCGGTGCCATGAGGTACGAAGGATGCTCCGCTATCCTGATTCCTAGCCCAAAGACAAACAAACAAACAATATTACAATTCAATATTTTGAGATTTATTCTGCAGTTGTTTTATTTAAGTTCATGTTTTTGTATCCCAAGATTTATCCTGGGATTATCCTATTTATTTTATTGGTCACTTCTTTGCAGGACTATCAACAATTTTTGACTCTCATCTCACTGTATACGTATATGTAAATATGTAACGTATATTGTATTGTATGTAATATGATCAAATTTGCCGTTAAAATGTTTTCTATTAAGCTATGTAAAGCTCTCTGGCTCAGATATTCCTCTTAATTTTGAGACAAAGTATAGTTTTGTGTAAACAAAGCAGTAGAGTGGAAATATAAGAATACAACTTCCTCGAAATTCCACTTTACGTGATTGTTAACTCTGTTGATTTGTTTTTGCTAATTATGAGTGAATTATACTATTTTTAGTATGAAACTTACTGTGTAAGAGTGGATTGCTTCTGCGCATGTGTTCTTTCTGTGCCTCTTCAATAAAGTTATAAAACTTTTTATAGTTACACTATTCGATAGTACTTTACAGTAGCAGTAAATATCTTTTATAATTAACTCGGACCAAGAGTACATATTTTTTACTGTTTTAGAGTGGACTTCCTCCAACTACCCCTGTAGTATAAATTTAAAGTTTATGTGAGTCTGTATAGTTTTTACTGTTTATAGAGTCAAAAATGTTGATATTTGTAAAACAGTAGCATGTAACGTGCAAATTAGTACAACTAGGTTGCAGTCAAGGGACATAGCAAACTTAATAAAAATTAAAAATCGATGTAGATCAAATAAAACACACTTATGTATATTAATAATCTAATCATACATAATGCAACAGGTCGACCTCCTTCCACAACGGTTACCGGTTACTGTCGATGATAAAATTGATATAAGGTTTTCTCTAGAGGCAATTATATTGATTTCCTACTATAAGCTACTTAATAATAGAACAAGTATTTTTTTATTGATTCACAGAAACTTTTAGAAGTTATTTCTAGCTAGATACAGCTGATTGACATAAAAATAAATAATTAAAACGAAAAGTAAATCAAAGATGGCTTATTGGTGGTTTTTCCGATTTAATATGACAAACATTTGGTTCCAAGCATTTATATAGAATATAAATATTCTAGAAAAAATATTTATATAATGTAAAAGTATAACGAGTTACAACTAAAAACTTGCGCTGACTTTGTGTTTGATTGTAATTAATCACAGTATCACAGATTTTTAATTTTCAAAACAATATTTTAAAATAGTGT
Source organism: Agrypnus murinus (assembly GCA_929113105.1). Classification (NCBI taxonomy): domain Eukaryota; kingdom Metazoa; phylum Arthropoda; class Insecta; order Coleoptera; family Elateridae; genus Agrypnus; species Agrypnus murinus. The sequence goes on from OV816024.1 coordinate 57,370,539, forward strand.
ACTATGGCTAATTACTGCAAGCAAAAATAAGTGACCTCTCAACTTTATTGTAGGTAAAAATGCTATTCGAAAAGAAAAGAGTACGTAAGGCCAATGTAACTTTTTATGAAAAATACATGGATCAAGATACAAAATATTGTTGAGTATAGTTTATACCAGAAGAGTTGTTAAGAAAAACATTCTAAAAATTATCATGAAAGGTAGTGTAGTTAAGAAAAGTGGATAATCTCGTCGCAAAGCAACAATAATGACGAAAAAGATTCGAACATCTATTTAATACTATGTATGTCTTTTGCAGTAACCCAAACCTTTTAAAGAGCATCAGACTTGGCCATTCCAGTTTGAGCTTACACACATCACGTTTAGCACATTCTTCTGTGTTTCCATTTACACACTTTGTTATTTTCAATGATTATCTTTCATGATTCAAATATCATTTATTGGTATATAATTTTTACTTTGTTATTTTCAATGATTATTATCTTTATTCTATTTCTGGTATAACTGTTCTTGCAGAAATTCCACCATACTAACGTAGACATCCTCTGTGATATCCTCTAATCTCACTATGATATTTTGTATTGTCTATGGTCGACATGGTTTCCCTAAATCACTTAAACAAATTTACGTTTGGTCCAGAGGTAGCATCCTTCAATACTGCGTCAAAACTACTTTCCAAGACTAATTCAAAGATGTGATGTCGACACGGAAGGTAAAGTAAATCACGATCAAACATTTTTTTAAGATTTATTCACAGACCCCTTACTGGACCAGTGTTACCTGCAGTTGTATCGCAACATAATATTTCTTCTTCTATGGTCCATTTCTCCACTTCTTGGTAAACGGCTAGAGCTTGATCAACTCTAGATGTTGGAATTTCAGGTATGCCTAATACTTTTACCGCGAAAATTAACAATTGTGGCTAGTCTATAGTTAGTTGCTATTAAATGTAATTGCAATTGAAATGTCACAATTATTAAATCGTCAATCAATTGATTAGAAGGTAGCGAAAGAAGACTGAAGAGGAAAAGACCAGTGAACCTGCAATAAGGTGTATGAGATTTTCTCGATGGAGAACCTCATCATGCCAAAAAGGAAACTACTCTATCTAGTTCCAATCTCAACAAAATATAGATATATTGTACAATTCTGATTGATGTTCAACAAAAACAATCAACTGATTAAGAATGTAATTGATTGATACCTAACACTGGGGGCAGGGATGTTCTTAGACTAAAAAATTATTGTAATGTAAATTTCTAGGTAATGCAATGTAGAAATCTTAGGGCCTTTGGAGACCACCTTAATATTTTCTGATTTAGTTGAAATTGATCATAGAGCATTTTTATAAGGATTGGAACAACTTTGGAGGTTGGGAGATATAGGAGAGAAAAATATTTCATTTAAAAAAATCTTATACAACTAAAGGCCACCCAAATGAGCATGTAGATACTTAAGAAATTTGCCTTACTCAATGAATAATTCATATCTTTATTTTTTACCCTTAACTTTAAAACCTATAAGTTGTAATGGGTAAAGTGATTTTTTCTTAACTAAAAACTGCGTCAAACGTTTCTGACAATTTTATTCGATATACGTATGGCTATAATAAAAATGTGGAGAGCAATATTTATTTATAATTGTTGTTAGTTGTTTATTATAATATATTGAAATTTAATAAATTATTAAAATTGATTTAATTATCAGTATAAACAACACATAAAACAGGCTTTAGTAAAAGCACAGTGAAAATAAAATATACAAAATATAAACCACCTACCTTTACCATAAAAGAAAATGCTCCGGCTATACTGCTTAGCAAGAAAGCAGTATTTCCAGAACAGCAACTTAAGGAATATACCATATTTTTTATTAGCATTCATTACAATTCCACATAGTATATTTCTAGATAGCAGTTTGTGCAGATACTGCTTTCTTGCTAAGCACGGCAGTATAATACATAATTGTTGTGAAGCTTGAATCATACAACAATTGAGGCTCAACAGACGGATTGCTTTATAGGGCACTAAATAAATATGGATTTATGAAACATAATTAAACTACACACAAAACAAGAAAATAAACCATAAATTTATTTAGAATTGAAATGACAAAATTTATTTAACACAACAAATAAACAAACTAAAAAAAATTGAAATTAATAAAAAAATGAAATTTGGATACCTTGAATCAAAGAAAGATCAATTCTAAGATAAATTAATTCTTTTTATCTTTAGAAGTAATATCTCTGTCTGAATGTCCCGTATTATTTGAAACACTAAAATTAAACTAATTAAATACCTTAAAATAGGTAGAGTTATAGCCTGAAATAGTTACGAAAAAAAGTTTTTTTTTAAATTTTTGAGTGAAATTGAAAGTTTCAGCGGTTCAAAATAATATTTACTCAACAAATAAAATTTCTTTCTCTTCATTTACTGAAGATATATATTGATTCATTTCTAGGAAATTTTTGTTTTTTTAAATTGGTTAACAAATGACCGAGTTATGGCCGATAATATGCAAAACAACAATTTCTTTTCATTATTTTAATCTGTCATTATAGTCCAGTATCCAGTCAAGATGTATATTTTACGTTGCAAAAAGTCAAGTAGTTTTGGTTTTTGGATATGTTTTGTATCTTATATATAAATAATATTTGCATATGGGTTGTAGTAATTATTATTATATATTATTATTATTATATTTTATCACAACCATGCACCTTGTCTGTTTTAGGACAAAACAAGCCTTGCAATGGCTTCGAATTCATATTTGTATACAAGATTAAGTAACAATAGCACATCTTTAGCTAAGCAATGAAATTTTATCAAGATAGAAAAATCAACTTTAAATTTTTCCTTTTTCTACCTAGTGTGTTCTAGAGTGTTTCTTTATCAAATTAAAACATTTTTGTTTGGTTTCATTAAAAAAATTATTAAAAAAAAATTTCTCCTAGAAGTTATGTAACTCAAATAGCATCTTTTTAAATAGTTTCATACATTACAAACCATGTCATATATTAATGCCGAATGTAGGGACCCATTTTCAATAATAAATTTGATACTATCCTTTCAGGGTTATAAATTCGAAATAAACTCTCCGAATAAACAAAAATGTACTCTGCGCCAGGTCTGAAACATAGTGCTGGAGCTTGATCCCACCGGCAAATTCTGCTGGAACAGTATAAATTACTTTAAAAGAAGACTCTTTCCGTTTAGAACCTACTTATAAAAGACAATAATACAGAATTTTTATAGATATATGTATTTATAATATTTAACCCCTTAAAGCTAAACTTTGTTCTTCATAAATGCTTTAAGAAAAAGTAAGAAATTGTACGTTTTAAAATGAACTAAGCAAGGTTCGAGAATTTCAGGTGTACGCAGCGTTATTCACAAGAGCTTATATTACCTTTATGAGCTTTTGAGAGCGGAAACATCTCTACCTGTAAGGAAATGCACACTAACCTTACCTTACCCAGCTCTTCCCATGCCAACGAGACGACTTTGTATGTAAGTGTAAAGGATATCTTTCGGAATGTTGAAATTCCTACGACCATGCATAGTACTTGTGTTTGAAATGTAATTTAATATTAAGTTTATGTAGTTTTGATTAAATGAGAAATTACTTTCATATTGTGTATTACATGCATTCTTTTCTTTTTCAGAAATATACGGGTTCCTTTCATGGAGTGGGTATTTGCATCGTTAACTTACAAGATGATATGCAAGAATACATGAGAGGGATTTTTGTAGTTATGTAAGTAATTTTCAAATAATTTTTGCAAATGTTGTAAGCGAGATCTACAGGCTGTTCTACAGCCCGACGGACAATACAGTTTTACATGCATTTTGGTTAAAACCTTAATATTGTCTCCTAGAATTATTTTACAGTAAAGATATTCCGCAGTGCTGTGATCAGAAAATTTGCCAATCGAATGACGCTCTTGGATACGGATTACGTTTGATCATAACTGAAAAAAATAAAGAAAATAAAACTGCCGTTTTTGCAAAAATCAGTTAAGCCATGGAAACAATGGAACAGTGAAAAGAAAATATTTGCTTTCTAAAGCTGAGTTCGGCAATTGCATCAGATTAATCTTATTGCTTGAGTAACTAGGGAGACGATTGTCTAAATAATGGTTGCTAAAGTTACTCGAGCAATCAGGTTAATCTGATGCAATTGCCTTTTTAAGGATACATTCAACTGCTTGACTAAACTGTAGTTATTGATTCTTAAGTTCACATTATGATTTTTTTACTATATCGTTGTTGGCAAACTAGGACTGTCTAGTCAAGTCGGATATAATAGTGTACATCCGTTATAATCGGATGTAATAGCTATTTATGTAACAAGTACATAATGTAGGACTTTATAGACAAGCCCAATTTATGGCCGAGCGAGCGAAGCGAGAAAGGGCTATAAAAAGGGCGAGTCTATAAGGTCCGATTATGTAAGAGTTGCATACAAAGCTTTATGTTCGATTCCTAAAATTGGCTAATTATCAAAAAAAAATCAGTTTATAAATTTGACATTTATTCTTGACAGAAGAAAACTTGACATGTCATATGCAGTTGCCATACTTTATTTTACTACTATATACTTTATTTTACTACTATCACTTTATTTTACGAGTATAATAATAAGCCAGTTTACTGCCGCAAAACAATACAATAAACAGTACTTTATAATGCAATCGGACATAATAGTTATTTACGTTATAAGTCGTGAAAATGGAATTTTACAGTTGAGTAAGATGTTACGGACAAGGCGGCGAAGGAGACGAGTCACTGCACCATCAATTTCAATGGTTAAGAAGTGGTTTACTGAGTTCCGTTGTGGTCGTACCAGCACAAGTGACGCCGAACGTTCAGGTCGCCCAAAAGAGATCGTCACGCCAGAAATCGTCCATAAATAAAATCCATGGAATGATATTGGACGATCGAAGAATGAACGTGCGTGAGGTGGCTGAGGCTGTAGGCATCTCAACTGAGCGCGTACATCACATTTTACATGAATATTTGGGCATGAAAAAGCTATCCGCGCGATGGGTGCCGCGATTGCTCACACTCGACCATAAGCGCAACCGTTTGACCACTTCAAAGGAGTGTTTGGCGATGTTCAGCCGCAATCCGAACGAGTTTTTGCTGCGTTTCGTTACCGTAGTCGAAACATGGATCCATCACACTACACCAGAGACCAAGCAACAATCAAGACAGTGGGTTTCTCCGGGTGAACGTGCACCAAAGATGGCCAAAGTGGGTTTGTCGGCCAACAAGGTCATGGCCACAGTTTTTTGGGATGCACACGGTGCCATTCACATCGATTACCTTGAAAAAGGTAAAACGATCACCGGCCAATACTATTCAGAGTTTTTGGGCAGATTCGATATTGATTTGAAACAGAAACGACCGCATTTGGCGAAGAAAAAAGTGCTGTTCCATCAAGACAATGCACGGGTGCACAGGTGTGTAGTCACCATGGCAAAAATCCATAAATTGGGCTACGAACTGCTACTCCATCCATCATATTCTCCAGATTTAGCCCCATGTGACTATTTCCTGTTTCCAAACCTGAAGAAATGGCTGGGCGGTAAGAGATTTGGGTTGAATGAAGAGGTCATCACTGAAACAAACGCCTATTTTGAGGGCCTTGAGAAAACCTATTATTTGGAAGGAATAGAAAAATTGAAAAAACGCTGGACTAAATGTATCGAGCTAAAAGGAGACTATGTTGAGAAATAAAACGCTTATTTGCCGAAATAAATATCTTTTATTCAAAAAGTCACTGACTTATCAAACCACTCTCGTATTAGTCGAATTCAAAACATAGAACGAGTGTCCATGGTAACTGAATACTAAAGCATTGTTCAGTTGATTTATTTTATTTGAGTCCGGTAATAGTAATTTACGTTATAAGGCCTGGAAATGGAATTTTACAGTCGAGTAAGATGTTAAAACATCGAAACGAGACTGTAAGACCATTTCCAGGACGTATGACGTAATGCGTTTTATTTCATACTGCAATTATTGGAATATTGGTTTAATTTAAACAAAATTACTATATAAAATAAATTTCCGAATGCAAAATATGGACAGCTATGAAGAACGAGTTTCCATGGTAAGTGATTACGTACTAAAACATTGTCCAGTTGATTGATTGTATTTGCGTCCGGTAAAAATTTTTACAGTCACAAGTGACTGTAAAATTTTTTACAAGCATACTAGACCGTAAAATCGCATGTTCTGGACTAAAAAGGTTGACGTAAAACTGACAAATGTGACACAGTATTAAATAAAAACTTTTACAGTATACTAGACCGTAAAATCGCGTTTTCTGGACTGTAATCGCTATCAAAAAATTACACATTTTGCACAATCTAGTAACCATGAAAATAACTCATTGCTCACAATCTCTTAAAAAATTACTTTTGAAAACGAGTACGTACGTGTGATTTGTTAGCTTTACTAGATTAACTGAAATGAATTATATTGAAAAATGTAATACTTACTTGTTTTCGAAATTTTAAAAAATATGAATGCGAGTATAGATTCTACGTTAGTTTTTTTCTTAGCTTTTGTTGTTTTATTACTTTTTTGTGATTGTAGATGAAGTACAATGTGTAACATGTTCGAAAACGCCAATTTCACACTCGTGATAAATTGCCACTTTTCTGCACATGTAACACAATATACTGTTATTATCCATGTTTATGTTAGCCATTACCGTCCGTAAAATTTGGTTTTACGTCTAGTATGACTGTAAACATTCATTTTTACCGGATTTAAATAAAATAAATCAACTGAACAATGATTTAGTATTCAGTTACCATGGACACTCGTTCTTCATAGATGTCCGTTTTGAAATCGACTAATAGTTGCCAATAATGTTCGTTTTTTATAGATGTCCATATTTTAAATTCGGAAATTTATTTTATATATTTTTTTTAAATTAAGCCAATAATCCAATAATTTCAGTATGAAATAAAACGCATTACGTCATACGTCCTGAAATGTTCTTACAGTCGAGAGCGATGTTACGGGCAAGGCGACGAGGCCGGAACATCGAAACGACCCGATCTTTGATAATGACATTTAATGTCGAAACAATTGTAAGGTTAAGAATTTATTAAAAACTTGTGAAACCTTAATTAATCTTTAGATTTTTATTGTATTTTATAAATAACTATTGTTCTATCGTACATTCAATAATACCGCAAAACACTTTACATAAAACATAATTTTGAGTATGAAGTAAATAGTTTCGGTGCCAAATTTGTTAGCGTTTCGTGCGAAACTATAGAATCTTCTCGTTTCGTGCGTCAACCAGATGGACAATCAAGTTCAGTACTAATGACTTCTGGTTTCGTGCGCTCACCCAAGATTTACTTGCTGACTTTGGATACTTTTTAAAATAAAATTTCTACATACAAATTGTTGATTTTCTTTTCAGTATTTTATTCATGTATGTTTTCATACCAAATACAAAAATCTAAAGTATTATAAAAATTATTAGTTTAGAACAGATACGAGTAAATAACTGTTCTCATAATTTTTTAAATAATCATGTGATTTTTTAAACCAGTTCGACTGCTTCATCAATTATATGGATTTTCTAAATTTAAGCTATTTATTTTAGCTACTATTAGATCCTAATTAATAAAAGGGAAATAATAATAGATAGTACATATAAATAAGAAATTTATTAGATATTAAGGATAAAAATGTATCAGCTTTAACAGATGGCAATTTACAAAGCATCCACATCGACACTAAAGGGAAGTAAGGTTTTCCCTTATTAATGTTTCTTTAAATCCTGTATATTATGAATTGCTGTTTTACATTGCAAATTTAGTTATGTTTTGAATTTCAAGGAAATTGTAGATAATATTAGCGATACATAACAAAGTAGGTATGTAGATCTGTATTATCCATCAATATTCTAAATTGAGTAAAGTTTCCGTTTGTTTTCGAATGTTTTCAATGTAAACAAATGATGCTTAAGTAAAAGAAACTACCAAAGAGGAATTTGCTTACTTTTTAGCTGACTCTGTGAAGTGTAGAATATTAAAGTTGATATTATAGATGATTGATATTAACTTGATATTCAGATAAGATCAGGTAAACATGTGCAGGTAATAACGCACGAAATAAGAAGTCATTAACGCCATCATTTTAATTCCGCACGAAACGAGAAAGTTTCAGGTAGATTTTCGTAGGCGCACGAAACAAGAATATACCTCGATGCCATGCTAATGGTTATAAAGAATAATTGATTTTTGATCGTTCCAATGTTTCCAAGGCATAGCTGTTTTTTTACATAAACGGAAGTTTGATCTTCTTTACTTTTTCCGGTTAACATCAAAGGCAATCCGTAACTAAATGCAACATTAGATTCGTAGTTTTTTCTTTTCAGCACTCCTTATGTTTGAAATAAAATGCACGTAAAACTGTATTGTGCGTGGAGCTATTCTACACCCTGTAGAAAATTTGCTTTATTCATAATTAATTATATATAATTATTGTTAAGATGTAGAAATTACGTGAGCAGAATTAGATCTAATGATGTCAGATGGGATTTAATAGTTTTCTAGCTTTTAATTAACGTTTATTAATTTTCCTCTATTCTAAAAAGTTTAATTAAACATTTTGCACATAAAGCACTGAAAATATCTAATAAAAAGGCATTCATGATAGTTATAAGAAAAACTGTTGTATTTTAATGCTTTCAAATATTATGTAGAATGCTCTACACGTATTTCGGTTTTTAGACCTTTTTTAATAGTTTGCTTAAAAGCAACTGTTTACTGCTGTTTTTACTGCATACTACTAAGTAGCTTAGTATCATGTAGTAATGTAATCCTGAAAAGAAACGACTGGTGCGCTTCTTGAACTGGAAAATAACGGAAAACTTCGTTGTAGCTGGTAGCTTTCGAGAAAGTTAAGTGATAAACTGGATGCGGCACTGCTCAGTTGAGCTTGGATGTCGATTATCTTTCACTCTTTGATATATATTTGCTGGAGCTGTTATAGGGTAGTCTGAGGCAGTGAAAACAGTGATGCTCGGATACTAGTGTTTCTTTGTATGACCGTTCCAAAAGGCTGAATCTCCAGATATTTTTTCAAATTTTGCTTGAAAAAACACAATCGATTAGCATCCAATAGGCTTGGTTTAGTAGTTTGGTTAGGTTCTGTTATTAAATTTCTAATCTGTGAAAAATTATCTTTAGGAATTGAACGGTCAGTGGTATACAATTCGTTATTGAAGTCAGGTTCAGTAGAAACCAGACTTTCAAAATCTGTCAGTGGCGAAGAGTTGACTGTGTTAGTGATAAGTATCATCTGTTTAAAGGTTATGCTTTTTGAAGTTCAATGGAGCATAAAAAAATGTGTTTAATTAATAGAAATGCCAAATTCATATGTTTGTGATAAGATGTCTAAGATTTGAATGTTTTGATTATTTGCTGCTGTTAAATTATTGAAAGAGCTTGAAATAATTTCTTTTTGAAAGAGATCAATGAATAGTGGTGGGAAGATGGAGGACTCTGCTGTGCTGTCTTTGATGGTGGATTCTGGTGTGTTGATTTGATGTGATTTAAGTTGCGGCAGTAGAATTGATATCTTCTTGAAATAATTCAATTATTGCAAAATATTCTATATATAAATATTCCACCAATTCGAATCCATGTCTTCGCAACCAATATATATTAACCTCAATTTTGCATAACCAATGAATGTCAGTTCAAATACATCAGTAATACAACACTGTGAACCTTATTTTAATAAAGACTGAGTACTGTTATAAACCCCAAGGTTCTTTTATTGATGACTGATTGTTCAATTGATAGCTATTAACCTCTACATTGAGAATAAACCGGTTTCCAATATTTTCCAAAATAGATATTGTGATGCATAAACATTCAGCATGCCTTCGAGAATTTTCTTTTGTCGACAATCCTTCCATTTGCAAATATTTTATATCGGCACGGATTTTCAGATAATGAAGCTTTTTATTTTTATAAATTCTATAAATACCGCCACATTACAGCCTGCGACTGTAGTATGCCTTTTGGTTAAGAACTTTTTCCAAAACTATGTAAATTTTTCTGACAATCATACAAAAATGGCAACAACTTGAAAAGTCTGTAAAAAGCTTTTGAACGTGTTTTGTGTATGCTAAGATTTGCTCGTAAAGTATTTTTTACGCAGCTCAAACAGTCTTTTGAGAAGTGAAATATTTATAATATTCGTAAATGTTTAGTTCTGCTGGGAGGTATTGTGTAGTTTTTCTGAGGCGGTACGATTTTTCTATTCTAGGGACTCGAGAGCTTTTTTAAACCCGGAATTTCCGGGAATCCCGTTTACAAATTTTACATAGATACCTAACATAAAAATCCAAATATACGTTTTTAACTAATCCTCAAAAGTTACCACTGGAAAATACCTATATCTAATGAAAAGCACAGCAGTATATAAATAAATTCTCCCATCATAAAATCCTGTCTTTTTTTCTTTTTTTTGCGAAAGATTTTTAAGTGATGGTGGGTGGGGGTTAAGGTTTTGTTTTTGTAAATGTCTAATATACACCAAAGGATGCCTCCCTTGAAGCATAAGTTTATCGGTCTCAGCGATTTTCCATATTCTTGACAATGACCTTCAGTCTCATTGCTTGGTTTTTAAACTGGTATTAAATATAATAATAGTACTACGTTTTACTGAAATTTTTACTGAGCCGGTTTTATTATTAAATTCTATTATTTTTCATAAAATTTTCAATATAATGCTAATGCTTTTTTACTTTACTTACTCAAATACTATTTTTATAATAAAAACATCCAAATACTTCCAAGAGTAATTTTTCAAAGCTTTTATTTTTAATATAAAAAATATGTAGCGTATGACTGCAATCTAATTTCATACCAAGCAATTACTACCTTGCAGCGAAATTAAGTTTTTATGAGTTTTCAGAGAAAACCGAAAGCCTTCATAAGATAAAAATAATGTTACCGTTATTACAAAAGAAGAGCAGTATATAACAAAAGCGGAATTAATGAAAGAACTCAAAATAACAGGACGTATTTCTTAATGTAGGTGTTTATTATTTCCAGAAAATATGCTTTACTGAACCAGTAGCCGCTAATTAGTACATTAATTCTATAAACAGCTTAAATTGTTCCCTTTAATTAAAAGAAAAGAACACTATGTTTCAGTTTCCTCTAATAATTTCCAGGTACTGGTTTTCAGATTAATATTAATGCTAGTAAAAATAAATGTCCCGTATCTTCGCTTAGGTTTCGAGTTAGAGACCCGTGGTAGGTAAATATCTAGAAATAATTAATTTATAAAAATAGCCTTCTTGCAAATAGTTTTGACCAATTTCTTAACTCGGTTCTTCGACATCAATAATTTTTTATACTAGGTCTCTTTAACTAACTATTATACATCCAAATTAAATAGTTAATATAAATATTTAAGAAGCGAGGGCAGAAAGTGACATTTTAGTAGGTAAATGAAATCAGCATGAATTTGTGAAATCAGCAGTTGCACATATGCTCATTATTATCTGCTTTTGTATACGTAATATTTTGTAAAGATGTCTACAAAGTTATTGCAATTTAAAAAAGTCGAGAAAGTAGTAGATAGTAGAGAGAAGAAGATAGTAGTTCTTGTGCTTGATCGACGCAGTGTATAGATCTTTACAGGTAATACATATCTTCTAGCGTTTTTACATATCAGTCTTTAACAGGTAATGGAATCTTTCCTAACAGCTGTAAATATTTGTAACAATAATCTTTTATTGGATCATTATTTCATTGTATCGCCTCCAATCTCTTTTTAAATCCCTACCAAAATGGTTTTTTTTGTACCTCGCCTTCTTTTTGTGTCATCGAAGAAAGAAGATATGTCATACACGGAACAGCAATTTGCAACAGAATATTTGCTCAAGGATCTTTCGGGCGTAACTCTTTGTGGTCTCATATTCGTCATGAAGTAGTTAAGAAAGATTCGTAGGACGCGATCGTGACCAGTCAACTTTTACCTTAGAATAAACTAAGGAGATTCTAAGGTATCTCTTCGACTAAATCCATTAGACGAAGTTACGAATATTCTTGGTGCCAGTCGGCTGAAAAATTCGTATTGGCAAGTTAATTCTTAGGAGAGTACACTACTCAATTTTTGTATCCAACCCAATACGTACAGGGTGTTTCGCCTTTTTTCAAATCTGATTTTCCTTTATTTATAAGATTCTGGTACCGAGTAAATTTTTTTCTTGGATGGTTTTTGTTGTAAAATTGAACTACACGATTTAATTCCTGGCTTGTTTGAAATTGCACGGGTGCCACAAGGCAACAATTTCATTTTAAATCGGATATTTCAATTTTACAACTAAAATCGTTCAAGAAAAAATTTTACTCGATACCGAGGTCTTATAAATAAAGGAAATTAGGATTTCAAAAAAGGTGAAACATCCTGTACGTATTAGGTTGGATACAGAGATTGACTAGTACAGACTACAGTGTACTCTCCTAAGAATTAACTTGTCAATACGAGTTTTTCAGCCGACTGGCAGCAAGAATATCGATAATATCGCCTGATGGATTTTGCTGAAGAGATGCTAAGGTAAAAAGATGATTGGAGCTCGATCGCGTCCGGCACTCAACGAATTTCTCTTAGCTACTTCATGACGAATATGAGATTACAAAAAGTTACGCCGGAAAGTTCCTTGAGCAAATTTACTGGTACAATTGCTGTGCATGACATATCTTCTTTTTTTTGATAGCACAAAAAGAAGGCGAGATACGAAAAACATTCGTACATTTTTAGTACGGATTTAAATAAACTTTATTTTACCTAACCTCCTTCATCTCGATAAACCTAATAGTTTCCGAGAAAAGCGACGAAAATCGTTAGGGGGCGTGGTTTACCCTCATTATCTCTTCGAGCTCACTAGCTACAGGTGTCGACTTTTAGGGGGTTGTTTAACAACCCACAAGAAAACTATATGTAAAAATCCACGGACTTACCTCAACTTTCCGCTGTTCATGAAAATTTATTCTAAATTGACTGGACTAGATTACGACTGTTAATACCTATCCACATGAGCGCAATAAATTTAATCCAGATTACCTAGAATTTCACGGAACAGAATAGATTATTTGTTGGAACAAAATGGATGTATTTCTCTAGAAATGTTCAAAGAAAAGATGTGTGCTATTTGAACATGGTACTCGCTTCAACACTGGTCTGAACATTGTGCTTAACCGGTTGCAATAAAAGGACAGTGGTGCTAAAACTGCTTAGCATTTGTTTTTGTAATATGTGTTTAACAATTATGTTTATAGCAGTATGATAATTGAAATTAAAATAGAAAATCGAATTTACTTTAAATAACCGCATACACGATATGACGATAAAAAATTAATTAAAATGAAAGGAAGTTAGAAATAGATTAAGAAGTTAGGAATAGATGATAATAGAATTTTACACTTTATTTAGGAGACAGCACTTTGAAAGCATTGAAATGCTTCACTCGTGCTAGTTCGTAAGAGTGTATCAGGGCTTAATCCCTTACCAGCAAATTTTGCTGGAATAACCTATACCACAGAAATTTCATGTACTTAAATTGAGTTTTAATTTCTTTAGGAATATGTAAATTATGTTGCAACAAAATTGATTAAAAAATAATAAAGATGCTTCTAGTAGTAGCATGAAATCAAAGTATAAAAGCAAGTATAAAAATCAATCACAAATCCAAAAGTTCGACTAAGAGAGTTTATCTTCGTCTTCAGATGCAACGTGTACACTTCAATAGAATGGACTTTTTTATTTGACAATAACCAGGTTTAGTTACAATATTTTATTTGGTAGACAAATCAACTCTTTGACATATTTATGTGTGTCTTATTTATAAAAACGAAGGAACAAGTCGTCGTGGCGAACAGCTAACTCTAATTTCTCCATACTCCCCCATGTTGAACAATTGAGTTCAACACCACTTATGTTTGTAACACATACACTTATACGAAGTCCATAGAGAAGTCTATGCACTATCTTCAGTTGGCAACGGACAAATTTTTGTAATTGCCCGTTTGAATTGTCCCTTGAATGTCTTAACTGTCACCACACGAACAACGTTATCCAAACCAGGATGTATCGCGATTACTCGACCAAGCACCCATTTGAACGGAGGAAGATGGTCATCTTTTAAGAGAACTAGAGTATCCACTGCAATATTTTTCAGTTTTTTGCCTCCATTTGCTGCGCTGTTGCAGCTGATTTAAATAACATTTTGACCAGCGTTTCCAAAAATCTTGGTTTAACTTCTGGATTAACTGGAACCGGGTTAAGCGACTCAGCTGTATACTTTCATGAAAGCCAGGGTCTGGAGCGGCGATCATGGGCTTCCCAATTAAAAAATGAGATGGGGTAAGCGGTTCAAGATCATTAGGATCAGAGGATAACAGAAATAATGGCCGCGAATTAAGTGTAGCCTCTATTTGAACAAGAAGCGTAACAAATTCCTCGTACGTTAAAGTTGTATTATTTATTACCCTCTTTAAATTACATTTTACGCCCTTGATATTAGATTCCCACAATCCACCGAAAGTAGGAGATTGTGGTGGAATAAAATGCCATTCTTTACGATAATCAGAAAATTTATCCGCTAGATCATTATTTGAGCTTGACAGAAAGTCGAAGAGGTCGGATAACTCTTTTTTAGCTCCGACAAAATTATTGCCGTTATCTGAATATAAATGAGCTGATCTTCCCCGTCTTGCGGCAAACCTTCTAAAAGTTGCAAGGAATGCATTAGTAGTTAACTCTGACACAAGTTCGAGATGCACAGCCTTTGTGCATAAACAAATAAACAAACATATATATGCTTTATATAACTTAGCACCTCGACCTTTCCTGTCTTTCAATAAAAATGGGCCAGCATAATCAACGCCTGAACTTAAAAATGGCGAAGATATATTTACACGACTGTCTGGTAAATCTGACATTATTGCATTGGCAGACCGAGGTCTGGATCTAAAACATCTTACACAGTTTCGAACCACTGACTTAGCAACATTCATGCCGTTAGTTGGCCAATATTTTTCTCGCACTGAAATAATAATAGCTGAGGGCCGGCATGTTGCAGTTGTACATGCTCATGTTTAAATATAAGCTTACTAAGTACATGTTTTCCTTCCAATAAAAGTGGATGTTTTTTATCATAGTTTATTGATGCATTGCTTAAACGGCCGCCTACCATTATTAGACCATTTGAATCAATGAACGGCGTTAAAGCAAGAAGCCTATGTTTAGATCTCAAATTTTCATTTTTTGACAATACTGATATTTCATTTTTAAAAGATTCAGATTGTGCTATTTTCACTAAACTAATCATACCCCGTTTTAACTCGCTTGGTGTTAAACAACCAACCATTCTTTTTTCTTTTTCCGATGACTTTATTTTACAATTAAAAGTAAAACACATACAATAAGCTTGAACCCTTAATACCTTATTTAATGATGAGTGTTGATTAAATAACTTAAATTCTCTTGCCTCAATAGCATTAAGAACCTTGCAATTTTTTATCAATTCGGGAATATCCATTTTAGAAGAAAATGACATTTCTTTAGGCCATTCTTCTTCTCCCCGAAGAAATAGAGGGCCATGCCACCATATGTCCAACTTAACAAGTTCATTTGGGAATACTCCCCTAGTTGCGATATCTGCAGGATTGTGCTTTGTATTAATATATCGCCAATCTTGAACCTTGGTCAGTGATTGAATCTCAGAGACTCTGTTTCTCAGAAAATTGTGCAATTGAATGGGTGAAGTGTGTAACCAGTGAAGAACAATTTGAGAATCACACCAGAAAAAACATTTAACATTCGATTGCAATAACTCAGAAACAACTTTATATAGTCTTGCAAGTATTAAAGCGCCACACAATTCTAGACGTGGAACAGTGAGCACTTTCAAAGGAGCAATCTTGGTTTGCCACACAACAAAGCCACCTTTGGCTTGGTTTCAGAACCGAAACTACGTAGCACTATTGCCTATAAATTGCAGCACTATATGCCTTCTGGGATGAATCACAAAAGCTATGTAACTCAATGACATTACAATCCTTGGACAATACACATCTTGGGATTCTTAGTTGATTAAGTGAAATTAAATGCTTTTGAAACTGATCCCATATTTTTGCTAAATCAATAGGAATTAAATCGTCCCAATGTAATTTTCGAATCCACAAGTCCTGAATTAATATTTTCATTAAAACAATACAAGGGCTCACTAATCCCAAGGGATCGAATATCTTGGCAATACACTATAAAACATTTCTTTTAGTTGCTAGAATTGACATATCTACCTCTGCAATGTGATATGACAAGCTGTCAGATAAACTAGCCCACTCAATGCCTAATGTTTTGATCTGTTGATCATTTTCGAAATTTAATACACTTAGAGGATCAGAAGAATCTTGCAGCCTAGTCAATATGTTAACAGCATTTGATGACCAGTTCCGCAATGGAAAACAACCTGACTTCAGAATGTTTGAAGTTTCAGAGCAAATTTGAATAGCATCCGTTTCATTGTCAAATCCAGTGATCAAATCATCAACATAAAAATCGTTTGCAATTTTATCTGAAACTATAGGAAACATATTTCTATTTTCATCTGCAAGCTGTTTAAGACACCTTATCGCCAAAAAAGGAGAGCTTGACATTCCAAAGGTTACCGTATTTAAAGTAAACGTAGACAATGTGTCATCAGGATCATTTCGCCAAAGAATCTGTTGCAAACACCTATCCCGAGGATCAACCAAGATTTGTCGATACATTTTACTAATGTCTGATGTTACCACTACCTGATGTCGAAAACGAATTAAAATTCGGAAAATATTCTAAATAGAAGGCCCCTTATACTGAATTTGATTTACAGACTTTCCTGCGTTTGTAATCATTGATCCATCAAAAACTACTCTAAGCTTTGTACTTAAGCTTTCCTCACGAAAGACTCCATGATGAGGCAGAAAACAACCCACATCAAGATTTTTAACCACACTATTCTGAATTGACATATGACCTAATTCACGATATTCGTCCATAACCATTTTATATTTATTCTTAAATTCGGAATTTTTATTAAATTTGCGCTCTAAACTCAGAAACCATTTAATCGCTAATGTTTTCGTATCACCCACTTCGCTAGGAGAAAACTTTAAAGGAATTCGAACAACAAATCTTCCATTTTCATCCCTATAATGCTTTTCCAGGAAATGATTTTCACAAAACATATCATCATCTAACACATTAACACTTGAACTCGTTTCTTCAATACTCCAAAATCTTTCTAAATCATTATGAATCACTTCATTACTAACAAAGAAACAATCATTCTTAGGAACATGTTCAACTTGACTAACTCGCCCAGTAACAACATAACCAAATACAGTATTTTGTAACAATAGTAAATTCTTTCCTAATGGAATTTTCCCATTACTTAAAATGTCCCAGAAATGCCCCGCTCCTATTAATAGATTAACCTTGTTGGACACAAAGAAATTGGAATCTGGGAACGTGACGTTTGCTGGAATATTCCAGTGAGAAATGTCAATATCACAAACAGGCAGGTTGTCAGTTTGCTTGTTTGTTTGTTTTTGGGTGAGGAATCGGGATGGCGGAGCATCCTTCGTACCTCATGGCACCGATTGCTATGATCAGTTGGCCGACCCTACTAGAATTTAGCCGAATCTGGGGGAATTCCACCCCCAGTAGGGATCTTTATCGTGCCAAACATCGCATTGACACGGGACCTACAGTTTTACTTCCTATCCGAAAAGAAGGCATGTTTTAAATTTTTCTCCGCTATGAAAAATTACCAGCTCTGCCGGGGATCGAACCTGCGATCTTTGGATTATGAAGCAAACATGCAAACCACTAATCCACCGAGACTGGCAGGTTGTCAGTTATTTTTGATATTACCAAACACGACATCTTTAGGCAAAAAATCATTATATTTTGACTTAACAACCACATTACATTTTGATCGGATACTGGACATACCATCATTTATCCCTGCTACAGAAATATGTGTGCTTGACACATCTAGTCTTAGCTCTTTGCATAGCCTTTCTGATATGAAACATGATTGGCTACCACTACCCAAAACTACTCGTACAGTATAAAATTGATCATCACAATCACTAACTAAAACTTCAGCCGTAGAATGCAATACATAGTTTTTATTATTTTGATTCGATAAGGTTATTGCTACATCAGAATTATTATTATCCTTATCTGAATGTAAAACGACAGCTGAACTAGACTTATCGAACTTATTTGCTGACTCGGGCTGATCATCCGATGTAACCTTGACAGAGGTAGAAATTGAATGTAACAACGTATTATGTTTTAATTTGCATTTCTTGCAGGAACGAAATCTGCATTTTCGACTCAGATGACCTTTACATAAACAATTTGAACACAATTTGAGTTCTTTAACCTTTTGCCATCTATCCGAGATATTCAAAGACAGAAATTGAGTACAACTATAGATTAAATGATTTTGATTACATAAGAGACATTTTGAATCATATTTACTACCAGTAAACAAAGCATAGTGAGGCTTACCACTTCCTCTTTCATTTTTACCTTGATTCTTTACTTCCAATGTATCAAGAAAATCAGCTCGGTTACTTAAAAAATCAAGAAAACCTTTTAACTTAGGTAATTCTTTCTCATTGTGATGCTGCTGCCATTCTCTAGCTGTTGTTTTATCCAATTTCATGGATATTATATATATTATGTAATTAGGAGATCAAGCGATACTTTAAATCCAAGACGATGTATAACGCCGAGGCGCCAGCCGAGGCGTTATAACATCTTCGAGGATTTAAAGAAGCTTGATCTCCGTGTTGCATAAGTTGTTTTATTTTATTTCGTATTTCAATCCATCCGAATTTATTGTATAAAGAAGCAAGTTGCCTTGTCTGTGTCATCATACGCGTCACTAAGGAGATAAAAAGCAGCATGTATGCATGCACGTGGCTATAATGCAACATCAAATTATTTACGTTGCCAACAACAACGGAGATCAAGAACGTCTTGAACTCCGGTATCATTGACAACGGAGATCAAGATATACTTTATATTACTAATTGTGGTATATAAAGAATTGTTTGAAATACGAAATGAAATAAAATAAATAAGCCAACTATCCCAATATTCAATTGGTAAACCCAAACTCTTAAGTGCCCTTAAATGTTTATTAACTGAATCAATCATGTTGCGTAAACCTATAACTGATTCTTTCATTAAAGACTCTTAAGTTGAAAATTGACTTAAAGTGCGTATTTACCAGTGAACGAGAATTATCAAACCTTTTACATAGCAGATCCCATGCTTCAAAATAATTTTTAGCAGAAAACTCTGGACTGTATTTATTTCTTCTAGATTCTTTATTTGACAATAACAAGGTTTAGTTACAATATTTTATTTGGTAGACAAATCAACTCTTTGACATATTTGTGTGTGTCTTATTTATAAAAACAAAGGAACAAGTCGTCGTGGCGAACAGCTAACTCTAATTTCTCCACAACGTTTGGTTCAAATAGTTTCAAATTTGCATAAATCAGTGAATAGATGTTTCTAAAGTTTTGTCATTTCTCGGATTATTTATTATATTTTATTTAGTGCCAAATATGTCCTCATTCTATTAATTTTTAAAATTTGTACACCATTTCCTACTTCTGTGGTTACCCTCTCGATTTTCTGCACAGTTACTCGAATTTTATTCTGAAAGTATATGACTTCAAGATTTGATGTAATATACAAATGATTTTAAAAAGATATATACAGTTTAAAGCAGCACTGTCTCTTCTTCTCTAAACTGATGGGAGTTGTTATGAAAAATATACATAATTTTTTTGTTAAAAATTACTTTACAATTTAATTTAATAAAATCATCAATATTATGTTAAATTAACAGATGCAAATAGACATTTTCGCCTAAATAAAAACTTTTGATTCTTCAAATGTGTACATTAATTCCGGTATGTCTATAAAATTATAACAAGAAGGGCGGATTGAAGATGGAAACTTTAATCATTTGTAATAAAACAACTGGAGGGAGAAATTTCAAATATTTTTTGTATAAATTATAGTCCGTCCGCAAACGGTGTAAAGTTGTAAATAAAAATTAAAATAAGTAGTAATGTTAAGTTTTCATAGAAGCTACTTACATTTCCAAGGGCACAAATTTAGAAGGAAAATGATAAAATTCCATTGGATTTCCTATATTATCATTTACAAAAACACACTGTACATACACACACGTGTAGATTGTATGCAACAACTTTTAGTGTATATTTAGCAAGTGAATGCAATTTTATAAACCGTGGTGGATTAACATTATGCAAATCAGGCTTATAAAATTTTCACTTGCATGCTAATATAAAAAGGGTCAAAGAGAAATAGAAGATTTGAAGTTCTTAGAAATTTGTACATTCGGGATAATCCACTACGGTTCAAATAAATTTAAAAAAACAATTATACAACATATTGGCGTACGGATAGGAAATCCTGTTTTTGTCTTTTTCTCGTATTAGATTAAAGAGACATTTCCAATATTAATATCTCATCTACTACCACGAAGCCAAGAACAACAAGTTAGTGTAGA
The DNA here is from genome assembly GCA_929113105.1 of Agrypnus murinus. Lineage (NCBI taxonomy): Eukaryota > Metazoa > Arthropoda > Insecta > Coleoptera > Elateridae > Agrypnus > Agrypnus murinus. The sequence continues at coordinate 57,391,215 of OV816024.1, forward strand.
GTCTGGATGCTCTCTATTTGTGGAAAGAATTTGATTTCCACAAAATAATAATCCTTAAGACTTATGTATTTAGATATAATATAACAATCCTTGTAGTAGTGCACCAACCACTATATTGTTAAAACACATTACAAGTATAGTGTCACCTTTGTCATCTTACAATATTAGATTAAGATACTCCATTAAATAGTCGATAATGGTATTCCAATTAACCTTCAAGTTTTAAGTATTTGAAGTAAGTATTCAAACACAGTTTGTATTTAATGTATATTTACTAGACAAATACCACACCACCTATCTGCTTGTTGATTACCGATATAATACACACGCATTGAAATGTTCGCATCCTATCGTGTTATTGTTGATATTACTGTAAGATTAACATACTTTTGAGGTATTAGTTATCAACAAATAATATAATCAAATCTGATCTGGTTTAGGCAGCTTATTCTTTAACTTAATAGAAAATGTTAGATGCAACATATGAAATGTCCTTTTACGTCATTTTCACTAGGGAACGATAACGCATGACTAGGCACGTCAAAAGCTGCGAGGTGATATGCCTTTCGGGATTGGGGCACACATATAATAAAATCAATCACTAGCATGCCTGACGTTGTAAAAAGCCAATGGATTTACGCAACAGTTCGTGTTAACTCTGTAGAGAATTCGAATTATCACCAAGTTTTTGTGTAAATGTAATACTCCTAATTAATAGGCACACAACGAAATGGCAACTCCGATACATCTAATCAAAGTGCAATTTTGCTGAATTACGAATGTTCTAATGCAATCAATATCCAACGCATCATTATCAACCAATACAACGTGAAATTGAGTGGAATGTCAGGGTAGTTTATGCATTTGCTATAGCTTCTGGATGCACGATTATTAAATAGTTAACTGGAATTTGTCGGATTTAACAGGCAGTAATCTGGATTGAATGACTGGGAACAATTAATAGAATGTGGACGATCATTCCGATTCTTCTTTATTTGATCCTAGATTTTCCAGCAAAAAACGCGTGTTTCGTTGTACCAGCATTCGTTAACTACAGGTAAAAAGGATTTAATACGTATACTTTAATGTAAAACGCTTAATAACAACTATTATTATTAAAGTGAACGCAAGCGAATTCGAAGCATTGCAAAATTATTAATAACTATCTACCAAATTTGTTATGACTCAAAGTCTTTGTTTAATTTCGGATTTACTAGTTACCGACAAATTCATCACCCGCTATGGCAGCGTGATTTATTTGAAACGTACCAGCAAAGGGTCTTTACAGAGCGCAAGCATAAATTCCATAAAGACATTGATATTCTAGTAGCTCCAAGAAATGGTTACACACAAAGGAAAAATGTTTTTTGTTTAAAAATATTATAGAGCCCTGACCAATAAGTACAGAGGCGGTAACAATATGCGGTACGACCTGCATTTAGGTTAGAATTAGTGATGGGGTCTCGACACTACCCGAGTGTCGCGACACTTGAGAGTCGAAACAATATAGCGTGAGAAGTGTCGACTCTTCATGATACTTTAACGACACTTCGCCTTTACATCATGCATGCGCTAGTGTAAATGTAATCCAATTGAAACGAGAAGCAGTCAAGATTCATAGCTACGTAAATCATAAGCAAACTATGGATTAAAAAACAGTTATATTAGTAAATTCTGTTATGGTTATATATTTATGCATTTGTACATTAAAAGACATTAAATTATTTATAAAAGCAAATACATATTATGAAACAGAAATTTAAAAGAAAATAAACAAATTCTATAAATAACTTCAAGTCTATTTTATTTATTTTATTATAAAATTTAGGAGTTATTATAAAAACTATTTAAACATGTAATTTCGCTGACGACGTTGGACTTTAGTCGAGAACGTGTTTTTGTTAAGATTGAAGGTTATACTTTTATTTTGGGTTATCAGCAAAATAAATTGAATTAATTAATGATCATTGTATTTATTTACAAGTATTTCGACAGTAGTCTTTCTTCAAAATACATTATAAGGTATAAATATAAGATGAAATAATAATTAGGTACATGAGGAACTTATTCAACTTCAATTATTAATTTTAATTTATTTTGCTGAAAACCCAAGATAAAATTATCACCGTCAATATTATACTAATACAAAAGAAAAAAATCCACAACAAAATAGTTTTATATGTACGTCTCATTCAATGATTGTTGGCCAGTTCAACAAATCTGCCTTTAATTTCTTTGTAAGAATGATAACAACAAACTTCGGATTACACTCTAATAAGAGCGACACTGTTCGACACTAAAGGTAAGTACTCACAGTAGCGGATTCGCAGGCGGATGTCATACGATTGGTCGGTTCGGGTCAGTTTAAGCCACCTCGACCAATCGTATGACATCCGCCTGTTGATCCGCTGCTGTGAGTACTTAGCTTAAGAGTCGTGACACTTTAAGTGTCACGACACTCGACACCCAAGTTCCCATCACTAGTTAAAATTAACCTTCAAACGCTATTTACATTGCGAGCTGTGAGAAGTTTTGTTATTTAACTCATTTTTACACATTTTTAATTATATCTAGTTTTCATTTTTATTCTCTAACTTCGAAAATTTGAGGTTAGAAAAGTTGTCAAAACATTCGCCGAGGAAGAAACATTTTATAAACAATCTCTTATAGGTTCAGGCTTTAACACATCAAGTATAGCGTGAATTTAAACTATAATATTTTTTATCTAGTAAGGGTTGCTCTGCTGTACACAAGATTATTACTAACGTAAATTTCTAACTCTACGCTATTGCATAGCACAATAAAGAAATGTGACTGTAAAAGCCCATTAGCAAATTCCCTTTAAATAACTACAATTGCAAGTTAACAAGACAGAAAAGGAATGATGCCTACCGCATTCATACCGTCACATTTAAAGAAAAAGGCGAAAATGTTTCACCTACAAAAAAAATTAAAAATACAATTAGTAAAAAATTTCAAAAATTTATTTTAATGTACCCGACATAATTGTCGGGTAAACAATCAGGTGACAATTTTGTCAGGTAGATTAAAATAAATTTGTGAAACTTCTTATTAATCGCATTTATTTATTTCTTGTTACAGTGTTTATAGACTCAACGTGTTTATAGACTCCAAAGCATATTTACGAAAATACGAGAGCAAAGGTATATTATCCACGAAACAAATATCTTATTACGGTAAACCGCACTGTAAAAACGCACTAAATATTTCCTAATAAACAATATATCAGAACCATTAATTCAACTATGAAAAGTATAATTTTTAATCAATTTCCAATATGGTGTAATAGTAATAAAGTGGTGGTAGTAGTGGTGGGTAATAGTAGTAAATAGTGAATAGCAACAGAAACCGTTATATATTTATTGCTATAACGGTGCACATTTCTAATAATTATTTTCTGGCTCCTATTAAAATTATTTAATAAACATTTATATTACTGAAATTATTGTAATAAGTTTACTATTTGTTATGAAAATTAATAAAAAGTTTCACAGTGTTTATTATACTAAAACTTCACAATTATTTTGACAGCTAAGCTGTCAGTATCAAAGGTAATATGAATATAAACAAACACGTCGCTAAGGTAAATACAAAAAATAAATAAAAAAATAAAAATAATAAAAATGAAATATCTAACAATTTAAATATTAGTAACGGAGAATTACTGAGCTCAATCTGTTCATTTATTAAAAGTACCTTTGTTTATATTTAGTTTATCTCGAAAGCTTCTAAAATGTCTAATTTGCATTTGTTATTACAAACATGTAGAAATTTTATATTATTCTGGGGAGTCATTGTGTGATTGTGTTCTGAAAGGTGTTTGGATAATTAGATTTTTCGAATTGTTTATTACTGTAACAACGCACGTTCTCTTTATATCTTATGCCAAAATTTCAAAATGTTTGTCCAATATATACCGAACTACAAAAAGAACAGTTCAAACGGTAAATGCCCAATTTCATAATATCGTATGTTCTGTCTTTAGCTTTAAATAAGAATGAGAAAGTATTCATGTTGGTTTTAAAGGCTATTTTGTAATTGTTGGTTTTTTGTAGCATATTACTATGTTTTTATGAGCATAGCTGTTAATATAATTAGGAAAACCACTTTGTTGGGGCTACAAATTATTATGATTGATATTGATAACAATAAATTGATTTATATGAGAGTACAAACAAATTATACAGCAACAGACTTCAGTAGGAGCGCAGTGATGATAGATACAAACTAGCTAGGTATTAGAACTGAGATTTTACTTTCTTGTTCAAAATTATTGAAAAATTTATGCAAAATTTGCACAAATCTACGAACGTTTGCAAATTTTATGTAAATTTTGTGCAAACTTCATACAAATTTTATATAATAATGTGAGCGCGCGCGCATGTATGCGCAAGATATAATAAAATAAAATAAACAAAACTATAAAATGGTGCGGCGCAAAAACTTCTGGCTTCATGTCGTCGATAAAACATACACACACTCCTGTAATTTCCATTTAGGAAGGTCAACTATCGCTACGATGCGACGTCTAAATTGTTAAATTAACGCATCCTTTACGGGTTTGTTACATTCCGTAGTACGACTTGAAATATACACTCTTTAGGCCTTTACATAATCACCAGTCCGTCATGAGAGTTTTGATTCGGAATTATTTAAGAGGAAGTTAAATTTTTGTCAGAGTATCTACAAGAGAATACAGCATTTCAATGATATGTATAGTGCAGCGATGCAAAACACAAATAGGAGCTAGATAAGTGGGTTTAGCTAGGCTGAGCTGAAAAATCTTTTACTAGAAAGTACCAAGCATACAAATAATCTTCTATAATGGTTTTTATGATATTTTTGCATTGTACGTAGTTATTTTCGCATTTGTTGCTAGAATTACAAACTACCTTATAGTTGCATTTTCTGAATTAAATAAAGCACATTATTGTTTAGACTAACAACAGACAACATTGCAGTGTTTCGTTTTATCAACACTAACGGTCGTCTTTCATTAATAATTATTATTTTGTTCTATGTAGAAAAGAAAATGAATTATACATTATTTACAGAAATTCCTTTGTGTAGAATACTGCACAAAATTACTTCTCATATAAAAGCACTGTGCTACTTTCTAATAATAATTAAAAGTATACCTATTGTCCGTCTCATATTGGGACTACAGTGAAGGAAAGATAGCCAATGTATTTCTTATGGGAGTTTGTACTACGTTGTTGCCACCTATTTCACTGTATGAATCTATAGAAATGTGGATTAAGATTCCAGAAGTTCTAAACCTTTGAAAACAGTAACCAAAAAAGTGTAATCGTAACCATACAAAAGAAGCATTTAAAAGAAAGTCTTATTAACATGTATTTGTTATTTTATTAAACATTACTTGGGATTTTTACATCGTACATGTATCTAAATATCCGATATTTTATACGATAACGAAATTTTTTTTAATGGAAACCCTAATTTTTTATGATAATTGCTTTTAAAGTTTTAAAACAAAAATTAAAAAACAATCAAAGAGTTCCAAGTTAACAAAAAAAATTAAAAATTCTTTTAAGAACTGCAATATTTAACGCTAAGTCAATTGATTGGCTACTTGATTTTTTATCAAAAAAATTGAACTCTTGATTTGAACTTTGATTGCATAACAATCAAGAGTTTAATTTTCTTAATAAAAAATCAAGTATCCATGTAACAAGTGACTTAGCGTTAAACTTATGACAGTTCTTCAAAGAATTCGTTTTTTATTAAAACTTGGAACTCTTGATTGCTTTTTAATTTTTGTTTTAAAACTTTAAAAGCAATTATCTCGAAATTTCTTAATACAGTATCATACTTTTTTAGCTTATTTGATCTTAGCATTACATTATCTTTCCAAATCTATCATAAAAAATTAAGTTTCCATTAAAAAAATTTCGTTATCGTCATAACTCGGAAACAAAAGACGATCTACAAATAACACTAAAATATGCCTCCTTTAAGATAAAAATCGACGTGTTCAAGGATTTTTCTCAAAAATATTTAATAAAAGATTTATTTCGATAGTTCCAGACTTTATATGCGCACTACATAAACAGCAGCAAATTTTGAAATATTGATTTACTACCGCTGTCATAAGTGACTACCTGCAATATAACTTGCTCGAACAATAGGGATTATAAAAGTTTATGCAGCTACAACTACAATATTTAGAAAGTGTTTTTAAAAGTTGCTTGCAAGATGTTTGGCAACCCCGTTGTCCATAAGAGCACACACTGTAGTCTCAACATGAGCGATCAATAGTTGCGTTACAAATTTTTTTAAATACATTTTTTTCTTCAATCTTATTTACGTAAAGCTTCTGATACTTAACACAATGACAACTTAGACATTACACATTTGAATCTTGCAAAGAAAAGTTGAATTTTATTTAAGGGTGAACAATTTTGAAACTTTGTTGCCGGTAAGGAGGTTACAGCGAATCTTTGCCTGGTGAAGGGCAAGGGAATATCTCCTATGCTTTTACATAGGTTTAAACAAGAAATACCAATCGATGAAAAAATAAATTAACATTCTTAAAACTGAACAAAATCATTTTAGTATGAATGCCTATAATGTATTGATTAATTATTTGTATATATTAAAATAATTTAAGTCGATTGGAATGCATTTGTTTAACTTTTAAAACGAACGATCAAAACGAAGTGAAGTCTCTTATCAACAACAGGAAGTTAGTTCCAAACAAAATGGCAACCAATAGGAGAGAGAATGCGAAAATCCTTAACGCTATACAATATAACACAAAAGCATAGCTATACAGGGTGCTACGAATTAGCACGTAACATGTGTTTTTATAGTGTTTGTATAAACATAGTTTCGAACTTAGTAATTACGAAGAAATTCATAGCTAATTATGAATCAACCCTAATGTTACTAAAAGAAATTTATGTTATGTATTATGGAAAATTACCTACTATATTTATAAAGTTAAGTTATTTATGAATTTATGGGTAAAACTCTTTTTGCAGAAAACTTTTTACTGCAAACATGAACAAGTTACCTTCAAACACCAAAGGTGACCTTAAAAATAACTTAAGATATTCAGTAATAATACTTTTAATATACCAATCTGAAAATTTTATGTTGTTTTAACGTTCATAAAAAGTTCGGTTTATAAATGGAGAGAAATGCTTATTGGATTGTATTTGAAAAGTGATCATACATTTGATCATATTTATTAAATATGTTGTCGTACAGAATTAATTAAAATGTGTCTCTGAATATTCTCAATTAATGTCGCATTAAGTAGTACAGTGTAAAAAATAAAACTCGAGGAAAATACAGATTGAAAGATCAAACTTCCAGAAAGGCAAAATCAAGTTGCTGTATTACCCCTCACAAATCAAGTATAAACGCAGCTTATTTAATAATACGTGCAGAAATTTGAGTTTTATGACTCCCGGTCGGTATCACTTTTATTTGATTTAGCCATTTCAAGCAAGGTTCCATCGTATAGCACCTTTTTTGTGATAAAATAAGGTTTTGATAACAAAAAAGGCAATTTGTTGTTGAATCCTTTTCTGTAATGGAGCATAAAGTTCTGTGAAATGTAGGATTGTAGCATTTCTTGGTGGGGTAGAAATGAAAGAAATAAAGAATCCAAAATATTTTTATTTTAAACATTCCTTTTTATGACGATTTACGTATACGTAGTGTCTCTAGTTTTTGCAATAAGGAAATACATTTGCATTTATTGAAATAATCAAATGACAATATTTTAAAAATACCATTATAGTTAAACGTGACAAATAAATTTGATAATAGTTTTCGTTAAGCTTTATGACCACGGCTCTCAGTGGACAATGAATTGAGTTTTGCTCAAATACAAACAATTATTTCGTCTTATAATAAAATTTTGGGTAACTTTATTTAATTCTTTTATGCGGTCTAAGCTAGAATTGTTGTCTTGTGTGGAGTCCATTTTATACCATACATGAATTACAAATTGATAGAAAATTTTTGCTGTTTGGTATTCAAGGGACGAAGACCTTTTAAATGAGGTATCTGTATCATACTATTTAGAATTTTAGGGATTGTGGTCACCGAACGTGTTTTGAAAGATTTAATTACCCAATCTTAACTACTCAAAAACCCATCTGTTTCGTTTTCAATGGTCCATCCGTTCTAAAATTCATAATAATGTAATAACTATTACATGTAGTTAATTTAATATCATTTTCTTCTGTATAAAGTATTTATTTGTTGGTAAATCTTTACCTTGAAAATGGAGATTACTTAGCCGAAAATACAGTCGCGGATCGAAACGTTTAAGCCTGTGCGGCATTGGGCTTTCAGTACTATGTCGGTTGCTAAGTTGTTTGGGTGGGTTCTGATACGATCTCAGTAGGTATTGCGCCACCTGGCCCAGACATTTTTGCGGGGATGCAGTCGTCGTTAAGTACGGAATCTGCATTACCGACATTCTGTATTACCGGCATTTGGTTCGTCACTCGGCTAAATGGCAACGCTGTTGCTAGGGGAAAACAGATGGCGCCAGTGTCGTTTTTGTACCGACATTCTGTATTATCGGCATTTGGTTCGTCACTCGGCTAAATGGTAGCGTCGTTGCTAGGGGAAAGCAGATGGCGCCGGTGTCGTTTTACGTGATTTTTGTACCGACATTCTGTATTATCGGCATTTGGTTCGTCACATGGCTAAATGGAGTTAGTGTTACTAGGGGAAAACAAAGGGCGCCAGTGTCGTTTTACGTGATTTTTGTACCGACATTCTGTATTATCGGCATTTGGTTCGTCATCATGAAGAAAGCTGTATTACCGATTACGGGCGTTCTACTGATTGTTAATAGGGGGAGTCAAGGTTTATCATTTTATATTAATAAATTTTACCGATTTCTTAAAATAATTATCGTCGTCATTAATACTTTAATTACATATAATAATTTAAGATAATTAATTCAGCATTAAAATTTTAAACGCAAATCACGGGACAATTTACGGATAATAATAATAATAACAATAATTATAATGTCTTTATTTCCCTTACAGGCTTACACCCAAATAGGGAAAAATATGAATTTACAAATGTTTTCATCGTTTATGCTATTCTCCTGTAATATCTCAGGGGTAATGTGTAAAGAGCGGAAAATATGCAATGTGCATTTTATGATGTTGATGAAATAAGAATTATTTGTAGATTCAATTAAAATGCCTAAAACCTAAAATTTAAGGCTTTAATATTATTGTTTATTGTATATTTTATATCAATAAATGCGAAACTCCGTGTAATGCCATGTAATAATAATGCAACAATGTAACATAACTGTATACATCGGTGTATACATAAAATAAACTTGATGTTGATGAAATAAATAATAGAAACAAAATTTAATTTATGATTTGATTTATTGAAATTTCCTTATTCTTATAACAAATAAGTTTTTACTAATAATATTTAGTTATTACTAGTTAGTTAATAGTATATTATATACATATTTGTTGCATTTTTTTTTGTCGAAACCCATGCATTTTTTGTCAAATTTCGTTGCATTTAAATGTGCATATGTTTTCTTTTTGCCTTGCATTTTTCCGCTCTTTAGTATTGTGTATTGTGGTGACAAAATTCACTTGGTATTGTTATGTCTGTTTGTGTTGGTGAATATTTCACCATTTACAACATAATCATGAATAAAGTGGTTGGTGTATTTTTGCATACGAAACAATGGAACATTTATTTGCGTTTAAATTTAGGCGATTAGCTTTACACCAATCACATAGAAAGTTAATGTTAGACTGCAAATATAAGCAATCATTGATATCTCGTACTTGATGATATATTTTTAAATCGTCAGCAAATAATAGTTTTTCTCGCAGTGTATAGATTGATGATGATGATGAATACCACGTAGACACGTCCATTCGTGACGGGTATCTTGGAATACGTTCTGCTTGGTTCGGACATCTTGTATCCCAACCCTCTGGCGTTTAATGTCATGCTTACCTTGCTATCTCTCTCTCTCTCTCTCTCTCTCTCTCTCTCTCTCGCTCTCTCCTTCTCACTCTCTCCTTATCATCTATTAGAGAGGACGCATTAAAGAGCCTTCTCTCTCTCAATGTCTCCTCTCTCACTCTCTTGCTCTTTCGCTCTCTCCTTATCACCTATTAGAGGACGCATTAAAGAACCTTCTCTCCCTCTCTCACTCTCTCGCTCTCACGCTCTCTCACTCTCACGCTCTCTCACTCTCTCTCTCTCTCTCTCTCTCTCCCTTCATCCTAATGCTAGTAAATGAAACAGTATTGGATAGAGGTAACCGTTAGGTCTACTGTTCTGGGATTGGTTCGGACGATAATTATTCAAAAAAGCGTAAAAGCATACGATGTTTACTAAATTAAATGCGGGCTGATTACAAGAAGTCTCAGTACCGTCTACGATTATGTCTGAGAACATCCGACGAACTGTATAAATCTCATGACGTATTGAAATATGTACATCATTGCGCTATGAAGATCTCAGCTATAAATACTGTGTATTCTGTTCATGCGTGACAGTTATTTGTCATACGTCATCATGAACACAATAGATCTCTTCGGTAGAGCTATGATGAGTATGACAGATGAAACAATGGCTGCAACAAAACGTGGACCGAGAGGTTATGGTTTTAAATTAACACCAGAGGGTAATTTCGATGTTGAGAACCGTCGTATAACTAATGTAGGCGCTCCTATCAACGATAACGATCTTGTCACGAAGCGTTCTGTACTAATGTTATCAGATAACGATGAAGGTGTAATTGATGTTAAGAAAAGAAGGTTAGTACACGTTAAAGAACCGCTTGACAACCACGATGTTTGTACGAAAAAGTATACCGACGAGCTGGTGGACGATGTTGAAAGAAAATTACTCTCTAATTGTTTGAGACGACGACGAGAGGATAAAGGACAGGGGTCGTACTATGATGCTAAAGATGGAAGAATTTGTAATATAGGGGAGCCTCTAGAGGATAAAGATGTAATCTCTAGGCAGTATTTTAACAATCGGGCTATGCATACAAACGATCAAATGCAGTTTAATGCAGATGGTAAACGTATTGTTTCAGTAAGTTACCCTATAGATGGCACGGATGTCACTTCTAAAGCTTATGTAGATGCTCAATTCGACTCTGCTGTACAAACCTTCATTACAATGACTACCGACACTCAGAACACTATTAAAGATCTAAAGCAAAAGGTAACAAAGGTTGACATTGAAACTAGTAAACTTAACAGTTTTCTAACAACGTTGGAAAAAGAAACAAAGAGAAATCACCTAATAGCGAATGATGAGATGGAAACTAATCATTCGAGTGTGTTGACAAAGATAGAAGAAACGAATAATACCCTAGATAGTAATCATAAAAAATTATTAGATAAAGTACAAGTGCTCGAGGATACTCAAAAAGTTATGCGATCATCGTTTGATGCCCTAATAGCCGAATCTGCAACACGTACGAACTCTTACAACATAAAGAGAGTGTACAATACCGACTAATAACGGAATTTACTACTACTATCGGTTGACCTAATCATATTGACACCAGTTTTTATTCTAGTTTTAAGTGTATTATATCAAATGCCTGATTAGCGCAGATAGGAAACGTGGTGAGCCTTACGGGAATGCTGCGCAAATGCTTAGTTTGCTTATATCTACGCTAATCAGTTATTTTTTTTCTATCTTAGCCTAAATGTATCGTTGAAGAAATAAAAATGTATTTAAACAAAGTTTTTAGTTTTACTAATGTCAATAACTCTCCAAACATAGCGATTTGTAGCAACAGCAGCAGTAACACATCGATATGGTAAAGAAAGTAAGTTTTGCCGACGCAAGCATGAATAATATACATCATATGATAGTATGGGAGTATGCATACAGACAGGCAAGAAAGGGAGACTGGCAAACATTAGCTCTGGACAGATACCGTTTTCAAACAAGAATACATAATGTTGAAAAGCATCTGTGTGAAATTCTACAAGCTGATCATAGAGACTTTATCTATACGCAGAGATTTCAGAACACAGATTAGTCCGGCTGCAGTGGTGACCGAGTATAAATACAGGTACAAGCAGTCTCTTCTCTCAGTACCAGATGTTAGTTCACGAAGGTAACGGCTTTGTTAACAAGCTCATAGACAAACTGCCTATTGAACTACATCTTCCTTCATATCAGTACTGTGGACCTGGTACTAAATTATCTAAAAGATTACAACGTGGCGATAAAGGTATAAATCCTTTGGACCAGGCGTGTATGCAGCACGACATCTCGTACGCTCAAAGCTCCGATTTGAACAGTAGACACCAGGCAGATCGTGTATTAGAAGAAGCCGCTTGGAAGCGTGTTAAGGCTAAAGACTCTAAATTAGGGGAAAAAGCATCAGCTCTGTTTGTAACCGGTATAATGAAGGCTAAAAGAAAGTTGGGAATGGGCGTAAAGACAAACAAACTGTCGGCGAAAAAGGGTCTCGCTAAAAAGATGATGAAGAAAACTGTCACTTTCAAAGGTGGCGTTTTAAAGAAGCTTGTTGGTGTAGTGAATCGTGCAAGCAAGAGACTCACGGGTAAAGATTTAATACATCATGCCCTGAGCGCTGCCAGAAGAATCATTCAAAACGTAGGCGGTCGAAAAAACGTTAAAGTACCCCGAATAATTCCTGTGCCTACAGCTACAGGGGGTATTTTACCACTCATACCAATTTTTGCTGGCCTCTCGGCTCTCGGTGCAATTATAGGAGGCGCCTCAGGGGTAGCAAAAGCTGTTAACACTGCTAATAGTAATAAGAGACAGCTAGAAGAAACTACACGGCATAATAAAAGTATGGAAGCTATCGCTTTAGGCGGTAAGAACGGGAACGCCCTTTACCTGAAGCCGTATAGAGCTGGCGGAGCTGCATTGTACTTAAAACCATATGTCAGGCGGTCAAAAAACTGTATAACTTGCCTCGGAGACCACTTACAGACCTAGATATAATAAAACATGCTAAAGACATTCCCTATTTTAGAGGTGTCTATATGAGAACAAGTCTACCTGCAACGAAACCTTTGCAATTCGAAAGAGCTATTGTTAATCTTGACGACGCTGGAGGACCGGGTACTCACTGGGTTGCCTATAGAAAGGATCGAAACGTGGTTTTGTACTATGACCCCTTCGGAGACCTGAGACCACCATCTGAACTTGTGAAATATTTAGGACCTCGCTGCTCCGTATACTACAACGTAGCCCAAGAACAAAAGTTCAATACATACAACTGCGGACATCTGTGTCTACGATTTTTGTATAAAAGAGAGGTGAAAGTGTAAATCGGTTAAGTATGGCTAGGACCATCACGGTGTACGGTACAGGAAACAGGCTTTCTACGGATCGTATTTATCCACCTATAACACTAGATCACGTGCGTTACGAATACTCACTAGGTTTAGTCGGCTTATATACAAGTCACACGATACGGAATATATACCCAGGCAAAAATAAATTTTATTACGGAGAAAAGGCGATAACTATTGAACCGGGTAGCTACGAGTTGTCTGAAATCGTTAACTATATAAACAATCAAATTAGTGACGATCCCGAAGAGGGAGATCTACTACTACTACAAATCAAAGCTAACACTAATACGGGAAAGTGTGAGATTGAATCAGCTACCGAGTTGATTGATTTTACCAAACCCGATAACATAGGATCACTACTAGGATTTAAGAAGCGCGTGCTAGAACCCGGTAGTAGACACGTATCAGATCGAGTTGTCGATATACTTTCAACTCCAAACATCTTTGTAGACACGAATATTACAGGCGGCTCATATAGAAACAATCAAGCAGGTCATACAATCTTCGAATTTGGTGTTTGCGTACCACCCGGTTATCTGATTGAAAAGGAGCCATCGCATGTGATTTACTTTCCCATCACTGTCACCGAGATCGACAACATTACCATTAGACTGGTAGACGCGAGAGGAGAGTTGATAAATTTGTCTGAAGACACTTTCACGAGCATCAGGCTAGAACTTAAACGTGAAAAATGGGAATAAACTTTAGCTATAAAAACATCAGCATATGTCCATCAAAGGTCATTCACCGTCGAACGTCGGCACGTGCAGACCTTCGATTAAAACTAACTAAAGCTCGTCGCCTTTTTCTTGAATCTTTAGGCTTTAAAGTACGATAACAGCAGCAGCAGCAGCAGCATGTCAAAACGAAGTAAAATGCATATTAACACCGACACCTTTACCATTGATAAATTAAACATATTTGGGAAGCCTCGCGTCGATACAGATATAATAAAAGAGGATTTTTATACCTATCTGCCGTTTACGCTAAATGCCAATCATTCCGACACCATTAGAATCAGCATACAAAATTCCGATAACGTTTTAGCTTTGTATGACAGCTATGTACTTGTTAAAGGTAGCATAACGCGTGCAGAAAACAAGCAATTCCTTCTGGTAAACAATTTTGCCCACTTTCTGTTTGATGAAATTCAACTAATATTAGGCACAAACCAGCTCATAGATGTCTGTAAACAGCCCGGCATTACAAGCACTATAAAAGGTCTCGTTTCACATGGCGCCGAGGATAGAGCTTTAACCAGCACAGCATGGAACTTAGGGATTACTAGCGATAATGATTTGCTACATAACCAAGGGAATAACGTCTTTCATTTCACGTGTAGAATACCATTAAAAGATATCTTTGGATTTGCAGACGATTATAAAAAAGTAATACCTCATATGAGTTGTCAGCTAGTTTTAATTCGCGCCAAGAACGATTTTAATTGCTATAAAAGCGAAGCAGGTGATGCAGGTACCGACGTAGATATCAAGATTGATAAGCTTTCGTGGGAAGTTCCGCATATACTGTTATCAGATGAAAGCAAAGTGAACCTGGTGGAGAGTTTAAGAGATAATTCTTCTATTATCGCTCCGTTTAGACGTTGGGAATTACACGAGTTACCCTCGTTGGGAACTACTAAAAACCAGGTTTGGCGCGTAAAGAACTCCAATGATCTAGAGAAACCGCGCTGGGTCTTTGTAGTTTTACAAGACGAGCGTCAGCTGGGTATAAGAACGGGTAACCCGACTACATTTACTCATTCGAACTTGGTCGACGTTAAGTTGTATTTAAATTCGCAAGTGTTCCCGCATCAGCGTTTAAATCTCGATTTCGACCGTAAGGACTACATTCCTGCGTATCTGAATTATACTCGTTTTCGCGAGAACTACTATGACGGTATAGGTAGAGGTGCGGCTGAGAGCTGTTTACTCAGCTACAAATCGTTTGAAACGTATCCCATTTTTGTTATTGACTGTTCAAGACAGGTAGAGAGTTTTAAGGATTCCACTGTCGATATTAGACTAGAGCTCGAGTCTTCAGCCGCATTTACGAACACAACTAAGGCGTATTGTTTGATCCTTCACGACGCATTAATCGAGTATAATCCGTTTAACGAGACCGTGACTAGACACGTACGCATACCGTAATGAAGGTCGTTAAACAAAATAAGTCACTAAACATATGTAACCTAGACGACTGCGATGATACATCTTTACAACGACGATCAGGCGAGGATGTTAGGAAACATGGCGATCTGTTACCTGTATCATGTAGAGCAATATTGAGCGGTCCATCTTCCTGCGGTAAAACTAATGCTATGTTAGGTTTACTTATTAGCGAAAACGGATTAAAATTTGAAAATATCTACCTATACGCCAAGTCTTTATTTCAACCTAAATATGAATTCTTAAGACGTGTTATGAAACCACTTACGGGTATGGGATATCATGAATTTAGCGAAAACGATGACGTAATCAGCCCCGGTGATGTTAAACCTAATTCAGTGTTCATTTTTGATGATATAATTTGCAGCAGGCAGGAAAAGATTAGAGAATATTTTAGCATGGGTAGGCATAAGGGTGTCGACTGTTTTTATCTAGGTCAAACGTACGCCAAGATACCGAAACATCTGATTAGGGACAATGCAAACCTACCTTCCAGCAGTCTAAGCATGGACTCAATTTTCTTCATCATCTTTTTAGCGAGACCCTTTTTCGCCGACAGTTTGTTTGTCTTTACGCCCATTCCCAACTTTCTTTTAGCCTTCATTATACCGGTTACAAACAGAGCTGATGCTTTTTCCCCTAATTTAGAGTCTTTAGCCTTAACACGCTTCCAAGCGGCTTCTTCTAATACACGATCTGCCTGGTGTCTACTGTTCAAATCGGAGCTTTGAGCGTACGAGATGTCGTGCTGCATACACGCCTGGTCCAAAGGATTTATACCTTTATCGCCACGTTGTAATCTTTTAGATAATTTAGTACCAGGTCCACAGTACTGATATGAAGGAAGATGTAGTTCAATAGGCAGTTTGTCTATGAGCTTGTTAACAAAGCCGTTACCTTCGTGAACTAACATCTGGTACTGAGAGAAGAGACTGCTTGTACCTGTATTTATACTCGGTCACCACTGCAGCCGGACTAATCTGTGTTCTGAAATCTCTGCGTATAGATAAAGTCTCTATGATCAGCTTGTAGAATTTCACACAGATGCTTTTCAACATTATGTATTCTTGTTTGAAAACGGTATCTGTCCAGAGCTAATGTTTGCCAGTCTCCCTTTCTTGCCTGTCTGTATGCATACTCCCATACTATCATATGATGTATATTATTCATGCTTGCGTCGGCAAAACTTACTTTCTTTACCATATCGATGTGTTACTGCTGCTGTTGCTACAAATCGCTATGTTTGGAGAGTTATTGACATTAGTAAAACTAAAAACTTTGTTTAAATACATTTTTATTTCTTCAACGATACATTTAGGCTAAGATAGAAAAAAAATAACTGATTAGCGTAGATATAAGCAAACTAAGCATTTGCGCAGCATTCCCGTAAGGCTCACCACGTTTCCTATCTGCGCTAATCAGGCATTTGATATAATACACTTAAAACTAGAATAAAAACTGGTGTCAATATGATTAGGTCAACCGATAGTAGTAGTAAATTCCGTTATTAGTCGGTATTGTACACTCTCTTTATGTTGTAAGAGTTCGTACGTGTTGCAGATTCGGCTATTAGGGCATCAAACGATGATCGCATAACTTTTTGAGTATCCTCGAGCACTTGTACTTTATCTAATAATTTTTTATGATTACTATCTAGGGTATTATTCGTTTCTTCTATCTTTGTCAACACACTCGAATGATTAGTTTCCATCTCATCATTCGCTATTAGGTGATTTCTCTTTGTTTCTTTTTCCAACGTTGTTAGAAAACTGTTAAGTTTACTAGTTTCAATGTCAACCTTTGTTACCTTTTGCTTTAGATCTTTAATAGTGTTCTGAGTGTCGGTAGTCATTGTAATGAAGGTTTGTACAGCAGAGTCGAATTGAGCATCTACATAAGCTTTAGAAGTGACATCCGTGCCATCTATAGGGTAACTTACTGAAACAATACGTTTACCATCTGCATTAAACTGCATTTGATCGTTTGTATGCATAGCCCGATTGTTAAAATACTGCCTAGAGATTACATCTTTATCCTCTAGAGGCTCCCCTATATTACAAATTCTTCCATCTTTAGCATCATAGTACGACCCCTGTCCTTTATCCTCTCGTCGTCGTCTCAAACAATTAGAGAGTAATTTTCTTTCAACATCGTCCACCAGCTCGTCGGTATACTTTTTCGTACAAACATCGTGGTTGTCAAGCGGTTCTTTAACGTGTACTAACCTTCTTTTCTTAACATCAATTACACCTTCATCGTTATCTGATAACATTAGTACAGAACGCTTCGTGACAAGATCGTTATCGTTGATAGGAGCGCCTACATTAGTTATACGACGGTTCTCAACATCGAAATTACCCTCTGGTGTTAATTTAAAACCATAACCTCTCGGTCCACGTTTTGTTGCAGCCATTGTTTCATCTGTCATACTCATCATAGCTCTACCGAAGAGATCTATTGTGTTCATGATGACGTATGACAAATAACTGTCACGCATGAACAGAATACACAGTATTTATAGCTGAGATCTTCATAGCGCAATGATGTACATATTTCAATACGTCATGAGATTTATACAGTTCGTCGGATGTTCTCAGACATAATCGTAGACGGTACTGAGACTTCTTGTAATCAGCCCGCATTTAATTTAGTAAACATCGTATGCTTTTACGCTTTTTTGAATAATTATCGTCCGAACCAATCCCAGAACAGTAGACCTAACGGTTACCTCTATCCAATACTGTTTCATTTACTAGCATTAGGATGAAGGGAGAGAGAGAGAGAGAGAGAGAGAGTGAGAGAGCGTGAGAGTGAGAGAGCGTGAGAGCGAGAGAGTGAGAGAGGGAGAGAAGGTTCTTTAATGCGTCCTCTAATAGGTGATAAGGAGAGAGCGAAAGAGCAAGAGAGTGAGAGAGGAGACATTGAGAGAGAGAAGGCTCTTTAATGCGTCCTCTCTAATAGATGATAAGGAGAGAGTGAGAAGGAGAGAGCGAGAGAGAGAGAGAGAGAGAGAGAGAGAGAGAGAGAGATAGCAAGGTAAGCATGACATTAAACGCCAGAGGGTTGGGATACAAGATGTCCGAACCAAGCAGAACGTATTCCAAGATACCCGTCACGAATGGACGTGTCTACGTGGTATTCATCATCATCATCAATCTATACACTGCGAGAAAAACTATTATTTGCTGACGATTTAAAAATATATCATCAAGTACGAGATATCAATGATTGCTTATATTTGCAGTCTAACATTAACTTTCTATGTGATTGGTGTAAAGCTAATCGCCTAAATTTAAACGCAAATAAATGTTCCATTGTTTCGTATGCAAAAATACACCAACCACTTTATTCATGATTATGTTGTAAATGGTGAAATATTCACCAACACAAACAGACATAACAATACCAAGTGAATTTTGTCACCACAATACACAATACTAAAGAGCGGAAAAATGCAAGGCAAAAAGAAAACATATGCACATTTAAATGCAACGAAATTTGACAAAAAATGCATGGGTTTCGACAAAAAAAAATGCAACAAATATGTATATAATATACTATTAACTAACTAGTAATAACTAAATATTATTAGTAAAAACTTATTTGTTATAAGAATAAGGAAATTTCAATAAATCAAATCATAAATTAAATTTTGTTTCTATTATTTATTTCATCAACATCAAGTTTATTTTATGTATACACCGATGTATACAGTTATGTTACATTGTTGCATTATTATTACATGGCATTACACGGAGTTTCGCATTTATTGATATAAAATATACAATAAACAATAATATTAAAACCTAAAATTTTAGGTTTTAGGCATTTTAATTGAATCTACAAATAATTCTTATTTCATCAACATCATAAAATGCACATTGCATATTTTCCGCTCTTTACACATTACCCCTGAGATATTACAGGAGAATAGCATAAACGATGAAAACATTTGTAAATTCATATTTTTCCCTATTTGGGTGTAAGCCTGTAAGGGAAATAAAGACATTATAATTATTGTTATTATTATTATTATCCGTAAATTGTCCCGTGATTTGCGTTTAAAATTTTAATGCTGAATTAATTATCTTAAATTATTATATGTAATTAAAGTATTAATGACGACGATAATTATTTTAAGAAATCGGTAAAATTTATTAATATAAAATGATAAACCTTGACTCCCCCTATTAACAATCAGTAGAACGCCCGTAATCGGTAATACAGCTTTCTTCATGATGACGAACCAAATGCCGATAATACAGAATGTCGGTACAAAAATCACGTAAAACGACACTGGCGCCCTTTGTTTTCCCCTAGTAACACTAACTCCATTTAGCCATGTGACGAACCAAATGCCGATAATACAGAATGTCGGTACAAAAATCACGTAAAACGACACCGGCGCCATCTGCTTTCCCCTAGCAACGACGCTACCATTTAGCCGAGTGACGAACCAAATGCCGATAATACAGAATGTCGGTACAAAAACGACACTGGCGCCATCTGTTTTCCCCTAGCAACAGCGTTGCCATTTAGCCGAGTGACGAACCAAATGCCGGTAATACAGAATGTCGGTAATGCAGATTCCGTACTTAACGACGACTGCATCCCCGCAAAAATGTCTGGGCCAGGTGGCGCAATACCTACTGATCTCGATCTCTGGTACTATGTTAGTTGACGGTTTCTTAAATAGAATGTATATTGAGATGACTGTGGATTACGTGGTTTGGCGCGAACCAAGAGGCTTTGGTTATGAAACTCAAAGTCTTGGACTGAAAGCGCTGCAATGTTTGACTGGTTTGTTGCTGTCCATAATTGAATGCCATAGCACCACATGGGCTTGATTGCTACTTGTACATTACTAATTTATTTTCAAGAGATAATTCCGAGTTTTTTTCAAATTAGCCAGTATTTCCTGAGGGTTAAACCTAGATGTAGGCTTTTATATCAATTATGTTTTGACCATTTAAGACGTCTGTCTAGGTGGAACCCTAGATATTTGACCTAATCTTCTTGAGTAGTGAGTTTCCGTTAAGGTGAACTAGAGGGCAAGTAGTTTTTTTAGTAGTATAAGTGGACTGTGTTGGTTTCTGTATATTTGCTTTAATGCGTCGTGTTCCATCATCTTTTAAAAAGGCTTAGGTGGTTTGTAAGTTTCTGAAAGCTATATCTGCATTAGTATGGGAAGCCAGTATTTCCATGTAGTCCAAGAAGGTTACTAATGTCGTGTTTCTAGTTGAAGATTAGGTATAATATCGGACCAGTCGCGCGACACCAGATGTTGTGGATAGAAGAGCTGAAGTGGAGTCTGAATATTTCACGAAAAAGTATCTTTCAGTGAGGTATGACGTGAGGATTTGAAAGAAGGTATACGGTATATGTCGCTTGAGGTTGTAGAGTAGATCTACATACATACCACGCCCTGTCAAATGCTTGGCTTGTGTCTATGAATACCGCTGAAAAGAATGTTTTGGTCTCCAGGTCAAACCTGATTTTTGATGCAAGTATGTGTACTTGTTCGATTGTAGCGTATTGTCGACGAAATCCAAACTGTTAGTTAGGCTTTCGCTGATTTTCGTCAATTAGCGGCGACATTCGCATGCCGAACAATTTTTTACAAACCATTGACGGTTAACGACTAATAGGTCTGTATGAGGCCACATCTGATGGCGGTTTCTCCGGTTTCGGGACCATTGCTATTTGGGCCACCTTCCATTGGCCAGAGAAGTATCCCGTCCTTAATATCCCTTTATAGATTAGTTATCATGCGAAATCCCTCATATGAAAGTTCCTTTAGGAGTCTTCCAGTTATTACGTCGAAACCTGGGGACTTCTTCGAATTTATTTCAGTTTCGATGACCTTACTTCGCGCTTGAAGGAAGTCCCGTATGAATTTTTCTTCTTCAATGGTAAGAGAGGCGTAAACACGATCTTTATGACGTTCTATAATGCAGCCAGTTGCTTTAGTTGATGTTAGGCAGTGGAAATAGTTCTGGAAATCTTGATTTCTCTGCTCATCTAATAATTTCTTAAACTCTTTGACGGCCCTATTAAACTACATTTTATCGCCCGGTGCGCAAGTAATCTGCCATTACTTTCTAAGAGCTCGTTTTCTTGTATTTTCTCTCGGATACGTATGGAGCAATACTGTTTTGGATTATTGCGGTTTGTTTCTGGGGTTACGTCCCATGCTGCTCCCTAGATTGATAGTAGTTAGACACCACCGATTCTGGGACAAAATCCCATGTTATTTTAAAGGGGCCTCAAAGTTAGCGAAAAAGATCACAAATCCAAGATGGCGGCGGCTTGCGACACCGTATACCGTGCAAGCATATATCATCGCTAACTTTGAGGCCCCTTTAAAATAATATGGGATTTTGCTATGTATATTTACTAATTAACAACAAATTAAGAAAAAATTCACATACACATGTCAACTTTAAATTACGGTCGACAGGAATCGATATCAGAACAACTAGTATTTCCCTTTTTACTTTTAAATTTATATATTATCGGAGACCCGCTCGTAAAAAAGGGGGTTTATTCACGCGTCAGCGTGTTAAATCCCGTATATTCCAGATGAATGAACGCTTTTAAAAGTAAAATAACACTTTTTATTAAGACCTTTTTTAAAAATTATTCCAGGCTGAAATATAAATCCAAAACATACAAGTTTTATCAACTAATAATTTTTTTCTTCTTTAGATGTAATGTAATAATTAAATCGACCCCATTGTAAAAAGCGTTAGTATATACAATCAACCCTCCTTTGTTAATAGTATTGATTTTCTAGGAGACCCTTTTTTTTCACCCCAGCTCAATAGGTAATTAAGATATATGTATAAAAGGGGGTCTGTCTATATGTAATATATATTCAGTTGCATCATTTTTAAAAGCATATTCCAGAAAATAATTATCATTTCTAACAAAAGAATTTAATTAACAGTCAATCGTGGTCGAGTCGATTCACCCTCGGCCCTATGACGTAATATCATAACCGGTGTGTGTGTGATATATAAGGAGCGGTCTCCCATGTTTTTAACCATCAGTAAATTGGTCTTTGTAGTGAAGCGACTTCATTATACTGTGAAAGCGTTTCAATTGTTTATTAATAATTGTGTAGTGAAAGTGCTTAAAGCAATTGTTCCTAAATTATCATTAAATTGTATTTGCTAAAGTAGTATATTATTTACAACAGTGAAAAATAAGTGTCAAGTCATCTAGGTGAGTTACTATATTTATTTATTTAAAACTCTTTACGTGTTTTACAATAAAACGTGGTGATCAAATTTAAAAAAAGGGTACATTATGTTTTGTTTCTAAAAATACATTATTTAAACAATCGGGAATTTTTGACTTATATGATATAACTACAGTGTTACCGTAAAAAATCTTCAACTCTTATTAAAGTATTAATTACTTATCATATCCTATCTACGTAATAATTTAAAAAATAATTATTTGATATAAGAAATTTTAACACTAATTATCCATTGAGTTTTTATTATTATTAAATTTTTTCGGCTTTTAGCTGTTTTCTCAGCGGTACGTGTAAACGAACTATAGAACGAAGTTCTAACTCTAGATTTCAGTTTCAGTGCAGCAACTGAACGCGTAACACTTACCTCTCTTCGCATCCGTACTTAAACGTCTACAAGAAAAAAAAAGATGTCATTCGCAATTCAGCTTCTTGATAACCTAAGGGATTTTGCATACAACCCGCAGCTACAAGGTAATGCTCGAGCCATCTCGAATGCTTTAAAACAATGTACCTCAGCTATATGGAGGATCAATAGGGCACTGAAAAAAGAAACATCCATAGGGGTGAAGAACCATCTATCAACCTGCCTGGCCCAAGCGAGATCATACAGGGAGATTATTAAAGCCTTAAAAACTATAGGTGGAAGCAATAGTCAGCGAAAAGAGACCGCTCGTGATCGCGTGAAGTGGTCGGACATGAAGGCAGCCTTTAAGTCGCGCATCCGGACTGCTGTAATCACCAACATCAAGCATATCGAGCCGAAAGCATTCATGAGTGACTGCTCAACCATTTTTCAACGACGTATTCTAAACGCCTTAAAGAAAGATGCAGCGTTAAAAGTAAACACGATTTTAACTGGATTATTCGAGATCAAGAAGAGAGATGAGATCATAGAGGAAATAAAGTACTTGAATACAAGAAATGCAGCCATTTATCAGGATAGTGATATATCCCAGTGGTTCGTAGACAATATCCAAAACTCTATACTGAAAGATCTCGAGGAATTTCAAGTAAGTTTAAAAAATCTCATAAGTTAGAAATAAACTAATGCGCGCATATTTCTTTATCTAGCAAAAGGAGAGCGGATGGAGCCTCAAATCAATCATCAACCTTCAAGTAAACATCAATAAGTTTACCCAGCAGCTAGGCTCTTCATATATCGATCTACCCAAGCAGATTAAAAGGAAGAAAGCTTGTATCAACGTGCACAATAATGATGAAGCCTGTTTCGCATGGGCCGTGACATCAGCATTATATCCATCAGCTCAAGAACTACATTCTAGCAGGGTTAGCAGTTACCCACACTTCTCTACAATGCTGGATCTTAAAGACATTACAATGCCGATGACGATTAAACAAATACCCAGATTCGAATGCCAAAATAACATTTCCGTTAATGTATACATCCTGGAGAAGCAGAAGGGTAAGAAAAAGCTCAGCGTGCACCCCACGTATTTAACAAAAGATAAACAGGACAAACATATCAACCTCTTGCTTCTCCAGGATGTATATTACGATGCTGATGAACAGTTAGCTGATGATGATTGTAAGCCACGCTTCCATTATGTCTATATCAAGAATCTAAGCCGGTTACTATCATCACAGCTCAGCAATGAGCAACATAGTAAATTTTTCTGTGATAGATGCCTCCACTACTTCCGTTCACAAAAAAGATTACAACTTCATACTGAAGACTGTGTTAAAATGAATGATTGTCGAGTGAGGCTACCAACAGCTGAGCAGGCAAAAGTACTATTTAAAAATCATAAGCATAAAGAATCAATGCCATTCATCATATATGCCGATTTAGAGTGTCTGCTGATACCGACTAGTGAAAAGGACAAGGTACAAGACCATATCCCCCATAGTATAGCATACTATGTTAAATGCTCCTATGATGATACCTTGTCCTTTTACCGGGCTTATCGTGGTGAGGACTGTCAAGGATGGTTTGCTCGAGAGATGAAGCAGTTTGCTGAGAACGTTGAGACGGTGTTTCTTTGCCCTCTTCCTATGGACACCCTATCACCTGAGCAAGACGCTGAATTCCGTACTGCTACACATTGTCACATATGTCTGGAGCCATTTTCTGTAGATAACAACAAAGTGAGGGATCATTGTCACCTTACCGGTAAGTACCGAGCTCCTGCCCATACAAAATGTAACATCAACTACAAGGACAGCCATACCATACCCGTAGTTTTCCATAACTTAAGCGGGTATGACAGTCATTTCATTATTAAGAACCTAGCTTCAGACTTTGACGGACGAGTAGATCTCCTACCAATCAATAAAGAGCGCTATATATCTTTTACTAAGAATGTGTACCACAACTTAGTAAAATTCAGATTTATAGACTCTTTTAGATTTTTGGCTAGCGGTCTAGAAACTTTGGCATCCTATTTAGATGTATACCCAAATTTAAAATCACAACTCCTAGACTTAGACGAATCAAAATTCAAAATTCTGACTAAGAAGGGGGTCTTCCCTTATGATTACATTAATGACTGGACGAAACTTGATGAGACACAATTACCAGACAAATCCAAATTCTACAATAGTTTAACAGATACAGCTATAACGGATGAATGCTATACACATGCCGAGAATGTATGGGACTCTTTCGGTTGTCAAAATTTAGGCGAGTACAGTGATTTATACCTGCAAACAGATGTATTGCTTCTAGCCGATGTGTTTGAGCAGTTTCGGTCAAGCAGTTTGAAAACGTACGGCTTAGACCCGGCGCATTACTATACTCTACCCGGATACACCTGGGATTGTATGCTTAAGTCAACCAAAATTAATCTCGAACTACTTACGGATATCGATAAAGTTTTATTTATCGAGCGCGGTATTCGCGGGGGTCTATGCCAATGCTCAAAACGGTATGCTGAAGCCAACAACAAATTTCTACCTAATTATAATCCTCAAAAACCAACAACATTTTTAATTTATGATGATATTAATAATCAATACGGTTGGGCGATGTCTCAGTACCTACCATATGGAGGATTTGAATGGGTAGAAGGTGATGATGATTTAGACAACTTTTATTTCAATGTACCGGCAGACAATCCTGAAGGATACATTCTCGAGGTTGATCTAGAATACCCTCAAGCCATTCACGACGCTCATGCAGATCTTCCATTTTGTCCTGAGCATCGCACGCCGCCAAATTCAAAAGAGACAAAATTAATGGCAACGCTTACTGATAAGAAGCAATACATCATACATTACCGGAATTTACAGCAATGTTTGGAAAATGGGTTGAAGTTAATCAAAATTCACCGCGTTTTGAAATTTAAGCAGAACAACTGGCTAAAGTCATATATCGACTTAAACACTGAACTTCGTAAGCAGGCTAAAAACGAGTTCGAGAAAAACCTGTTTAAACTTATGAATAACGCGGTTTTCGGCAAGACGATGGAAGACATTAGAAAACACTCGATAGTCAAATTAGTAAACAAATGGGAAGGACGTTACGGTGCTGAAGCGCTCATCTCAAAGCCAAATTTTAAATCCAGCACAATTTTTACCGAAGATTTAGTAGCTATTGAGTTGAATAAAACGGAAGTTTATTTCAACAAACCCATATATGTAGGCATGTGTATATTGGATATATCAAAATTAAAACTGTATGACTTCCATTACTCATACATGAGAAGGCGTTACGGCGACAAGGCGCGAATTTGCTATAGTGACACAGATTCTCTTGTATATGTCGTCGAAACGTCTAATCTGTATGAGGATATTAGACGTGACGCTTATGAACATTTCGACACCAGTGACTACCCCGAGAATAATATATATGACATCCCGCGCGTTAATAAAAAAGTATTGGGTATGATGAAGGACGAGAACGCCGGTAAGGTGATGACGCATTTCGTCGGCCTTCGATCAAAAATGTACTCGACGAAGGTTTTTAGAGATGAAGATGAGGAGATGTTAGATCTACAGAAAATGGCGCGGGCAGGCAAAAGTGATACGGAGATTCGACAGGCTCTTGAAAACCGAAGAACTGTTAAGAAGGCGAAGGGTGTTAAGAAACATATAGTTAAAAATCATATCACTTTCGATGACTATGTTAACTGTTTAAGCGAAGGCAAGGAAACATGTGTGCAACAAAAACTGTTCAGATCCGATAAACATCGAGTTTCAACCATCTCTCAGACTAAAATCGCGCTCAGCCCTCACGACGATAAGCGCTATATCATCCCCGGCACGCATGACACTCTACCATGGGGACACTATCGCATACCTGCTTAACATAACTGTATAGAGTTAATATATAAGTTAAAGATAAGTTTTTTATTCTTCCTGCAACAAATAATGTAAATGCTAGAGTGTTATCATATTTTCTAATGTATATATTTCTTCTTTAATAAGTCATCCTCATAAGTCTTACCTTGTTAGTTATTGTATATATCTACATAGTTTTGTATATTTCTTTTCTTTTATAAGTAAATGTGTGTACTATATTTGTATATATTCTTTCACATCTTTTTTATAAGAACTTTTTTAACATAGATGTTTGAATGAATTTTTATGTATAGCAAAAAAAAAGTTTTATATATTTTCTTTCACCAGCTTTATGTAAAATCTTGATATAAAAAGAAAATGATTGTGTATATATATTTGTATATATTTTTCTCATATGTTTTATGTGAAAATAAAACTCGATAAAATGATTTTATTGTTTTTATTTATAAACTATTATACTGTGATTATGTGAAATAAATTAAAGCTAAATAAAACCATGTATATCACTTGATGTTGTTTCATTTAAGGGTGTATGAATTAAACCATAAACGTTAATATAGAAAATCATTCCCACTCTGTCATACATAGGTCTCTAATATATAGGTATACTATTGTCTCATGTAGGTAAGAAAGTCAAGTCACGTTACGTTCAACGCAGCCAATCCCGACGAGTTTTCAAGGTCACCCCGAGTGTAGCCGAACATACCCGAACAATTATTACACAATTCTAATCATTCTAGAACATTTCAAGGGGATTAAACATATTAGTTTAAACGAACAAAAATTGTACATTTATTTCTTATTGTAGTATCCTTTTATTTATAAATTACCTATTTGTTTATTCTGATTTTCTCTTCCATAATAAAACAACGTATATGTAGTTTAAATTATGCAATCTTATTAAATAAGTCTAGAACAGTAGTCATGTTTTGTTAATTGTTTTCATTAATCTCGTATCAAATATATTCAGCAACTCTATATTTTGGAATCATACCTTTTGATGATGATGATACTTTTGTAGTGTGCTTTTACAACAATCTGTTCTAAATTGTTTCAAATAAAAGGTTTAAATGTGCTCTTAACTTACTTCTTTTTTTACTTACACTAACCGTTGCTACTGACTATGAATGCTACTGTTAATGTTACTACCAATATTGCTAAAGGTATTTACACCAGTAAAAAGAAACATAGTTTAGGGTTAAATTGTCGAAATTAGAGTTGTTGTAAGGGTTAAAAGGGATAAATGACTGAAATACCAACTGAACGGTTAACTTATTGAAAGCTCACTAGTACTAACTAACTATAAACGAGATATATTCTAAAATTTGCAAAGTGCAACAAGCAGGTTAGTAGATTTTCAACGATACATCTAGTTTGAGGAAGAAAAATAACTGATTAGCGCAGATAGGAAATGCGGTGGGCTTGGGCGATGTCTCAGTACCTGCTATATGGAGGATTTGAATGGGTAGAAGGTGATGATGATGATTTAGACAACTTTAATTTTAATGTACCGGCAGACAATCCTGAAGGATACATTCTCG
Organism: Agrypnus murinus; assembly: GCA_929113105.1. Classification (NCBI taxonomy): domain Eukaryota; kingdom Metazoa; phylum Arthropoda; class Insecta; order Coleoptera; family Elateridae; genus Agrypnus; species Agrypnus murinus. Next base: position 57,419,818 of record OV816024.1, read on the forward strand.
AGGTTGATCTAGAATACCCTCAGGCCATTTAAATCCTCTATATGGTAGGTACTGAGACATCGCCCCAGCCCACCCCATTTCCTATCTGCGCTAATCAGGTATTTGATATAATACACTTAAAACTAGAATAAAAATAGTGTTCATATCAATATGATTATGTATTCGTCCTTTACTTCTTCTTCTTCTTCTTCTGGTCTGCTGATAGTAAATTTCGTTATTCGCCTGCATTATAAACTCTCTTTATGTTGTAAGAGTTCGTTCGTACGCGTTATACGTTTAATGAGACAATAGTATACCTATATATTAGAGACCTATGTATGACAGAGTGGGAATGATTTTCTATATTAACGTTTATGGTTTAATTCATACACCCTTAAATGAAACAACATCAAGTGATATACATGGTTTTATTTAGCTTTAATTTATTTCACATAATCACAGTATAATAGTTTATAAATAAAAACAATAAAATCATTTTATCGAGTTTTATTTTCACATAAAACATATGAGAAAAATATATACAAATATATATACACAATCATTTTCTTTTTATATCAAGATTTTACATAAAGCTGGTGAAAGAAAATATATAAAACTTTTTTTTTGCTATACATAAAAATTCATTCAAACATCTATGTTAAAAAAGTTCTTATAAAAAAGATGTGAAAGAATATATACAAATATAGTACACACATTTACTTATAAAAGAAAAGAAATATACAAAACTATGTAGATATATACAATAACTAACAAGGTAAGACTTATGAGGATGACTTATTAAAGAAGAAATATATACATTAGAAAATATGATAACACTCTAGCATTTACATTATTTGTTGCAGGAAGAATAAAAAACTTATCTTTAACTTATATATTAACTCTATACAGTTATGTTAAGCAGGTATGCGATAGTGTCCCCATGGTAGAGTGTCATGCGTGCCGGGGATGATATAGCGCTTATCGTCGTGAGGGCTGAGCGCGATTTTAGTCTGAGAGATGGTTGAAACTCGATGTTTATCGGATCTGAACAGTTTTTGTTGCACACATGTTTCCTTGCCTTCGCTTAAACAGTTAACATAGTCATCGAAAGTGATATGATTTTTAACTATATGTTTCTTAACACCCTTCGCCTTCTTAACAGTTCTTCGGTTTTCAAGAGCCTGTCGAATCTCCGTATCACTTTTGCCTGCCCGCGCCATTTTCTGTAGATCTAACATCTCCTCATCTTCATCTCTAAAAACCTTCGTCGAGTACATTTTTGATCGAAGGCCGACGAAATGCGTCATCACCTTACCGGCGTTCTCGTCCTTCATCATACCCAATACTTTTTTATTAACGCGCGGGATGTCATATATATTATTCTCGGGGTAGTCACTGGTGTCGAAATGTTCATAAGCGTCACGTCTAATATCCTCATACAGATTAGACGTTTCGACGACATATACAAGAGAATCTGTGTCACTATAGCAAATTCGCGCCTTGTCGCCGTAACGCCTTCTCATGTATGAGTAATGGAAGTCATACAGTTTTAATTTTGATATATCCAATATACACATGCCTACATATATGGGTTTGTTGAAATAAACTTCCGTTTTATTCAACTCAATAGCTACTAAATCTTCGGTAAAAATTGTGCTGGATTTAAAATTTGGCTTTGAGATGAGCGCTTCAGCACCGTAACGTCCTTCCCATTTGTTTACTAATTTGACTATCGAGTGTTTTCTAATGTCTTCCATCGTCTTGCCGAAAACCGCGTTATTCATAAGTTTAAACAGGTTTTTCTCGAACTCGTTTTTAGCCTGCTTACGAAGTTCAGTGTTTAAGTCGATATATGACTTTAGCCAGTTGTTCTGCTTAAATTTCAAAACGCGGTGAATTTTGATTAACTTCAACCCATTTTCCAAACATTGCTGTAAATTCCGGTAATGTATGATGTATTGCTTCTTATCAGTAAGCGTTGCCATTAATTTTGTCTCTTTTGAATTTGGCGGCGTGCGATGCTCAGGACAAAATGGAAGATCTGCATGAGCGTCGTGAATGGCTTGAGGGTATTCTAGATCAACCTCGAGAATGTATCCTTCAGGATTGTCTGCCGGTACATTGAAATAAAAGTTGTCTAAATCATCATCACCTTCTACCCATTCAAATCCTCCATATGGTAGGTACTGAGACATCGCCCAACCGTATTGATTATTAATATCATCATAAATTAAAAATGTTGTTGGTTTTTGAGGATTATAATTAGGTAGAAATTTGTTGTTGGCTTCAGCATACCGTTTTGAGCATTGGCATAGACCCCCGCGAATACCGCGCTCGATAAATAAAACTTTATCGATATCCGTAAGTAGTTCGAGATTAATTTTGGTTGACTTAAGCATACAATCCCAGGTGTATCCGGGTAGAGTATAGTAATGCGCCGGGTCTAAGCCGTACGTTTTCAAACTGCTTGACCGAAACTGCTCAAACACATCGGCTAGAAGCAATACATCTGTTTGCAGGTATAAATCACTGTACTCGCCTAAATTTTGACAACCGAAAGAGTCCCATACATTCTCGGCATGTGTATAGCATTCATCCGTTATAGCTGTATCTGTTAAACTATTGTAGAATTTGGATTTGTCTGGTAATTGTGTCTCATCAAGTTTCGTCCAGTCATTAATGTAATCATAAGGGAAGACCCCCTTCTTAGTCAGAATTTTGAATTTTGATTCGTCTAAGTCTAGGAGTTGTGATTTTAAATTTGGGTATACATCTAAATAGGATGCCAAAGTTTCTAGACCGCTAGCCAAAAATCTAAAAGAGTCTATAAATCTGAATTTTACTAAGTTGTGGTACACATTCTTAGTAAAAGATATATAGCGCTCTTTATTGATTGGTAGGAGATCTACTCGTCCGTCAAAGTCTGAAGCTAGGTTCTTAATAATGAAATGACTGTCATACCCGCTTAAGTTATGGAAAACTACGGGTATGGTATGGCTGTCCTTGTAGTTGATGTTACATTTTGTATGGGCAGGAGCTCGGTACTTACCGGTAAGGTGACAATGATCCCTCACTTTGTTGTTATCTACAGAAAATGGCTCCAGACATATGTGACAATGTGTAGCAGTACGGAATTCAGCGTCTTGCTCAGGTGATAGGGTGTCCATAGGAAGAGGGCAAAGAAACACCGTCTCAACGTTCTCAGCAAACTGCTTCATCTCTCGAGCAAACCATCCTTGACAGTCCTCACCACGATAAGCCCGGTAAAAGGACAAGGTATCATCATAGGAGCATTTAACATAGTATGCTATACTATGGGGGATATGGTCTTGTACCTTGTCCTTTTCACTAGTCGGTATCAGCAGACACTCTAAATCGGCATATATGATGAATGGCATTGATTCTTTATGCTTATGATTTTTAAATAGTACTTTTGCCTGCTCAGCTGTTGGTAGCCTCACTCGACAATCATTCATTTTAACACAGTCTTCAGTATGAAGTTGTAATCTTTTTTGTGAACGGAAGTAGTGGAGGCATCTATCACAGAAAAATTTACTATGTTGCTCATTGCTGAGCTGTGATGATAGTAACCGGCTTAGATTCTTGATATAGACATAATGGAAGCGTGGCTTACAATCATCATCAGCTAACTGTTCATCAGCATCGTAATATACATCCTGGAGAAGCAAGAGGTTGATATGTTTGTCCTGTTTATCTTTTGTTAAATACGTGGGGTGCACGCTGAGCTTTTTCTTACCCTTCTGCTTCTCCAGGATGTATACATTAACGGAAATGTTATTTTGGCATTCGAATCTGGGTATTTGTTTAATCGTCATCGGCATTGTAATGTCTTTAAGATCCAGCATTGTAGAGAAGTGTGGGTAACTGCTAACCCTGCTAGAATGTAGTTCTTGAGCTGATGGATATAATGCTGATGTCACGGCCCATGCGAAACAGGCTTCATCATTATTGTGCACGTTGATACAAGCTTTCTTCCTTTTAATCTGCTTGGGTAGATCGATATATGAAGAGCCTAGCTGCTGGGTAAACTTATTGATGTTTACTTGAAGGTTGATGATTGATTTGAGGCTCCATCCGCTCTCCTTTTGCTAGATAAAGAAATATGCGCGCATTAGTTTATTTCTAACTTATGAGATTTTTTAAACTTACTTGAAATTCCTCGAGATCTTTCAGTATAGAGTTTTGGATATTGTCTACGAACCACTGGGATATATCACTATCCTGATAAATGGCTGCATTTCTTGTATTCAAGTACTTTATTTCCTCTATGATCTCATCTCTCTTCTTGATCTCGAATAATCCAGTTAAAATCGTGTTTACTTTTAACGCTGCATCTTTCTTTAAGGCGTTTAGAATACGTCGTTGAAAAATGGTTGAGCAGTCACTCATGAATGCTTTCGGCTCGATATGCTTGATGTTGGTGATTACAGCAGTCCGGATGCGCGACTTAAAGGCTGCCTTCATGTCCGACCACTTCACGCGATCACGAGCGGTCTCTTTTCGCTGACTATTGCTTCCACCTATAGTTTTTAAGGCTTTAATAATCTCCCTGTATGATCTCGCTTGGGCCAGGCAGGTTGATAGATGGTTCTTCACCCCTATGGATGTTTCTTTTTTCAGTGCCCTATTGATCCTCCATATAGCTGAGGTACATTGTTTTAAAGCATTCGAGATGGCTCGAGCATTACCTTGTAGCTGCGGGTTGTATGCAAAATCCCTTAGGTTATCAAGAAGCTGAATTGCGAATGACATCTTTTTTTTTCTTGTAGACGTTTAAGTACGGATGCGAAGAGAGGTAAGTGTTACGCGTTCAGTTGCTGCACTGAAACTGAAATCTAGAGTTAGAACTTCGTTCTATAGTTCGTTTACACGTACCGCTGAGAAAACAGCTAAAAGCCGAAAAAATTTAATAATAATAAAAACTCAATGGATAATTAGTGTTAAAATTTCTTATATCAAATAATTATTTTTTAAATTATTACGTAGATAGGATATGATAAGTAATTAATACTTTAATAAGAGTTGAAGATTTTTTACGGTAACACTGTAGTTATATCATATAAGTCAAAAATTCCCGATTGTTTAAATAATGTATTTTTAGAAACAAAACATAATGTACCCTTTTTTTAAATTTGATCACCACGTTTTATTGTAAAACACGTAAAGAGTTTTAAATAAATAAATATAGTAACTCACCTAGATGACTTGACACTTATTTTTCACTGTTGTAAATAATATACTACTTTAGCAAATACAATTTAATGATAATTTAGGAACAATTGCTTTAAGCACTTTCACTACACAATTATTAATAAACAATTGAAACGCTTTCACAGTATAATGAAGTCGCTTCACTACAAAGACCAATTTACTGATGGTTAAAAACATGGGAGACCGCTCCTTATATATCACACACACACCGGTTATGATATTACGTCATAGGGCCGAGGGTGAATCGACTCGACCACGATTGACTGTTAATTAAATTCTTTTGTTAGAAATGATAATTATTTTCTGGAATATGCTTTTAAAAATGATGCAACTGAATATATATTACATATAGACAGACCCCCTTTTATACATATATCTTAATTACCTATTGAGCTGGGGTGAAAAAAAAGGGTCTCCTAGAAAATCAATACTATTAACAAAGGAGGGTTGATTGTATATACTAACGCTTTTTACAATGGGGTCGATTTAATTATTACATTACATCTAAAGAAGAAAAAAATTATTAGTTGATAAAACTTGTATGTTTTGGATTTATATTTCAGCCTGGAATAATTTTTAAAAAAGGTCTTAATAAAAAGTGTTATTTTACTTTTAAAAGCGTTCATTCATCTGGAATATACGGGATTTAACACGCTGACGCGTGAATAAACCCCCTTTTTTACGAGCGGGTCTCCGATAATATATAAATTTAAAAGTAAAAAGGGAAATACTAGTTGTTCTGATATCGATTCCTGTCGACCGTAATTTAAAGTTGACATGTGTATGTGAATTTTTTCTTAATTTGTTGTTAATTAGTAAATATACATAGCAAAATCCCATATTATTTTAAAGGGGCCTCAAAGTTAGCGATGATATATGCTTGCACGGTATACGGTGTCGCAAGCCGCCGCCATCTTGGATTTGTGATCTTTTTCGCTAACTTTGAGGCCCCTTTAAAATAACATGGGATTTTGTCCCAGAATCGGTGGTGTCTAACTACTATTGATTTTATTAAGTACTAGACAGATTCGTAGATATCGTGTTTACCTTTTAGGAGAAGATTTATATTTAGTTTAAATTTTAAAACTGATAAAAACAGCTAATTACGTACTTCAAATTCAATGCAATGGAAATCTATAAATAAAACGTCAAACGTGTTGTTTTATAGTTCTATTTGGTACTTTTTTAAACGTCCCCAAAATGAAAAGATTGCTGTAGGTAAACAAGTAATAGAAAAAAAACTTCTTTTGACGTTAAAGATAAACTACCCTGTGAACTAAAGTATCATGGTTCTGTAAATAGTTCTAGTGTACCTGTATCAAATTTTCAGAATTTAATCTGCCTGGGATACTTGCCGAGAAGCTAAGAAAAAAAATGTCGTCAACTGCATAGGGCTGCAGTTGTATATAGAGAAAGCATTTTTCAATATAGGTAAGTCACGTTAAATCGGCGCTACTTTGACATCAGACCTCGCTGTTAAATTCTGGACGTACCTTATTGAAATACAGGCTAAGTTAAAAGAGAGAAATGAGCTTTAACTAAACCAAAATATCAGTATGAAAAAAAGTTGGCCGTTGTGGTCACTCGCCACAGTTGGCCGTTATGGTCATTTTGGCTGTTGTGGTCACGCTCAATAGTTGGCCGTTGTGGTCATTTTGGCCGTTGTGGTCACTCACCCTAGTTGGCCGTTGTGGTCATTTTGGCCGTTGTGGTCACTCGCCACAGTTGGCCGTTATGGTCATTTTGGCTGTTGTGGTCACGCTCCATAGTTGGCCGTTGTGGTCATTTTGGCCGTTGTGGTCACTCACTCTTGTTGGCCGTTGTGGTCATTTTGGCCGTTGTGGTCATCGTCACCAGCGACGCCAATACATAAGCGTCGGTGGCCGTTGTGGTCAAAATGGCGGATGGGGTGGAGTTTCTAGTTGGCCGTTGTGGTCATGGTGGCCGTTATGGTCAAGTTTCGAGTTGGGCGATATGGCCAAATTGGCCGTTGTGGCTGTTGGCCGTTATGGTCACGGAGACCGTTGTGGTTATGACCACAACGGCCAAAATAGCGATTGGCCGTTATGGTCATTGGCCGTTGTGGTCTAGACCCCTAATTTCACCAGTGTAGTTGCTCCTTTGCCCTACCTGCTTAAGAAGAGCAAGAAGTTCCAATGAACTCCTGGCTGTCAGAGAGCCTTTGAAACAATCCAGAACTACTTGGTATTGGCCCCATTAGTTTCGTGTCCCGACTTCAGTCTTCATTTTGTTATTCAGACCGATGCTTCAGGTTTTGGGATTGCAGCCATATTGATTCAGAACCCCAACCTCACGATAACTGAAGTTAATAGTTGTTTATCGATTTATCAATTAACGACTATTTCGAAACTTATTTATAACTTACTACCAAAAGCAGTAAATCAATAAGCTTTTTAAGTCTTTTTCTAAACCGATTTTGGTTTTCTTCATAAAGTTTAACATTTTTTTGACGTAAAATGAATTCTTCTTTCGATTGATACCAAAATTTCTACTTACATTTGCAAGGGTACAAACTTACGAGGAAAATGATAAAATTCCATTGGATTTCCTATATTATCGTTTACAAAAAACACACTGTATAATAATATTTAGTAAAACATTTAAGTTTGCTAAATATTATCCGTTATTCTGGAAAAAACCCGCTTTTAAGCTACTATCCCTTCACATTTTAGGCATTAAAATGGAAGAGTATTTAGATGTTGGATAAAGGTTGATGTGAATTCGTAATGCCATGTAGTATTAAATACAAAGCAGGTATAAAAATTATCATGCATTTTTTATTGTGTGTAAGCTAATAAACGATGAAAATTCTGCCGTATTTAAACAGAAATACGCGCTTTTATTTGATCAGATTGTACAAAATATATCCAGCTATAAAATGTTATGATATGGAATAAATTATGCTAACTTTACAAGAGAAAAAAGATTGTAAATGTTTATTTACATTAACAGACTTTTATTTGCAAACTGGGGGGAGATACATAAAATTGCTGAACCAAGGAGCAAGCGGTACATTTTATCTCTTCATAAATGTTCTGTAGCTGAAATTCTTTTTAATAAGCAAATGTAATATTTCGTTTGTTTTTGTTTAAAAAGTGTTTTTATCTGAAAGAAAAAATTGTGTGTACCTTTTATTTCATAATTTTAATAGTATATTAAAGAACAAGTTTTATACGACATGATTTATTGCACGAATGCTAGTTTAAAAAACGACCGCGTAGCGGGAGTTTTTTAAAGCATGAGTGCAATAAATGTCTTATAAAACGAGTTCTTTATACTATTTTTTGTACTTTGCACCTCCTTTTTACTAATTTTATCCGTTTTAAAATAAAAATTCGCACTTTTAAAATTTGGGGAATTTTATCGTGGTTGGTACCAACAATCGATAAATGTGAAAATTTTGACATTTGAAAATTCAAATTTTAATTTAACAATGATTTCAATGACATTTCATTTGTCGTGGTTCATGACTGACAACCTCGAAAAACTAAATTACACTAGTTCTAATTCGAAACTCAAATGAGCTAGTTCAGCACTACTTTCGGTTCTGAATGAGCCTTGATATAAACGCAAAGTACAAATAAGTACATTCAATATTAAGCTAACCAATAAATAAATGAAGATATTTCAGAGATCATACATTATGTACCTATTTAGTGTACACATTCACATATTTTGATGCATGTGTAGGTGCACTTTACCGTATATTGGCACTGATGACATGACACAGTGATGACACAGACATGACAGTCTTGGCCAAAAAATAGTAATTTCTAGAATTTCTCATTTATTTTTAAAATAATAAGTAAATGCTTTTACTATGTTTATATTATAATCTTACTTATGAAAACTATATCTTTCATCATTGGTTATAATAGAAAAAAAGATCATTTACTGCATTTTATTCAAATGACCCAATATCTATGTGTACCCGAAGTAACATTACAGACTTACTTGCTTTATAAAAGATAAAAGATATAGTTTGTAATTAGTAGGAGTAAGACAGACATATATACTAAAAGCATTTACGGCGTAATATTCATTTGACCCATTAAATACGTATAAGCACGTACATTATAATGTAAATAAAAGTAAAATTTAAAAAATCTGCTTCAGAGGTCAGGGCTGTAAAAATTTATAAACTTTGAAAAATCAGCTTAAACACAGTAATGCAGTATGTCACTATTTTATTCACCTGTTCTAATTTAATTGACAGCTGTTAAAATGTCGACTAAAATAATTCGTATTGACTTTTAATTTATTTTTCCTTGTATGATTGAATAAAATATATCGTTTAGTAATTGCAGTAGATATTGCTGCTTTAATTAACGTTAATTAATTTAACATTCAACTAGCTGTGCAAACCATAAAACATTAAGTAGGTGCAATATTAACATAAATATTAATTTAGTTGATATCGTTAACATGTAAATATATGGAAACGTAATTTAGATTATGTGTTCAATTCACAAAATAATCTTCGTCCATATTGTAGTTCAATCAAGTAAACCGGATCCTTCGTGTAGCTACTAATTACATTGCCAATATTGCGTATCGTGCTACAAATCTATCCAATAAATAGCCTTTATTGTGTATTAATTTAGTTAAAGCCCATCATAAAAGAAAGATTTAGGGTATCAAGTGCTGTATTATGATATGATGAGGATTATAACTGATGAAATAATACTCACTTTAATAGAAATATGAATCAATGGCAATTAACGTAATTAAGTAACGTTTTATTTATTATTTGTTTTACATCATAAAGCAAAGCGATTACATTTGTTTTATTACTACAGAAATAATTTTATATTTTTTTGCTACTGATTCCATTCTAAGTAACCGTTGCCTTATTTTTCAACCTCCCGTTATCTCAATTATTTTCTCAAATAATAATTATTCATCCCGATTTACCTTTGCTCTACTAGGGTAGGTATCTTATTTACCGATCTTGTTTAGCGCGAGATTGTTATTGCATCTTTCTTCTTCCTATTTAAAGACGTTTGGTCTTGCGTCTGTGCATCACTACCGTTAGTGAACAAGTTAACGTTAGTGAATCAATGAAATCAGTGTCGATTTTATTGGTTCATTTTATATTATATTTAGTGAAGGAATCTTACGTTTTTATCTCAGAACCTGTTGACATTACACGGATTTTTTTTTACTTTTTTAAATTTTGTAAATACACATAATGGGGCCTGGTTTCCAGGCTATGGGTTGTAGCAAATATTATTATTATCATATAAAATATTAACACCTTTATATGTAGGTACAAATTGACGATCAGTTTGAGAAGTGTGATGGAACTCTAGGGGGAGCAGCTGCCCTCGTCGAGTACGCCTTTGCTAGTACTATAAAATAGTTAAACCTTTTAATAGAAAAAGAAAATGTTCCAAGAATTATTTCCCCCTTTTTAAATTTTCAAGGATTCATTTTAATATTTGAGAACAATGAATGAAGGTTAGTAAATAAAAATGTGGGTTAAACTCTTTTAACAGAACACTACTATAAAACAGAATACTAGAACTATAAAAGAGTTCTAAGAATTATTTCACCCTTTTTAAATTTCCACAAATTCATTTTAAAATTCGAGGACAATTAATGAAGGTTTGCAAATACAAATGTAGGTATTAATGTGATTTCTTTTCCTAACATAGATTAATTTTTCAACACGAAATTTCACTACATCTTTTAATCAATTGTTACGTGCTAATTTCCTAGCACCCTGTATAGCTATGCTTTTGTGTTGTAATATATTAGGGATTTTTATATTCTCTCTCTTTTAGTCGCTGTTTGGTTCGGAAGTAACTTCCTGTTGTTAGTCCACTGACACTTCGTTCGTTATTTCGTGAAGCAACTTCTTTACAATAATGTTTTAGTGGCATCGCCGTTAAATTGGTTTACCCTTTAAGTTGTGAAATGGGAATTGCATTTGTGCAGATTTATAATTAATTTGGGTACTGATTTCAAATTTATCTTGGTACCGTAAGGGATCTACTACTGGTTCTTTGAAGGTTAGAAGCACGTTCTCGAGACAGGATTCGTTATTTAATCACCGTGTAAGCCGTATTTGGAAACGGTATAACTTTATCATAATATCGCCTTCCATCAAAGACCTTTTTTTATTTTACCTTAACTTGAAACACTCATCGTTATATATTTGGGTTGTTAAAAAACCACTATGCTGAGCTTCTTGCTCACATACACACCTGTATCGTGAGTCACTATTATTGTAGCAACTATTTATGACATTAGTAACGTTTGGTATCCTTTATCGTAAATAAAACGTTACTATATATTTGTACTTTATAATTTTCTGTTTTAAATGGTTTTTTGCCTATGTGCGTGTAGGACTTAGATCTAGATAACCATCTCTTATATCTATTATTCTTAAACCTAGGATTCATTTCTTATATACTTATAAACTACTATTACATATATGGTATATTATCAGTTTACCCTGTTAGGAAAGTTTGCGAGTGAATACGTATGACTTTGCTCCGTAATGGTTAAACAACTAACTAATGACGATAATGATTGCGCAATCTGATTGGTACCTGTAGTCGCATTAATTTTACTGCACCCTTTCGTTTACATTTTTGAGACTTAAAGTTTAGTCAGGATTAAAGTAATTAGTCCCGCTCGCATGAATTCTCATCCCGTTCAAATGTATATAAGAATTAATAACTTCCATATAATTTTTGCCCAGGTTATTTCACTTTGATTAAAAATATTACAATTAATTGATTTAACTGTTAATTTGTTTTAATTGGTAATGAAGCAGTGTATATCATACCTGAAGACTTATTATTTATATGAGTGTTTTTTGGGGTTTATATTTATAGCTACCGAGATATCTATGTATGTGGGGATAAAAGGAAAAGAAGGGACAAGTGGTGTGTGGTGATAGTGGACGCTTGCCTAAAAGTAGGGCAGTTGGGGAAAAGTAGAAGGTGCGCGGACGGCCGTGAATGAGGGTGATTTTCGGTGACGCGAGTTAACGATGGTGTGACGTATGTACAACGTAAAGACGACGCGTGTGGAAGATTTGCCTAAAAGACGTAAAGACTAAAGACTATTGTACTAATTCTCATTATCTAACCTGTTAATCTTTTATTTAGTTTTATCATAATCCATAATTGTTAACATCAAATAAATAATAGTTAAAATTCAAATTGGTAACTACCTTTTATTTTAAAACACCTTTACCTTTTGAATTAATAACCTATATGTATATTGGCAAAAGTCGACCAGTTTGTAAGTAGTCGCAAATGTGTTGTTCTATTCAGATTTTGCCAGCAAATACTGGAGCTATTTTAGACGACTCTTGGCGCCAAAAGACCTCTTGTGAGACCTACGACCTCCCACTAGTTAGCTGGCAGCCGACAAATTTAACTGCGGTTAAAAGTTGTTACCGTTTCCCAATTAGCAATCCCCATTTTGTGGGTAACACAATATCACTTAAAAATGAAGAAAACTTCACTTAACTTTAGATGAACGGGTGCTAAAGTTGACACTAAAAATAATGTAAAAGTCTATTCTCCAAATAGTGTGGACCTTATTTGACTGTTTTTAGAGTTGTCTAAAAGAGTTAAATATTTTTGACTGTGTATACTGATGTATTCAATTTTTATCAGCAAACCACATTTATATTGGCCATTGCAAAACGATCCAATCTAATAACTTAAGTTTATTTTAAAATCTACTTAATTTATCTAAAGAATTATCTATACTATACTATAATAATTTACACTTAGACTAAAAGAATCTATACGTATATAAAAAGCGTCTAAAAGAGAATATACATATATCTTTTATAAACTTTTAGACATTTTTAGTTGTAATAGAAAGCGAAGGCTCCGATTCAATAGCAGTATCTTAAAAAAGAAATTCTTTAAATTTAAAATTTGCCACCTGGGATAACCCAAATAGTTGTGGAAACTGCTGAGACAACCTAAAGAAGCCAGAAAATTGCGATACCACTCAGTGAAATTGAACTTTATTGTGTGTTTAGGAAATGTAAACTTATTTTAAACTACAAAAAAAAGGTTTATCTGAAATTCCAGCTTTTTGTTTACGATTCGACTATTTTTTAATATTTATGCTACTTTTGTTAACTTATGAAGTACACTTAATTACTTGCATATATCAATTATTTCACTTTAAAATAAATAAATTATATAAATACAATGGATACAAATATAATACTTTATGTCTAATAAACTGCTGCTTACAATCTAAAATTTTAGGTGCAGTATACTGAAAAATTTGCAAAACAAAGCTGGATTTTTAGTATCCTTTTCTTTTACAACGCAATCTCATTTCTCAAAAATATTTCTTGATATTTTCTCTATCTCTTGAAACGTGCTTTCTCGACAAAGATTACAACTACTTTTTACTTGCACAATTTTTCTTTTATAAACTCTACAACTTAAGAGTCGTCCCTGGTTTATTCTTTTACAGCACCACTTTCAAGACCTTTTGCTTACCTTAAAATTCACAAGATTTCGTAATTTATTTAATCATCAACAAACAAACAGGCTATGCCTTATTACATATTTGTAATATAGAAATTAATTAATTTTAACCTAACCTTAATGTATTAAAACTTAATTAAATAAAATTAATTAATTAAATTAAACAACACGCTGAAATTGTAACAGATATAAGTATATAAGTATGCATACATATGTTATAAAAGTTAGAAAATGAATAAAAATGGATTAAATTAAATTATACGCAATTCAAGATATATTTCATAGTCAAATTAACCGATCCCCTCACCAACTCTCATTACTTATTGTGAAGACAGATGGGCTCCACACAACATTTCCAAAATTTTACATAGAAATGCTTCAAAGATCTGGATATATATTAGATTAATTGAATTAATTGAGATTTCGTTGTAAAATAAATAAGTTTTAGTAGGATTTGAAGACAAAATGGTAAGTAATGAAGATGTAAAAGACCTCGATAAACTTTGTAATGCAGAAGTACTACAAAATCGCAGATATACTACTTAGAACCTTGTGGCTCTCAAGTCACGTATTGTTAAATAGGTTATTTTTTATTAAAGTTTTAAACTGTCTCAATGATATTCCAAATATTTCAATCTTTTTATAGTTATTATTATAATATTTTAATATTGTTTTCACTGGAGATAAAGTTTTATTGTCAAGATGAAAAGGTGGTCCAGGTCTTGTACTGTAATAAGGGATATGCAATCTAAAGAGAGACAAGAGATAAGGATTATCGATGTAATTATTAAAAACTTTACACAAAAATTGCAGGAGAGATGCATCACGTCTTATATTTAGTTTAATTATGTAAAATTCTTTTCAAATGTGATCATAGGAAGCGAAATCAGGGTTTCATTTGTGCTTTTTATAGTAAAGGTACTTAAGAAATTTATTTTGAACTTTTTCAATATGACGTATATTACTAGCATGATTTGGATACCAGATAACTGATGCAAATTCTAAAGTTGGGCGAACAAATGCATTATAAAGTGTTTTTATTGACTGGGTATTATTAAATTCTATCGTGTTTCTTGTTATCCAACCTAGATGTTTAAAGGCAGTATTTGTTATATTATCTATATGAATTTGGAATTTTAAATTTGCCTGAAATGTAACACCTAAATCCTTAACATTTGCTTTTCGGTTTATAATTGCTGAGCCCATGGTATAATCGTTTAATATTGGAATCATTTTCCTAGTGTAGGTCATAACTGAACATTTTTTAATATTAAAGAATAATTTATTTTCATTGCTCCAAGTCTGAATATTATTTAAGTCTTCTTGTAGAAGGTTGGTATCATGAATGTTTTTTATTTGGCACATAACTTTTAGGTCATCTGCATATAAATGAGGTTTCGAATTGTTTACACAAGCAACAATATCATTAATAAATATTAGGAATAGAAGCGGACCTAAATTACTACCCTGTGGTATACCTGACCTTGCAATAAATGGCCTTGAATGAACTCCTTTAAACGTTACAAACTGATTTCTATTTTGCAAGTAAGAACTTATTAAGGCAAGCAAATTCTGCGATATATCAAAAGTCTGAATTTTTTAAAAAGAATATCATGATCTACCTTGTCGAAGGCTTTGGCAAAATCAGTGTATATCACATCGAGTTGTAGGCCGTTTCTATTGCGTTTCCTGCTTCGTTCATGAAAATTAATAAATTTGTTTCACTTGATCTGTTCTTAAAAAACCCATCCTGTGCGTTTGATATCTTATCTTGTACGTGATTGTAAATTTTTGATTCTAAAATATGTTCATATACTTTTGCAATTACATTGAGAATCGATATTGGGCGGTAATTGCTGAATTCGCTCCTGAATTTCACCTCCTTTATAGATAGGGCATATTTTTGATTGTTTAAATAAATTTGGATATGTGTTCGTTTGTAAAGATAAATTATAGATAGTTTGGAGCGCAGGTGCCAAAAGCTCGGCACACCCTTTAATCACATATGGTGGTATGTCATCTACTCCTGAACTCTTTTTGGGTTTCAATTTTTTTATAGCATTGAGTATTTCCAATTGAGAAATGTAATTAATATGTAAATCATCACATACACTATCACTTTGATTAATGGACATTTGATAACTACTATTTGCTTGTGGGTACAGGGTACACATTATTAAAGTAACTTGCAAATCCCTCTACAATTTTTGTTTATCATTTGAATTGATCCCGTTAATATATATTAAAGGAATTATTGGGTTCTAGATTGTTGCGCTTGTTTTTAACATAACTCCAAAAGGCATTCACATCATTATTTATATCATTTGAAATATTATGTAAGTAATTGGCATATGCTGCTTCAATTTTTTCTTTTAAATATCTCCGAGTTTGTTTATAACAGTTCAAATGATATGGGGAGCGGGATTTTTGTTTTCGATGAAATTCCTTTAATTTAACGAGATCAATAATTTCTCTATTAAACCAAACTGGAAAATTCTTTACATGAGCATTTTTATTTCTATGTTTGGGTACACTTTGATTTTATATTGTAATTTGTCACAACACTATTAACTGTTCACGTTCTAAGTTTCACAAAATTCTGTTCATTATTTCCCGTAATAATAAACATTTTATAGCTGACGAAGACAGAGCGACTGTTATTCTTTACGCCACATTCGACTGTCTTTTATAGATATAGTATTTAATATTACACGTATAGCAAATAATTTCAACTTCTACCGAAAAATACTGCTGTCATGGTATAAAACTTGTTCAGGTAAGATTTGTTGAATTAAACTTTTCAAGTGAGAGTTGCTATATACTAGATATAGATTTTTATGGTTTTGTTATTTAAGAGGTGCCAATAATTCTCAATTGGTTGTAAATTTTATTAAACTGGAGATGGGGTCAATATTAGATTTTATGGGGACATTCTTCACGCAAAGAGATCAATCTTCCGTCTCTCGGGTATTACAACGTAAATAACTTTGTGAGCTGTAAAAGCTAAGTGCACTGTGCCCATTAGTTTGATGCAAGTTATATTACGTTCGCTTTTATGAATATTGAATTCTAGGAATATGAGTTTACTATATTAAAGACAGGTACTACACCTAGATAAATTGTTTATACTATTTACTTATGATTTTATTTTCTAGTGATATCTTATACTCTTGTAGATTTACGTTATGATTAATGTTAAAAAACAGAGTTAACGTTACACCCCCAATATTAGTCTGTTAGATTGAGCCAGTGAGGTTATTAATTATTACCATCCCTTGTAATAATTAAATAAACACTACGTAATGAAGGGCAATTTATACATGTTGCACACTATTCTCCCGGTTTTCACCAGGGTTTCCAAACTTACTCTCTGCCCTGTCGTGTGTTGTAAGTGCAACTTTGTATATCTAAACACAATTACATATTCACAAATTTCAATCTATCGTAAAATAAAGTATTTTTATTAAAGTTGTTAAAACTGGCCGAAATACATGTTATTTGCGTTTATACATTTATTTCAGCATTTGAAATGCATATTCATAATCTTCTACATTACAAGATCTAAATAAGTTGATTTTACTGATAATTTCTTTAAGTTAAACCGATCTTGAAAAAACCCAACAAAGCTTTTATATTACAGATATAAATCTACGGAACAGCTTTTATTCCTTTTGTATTTTTGCTTTTGCTTTGTTATATTACTTAAATCTTTTTGTATATTATAGTTTATCAGGGCACATATTTTCTTAATGTAACACATACAGTGCTATTAAATTGAAATGCAATATACATACAATATTCTATATTGCATTTTAAAATAATTATGTAAGAGCATTAGGTTAATTTGGTTGGTTGTTGCAGGTACGTATGCATTTTACCACGAACAGACGTGCTTCGTTTTAAAAATACATTTTTACATTTCTATTTTTAATATACTCAATTAGAGTGGAATTATCCCCAAGTAAAATGAAAGAGGTTAACCGGCTAGCGCATTATGAGCTGCTTGTATTGTTGGTTACATAAACAGTAGCGTCAATAACAGATTTAGTTCCCTAGTTGTTCTAAATTAGTAAATAGGAAGTTGTCTCACGGAAAGTTTCTAGCAGTTGAAGCGTAGTATATAACCATTTATATGTACTGTTGGGGCCGAAAAATTCTCAACGGTCTATTGCGACTGCGTAATTTCGACTTATAAATTCTCATAAGAGAAGTCACTTTTGTTCATTTGATATGTCATAAATAGCATATAAACCAGCTTCATACGATGTGAATATCAGAACAATGTGCTAACTTGATAAATTACCCTTGAAAATTTTTCGGCCGTAACTGTACCTATAATAATTTGGTGATATACAATATTTTCAATAAAGCATCTAACATCATAAGTAAGACACATAAGATTATTTCATATTAGTTCTTACTAATAATAATAATAATAAAGTTTATTGACGGAAAATCCATTTACAAAGAAAAGAGTAACAGTATAATATCATACTAAGTTATTTTAACACGTTATTTTTTAAATTATTAAATGATACATTAAAAATATCTATCTTACAAGCATTACCAGATGTCAGCATGCGTGGTATTGGTGAGAAATAAGTATAGTTATTATTTAGTGTAGATGCTAACATGAAACAGCTGCTCTGATCTGGTATCTCTTGGTGGTACCAAAAAGGTGATACATGATAAAAGATACTCACAATCAATGAAACCGTTGATTAATTTGAATAAAAAACATAAGTCAAAACAAATTCTGCGCTGTTCTAAGGTATTTAGATGTAATAGAACCCACATATTTGAACTATTATCGTATGTTATATTCAGTTTGAATGCTGAATATTTCATAAATTACCTTACCTTACCTGTTGGTTTTTAGCGGTCTTTCCTTTTCTACAAGTCGACTTTCTTAAAGGCTACAGAAATGAGAGCTTTTGTAGAGATACACAAACGCATAGAGAAATTCATAGTTTCTGAGATTTTGTTAAATTAACCGAAACAATATATCACTTTTTTACTACACCATTCATTAAAAGCAAAAAATGCATGTAAGGGTGCATAGCAAAAATAAAAAACAAATAAATGACACAAATTCTAGAAATACAGAATACATGCTTTCTAGCTATAAAAAACGTAATTACCTTTCATTAAAAACATATTTGTGCTCTAATACATGCAGACTGCTCTAACTATAAAGTTATTAATTACAGTATAAAGTTATTTTATTATGTTTATATGCTTAATATAGAATTTATTTTAACTTAATATACAATTTATGATTACGGTAATCATTTCTATTGTAATTTATTAACCGAGATAATTTCATTCTTTAAAATTTAATTTTAATGCTACACATCGTGATTAAATTAAAGCAATTTATGTTGTATGTACGCAATTTGTTTCTTATAAGTTATAACATATTAGTCCAGCAGTGGAGTCGTAAAAAAGGGGTTTTACCTTACAAAAGGTCGGGCAGTTCTAAATTTTGGATATATTATATGTTTAGTGGAAAAAACAAAAATATACCCATTTACCCATAAAATAGAGTAATAGTGTATTACATTACAAGTCATGAAAGTGAAACTTTGCAGAAGAGGAGGCTTATTGAAGAGTACGAGGATGCGTAGCATCCGAGTATCTCTTTAAAGCCTCCGAGTCAAGCAGAGACACTTTCATGACCAGTGATGTATTATATTTTTTCTGAAATCGTTTTTCAAAACTAAAAATAGATTTAAACTGAAAAAATATATCAACATCAGAGTCGTATGAGAAGTTAATATCCATGACAATGAATCAACAGCAAATCAAAAATATTTTGTTGTATTTGATTGTTAGTGTTTTTAATTATATTAAATAAACGTTTCATAAGATAAGTGACGATTTCTAATTCAATTGCAGTCTAAAAATGACAGATGAGTCTTGTAAAGTGACAGGAGTCTTGTAAAAATCATGAAAGTGACTAGTCTTTAAAGTGACACTTTCATGACCAACCTGAGTTCTGTCATGACAAGCTTTCTTGACGATTTCAGAAAAAAATATTTGGTTAACACTCATGAAAAATAGAAATAGTTATAATAGCTTTATTGAAAATACTTTAAGTATTGTAGCACGTAAATTACACAGGCCAACAAATTTTGACTTTTTGAAAGTTGATTTCGATCTGACATCTGATTTTGTATAATTTTGATCTGCTGAATTCAAATCCGAGTGTCATTTTGCCCTATCACGTAAGGTTTTTTATCAATGTTGAAAATAAATTAATAAAAAATTTGGTCAAAATAAACGCTACTTTTATTGATACAGAGACAAAAAAAAATTACAAATAGTAAACTAAATTGAAAAAAGTCTTAAACAATCTTTAATTTCTTTTCTTTCCAGATCTTTCCCTCTTGGATGAAAAACTTCGTTTAGTGGATTTTCTTCTGTATTCCAGGGCCGGATTGTCCCTTTTTGTTGACCAACAATAATCAGCCATCATTGAAACATTCGACCGACCTTGATACCTGCGTTCCATTTCTTTCATGTCTTGGTGGAACCTCTCACCTTGCACCTCACTCACATCACCAAGATTTTCGGGGAAGTAATCAAGATGCGAGTGTAAAAAGTGAACTTTTATGCTCCTAATACATCCCAATTCCATAAATTTCTGTAGCATGTTTTTCACAATTTCCTTGTAGTTAGGATCCTTGTTGTTTCCCAAAAAACCTTCAATAACATTAGCAAATGAAATCCATGCATCTTTCTCAGTTTCGGTCATGGTATTAACAAATTCTTGATCTTTCGTTAATCTCCTTATTTGAGGACCGACAAAAATTCCTTCTTTTAATTTTACATCTGAGATAGAATTTCTACAAAGGTATTTGAAACAGTCTCCATCTTTATTTAAAGCTTTAACGTATTGTTTCATTAATCCTAGTTTAATATGCAGTGGAGGTAACAAGATTTTTTGTGGATCAACAAGACTTTCGTGCAGAACATTTTTTGATCCGGGAGTTAAATTATCTCTTTTTATCCAGTCCTTTTGCTTCCAATGTTGATGTCTACTTCGACTGTCCCACTCACACAAAAAAACATGGGTACTTTGTATACCCTGACTGCTGTCCTAGTAGAAGTCCCACAATTTTCAAATCCCCACAAATTTTCCAACTATGATCATTGTATTTGATTTTTTCAAGCATTACTTTAAGATTTTCGTAGTTTTTCCTCATTTGCACAGAATGGGCAACCGGTACCGATGAAAAAACATTCCCATTGTGCAAGAGAACAGCTTTAAGGCTTCTTTTGGAAGAATCAATAAAAAGCCTCCAATCATCGGGATTGTATGTGCCCCCAAGTTTGTTTATCAGACTGGAAATGTTGGTGCAATAAACGAGACTCGCGTTTCCTAAAGTACGGGATTTCAACGTCTTCTGCCAGTAAATCTTTACTTTGAAGTCTGGATGCTAAAATTTTGGAGAGATCCTTTGGAAGAGTCGTTAAGTTCGGTCTTGGAAAATAACTGCGGTTGCTTAGAAACGCTCGATATTTCACTGGCATCGGTAAAGTTGTTTTCATCAACTTCAGGTTCAGAACTGCTTGTAACATCTTCTAAATTTGTTGGTTTCTCAGGTATTGGCACTTCTGGACCATGTGGCACTGACCTAATTGCAGACTTGAGGTTCGGATAAATGATGTTTTTTAAATTTTTTGTGTTCTATCCACGTACATTGCACATACAGAAATAACAGTCATCATGGTGATTTGTTGGCTCTCGCCAAATCATTGGTATTCCAAAGGGTAGGGATTTCCTTGTTCTATTACTCCAATGCCTTAAACCCTCTTCACATATCTTACATACAACATGTGGTGCCCAATGTTTGTCTTGATCACCAATCTTTACTTTAAAATACTCGTAGTATTGATGTTTCAACAGTGATGTAATTTTACGTCTAAATTTCTTGACCACAAAACAACCACACACATAGCAAAAAGTATCTGGATTATTTTGACAAAGTCTTGGCATTTTAAACACGAATTTAACTGCAAAAAGCTCATTAAACTCACTAAACAACGACTGCCTAGACCGAACGCAAACAGACTAATGAATGCGCTTGTTACACAAAGACGTCTATTTATATCTCATTCGCCGACGGTCTGACTGCAAATCAGGGAATCCCAGCAATTAAATTTTACCTTCGGGAATTCTCCTATACTATTCTATTGATTTGTACACAATTTAATCTCAGTGGCGTAGCAATTTTTAGAATGTCATTTAATTTTTATTCACAAATATTTAAAAAAACCATAAATATGACACCTAGTAAATTTATTAAAAAATTGTGCGTGATGGAAACAAAAAAATGTTGATTCTTTATTAGATTAGCCACCAAAACTTCAAAAAAAATGAACAAATCCAAATCACAAATTTTTTGTTGTCCTGTGTATTAATATGTAATAGACAAAAATGTTTTAGATAAAAGTTGTAGGAAATTTCAACTGCTACAAAATTGATAATATAGCTTTTTTGTCGTCAAACTCACTGGTAGAGAGTTATTTCCGAAAAACTGTTTTTCACACTTTCTTTCCAAGATGGCTGAACAAGCCAAGGTCGAAAACTTGGATTTTTCATCTAGACCACTAAACATAAAATTTAGAACTACCTGACCTTTTGCAAGATAAAACTACCTGACTATTACTGGAGTATACAACTACCTCGTGAAACCTCGTAATGGGTGGGGGTGGGGTAGCTGTAATGTGCTTAGCTTTATGTATGTAGCTTATCAACAGGTGGTCGCTAAAATCGCATTTTAATTTTTAAGTACGCCCATTGTTCTCACATTACATTAAAAATACCAAACAAGCAACAAAAGTTTTTTTTTTAATTTTTATATTCTAAAAACCATAAAAAAGCTTTTTTTGCTTGTTTAGTATTTTGAATGTAATGCGAGTATAATGAGCGTACTTAACATGCAAAAGCTTAAAATGCGATTTTCTAGAAAATATGTTGTAAATCGTTACACCGATCTCCCATTACGATGTTTTTATTTATATTAGTTACACCCTGTATATCTACCATAAATTAATTTCTTTTAAGTAAGTTTTTAATTTATTAGAAACAAATTAATTTTTAGTCTAATGATAATCTAAAAGTGTACACCTACTTGTACATCAAATAACATAATTCTACAGATATGCATACATATAAATATGAATCGTTTAATACAGAAGAGATCCCAAGCATTAAAATGATAAATTTCCCAACAGTCGGATTTTGGTTGATAAACCCATATAATCCAACACGTTTGCATTTATGCTCGCATATCCAATTGAAACAGATTTGAGCTTTTATCATCCGACTAAATACATAAATAAACATATTGTTTTGATTTAGACAATGAACACTGTTGTAGAAACCGGCAAAAACTTTAATCTGAAATTGTATACAGGACATGTTGAGTTTAAGAAAGAAAGGTCCTCTCCCATCTATTAGTGTAGCGTAGCACAAAAATCATATACAACAAACAACCCGAGAAACATTTTAGTACTAAGCGAGCTGCAGTTCGTGCAGCTCCTTTAAACTCTTATGAACTATCATTTCGCGTCTGCGAAATTATTTGATGACAGGCGTTAAGAAGTTAAGACCAAGAATAATATAACCAAATTTTACATCGAATTTTACGAGAAAGGGAATATGACAAATGGTATAACTGTCCGCAGAAAGGCAAGGCGGTAATACTTTATCAGCAAGTAAAAAAAGCAAATTCATAGATTTATAGAAAAAGTGGACTTACCAATTCTGAGTGGACCGATTCAATAAAAATTACTTGCAACATTGCAGCTGTAATAGTGTATATGATATAATAAGATAAACTCATTTTGATTTAAACGTTTTAAATTTGGATAAACAAATAGTCAAAATTCAATAAACAAATGAATAACAAATTATTGTAAATTACAAAATTACATGTAAATTTAGATCAAAAACATGTTTTTTAATAAAACACAAAATTGATCGTCACATCCACTTATATTTTTATTTATTTATAAACTTAGTATGCTTTCGACCTTTTTAAGGTCTTCTTCAGAGAATCTACATCAATAATCTTAATTTTATGCATATTTATGAATCGATGCGTACAAGTTAAAGTATTCAAGTAGATCCTCTGAAGAAGGCCTTCGACCCCCACGCCCCTACCTAGTTACGTCTACGAATTCATTCTGAATTATTCGTGAAAGTTTCACGAATTTTCATTTGCACTGGTCACTACAAAAATGACAAAGTGTGTCAATCATTTTAAAGTTAAAGAGAAAAAATATGTGATATTCAGGTTAAAATTACTTTGTTTTGACTCAAAACGTTTGCAATTCTTCGCTGCACTGCGCCTGGCAAATGCAAATGTAATTAATTGTTCGTCAAACGTGTCACTTTTAATCTCAATTACACAACTAGAGAAACTCCATCGAAATGTGATTGTCGAAAGACTATTTATTCAAGGATTTCCTTATGTATATACAACGTTTGCTGTGTGATTACAATCGGGTTTACTTCGGGAATTTCATGAAAGATAGTGGACCAGCTGTAAACGATTTGGAAATATATTTCTAGAATGTTAACGTTTACCTCCTTATTATAAACAATATTCAAAATTCTGGTTTCATGGGGAATTATTCAATTTTTGCGTTTTTATATGCGAGTGTCATTACCGAACGTTTCAAAATTCAGTAAATCTTCAGCAAAAATTGACAATTAGAAAAAGTTTTTGTTGGTGCTACATAATCTATATTCCCCATCATTAAATAAAAGATTTCTATAATTCAAACAATTTTCTATGTAGGTAATCTGTAAGTAGGGTTTCCTACAATAAAAGTTGAGTATTCATCCCAAGCACGCATCACCTCTTCTGATCTGATTTCATTAAATATCTGATTTCATTAAATATCCGATTTCATTAAAGAATGTTTATTTATATATTAGTAAATGGTGACAATACTACTAATTATTGTCATCAATATATTTTTTACTAGTTTTTCATCCTTAACCTCTCGAGAATCAGTTATTTTCTAATTTCATTGAAAAGGAAGTTTCTATTGGAATTTAGTGAAATCTCTGACCAAGGGTTCATATTCTACCGTTCTTTTTAAATAATACTAAAAATGCTGTTTAATCGTCTATTAACAAAGGAATATATTATTAACTAACACTAATTACAATCACTATAATTATAAACTGTTAACTATTAAACTAGATTATTTACAATACAACATTTATTTTTAACATTTATCTAATAATTCACGGTACGCACCTTCAGTTCACTGTTTCACTACTTAATGACCAATTCTTCCGTGCGTGACGGCGATTTATATATCCCATATAATCTTTCTAGAACGCGCTAGATTAGACTGGTTGGTGTATTGCGTTCCGTGCAGCTGTCGATGAGTCATACATTCCACCGCCAGGATTGAATGTTAATCCCGGTCATTACAGTATTTTCTTAATGTCTCAATCCGTCCAATTCTTATTATAGGAATGCCGACCAATTCAAATAATTTGCTCTAAGAAGTTCCTTCCATTTCATAGCATTATTCTGGAAGTAAATAATCTACATTTTTGTGTTTCTTGTTAGTTTAATATTAAGGGCCTACTTTACAACAAATTTTATTTTACTCTTACTTTAACGGTCATAGTAATTATTGCTAGACTAATATTTTTTAAAATTAGAACCGGATTTGCCTTTCAACATTTATCATACAACATTTAATAATTCGGTAAATATTAAGTTTAACTACATGGATGTTCGTTAATAACATTGATGAGCTTTTTTAAATTTCATATTTAATACTACTTTTTTATTTAGTTGGGTCTTAAATCAAGTAAATTTGCCTATCTTGATATTTTACAAATTAATCATTATTTTAGCATTTAACTTGTTTTTTATTATGCATGGAAATACAATGGCATATTGTTTTTATTGATCTTTTGACTATAACTTAGCTCTGTCGCTTGTTTATTTGTCTCACAGTCACATGCAATAGCAGAAAATAATCATATAGCTATTTGCTTAAATAGGCAATAATGTAGCAGATTTACTGCGATTAAACGCAGATTTCCTGCGAAACGAAGCTGAGGAAGTAGATCCAGTAAACGCAGTTATTTTGCTGTTTTGCCGTTTGAGCACATAACTTTTTCGTCAATTGTTAAATTAATATTATTTTTTATAGCAACCTTTCTTGTAATGCCAAATCAGTAAAAGTGGCAGTTTAACATAGCAAATTGTTACTTTTACTGTCTAGGCAGTAAAGCACAACTTTTACTATTCAGTTAGTATAGTGATACTTTAAAACTCGGTTGTTGTCAATAAAGACAAACTTACTGTGATTCGACGAAAAGTTTTTTGCAATGTGGACCTGAACATGATAGTTTTAAATAAATGTCTAAATAAGAGTGATACAAACTTTAGGAAGTATTGGTCGTCTCACACTCTAAAAAATTCCCCTTGAAGTTGCCTCCATTTCTTGGGGTAAATTTACTTCAAAGTGTAATTTTCATAGGAAGTGGGAAATTTCAATATTACGTTAAATTTGCATTGTCATGTTTCCTTTTTAAATAAATTTACAGATTAAAATTACGATCTCAATGCAATCTTACATTTCATTTTAACATTAAAACACCTGCGTAAAGTTATAACTTTACCTAATATTGACCTAATATTGAAATTTCTACTTCCTATGAAAATTACATTGGAAGTAAATTTACCCCAAAAAATGGAGGTAACAAAGTATACTTTATAAAAGCTTGTGCTTGTTCTAGAGCACAATTTCACTATAAGGTCAAGTCCAATAAATATAAATATTTAAAAATAGGGTACATTCTATGTAATTATTATTGAATCATTGTTTAATTGCGTATAGAATGCATATGTTCAACAAATTCGGTATTATATGCCATGCATATATAATATTGAAATTTCCCACTTCCTATGAAAATTACACTTTGAAGTAAATTTACCCCAAGAAATGGAGGCAACTTCAAGGGGAATTTTTTAGAGTGCACGTTGGGACTACAGCGAAGGAAAGATAGCCAATGGATTTCTTATGGGAGTTTGTGCTTCGTTGTTGCCACCTATTTCACTGCACGAATCTATAGAAATGTCGATTAAGATTCCAGAAGTTCTAAACCTTTGAAAACAGTAACCGAAAAAGTGTAATCGTAACCATACAAAAGAAGAATTTAAAAGAAAGTCTTATTTACATGTATTTGTTATTTTATTAAACATTACTTGGGATTGTTACATCGTACATGTATCTAAATATTCGATATTTTATTACTTATACTTTTTTGTTTAATTCTTTCGTCTTCAAATTCTTTCAAAATAAAAATAACGGCTGGTTAGCTAGTGTATGATCTTTTTAATCTTTTAATTTACAGGTAAATAAAGGAAGTACCAAACGCAATTTTAACGGTAAAATGATTTATCATGATAAAATCATTCATTTGTTCAACTTGTTTCAAAAGAAACTTGCAAAAACGGAAATTTAGGATTAGCAGCAAATGCAAAGAATTTTAGTAACCAATAAACCCCTCCGGGTTTTTTCTACTTTTACTTCGTGGAACTACATAATACAGTTTGTACTTACTGAAAGTATAATGTTTTTTGCCGGCACTGTTATTTGTCACCGAACGCATATAAGCAAATCTCTTAACACAGAAATAATTATTTCGTTTCAAATTTTGATAGCTCGTGCGTCTATAGATCTTCGCTTAGTTGTTTGGGTTTTATCGTTTGTAATTATTGTTAACATTGTCGTGTTGTTTGTTGTAACTATTCGTATTGTAGTATTACATAACGCACATAGTACATTACACATAAGTATGGCGGATATTGTTGAAACAGAATGGGTTGTGTACTAAAGGTTGGTGAAAATCAGATTTTGTCAAATTTGATAAAATATCGTCTTACTGAGAACCGGCAGTCATTATCAGTAATTATTCGACAAGTTTCTAAAGAAAAAAAACTTTGTTCTCAGTACGTCAAAAAAGTATTTCACCTGATGGAATAAAATCTCCAAGAAAAAGAGCGAAGAATAAAAATATTTCAAATCGCATTGCATTATCTTTCCAAATCCATCATAAAGAATTAGGGTTTCAATTTAAAAAGATTTTCGTTATCGTCATAACTCGGAAACAAAAGACGATCTACAAATAACGATTACACTAAAATATGTCTCCTTTAAGATAAAAATCGACGTGTTCGAGGATTTATCTCAAAAATACTTAATAAAAGATTTATTTCGATAGTTCCAGACTTTATACGCGCACTATATGAATAGGAAGTTTTGAAATTTTGTTTTAGTACCGCTGTCAGAAGATGTGACTACCTGCAATATAACTTGCTCGAACAATAGGGATTATAAAGGTTTATGCAGTTACAACTACAATATTTAGAAAGTGTTTTTAAAAGTTGCTTGCAAGATGTTTGGCAACCCCGTTGTCCATAAGAACACACACTGTAGTCTCAACGTGAGACGACCAATAGTTAAGTTAGTTCGACCAAACAGACATAACTTACAGAGAAGAGAGAAGTAATATAAGTAATATAAGTTGCTAGAAGCTAGAGTTCTTGTTAACACTTCAATAGTTATAAAACTGATTTACTATTTTCAAGAAGAAGCGTTAAAGTGTATTTTATCGTTCTCTTAATGCTGTAACATCTAAATTCATTGCATGGCAACTTGCGGTATTAACTTTATTTCAGATAAGACTGATAAGAGTATACAGTAACAATTTGTTTTCCTTAAAGAAGCTTTGTAAATTTTAAATTCCATTTCTAGAGTAAATTAGAATCGTAAAACGAGATATTACAGTAGCAATGATAAACTTGTGTAATACAAGTGAAGCTATAGTAGCTACATGTAGCTAAGGAAATTAACTTAAAATTTAATTTCCCCTTATTTTCACAGGTATGCAGGACCGCTAGCCACTATCGGCTACCTTCACGTAAAAACTTCACGAGAATTACAAACCCAGGAAAGTGCTGTGGTAATGTACGAAGCACGAAGTCGAGAAAGTCGATCTAGAACCGATTCCCATTCCACTACAACGGACTTTCGGTAAGTATTTAACTGAATAAGGGAACGGCCATTTTAGTCCTTTACAACAGGAATGCTAAAAGTGATTGTAATTAGATTATAGGCACGAAGCTAATGAGTATTTTGGAAGGAGGGCACTTCTATAAATGTTTCTGGTGTTCTTTATCCCCCTTCTGTGAGTTACATAGAATTAAGAATTTTGTGATATTTAATATGAAAGTAGGAACCATCCCACTGGTGAAAGTTATTTGAGACATATACTGCTGTATTTTATATAATTTACCCAAAATAAAATTCTTTTCTGTCTCCCTAGTAACGCAGCAAATGTCTTAGTAATTTTGTTCCAAGTGCCGTAGGATAAGTACATATCCATGGGATCATTTCTATGCATAAAAGGTTGTCAAGAGTTATTCGGAGAACTAGTTTAATGTTATCTTTCAAAATACTGTTAGTGAACTTGAGATTTTAATCAATGTTATGTAGCCCTATTTAATCCTAAGTAAACTAATCAATCATCTACTAACTTATAATAAGTGGCTTCTATAGTCATTAATCTGTAAAAGACATTCATATTAATATAAATTTCATTAACGTCATTACAACATACACAAAACCTAAAAAATATAAAGGTAATAAGTCTATAATTAATTATAACATCAATTTAGGGGAAGCCGAGCAGAAAGTGACGGCATCAGTCAATACAGCCGTGGAAGTTTTCGCGATAGAGAAGGAAGCCGAGCTCGTTACGAAATTTATGAAAGCGAATTAGATGTTGCAAAAGAAAAGAGAAATCAGAAGTATCTCGTTTCCATGGTGACGATGTATGGCATTTTTCTATGTCCATTAATGGTCCTTCGTCTGGCGAGATTGGCGCTACTTGAAACCTATGACAATAGTGGACACTTTGATATTACCTACACCACCTTTGTTTGGTTTGCTTTCCTACCTACGTGCTCTACTCCGCTCTTATTCACCTCCTGGCAGATGAGCAGGTTAGTAAATGATGTAGTTTTTATAATATTGAATTTTATATGAAAATCTGTATTAAGCTTTAACATTCTTTACACATACTAGAAGATGAAAAAGATTCATTACGGCCTCACACACTGACAATCCTGACATTAAGCATCTAATTGAGATGTATTTTTATTGACTTTTCACCTCGAGTTACTATGGAAGAGATATCATATTGCAGAAACTTCTTGTGTATTAGCGTTGAGCCAATCAATTATCCAAACTCAGCACTATTCCGCTTGAATGAGTTAATATTAGAATTTTCCAGGTAATTAAATATTTAGTAACCTAACAAAGAATATAAGTTTGAAAAAGATTATTAATGAGATCACATCTATAAATTCTGGTGCCTTTACTCTATTTTAGATTTTATAGAAACTTTTTATATTATGTTTAATTTATTTTTTTTATTTTGATTATACATTTTTGTCAACCTTGTCTAACTTATATCCTTTAGCAAGTTTAATTCCGTTTCAAATAAAACTTTTAATTTTTTTTCTGAATTTTCTTTCTATCAACTTTACGCTTCAAAATCTTTTCAAAAAGTTTTTACTAATTTATGAATATTTAAATTATTGAGATTAACTGATGAGAACTTTGTTAATGTATTGATTAAATTCGCAATGTTTTTTTATTCTAACATCTTTTAATAGATCCTTACTATCTTGAGGTAATATGAAAAGTAGCTTATTGTTTAACAAATAACACAAAGCATAATATAGTTATACTTAATTTTTGTATAAATACATAAGTAGCCTTATAGGAAACCGTCAAGCTTTTATAGTGAAAATGTACGTACTGTTTACGGTACGTGTATAAACAGTGGCGTAACTACGTAAAATTGCGCGCCCCTGCGAGGCTTAAGTTTGCACCCCTCATATACGTAGGTAACTTTTGTTAAAATAAAATATGCAATAATTAATAATAATGTAGAATCTTTTCCAACTTTTGTATTTTAAATAGGACATCCTGTATATTTGTATTTTTTTAAGTTCAGTAATTCTGCACATATTTAATTTATGTAGCTTTCGCTATACCTAAGTTCAGTCGTTTTCGAGATATTTTAACATTTTTAGCTTCATAGGTAACATTAATCGAAACTTTTAATAAATAACAAAGTATGCGTAGGCTCATAAGTAACTAAATAACGTTAACGTGTATTGTTATTATAATTATTATAATTTTATGGTATAAAAATCCTACACAAATGATGTGTAGAATTGCCGAGAGAACTCAAACAAATAGAAATATACAAGGTGTCCTATTTAAAATAAAAAGAGTTGGTAAAGCTCCTGAAAAAAACTAACATCTTGGCAACACTGTCGACGTCAGTTTCGAATCCAGCATATTATCTAAGTGAAGTGTTCCAAAACTCGCCTCGATCGTGTAAGACGTTCCAGAGATACTTAAGTAAAGGTTTCCATACTTTTGTTCCACCCACATTGTATGTTGTTTAGATCGGGACCTCGATGAAAAATCCAAGTTTCGATCTTGGATGGGAAGGCGCAAGACGCCATCTTGAATGAAAAGTACTAAAAATGTTTTTTCCAAAATGATTACTACGAAGAAGATTGTTAGGACAAACTTGAAGAAGACAAAATTCCCAATATTCCAAAATTCCCCAAGTTGTGTAAAAACAGCATAGAGATGATTTTGTGCCTTTGCCTTCTTCCGAGAAAAGCTACATATTAAATGAGGCAAGCTTGAATTTATGGTAATTCTTCAATTCTTCTTTCTTTGCAATGCACATTCTCTGAAACAGCATTAGTGGGTTGATGGAAATTGCTTGAATTGTTAAAATGTATACCATCTGTTCCAAACTGAAGACATCACCATTGGCATCTCACTTATTATACGACATAGAAGAAAAATTAAATTAGGAAAATATTGCACAATTTCAAGCTGATCTCATATATCATTTGAAATTTTATCTATCTTTTCTAGTTTTTGAGAAAAATCGCCACATTTATTTTTTCATGGATAGCGCGAAAAACGTTGATTTGATACAGTTTTAACATTTAATTGCCCTCTTAATACATTTCCCCGAAAATTATCAATCTAGTGTCGCTGATCCAACAAGTAAGTGCATTTAGTTTGAAGTTTTTAAACAAGTTTCAAATTTCAATACGTATGACAGAAGTGTCTTTTAATTATTAGTATTAGCACCGTCGTCAAAGCAGATAAAAAATCACTTATTTAATAATTTAAAACTGGAAATATTAGCGCCTAGTCCTAGATTCTGTTGATGAGTAGAGATGAGCAACTAGCCAAAAGAGAACATATGAATTATAATGCCTTACAGGACAAATTAAAATGTTACAGGTGTGAATCAGCATTCAGAAATTATAACTTAGGTTGCCCGTGTCCTTGTGGGAACAGTACACACCGTAGAACCATGTATACGCCCTTCGAGAACAGCAAAAATTAATGAAAAATAAATCTTCAAGTACTGAACCGGATTTGGTGCGGTATTATATAGAGCATCTGTTTAGGATGGTTTAGGTTGTAAAACATTAAACTGTTTATAAAAAAGAGCCAAGCAGGTACGATTATAGTAAAGGAAGTCGACGAAACTCGATCATGCGAACGTTTTCTTGATCTATGCTGCCTAAACCGTTAAAGATATATGTTAAAGAACTATTGAAAATAAGGAGGTCTACAAACAAGTCCTCAACAGCATATACCTATCTTTAAACGATAACCCACAATAACCGTTTTTATGTTACAGTTTGCAAAGAACAAGCAACGTTATCTTATACTAAGTATATAATTTGCATTTATAATTTAGATGGTATCCTAGTTTTATCGAAAGCACACGCAACGCATTACGAGGTATGCCTGGCGGTGTAAGAGTATATAAAACTGACCACAGACATACGGCGAAATGGCCGGGCAGATGATCTCCCGTCCAGGAAACATATGTAATTAAAAGGCACTCCATTTAATAAATAGTGCTATAATACACATATATGTATTATAGCAACTGTTACTGCCAAAGGACTCTGATTATTTTATATAATTGAGTTTAAAATTCCAAAGGCACCTTTGATGGACTTACTTTTTGCTTATACTATACAATATAATCTTGTTTATTGTTTCCACCCTTACTTTGTGGAACTCCATAATCATGAAATAAATAAAGATTGGTGAAAAGTTTCACAGTATTTATTAAATTATAACCTGATATTATTGTTTCGACAGCTAAGCTATCATTATCAAAGGTAATATAAATATAAACAAACACGTCGCTAAGGTAAATACAAAAAATAGGGTACTAGATAAAAAGATAAGAATAATCGAAATTAAATATCTAACACTTTCAGTAACGGAGAATTACTGAGCTCAATCTGTTCATTCATTAGAGGTACCCTGAGTTTGTGTTTGTATATCTTAAAAGTTTCTAAAATGTCTAATTTGCGTTTGTTATTACAAAAATGTAGGAATTTAATATTATTTTGAGGATTGTGCGATTTTGTTCTAAAAGGTTTTAACACTTTTTAGAACAAAATTTGTATTGTTTATTATAAACGCATCACTCTGTATATCCGAATATTATGTCAAAAAGTGCGGACTTTAAAAACAAAATTGACTTGTTTTTGAAATTTTTCCAGAAATCAATACTTTCCCGTTTATCGAATTTATTCCTTACTTTTGACTCGCACTGTATAGTTGGAGCTACACTATTATTATTATGGAATTTTTCCTGCCTTAGAATAGTAGAATCAATATAATTAGCCCTACTAATCAATTTTTTCTAGAATCCTCTGACTTTGAAAGCGTATTATTCGTAAAGTACTGAATCAAATAAAATATTTTAAAAACGAGCAAATAGTAAATTTATTTCTACACACAACAGTAAAATATTATATTTCTAACTGGTATACTTTTGTTTTTTTTTGGACGATATGTAATAAAACGTACCTATTTTTAGGGACAATTTCATTAAAGGTAAGTAAAATTTATTTTTTCTCAGAAAGTTTATTCGATATATCTATGAGGTTTTTGTAGGGGTTAGAAGGAAATCTTGTGGTTGTTATGCTATTTTCAGACAAAAAAGTGTTTTATTTAAGATTTATATGAAAAAATAGCAAGCTATGTTTTCTTGTTTACTAATAGAGATAGCCTCAAAATTCTTTCGCTAAATTAATACTTTTCTTGTGTACACATTATTTTCTTTAAAAGAATGTTTCTAATTTTAACAATAAGAACGCTGTAACAAAAAAAAAGAGTTTAGTGACAAGCGGTTTAGACAAAAAATGTTTTTTTTGTTATTGCACTTTTATTGTTAAAATTAGGAACAATTTTTGGAAGAAAATACTATCTACATATGAAAAGTGTTCATTTAACGAAAAAAAATTCACGCTATCTCTATTAATAAAGAAGCATAACAACCACAAGTTTTTTTTCTAACGCGTACAAAAATCTCATAGATATATCGCGTATACTATCCGAGAAAAAAATATTTAGCTTACTTTTCATGGAATTGTCCCTAAAAATGGGTACCTTTTATTACGTATCGTCCGATGAAAACAAAAGTATGCAATTTACAATTTTCATATGTTACTGTTGTATGTAGAAATAAATTTACTATTTGCTCGTTTTTAATAGTATATTACATGTTGAGTTGCTAAAGGATATCTTTACAAGCCAAGCGATAATTGTTTAACCGAGACGGTACGTCGACGTCAAACAATTATCGCGAGGCTGTCATAATTTCAATCAAAGCCATCTATCGACCAAAAGAAATTTTAAGTAAGGTTTCATTCTTCGCCGCTAGATAGCAATGTATGTGCTCAGTATTTTAAAATTAGAAATTAATTAATTCCATTGTAATTATTAAATATAAAATACGGAAAAATAAAAATAAAACTAATATTAAATAAAAAATATGTTTTTAGCGTTAAATATATTTATAAAAACTCAAATTTAAATCGGATAAAATGGTCCTGTTTTAAATTATTCAGAAAAACAAGTTGGCCATAACTTTACATGTCAGTTTTACAGACATGTAAAGGAAATTGTTAACCACTTTGGTGTTGCTATAGCAATAGCTTACTTTCCAAGGTTTTTACAACATATGAAATGTACATATTGCAATATGATTGTGAATAATAGTACATTACATACCGAGGCCGAAAGTACTCCATTCCTGTCGAGAGAACAATATAGTTTACCGAGAGGCGATAGCCTCGAGGTGAACTAGTTCTCGAGACACAGGAATGGTACTTTTGCCGAGGTTTGTATACTATTTTATTCGCAATCGTCCTTTAAATACCGAATTATCTAAAATTCTTGACAGATGCAAAATGTCATCGGCTGGGATTAGCATAACGTATGTCTCCACTTACATCATCAAATTCGATCGCATAATATTTCGAGGATTTTATTGAATAGGAGTATTTATAAATTTATAATAATACCTGGGTACTCGTTCTTTAGCAGCCAAGGTCCGCAACATTACCAAACATGATTTATACAGCCATTTATACGCCGCATTTGGCGATGTAATTTTCTGCGCGCCACCTAGTAGCTGAATTTAAAGACACGTAGAGGTGCGAAAATAGGTCGTTTCGGACGCGAGATTTCTAAACCTAATGGACTTTCTTACGGACGTGTATTGTGGCGCCGTGATTGGTCAGCTTCTGTGGCGCACAAATATGAAATGAAAACTATCATAACAACTGACGTGTTTAGATAAATTCAATGTTGTTTTATAGTAGAGTGCATATTAATCCTTTTTGTGACTTAATAATAGTTTAATTAATAAGTCGTTTTAATTAATTAGAATTAATTAAAACGATAGATGTTTAAAGGTTTAACTATTAAAAGAAGCTTTGATATTTTAAATAAATAATATAATCGATTTCGTGCTGTCGAATACTGTGTCACAATAATTTAAACAGCAGGGTCGACTAAACTTTTTGCAAGAATTATCAGAACCCATCATCTCTTTCAAATGATTATGAAGATTGTGGTCATTCACATTTTTAGAAATTTATTATGTAAATAGGACTAATTTTAATATTAAATGTGACATAAATATCAATATTTTAAATAATTTTCGAAGTAAATCACCACTGCTTGCAAGGAAAAAGCCTTTAAACTTGCAGAATATATCAAAAAATATAAATGTCATCAGTACATTATTAAGGATTTTAAATTAAAAAAGAAGGAAATCTAATGTAAAGCTCTTTAAAATAATTTATAGTTCGTGTGTGAGATAATATGTACAGGAAACTATTAAATCTATCGAATTGTTTCAAACTAGTAACAAGTTTCTTAATTCAAATCTGACGATTAATTAAGTTGAATAAAAAATTAAATTAAAAAGAAATCATGATACATATTTTCGGAGAATTGCAGAAAAACCATTTAAATGCATCTACAGATAAAGTAGTCATCTAATTACTCAATAAATACCCATTTAATCCAAAAAACTAATTATAATCCACAGAAATATATAAAGCACAAGCACTTGTTATAAGAAATATTAATAAGGGGTAGCATCTAACAAAGCATAAAACTGGAAATCACGTACCATTATTATTACGTACGATTAACACTATCATTAACACACAACAATCATAGCGCAACAACACGACAGTATTTAATAAATACTAGACACCAATTATTGTGACTTTTATATTGTAAAGATGAAGGCAAGCCGGTTATGAAACTTCTCGAAGCGCCGAAGGCCGTCCACTAGTGGGAACGTAAACAGCCAATCACGGCGCTACAATGTAGATCCATAAGAAAGTCCATTAGGTTTAGAAATCTCGCGTTTCGGACCATAAGAATGTCAAAGTTACAAACAATGATGCATTTTCGGACCTCTAAATGGTCAGGAATGGACTCATTACCAATAGGATTGCGAATAAAATATTTAATTTGGTTCAGTACTTTACGAATACGCTTTCTAAGTCAGAGGACTCTAGAAAAAAAAAGTATAGTAAGTGAATCATTTTGAAGTAATATCCCATTAGGTATCTATTGTAATTAATTGTTTCGTTAATTGCACAGATTTACAAGTAAAAATGTCGCTATATCAACGGCTAGCGCCATATCAACGCAAAGGCTAATATTAATTCCTATTATAATAAAATGATTTTAGGGCAAAAATAGTTAAATTGTAATTTTTTGATTATTTATATCTGTAGTGAAATAATAATGCACATTACACGGTAATTAAGTGATTTACTCTACCTCGCCTTTTACACTCGGGCTTCCAACAAAACTTGCTTCTCTTGTAATGTAATGTGCTATAAATTTCAAGTTTTGTGATGCAAAATGCACTTTCATTTCGAATAGTATGTTCTAATTTTTTCAAATATTATAAACATTATATATTTCACAATTTGGTTTTATAATTTTATTAGTTACTAGGGAAACCTGGTCAAGACATGACGGTAAAGAGCATTGAAGGAATTCCCTATATACAACATTTGATGTGTGATTACAATCCTTCGGATTTTCGTGAGTGATTATTTAAATAAACACAATCCAACATAACCAGTTGAAAATTTCTAAGCCTAGCACTCTTTTCTTCCAGCTTACCCTCCTCTCTTCCGACATATCTTCCTCTCTGGCTTACCCTCTCCACCGGTTTATTCTACATACGGGTGAATATCTGCTATTTGTGCATCGACTACCCATTTTTTGTGACCAACAAACAATTTAAAATTAAGTTTGTGTGTTTTATTATCTAAAAAGTAATTTCTATTTCCACACTAATTTAAAGTGGGCCAGTAATTATTACGCATTTTGGGAGTTTCATGGTGACCAGGGGAAAATTGCAACCCGGGGGGGTTGCACAAGAACTAGGGTAGTGACAATTTGACCAGAGGGGTGACGCTAAATCAAACCAAAATAGTCAAGTTGCCTAATAATGTAACCAAAATAAAACCACCTACAGTATTACAATATAGCTCATTTCGTAATAACAACTTAAAAAGAACCAGGGGAGAGACACCAGGGAAGTGACCGATTCACATAGAACTTACCCTAAAGAACCAGGGGAGTGACGGATTCACATAGAACTTAAAATAATACCCAAATGCAAAATAGGATAATCTTCATGTTGTATAATTTTAATGATTTCTTTCATATGTCTTTAGGCACGAGGAGTGAAGAGGTAATTCACTAAATCTATTATATGTATACGTACCAGAGGAAAGACTGCGTTCACTGGCACACCAGCATTTGTGCACCAAACACGTCATCAAGTGTCGCTAATGCTACGTAAAAGAACATAATCGGTTAACTGTAACCAACTACCCTATTGAACGCTCGACGTCATTAGGGTTAGCATATTTTCGGATGTATATCAGAACAGGATTCTTTGAAATATAAAAAGCAGGGTAGGAGACACTAAATTTTTTTCGTTTTTCGTGATGCATGCTAAAGTTTAATTATCTTTATAACCACGTACCATTTTAATTAAATTACTAAAATACATATCTCCCGTACACCATGAAAGTGTTGAAATAAAAACTCAAAAATGAGTCCAAAGAATTCTAAAGTCTTTATTAAAAAATATAAAAGAATGGACTCAATTGAATTACATTTAAGGCACTTGATCAATACGGAATGTGACCTCCGCATCTTCTAATAACTAGGAGTACTCTGCTTTGCATGGAGTCGTCAAACATAAACTGAATACTGTTTTGAGATACAGCATGCAAGCCTCATTTACCCGTCCCCAAAGTTCTTTGATATTTCAAAGATGTGGATTATACTGTATCCCATATTTCGATTGATGATAATTCGTATGACCTAGCGGGCCTAGGAAATACTGCGACATTATCCTGGGCTAGGTAGTACCTTACATCACCAACAGTATGTAGTCACACATTGTCGTGTTGAAATGTGTTCTCCATCCCATGTTGTAAGCATAGTAAGACTTCCGGCTCCAGCACTTCCTGTATGGCCCCTGAAAAGTTATAGTGCCCCGAATCAGTATAAGGCAAGTACGCCAAGCATACGATATGGCACCCCATGCCATATATAGCAGCACTTTTTCTACACGATAAAATAACAATAATAAAACAAAGCTTAAACTTCAAACGAAGAATACAAATTACGATACTTACTGTATATCAAAATGCTCAAAATTGCCGGCTTGAGATTTAGCTCTTTCTTACAAATTTTAATTCAGGTCGCAGGTGTTAACCCTAAAAGCTTCTGATTAAATAATTGATTCAGGAATAAATAATAATATGTTGGGCGCCACCAAAGCTGAGGATGTTTTTCATAAAACATGAATAAAATTTAGAAAAAGCGAAGGTTATCAGCTAAGGAACTAACCTCCTTATTAATTTTGACGTTAATTTAATTAAAACATTAATCAAACAATAAAAGATCTTGATTAGCCAAAGGAAACAAAAAACATCAACAGTCCGTTTAGCCAAACTATGTCAAGTAGTCAATTAAATTTGAAATCTGTATATTAAAACAAAAGAAAATGATACATACAATGCAAATCAAAGTAGTTACACATTAATAAAAAAATAGCAAATTCAAAATACAAAACACATCAAAATATAGTTATACAATAATGAAAATTTGTAAATTCAAAATATAAAACCATCAATTTAAAATAGTTATTGTTCCAAAAAAATGAATAAAATTTCGGGATCCCAAATGATTAAATTTTATCTAAACAATACATTATTAATAAAATTCGATACCTTAACAATTGTTCATCGTCCAAATTAGTGTTCATACCAAAATTCCTTTCACAAGTTGAATGATTCGAACTCATGACAATCAAAACACCTTAAAAGCTTTAAACAAAGCTACAATAACAAACTGCTGGGCGTAACGATGCGGGAAGCAGTCTTCTGAATTTTGAACTAAATGTTATTAACGAGATTCATTTAACTTCAGCACAACTGTTTTGCAATAACTGCCTTCGTTATTAAATTCTTTATTATCCTTCTGACTGAAACGGTACTCGAAATTACTTGAATGTTGCTCAAAATAATTGTTGAAATTATTATAATTCGGCAAGAACAATATAATGGTATGAAAATCCCCTTTTCTTAAACATGGGAATTAACACTGAGTTCTAATGACAAATGTCCGGCAACTAAACCATTCTTCAATAAATGAAGAATCACAAAATAACTGTAGTTAAGCGGTACTGTAAAACTGTATTTTTATTCGAACAACTCGAAAAACTAGACGGCACTTTAAATAGTTAATTTGTTATTTTATAATAAACAAATTGAACGGTACTAACACATACTCAAACAGAAAATTGTTAAAT
Source organism: Agrypnus murinus (assembly GCA_929113105.1). Lineage (NCBI taxonomy): Eukaryota > Metazoa > Arthropoda > Insecta > Coleoptera > Elateridae > Agrypnus > Agrypnus murinus. Next base: position 57,459,874 of record OV816024.1, read on the forward strand.
TCACTTAACGGGATGTATAATTGTACCTTGCCGAGGCACAAGGCACGCCGAACAAAAACTTTAACCGGTCTATGTGCAACAATATTCTATAAAGATCGAAACTGAACTATCTCGGAGTCTCGCTTCACGGCAAGTGTTGTCTGGACCGCAACTCAGAAGCAAGTGTCGATTTTTCTAAAAGCTGCAGATTGCATTATTATAGTTCGTAAGATGAAAATAGTATACTCAATCAGAAGAACGCCAGATCCCGTCTTGACAAATGAGAGCATTTTAGTTTACGTGGAGTCGATAAGGGGAATTTTTCTAGTTTTTACTATTAAATCTGGCCTTAAGGAACCAAACGCTACGCAGTTAGTATATTCGCAAACAAGGGGTGTGATACAGATGTTGTTTTTCTCGAGACTGCCGACACGTCAAATTTTTTAAACACGTAGCAAACATGAAATTCGATGAAAGTGACTTCAATAAAATTTATTATAAGCCATATTTAATAGTTTCCAAGATTTTTAACAAAGAAGCTACGTTAACCAAAGCACACGTGCATAAACAGAATACAGAAAGAAATAAATTACCGCCCAAATGCTTTTTACAATGTTAAGAAAATTTGATACCAACATTTTTTAAAATAAGTTTTATGGGGTTGTTTATATCGAATACTAACGCAGGTTTACACTTTAAGAAAGAACGTAAATTTGCAGAACCGGACTTAAGATTTTTGTAAATATATCGACAAAATTACATTTATTCAGAGCTTGTAAAAATATACCGTTACACATAATGTCAGCAGTTTGTGTCGTGTGGTATGTAACAATCCAGTCAGGATTTTGTCTCTCGCCAGCCTGCAGCCTGACAAAGATCTTGTCATCATTATGATACAGACAAAACTTAGACTAATCAGAGAAGGTTATCCCTCGCCATTCCACATTTCAAAACCACCTTTCCATGGACCAAGTCAATCTTGCACGTCGATGTTAAGCAGTAAGAGGTAGCTACAAACGAGGAGGCCTGTCCCGAAAATAAAATTAAGCAATCGGCATCTTATAGTGATAAGTTAATAATTTTTAAAATTTACCGGTGTTCGGCTTTCCATAAACAACAGTGTACATAAAAATTTAATTTCCTTGGTGCAGTAATGCATTTACATTTTAATATTATGCGTATTTATATTTATAATCATTAAATATTTGCCGAATTTATTCATTAGGCTTTTACTATATTATAAATTTAGTTATAATCAGCTAATCTTATCCAGCTGTCCAATAAGAGTAGTCGAAAATCGATATTTTAATACCTCATGTATACCATAATTTTGTTAACTGAAATATCAACATAAAACAAAGTTCTTTGTTTTGTTTACTTTCTAAAGTAAAGTAGTACCTAAACATAAATACCTATGTTTACTATTTTTTATTGCACCTACCTATGTTAGTAGATGTTAGAGTACGTCTTGAAAATAGTTATAACCAGATTTTAATTATGACTTTATCAATATTATTCAATAAGTTCGCAGAAGGTGATGGAAGTGTGTGGAATTCACAAACAATACCTCAGGACAGCATTGTTTCGAATTTATTGTACTACTTATTAACTAGAGCTAATCGTTTGTAACTCCCATACACACTAATACCTTCCAGATTTACATACATGCAATGAATAATTAAATATTAGTCTCGAGGAGTGACTAATGCTTTTTGGGTTTTATCAAGATAATTGATTATTGTTCATTGATTTTTTAATTGAATTAATTATTTTTGCAAATGTTTACCGCTTTGTGCAAATGGCATTCTATAGATGTCGCATATGTTATTTCATGGCTTGTGTATATGCCTGAATGGTGTATGTGGGATTTACAGCGCTCTATAGAAGTCGCATATGTTAGTTCATGACTTGTGTATAAGCCTGAAAAGTGTATGTGGGATTTGCAGACGCCTAGCTCCAGCTGATGAGAGTTCAATAAACTCTAAACAATACTGTCGTTGTTCTCGGGTATCGTTTGTGGATTTCACACACTTTATTATTTTGCGGGTTTTGTCAAGATAACTGATTATTGCCAATTGACTAATTTTAATTGAGTATTATTAAAAGTTTCACCTTAGTCCCCACATGGAAATCTACTTATTTATATCTTGATAATTCTTGCTTTATTTCTGATCTTTTAACACACAACAATCCTAGATTTGTTTATGACATGATTGACGCTTTATTGCATGCTGCCGGATATAAAAAAGAAATTAATCTGATGAAAACAAAATATACAGAAAATGACTTACCTAACAGCAAAATATAAAACCATAATAAAAAATAATAAAATAAAACGAAACAAAAACGAAAGTTATGTGACTAAACTAAATAAGAAGAAAACTTAGAGAAAACTTGCTTGTGGAAATTAACGAAGTCTGGAAATTTTAGTTCTACAACAGTTAAAAACAATTAAAATTCAACTTACTCATCATGTAGAAATTTAAACCTTATTTAGAGCCAATCTTTCCATCTTAACGTTATCTGGCGACTAATTACCATAGATACAATTGTAGAAGTAATTGCAACCATGACAGTTAACGGCCAGTTAAATTTAAGAAGAAATGGAAAGACCGGGTCTAAATCAAGTTAATTACGAGATGAGTAATAATTTAAACAACTGTTGTTTGTTAATATTTAAATTATTAGTATATATAAGTAAGTATAATTAGTATTTTTAATAAGAGCTCGATCAAAAAAGTTTTCATCATTACCCAACATTCTCTTTTTTTGTGATGTAGTACAAAGAAAACTTATTCTTGTGGTTTATTACGTATAACAATAAGACTGGATAGGTCATACTGGTTTAACTTCAAGTTTTGGATTTCGGGGTGCTTAGATTTACAATAAAATTTTGAGAATTTATTTAGTATTTAATACCAAGTTAGTGCATACTAATTACCTATGTATTTCAAACTCAGTGACTCTCAACAAATAGTCTAGCCTCATTCTAATTTGCGTTATCCTATAATATCCGCTTCTTTTCTAGAATCTGATTAAGACCAACTGATCTGCTCGAAACCAATCCTAGTCGTGGCGTTGTTTGTTTAAGAGTTATTTTGATACCGATCAGTCTTATTTGGGATATACAAAAATTTATAAGCTGCACTATTGATACTATAAAGTACTGCAAGATTTCGTGATTTCATTGCTGCATCTGACACCCACACACAAATATAATAATAAAGCACAAAGCTAGAAAATATTTTTCATTTCCAGTTATCCTAATCTTCCTAATTAAATAGACCGCTTGGAGTAGAACTATTGATTCTGCCAATGTTGTTGAATGTCATTTAATTCGTTGCATAGCTGTATTCGTGTGTATTTACTATTAGGAAACGCTATCCCTTTCTCAGGTTATATTTGGACGGCAAATTAGATAAGAAAATATTTTCAAACCGTAGTTTGTCTAAAGATTCTTCTTTGTTTGAGTAACAGTGAGATCCTGCATTGTGGTGAACTACTATACAGATTCATAAATAACTGTCTGTGCAATTTCGTGGTCCATTTGAAATCCTTTCAAACAAAATATTTTCCAAGTAACCGAGATGGAACTTACAATAATAATCTTCAGAAATTTTTTGATATTAATGAAACTTAACAAATTGCATGGTTGGGTCATTAGGTGAGGGTATCTGAAAGAGTATAAAAGAATTGCGCAATATTTAGTGCGTCATTTTATCATTGTAAAATAACCAAACGAATATATTATATAAAATAATTTATTTAAATAAAATAATTTTTATTTATTTTTTATTATATACAAATCCTAATATCTTTTAATAACTATTGAACACAATTTTTGTATCATGAATAGCAGGGTTCACTCTCTTCATGAACAGTGTCAATTTCATAAGTTACAAGTGACAACTTCCACACACTTAGATCCCTTTTCGACGTAAGTATTCAAAATTTACTTTTAAAATTCCTTTTAACCTTAAAATATTTATATTATTTATAATATTTTTATTATTAGTGTGACAGGCAAAGTATTACTTTCCTTTATGAGTTTTATCTAACTTTCCTTTATCCCTTTTAGGCAAATTTTAGAATCATGGTTTGCGACTTACCAAACACATTGTTGTTGCTATTAATTAAACTATCTACGCTTCTAAAAATTTTATTTTGGTAAGTAAACTTTATCTTCTTGATTTGCTTATATGGTTCTTTGCTGATGTTCTTTCTTTTAACAAACCATTACACTTTTACTCTGCTTTTATAACACACACACATATTATCACTTGATTACCTTTTTTGTTGAAACTCACATGAAGGTTAATCCAGATATGTTTTCTTTTTGAGATACCTATTCTTCGATTTTCTTAAGGCTTTTCTCCCGAACGTAGGAACTTTGTGTAAATTTTTCTCGGCTGCTATACGACCAATTTTTTTTTAATTTTCAAATTGTGATGTTGTTGATGATACAACCGGATTTGTCGTCTCCGTTTTTGCAAAAAATAATCTGTTAAAAAGTTATATAAGATTTTATTCAAACATAAAAAAATTAAAACTACAAATCCAAAGGCCATTATTTATTTTTGATATTAAGAAAAATTTAATTTCGATAGCATAAATAATAACCATGAAAAACGTACACAAAGTTAGTACGAAAATTTTGCGATGCGAAGTAATTTCATAATGAAATGTGGTACAGAAGGAGTGTAATAGTTCTAGCAAGTATATACGTATCGCTCCACCCCGTTGTTTGAAGTAAGCAATTTTTGATAAGGCGAACAGGTGTAAATTGTTTCTTGGAGAAACGATTTATTTATTATTTTGTCTTGTATAATAACAAAAAATACATAGAAATTGGAATATTTCTGAATAGTTTTAATGGAAATTTGTCTAGCGTGATCTGTCGAAATAACGAGAAAACAAATATGTACAAGAATAAAAAAAATATGATTGAATGATTAAAAGCAACCAGTTATAAGTATTTGTATTGTCCCTATAGTTATAAACATACAGTGTGATTAAAATAACAAACGATAGGCGGACGGATATACATACATATAATTATGTCATTTTTCAATGCAAGATTTTATGAAGTTGCTGCATTTTTCGCCAAACTTCGGAATTAATCGACATTAATTTATTAATTATTATACATTAATAATAATTAATTTACATTAATGAAAAATGCTCGAAAACGTGTTTTATTACTTTATTAGTCAAAATTATCTCGTTGCTTTCCAATGGTTCTGGACAAATCATGAAAACATCGTTTTTGTTAATCTACGTGGGAAATATATCAAACATTTTGTATATTTTATTCAAAGCGTATGTCCAACTATTTTTGAAAAATTGGTCTCCATTACATCTTGGTATCTTTTACTTTTAGAAACTTAAAAATAAAAAAAGGAAGCAGGCAAGTGATAAGGAAAGGCCTGACACTTTAAATTCAATTACTTATCACTAAAATAAGTGCGTAATATGACATTATTCTCTTTCAATACGGTACCGCGTTTCTTCAATTTTCTGCAATGGGGTAGGTAGCGCTTCAAGGCGTTTCAATGTTCTTTCGGGTATGACATTCTTTATTAACTAGATGTCGAGGTCATCATGTACCCTTTGGTTGGTTATGTACCAAGGATCAACTACTATATTAATCTCAGATTTTTGGATTGGCATCTTTGCATGATGACGATGTTTGATTTGCTGGCACAGCCCATATAGGTTTTATGGTGATTTTATAAATCAGTTTTTTGTTGTCTGGGGATAATTGTGATTTTCGTCCGATTAGCCAATGTGCATTTTTTGTCTTAGTTCTATTTGTTTTTTTTTTTGATGATGTGTTCCTCCAGTCGAGCTTGTTGTCAAGAAGGAACGCCAGGTATTTCGTAGTAGTTGGCTGGGATATTTCAATATTATTTAGGTGGATTGGTTGACACTGCTTTTTTAAGATTAAGGTGAAGGTCACATGACTTGATTTTGTTCTATTGACTTTTGTTTTCCACTTTTATAGCCAGTCTTTGAGTTGGTTAAGGTGGTTTTGTACGCGAAGTGATGCAATATTACATCTTCATGACTTACAAGATAGACTGTAGATGTGCTAGGTGTTGTTGATAGAGCTGAAGTGAACAATATAAAGAAGATGTCCCAAGACACCTTCCTGAGGTACTCCTGGTTGGAAAGGATATACAGCTGAAATTCCATCGCTGACTTGTTCTAAATTGTGAGTTTCTTAAGTAAGATTCTAATAATTTGCAATATTGCGATGGTAGAAGTTATTTGATTTTATAAAGGAGGATTATGTCAGACTTTAGCAAAAACCTGGGTAACGTCTAAGAAGTAGTTGTGAAATAAGTTTTTCTTCTAGAGCAGTATTTATTTTGTGTGCAATGCAGTAATACTGTTGGATGGTTTAGTGTAACCTGGTATACTGATAATCTGGTATCCAGTCTGTTGACGTAAAGCCATGGTCAATTTTTTGTAACACTAACTCCTCGAATACTTTTAAAATTACTGAATATAAGAAGGTAGAGCGGTAAGATGTTACGTTGCTGGGATCTTTGCCTGACTTAGGAATTAAGAATTATTTCAGGTTTTTTAAATTTAGTGGGACAATAATGTCCCAAGCAAGGTAAAGTCCCTGTAAGTCTCAGCAGCATTGTCGTACAGCATTGAAAATTTAGGTAAATAGCACGATCTCATTTTTGGTAGTTCTCTTAACATTTTGAGTGTAATCTGGCACGATCCCTGTGATTTCTTGACATTTAGATGCTGTATCTCTTCTTTAATTTACTTTGGAGTAATTGATGATAAGGGTGCGGAAGTTGTTCTGGTTGATGTCAGGTATGCTAGGACTGCATCATCGGTTATGTCAACAGGTAGTTGGAATACGCCTGCAAAAAATTCTGCGAATAAATTTGTTTTTTCTTTATCGCTCTTACTTCATCCTAATGTTGGAGGAAGGTAGCTATGGGTTTTAAGGAAGATTTTATTGGTCTCCAAATGGAGTTAACGTAGCTGTTTAATGTCGATACGTGGTTTTTAAATGTCGACCGATAGTGCATCAAGTGGATTGTTTAAGTTGTTCAGTCTCATTTTAATGGGGAGTGACTTCTTTACCATTAAGCTCTGGCTTTTCTTTTTTTGATCGACTACCGTTTTAATGTCCAGAGGAAGTTAGTTATGTATGGAATTTGTTAACAGCTTCTTCTATTTCCCTTGGACTTTGTTTTTGGAATATGTGATTTGTTAGAGGGTTTTTTATCTTGACGCATGTACTAATAGTTGCTATAATTGGTACATGGTCTGATGTTAAATCGAAGCTTGCTGAAATATCATGTCATTTGTCGATGTCACATTGATTTGACCAATATGTTTTCTTGGATAACTTTGTACAACCATTTACCTTTAGTAGTGACTTATTGAAATCCCAAGATAGTATGGTTACTTTGAAATATTCTCCGACAATGATCTTAGGTTCCAATGTGCGAAAGAATTGTTCGTCTTCTTTTTTAATATTGTGCCTAGGAAAACCGTACACAGCCGCAACAGCGAGTTCGTATGGTAATATGGATGTGCTCTGAAGCATTTCTTCTTCACATTTAGGTAGCTCATAGTGTTTTCATAATATAACTGTTCCTGATTAGCCAGTTTTGTTTGAATGATTGGTGTAATAAATGTGATAATTTGGATTTTTAAAATATGATTTTTCTGTAAAATGTGTTTCGATTATGAAAACATATCAATAAAAGTTTGTTTTAGGAACAAAGTTGGTTGATCTCGGTATTTTGCAAGACCATTGAATTTTGATTGAACTATTCGGAGTCTGCTGATTATTCTTTTTGTTGTGACAACATCACTTAATTTCTTCTCAGAATTTGCTAAGAGTGGAGCTGACTGACTCCTCTGTATTGTTTATAGTTCGTGGTTCTCGGTTTCTGGCTTCATCAGCTCAATAGACGATGTAAGTTTTTTTACAGAAACGTCGTAATTACGTGTTTCCAAAATTGCAAGTTAGAATATAGTTGGAACCAAATGAATAATTAAAAGTGAAAACCTTAACCGCTAGTACTGTCAAACATAGAGATGGTTTACAAATGGTTTGGGGTTGTGTATCGGCTAATAGCGTGATAGATTTAATATTTATTGATGGCATAATGCACAAATGGGGTTACCTTGACATATTGAAGAATAATCACAGAAGTAGCGAAGAAAAATTGAGCACTTTAGATACGTTTCACTTATATGCCAATAACGATCCCAAACGTTCTTCTGCTCTGGCCAAACGATGGACTCTCTTAACAGTTCTAGAGTTATCCAACTACCGACTCAGTCATTAGATTTAAGTATAATAAAAAATATTTGGAACGATCTGGAAATAGAAATTAGGAATTGTGAAATGTCCAAACAATGAACAACCATTTTAAAAGAATATTCAGAACAAGATATCTCAAAAACCTAGTGAATCGATACCACGCCGATTACAAGCAGTACTGAATAAGGAAGGTTATCCAACTAAACATTACCTAATTCATTTTCTTCTGATTTTTAAATTTTTCAAAAAATTAATTAAATAGACGATTTTGAGTGTGATGATAATTTTGTTAATCTTACTTAGATCTTGTTTTAATTTATAATTGGAAGGAGTCTACTTATTTTCCCAAATCATGTCTAATATTGTAGAGATTACAAGGATTGTGTCCCCATTATTATATGTCTTTGTATACATACAGGGTCTATTATCGGTTTTGTTTAGCCGAATAACATAGACGAATAGCATGTGTGATGTGTATTTTACATCTTACATCTAAATTCAATTTGGTAAATGTTAATAGCGAATTTCTTATTTACAATGTTAATTTTCTATCACAAAAAATCGTTTATATCTTGGAAACTATTTAGCACAGAATGCTACGGTTTTTAACAGCAATCAAAAAGACCGAGAACTTTGCTATACTAATTTTTTCTCTGAAATAATTAGGGGTGTCAATATCCGAGAAACTGTGTTTTACATGCTAGTCGCCTATATAACAAAACGGATAAAACACTCTGTATGTAGAAATTTTCTTACAATCTATATTATAATTCCCGATCCCTTCCACATCGTCTAATCGTCTAAGATTTTGGAGGGCGTAGCCTAAAAGCTATCGGCGTAGTATCTATGCTGTCTTGACGTAAGGTACAAATTTGTCCGTCCAGTCGACCACTACAGTTTTGCGTTCAAATAAGGAAATTGGAAGAGCAGCATTTGTGTTGATTGTTGGGTAACGTTCCAGGTTCAGTCGAGATAATACGCATGGTGGTTCATTAGTGCTATTTATTGAAATATTGTGAAATATTACAACAAACGGATAATGAAAAGTTCTTTTTTTTTAAGTAATATAATGAGAGCGTGGAGCGTAGCCCACGGGTCCACCTAGTATTTACTATTGTCTATAACCATTTTGGTGTTCAAATGAAGTCTGGTAATAACATGGGTGCATCTTTTTTATTTTTTTTTTTCTAAAACGTTTGATAATAGAGAATTAAAACTCTAGAAGTGCATTCCAAATTCAAATATTAATTAAAATACAACAATCTCTCACGCTAAATAATGTATATCGATATTTATAAAAACGGCCCTCAATTGGAAAAATGAATAAGGTAAAAATATTGCTATGTTAAACTTCGCAACATTTGGTGATTATTATCGGTTATATTTTTCTAGTCCACGTGGACTTTTAACTCCTTTTATACAGTACAACAAATCAAATATTAGATTTAGATATAAATTACCCCTTCTACTGTTAACACGTTATTGAAATGTATCTGTCCTTGTTACACTTATTTGTCACTAGTAGATGGAATAATTTTGACTACTAAACAGTGGTACGCCCATATCATATACGGATTCTTGCAAAGCGGTAAAACAGCCTTAATGATATTGATGAATAATACACAAGATATGCTTTACAGGTACGTAGTATTATTTTATTTCCAAACCTTTTGTTGTTAATCTTGTACAACCACAATAGTATTTATATTTTAAACATTTTTCTTTCAATAAACATTAATTTTACATTTAATACATAACTTTTATCATACAAATTTCTTTATCAACATTTTTCTTCCAAAAATTTTTATATTTCAATTTTTCTTGTTTATATTCTTCTCAAGGAAACGATTATTAATATTTTTTACTCATCCTTTATCTTTTATCAATATGGTGATGTTATCAATAATCGTTTGCCACTATGTTGTCTAAGTTTTATCTCTTTTGTAAAAACATCTTATGATTATTATTTTATTTGTTAATCTAATACAATTTCCTTTTTTTAGTTCGTGGCAAACCCAAGGATAATTCATATGACGTTATATTCATAAAGAAAAGTCAATTTACAAGATACCTCATCAACAATGATTATAGCTGACTCATCCACACCATCCCTGCAATACTCTTGTAATATTAAATACCATCATCCTTTTTGTATTTAAAATCTGGAATGTATCCCCTTGAATTTTGATTAAAATCTTTAACCTTTTAAACAATCATTTTTACCCTACAATATCATCACAACATATATAGAAAATGTTTTAATAATTTCTATACTAATAGAAGCAGGTACAAGATTAGAAAACCTTTGTAACTCTTTTCTTTTATAATTTCGTATTCGTAATGAAGTAGGTAAAGACAATCCAATAAATTCTGAACACGTTTATGAGCAGCTCTTCTGCTGCAACTTTCTTTAGTACGGTTTTGCAGGCGATTTTATCCCTACTACTGATGCATAGCGGTATGGTAATCTTGGTGTACAAAACTAATCTTTAATATATTTAGTTATTTCATCTCCAATAGCAGCTTTTGTAGATTTTTATGAACCATTCTGGACTTGGATGTCGCTATATTTAGAACAGAAAGAGTTAGTTCAAAGAGTTAAGTGTTTCTTCAAGCTAGAGCTAGATTTCAAGAGTTAATAGAACAAGTTAATACAGAAGTAAGTTAAATATGCGGCAGATAGATTTACGTGCCTGCCTATTTCATGCATCCATTTTCAAACAAGCCACTCTGGAATTTAGGAAACGGTTTGTAGTATCGGAAATCACCGAGACACGAAACTTTTTAAATTCATGGGGTCGTTTTCTGACAGATAAACTATATAAATAGAGTGTCCCCGGCGTTCCCTCGTGGGACACACCTGAAATCTTAAATGGCACTACCCTATGACAGCATATTTGAAACAGGATTTTTTTAGGGCTACACTGATATCGTTGGTTCTACATTTCTTTCATTTGTTATTAAATACGCATCATTCATTTGTTATTAAATAAATAAATCATTTGTTATTAAAAAAAATACAATTACAACAAATTGTAATCTAATTGTGCAAGAATGATTTTTGATGTAAATAAACAATTTTATTTTAACAAAGATAATTCAGTTCTCAAGGTAAACAATAAAATTAGATTTACGAGTACGTTCATGAAACTGCCACCAATTGGTGGCTAAGCAATGATACAAGAGACTCTATTCTGGTTACTTTGATGTAGTTCTAGGGCTTCGCAAATATTCTATTACCCAGTTTTCACGGTTAAAAATTTCAAATTAGGTATAATGGGTTGCCTATGTGACCTGGTTCCTTTTTGAAAGATTTTGTATTGGCCATTTTTTGAAATTCTTAGTTCGTATTACTGGTTATCTATTTGGCAAATCTTTCGTATTTCCTGTTCCTTGATAAACGATAATTTTCTACTGTTTTTTAGAAGTGATACACATATTCTTATAAGGCTGCGATTTTCCTCTTTGAGGGTTAATAAACCTTAGAAAATTATTAGTCCAGGCGAAATAGCAAAAAAAGTCACAAGACTTGATAACAGCAATTTTATTTTCTTATTATGTAAGGGGGTGTGTGGTGAGTCTATATTCAAGTTTTCGTATAAATCGGAGGGTGCGAAGGGTCCTCCATCTTGGAAAAAGATGTTAAAGTGTTTTCCCAATTTATCTCGTTAACCGTAGGTCTGAGGAAAAAAGTAGTTAATAACGTTTTGGTCGGAAATGCGATTCTCTACAACTTCTTTCCTACACTTTTTTTTGAGATGTTTGTAATAAAAAAGTTATAAACAAATAACCGTGAAAATTTAGGGGTTGTAAATGTTTGGGGTGAAATAACTATTTCATTTTTGGTCGTACGAGCAAAAGTGTTCTTGTAGACAATTTAAAAACGAACAATTTAGTGCACTCACTTTTTTTGGTTCCGTTCTTTGGTATAGTGGAAAGCAGCGGTCGAATGGAGGTAAGTCGAAAACGAGGCAGGAAAGTGCGTATAACGTTCGTCCTACTGGCAAGTTATTTATCTCCTTAACCCTACGTCGGAGTAAAAAAGTTGTCACCACCATTTCTGTCGACAATACGATTGTCTACAACTTTCATACAACACTTTTTGTGTCACGTAAGTATTTACAAAGTTATTAAAAATAAACCGCTAAAATATAGGGGGTGGTCATTTGTATTGAACGTATGGGGTGAAATAAGTATTTCATTCTTTGTCGCACGGAAAAATTGTTCCTACCTTTCTTGTACACAATGTAAAGACGGGAATTTTGATATACTTACTTTTTTATCACGTTCTTTGGTATAGAGGAAGGCAGCGGTGGAAAAGTTTATACATGGCATATAATACCGAATTTGTTGAACATATGCATTATATGCGCAATTAAACAATGATTCGCAAATAATGACATACAATAATCTGTTAATAATGTTTTTATAGTAAGCTGTTTTCCACACCACCTTGGAGGTACAGCGTCTGGCGCGTTTTTTTTACATGGTGTCCCCTGTAGGCCTAATCCACGAAGTATGCTTGAAATAATACTACTTCTCCTTCGACACTCTTCTTTTACTCTCGTACTCTCTTCGACGGACCGGGTTGTGCATCGTCAACTTCACTGAAGGTACAGTTGTCCACTTCATCGGCCGTTTCAAGTTCTTCGTCGTTTCCGGGAAAGTGGGGGAACTGATACATCTCGTCCTCGTAACGGTTGAATTCGTTATCGTCCTCCACAAGTACCATTTCCTCCACGTTTTCACAGGATTCTCCGGCACATGTGCTACAAACGGCAGTGCACTTTAAACCGGCTTTTCGGCAGCCACAAGCCTTACCGCACTTCGATTTACAGCCGCAGGAAATTAATTTCATGACAGCTGAAGGCGCGGGAGGGTCAGTGGTAGGTACCGGTATAAATATCCGGCCTCTTTTATTCCATCCCCAGCTTGTCGCGGTTAAAGTGTTATTTCCGAGCCACTGTTGAACTTGGTGATACGTTCTGAATGCATGCATTTTTACCGTTTCTCTTGTAGGTGACAGGGCTGCCAGATTGAAATTTTTGTGGGTGACGAATTTCGTGAAGCGTTTGTATCTCAACAAGTTAATAGAATCGTCGTCCGTAACGTCTCCGCCGTACAAGGCGATAAAGAATAGCTCTCCAGCCAATGCGATGAATTTTGCGTCAACATTTGGCTGCAGAAATTGATTTGCGGCAGATTTAAGTGCAGGTGTATTTTCTAGGGGTTTTCATTTTTCCCATACCGAAAGTTGCAGAGGTTGTGTCACAACCTGAGAAAGCGTGTCAAAACAAAATATTCTGTGACACGGTACCGCCGTGTTTAATAGATGATGTAGAATACGTTTATTCATTTCTATTCAGTTTTCCTGGCTTCTTGAGGAAAACGTTTCGGCAGTTCCGCCCTAGTTCTGTCAGAATAACCAAAATATCGATATCCTCGGCGACAATGGTTACAGTATCATACTTAGTGGACTCTTCGATTGCTGATTTAACAATTAAATAATCAGCATCTCCCAGTGCTTCAACTGGAAAATCGCTATCTTCAAATTCTCTCCGAAGTAGTTTAATCAAGTTTCCTTTGTTTTTTTCATTCCCTAATTTTCAAAAAATTTGTATTTAAATTACTGAAAATTTTGTATTTTTCGAGTAACTTGATGCCTCTTGTAACCCAGTGTTTACTACAAAAACAAAAAATAAATACAAACCTTTTTAAAGATAAGAACAATTTTTTCCGTGCGACAAAGAATGAAATACTTATTTCACCCCATACGTTCAATACAAATGACCACCCCCCCTATATTTAAGCGGTTTATTTTTAATAACTTTGTAAATACTTACGTGACACAAAAAGTGTTGTATGAAAGTTGTAGAGAATCGTATTGTCGACAGAAATGGTGGTGACAACTTTTTTACTCGGACGTAGGGTTAAGGAGATAAATAACTTACCAGTAGGACGAACGTTATACGCACTTACCTGCCTCGTTTTCGACTTACCTCCATTCGACCGCTGCTTTCCACTATACCAAAGAACGGAACCAAAAAAGTGAGTGCACTAAATTGTTCGTTTTTAAATTGTCTACAAGAACACTTTTGCTCGTACGACCAAAAATAAAATAGTTATTTCACCCCAAACATTTACAACCCCTAAATTTTCACGGTTATTTGTTTATAACTTTTTTATTACAAACATTTCTCAAAGAAGTGTATTGAAGAAGTTGTCGAGAATCGTATTGTCGACAAAAATGCTGGTAACAAATTTTTTACTCAGACGTATGGTTAAGGAGATAAATAACTTACCAGTAGGAAGAACGTTAAGTGTAGGGAGGAAGTTGTAGAGAATCGCATTTCCGACCAAAACGTTATTAACTACTTTTTTCCTCAGATCTACGGTTAACGAGATAAATTGAAAAAACACTTTAACCTCTTTTTCCAAGATGGAGGACACTTCGCACCCTCCGCTTTATACTAAAACTTGAATGTAGACTCACCACACACCCCCTTACATAATAAGAAAAAAAATTGCTGTTATCAAGTCTTGTGACTTTTCCCATATACCAATTTCCCTGTCGCCTGGACTATATGGGAATCTATGGAAATTTGAGTGAAGTGTAGCTTAATTGAAGTTTTTGTTGTCTGGAAGTACCAGGATATAAATTACTTCGTCCAAATACAGCTTCTGCCCTTGGCTGCATGCATCGTCAGGTAAATACTGCATTTTGTTTTCTTTCTCATGTGTGACTTTCGTTATGTGAATTTTTCAGGTCTTAAATGTACCACCTTTAATTACTTTCATTAAGTACCTACAGTAATTGCTATCTTTAATGACCATCTTTAATTATCATCATTAAGTACTGGAGACCTATAATCCAAGCACTTGTAGGAAGAGTTTGATCCTCAGTTCCTTACCTCGAATTTGTTGTCAAGCTGGTGGATTATAGATTGCTTTCAATGTGGTAAGTATCAATAACTATCGATCTAAATGAATTCAGATTTGCCTACTTCGTTGGGTTGCTGTAATTTATCATTTGTAAATAAATTGAACTGTTGAAGTGAATAATACAATATTTATCATTTAGTAATTTTTCTTTCGATTTTAACTAATTGGTCTGTAATTAAAAGTTAACCTAGATACCATTTGCTTATAAAGGTAAAAATAAATTAGGATATTAGAAATGCTGTCAAACTAGATATCTGGAGGACAAATATAGCTTTGATAGCTACCATAAATCGTGTTTAATGTTACACAAAATCTATGCTAAAGTAAACACTTGATGTGTAAATTACTGATGTACAAAACAGATTTCTAAAAAAGTCCAATAATTTTGATACTATAATGTCTCAAACAGTTTGACCTCGAGCCACCCCACATAATCATTTGTTATTATCCTCTTTCAAATACAGTATCCTAAATCGGGTATTGTCATTTAATTTAGATATTAAATGACAATACCCGATTTACTTGTTCTACAAGAGGCATGGGGTCTGAATTAATATAGTTTATCTATGAGGAAACAGTTCCTCTAGTTAACAAGTTACGTGTCTCGGCAATTCTCGATACTTCAAACTGTTTCCGAAATATCCACGCTGGCTTGATTGAAAATGAATGCACTGTATATTCTACTTAGAGTTTCTGTAGCGGCGTGGATAGCGACCTCAGCGCATCTCTCACGTACAACTAAAGATTTAAAAACAAAACTTACCGGGACGATTCTTCTCGTCTATGAAAAACAGCTTCTTAATACCAAAAAGGGAAAGGAAAAATAAGGAATAGAAGGATGAAGCTGGCGTCTTCAGAATTCTGTCTAATTGCACGAAACTTACGAGCACGCAAGTAAACCAACCAACAACGACTGGCGCAAAATGATAAACAACAATAATGATAATAAAAAGATAGTCGATACTACATATTCGTATACCTATTTAAACGCGACTATCTTTTTTTAAAAATACTTTATTAAGGGGCGCAACCAGTTACTATCCATTTTTTCTAGTCTTCTGACTTTAAAAACGTATTTCTCATAAATTACTGAACCAAGTTTAACATTTAAAAACGAGTTAATTTATTTCTGTATAGAACAATAAAATATTATATTTTTAAGTGGTATAGTTTTCTTTTTATCGAACGATACATAATAAAAGGTATCCGTTTTTAGGGACAATTTCATTGAAAGTAATTTAAATAATTTTTTTTAAGAATATATTTGAGACTTTTGTAGGGATTAGAAAGAAACTTTGCGGTTCTTATGCTATTAATCTTCAACAAAAAAACGTTTTATTTAAGCTTCATATAAAAAACAGCAAACTATGTTTCTTTGTTTATTAATAAAGATAGCGTCAATATTTTTTCGCTAATTCAACACTTTTCATTAGTAGACATTATTTTCTTCAAAGAAATGTTTTAACAATAAAACTGCAATAATAAAAAAAACATTTTTTTGTCGAACTGCTTGTCACAAAAAATCGTTATTTGTTATTGCATTTTTATTGTTAAAATTGGGAACATTTTTTGGAAGAAAATAATGTCTACATATGAAAAGAGTTGAATTAGGGAAAACATATTAAGGCTGTTTCTATTAATAAACGAGAAAACATAGTTCGCTATTTTTTCAAATAAATCTTAAATAAAACGCGTTTTCTGAAAATAGATAGTATAACAACCGCAAGGTTTCTTTCTAGCCACAACAAAAATATCATAGATATACATATGGCACATACTTTCTGAGAAAAAATGTATTTAACTTACTTTTAATGAAATTGTCCCTAAAAATGGATACCTTTTATTACGTATCGTTCGATAAAAACAAAAGCATACCACTTAAAAATATAATATTTTACTGTTGTAAGCAGAAATTTTACTATTTTTCCGTTTTTTAAATATTTCGTTTGGTTCAGTAGTTTACGAACAATAAGCTTTCAAAGTCGGAGGACTTTAGAAAAATAAATGGATAGTAAAAGAGGCTGCTTGGTGGCACTCCCTACATTTTACAACATGAGTATAGTAAATTACAAACTCCAAATCTATAGCAGGAACCATTGATAAATAAACTTCGATTAACATTAGTTTGTTGTAAATAAACAAAATAAGAAAAATTCTATTGTAACACCCTGTGTACTTCGTGTGATATAAAAGAAACCAAAGGTGCAGTGTACGCTACACCGATAACATCAGTAGTAAAAGTAACGATAAAATCGCCTATAAAGTCTTAGTGAGAAAATAAGAAATGAAAGAAAAGTCAAGAAAGTTTGTCCTATTTAAGCAAATGCGCTTAAATTTACTGGTATATCGCGTGAAAATGATTTATCGGTCTTACTAAAACGTTGTTAACTGCTACCACTTTCAGAAGCTAGATTAATGATACGCTGATATGCATATCAAAGCAGATTTATACAAAAATTAATAGGGAATTCGATAATCTTTTAGTAGAATAAAATAATTCCACTAATATTTGCATATATGTATTTATGTAACTGAAAGAAAGTAACTTTTATATTAAAAGATTTAGTTTCTCAAAACTAAAAGATGTGTTTTTACAATTTTTTTTTAATTTAGTATACATATACCGTTTCTTATAAATTAATGGGTTCTCTAATCATAAAGAGCAAATTAAGAATTTATACACTTTTGAAAAGTAGAAGAATTATACCTTGAAAATAGGCAATTATTTTATAACACCCTGTAGAAAGGGTGCAAAATTAAAACATAACTGAAAAAGATTAACTCAAAATAAAACCTAATCGTGAAAATCGCATAATTCATTTTTTTATAAGTTAGTTTTCGGTGATAAAATGTGTCGTTTTTGGATGGGACACCCTATATAGCTACCTGTATCTGCAGGAACATGTACAACATCATACCTATACTTGTCTTAGTAGATAAAATTTGTAGGTATCTCCACAGCCTGATACAATACTTTTGGCTGAACTGCCAGATGCATGTTTTGAGTAAGAAGTGTGTAACTACCATATTTAACAATTTTTTTACTCCTGTTACCAAAGCCTTCCCAAAATAAAACTCCAAACACCAAAGAGATACTGCATCTAGCTGTATAACATATTGTATCCCTAAAAAAAATTGAACCTACACATCATGTGACCTTGAAATGAAGAATCAATATTTTATTATGAAACATTTTTTATGAAAACTCTATTAGCTTTAGAGTTATGAATTGTTTTCGTTCGCCGTGTAAACGTAAATTCTTTATCATGTTGCATGCATCATATGCCCTGCTATATGAATACTGTGTATCACTGAGGGTTATAACTTTACATACGTGAGTTACCTTATGTCCTCTACCATCCTACCAAATCTCACGATCTCAGATGGTCGAGTTGTGAGCTGTGATGATTTGGCATGGAATGACATCAATACATTACAACTTGTAAAATCTCAAAGGTGTACAAGTGTACATAAAACAATTCTCGTTTTTAAAAAACACCAAAGAAGAATTTAAACGAAAACGACCAACAGAGTTATGTTAGGCCATACAACAATTCTTTTCTTTCAACCTAATAATGAAAGTGCTTGTGCTTGATGTCAGCACTAACTCTACGATGCAGGCGAAATCAGTTCTTTAGCTATTTATTTAGAAAGCAAGCTTTTCCCACTTACATCTTAAATAATGAAAAAGCGAAGCAGAGGTATTATTATAGTAGTCTTTTACTTATAATCTTTACCTACTATCCATCTTTTTTCTAGAGTCCTCTGACTTTGATATCGTATTGCTCAAAAACTACTGAACCAAATTAAATATTTTAAAAACAAACAAATAGTAAATTTATTTCTACATTTAACAGTAAAGTATCATATTTCTAACTGGTATACTTTTATTTTTATCGGACGATACATAATAAAAGGTACCCATTTTTAGGGACAATTTCATTGAGAGTGAGTTAAATATTTTTTTCTCGGGAAAGTATATCTCATATATCTATGAGATTTTTGTAGGGGTTAGAAAGAAACCTTGCGGTTGCTATCCTATTAATTTTCGGACAAAAAAGTGTTTTATTTAAGATATATATGAAAAAATAGCGAACTATGCGTTATTGTTTATTAAGGGAGATAGCGTAAAATTTTTTTCGCTAAATTGACACTATTCATATGTAGACATTAGTTTCTTTAAAAAAATGTTACGAATTTTAAGAATAAAAGTGCAATAACAAAAAAACCTTTTTTTGTCGAAACCGCTTTTCATCAAAAATAGTTTTTTTGTTTCCGCATTTTTATTATTAAAATTAGGAACATTTTTTTGAAACAATAATGTCTACACATGAAAAGTGTTGATCTAGCGAAAAAAATTTGACGCTATCTCTATTAATAAACAAGAACGCATAGTTTGCTATTTTTTCACATTAAGGAGGTTACAGCGGATCTTTGCGGGGTGAAGGGCAAGGGGATATCTCCTATGCTTTTACATAGGCTCTAACAAGAAATACCAATCGATAAAAAATAAATTAACATTCTTAAAACTGAACAAAATCATTTTATTATGAATGCTTATAATGCATTTATTAATTATTTGTATATATTAAAATAATTTAAGTCGATTGGAGTGCATTTGTTTAATTGTTGAAAGTGTAAATATAAATGTAAATAGGTTAAGAATCGTGGCAACACCTCAAAGAAATCAATCGATTTTGTTGGTAGCAGTGTTAGGTTTCAGCTTTCGATTGAGTTGACATCCTAACCTCCAAATGTCAATCCCAAAATATAAGTGAAAACATGTTGAATGTTTTGTAATTTTGTATGCAATTACAGATGAGAATATTCTATTTTTTAACTTTTGTATAGTCTAAAGATTACAATCTGCTAAGCAGATACAAGAAATATATAAAAAGTTGTTGAGGTTTAATACATATATTTTTAAAATTAGTATGTTTGTATTACTGATTTCGTGGATATTCTGATTGTGATGATAAATTGTATTCATCACATTGCAAAAGGTAATTTTACATTTTGCAATATTTCCGTCGAATTAACATTTGTATTCTGATATTATTAACGCAGAAGACTGAATTGTTCAACATAATTTGATTAATAAAATATATGATTATTAGTTAATACAATAAAATATAGATTATTATAACAGTCATTATATGTCATCTTTCTGTTCTGTTATTTGAATTCGCGCGCTATGAGGTGTTGTCACATCTCTGCTGTCTTTCCACATATGTCGTGAAAAATTCTTGTTTTGTTTACTTTAAATTATTATTGTGCATTAACTAGACACAAGCTTTCAAAAATATTGGGCAGTATTATTCTTCGAATATGAGAGTATGTCATTTTAGTTTTTTATCAGATTCCCTACATTTCTTCATCATAATTTTTCGTTAAAACTGCTAAAGGTTAGATGGTCTCCATAAGAGCCCATGTTAAATTCTGGATTTTATTTTCCATTTTTCTCGGAAATGGTACACAAGAAGATTATAAAAAAAAGTTACCGAATAGAATAAGCGTCAAAGAACTCGAGGTTTAAATTTCACGCCATTCTCTACATTTTTACATTTCGCTGTATCCTCCTTAATCTTAAATAAAACGCTTTTTTGTCTGGGAATTAATTGCATGATAACCGCAAGGTTTCTTTCTAACCTATACAAAAATCTCATAGATATATGCCATATACTTTCTGAGAAGAAAATTAGTAAACTTACTTTCAATGAAATTGTCCCTAAAAATAGGTACCTTTTATTGCGTATCGTTCGATAAAAACAAAAGTATACCAGTTACAAATATAATATTTTACTGTAGTATGTAGAAATGAATTTACTATTTGCTCCTTTTTAAAGTATTTAATTCGGTTCAGTAGTTCTCGAGCAATACGCTTTCAAGGTCAGAGGACTCTAGAAAAAAAATGGATAGTAGATGTTTGAATTGCTCTAAACGGATTTAATGCCGAATGTATTTAAGTAAATGCCAGTAATACTGCATTCTAATAAAAGAATATCGATAATGGTACCTATTTTAAAAAAAATTAAATTAATTTATTAGAATAATTTATTGTATAAAACTGTTTATGCGTGCATCCCAGAGTTTGTATTTTGGCTACATTTTGCTTAACAATTATTTTTAATTAGGTACTGTCAACTCTACAAGCTAAATATAGTATAATTAATAATACATAATAAGAAGATGATGCTGAAAAACACCATATTTTGGATAACAAACAACCTCGTTAGGCTTTAATAGCTAAATTTATTGTTTAATGTGTTATTCTAAAGATTGCAGATACTTAATTATATAAATTACCTTTAAAATTGAATGTAAGTGTACAACTAAATAAATAATGACTATGAAGAAATAGGATGGACCTAAAAAGTCAATTCAAAGGTAGTCAATTGGAAATCGAAATAGCTAAATTAGGTCCCTTGACTATTGCCTTGCGTTAATGTTATCTTTCCATACAATTGAACTTAGCGTTTTAGGACTAACATCAGATAACAAGGATATTTAATGAACCGAGATTGTAAAGATGTAATAAAAATAAAACGTCCATCCGAATAGTTTGGATAGTAGAAAACCATATTACAAAAACTCAAAAATATGGTTTATATAGTAGTTTAAACAAGCCGAACTTTTGTAAGAAATTCCTAATTCGAATGGTTGCTTGTATAAATTAGAGAAAACCTCAGATTTAAAGAAAACCAAAATTGTAGAATCAAGCATAGATACGCAAAATATTTAAAATACATTATAAATATTACAATATTACATTATTACAAATACCTAAATAGCTTCACGCACAATACACTTTTATGTGAATTTTGTTTCAAACCCTAATATTGTATCTAATAATTATTTTACAATAATGATATTAAGACTGCTATAAAGAAAGAAAAATATAAATAAATGATGGATTTCGTTACGGATTGTATTTAATTGTAACCGGAACAACTATGCCTTGGAAACAGAACAATCAGAACAAATTGCAATCGAAAGTGAAACATACAAAGTTATCCTTGCTAGGTGCAAAAGTAGTACTTACGTGGCTAGGACAAGAAAGTGAAGTACAGCTAATTTGAATGCGGAGAAGTCTGTTGTTTGGAAATTTTGACGGATCGCTAGATAGTTACCAAGGTTTTCATAATCAGCCACCTCATAATTTTCACCGCGATTTTAGTTTCAATTAATATTTTTCGATATTGTCAATTAAATATTGAGGGGAGAAGGAAAAATTTAATATAATGCACGATGCGTAAGCTCTTTTCTTCGCCTCGGAATCCTTTACAAACCTCCGGTGTCCGCCTCGGTTCTTAAAATGTCTCCTTGACAAAAAGTTTGTTTCCGTATCTCGAAATGTAACTAACTATTGATGAATTGAATACTTTGTATTTTGGGGTATTTTTGGATGTAAGATGGATAAACTATCAATCATAAATACATCTTCTAGCTGCGGGGTACATCTGATTGTAACTTTTGTCTGTTAATAATACAACAGGGTAAACGGACAATCAGTCGCTGGAGATGTCAGGTTTCCGTAGTATCCGAGACTAGCCAGAAGACGGATGGAGGGCAGTCGTTAGAGGTGTCGGGAAAAACTAAGATTCGGGACTAGCTTGTGGGCAGATCACATGGTGTTCACCCTTAGAACTGGTCGTTGTCTACACAATCCCAGGCCTGTCTGGGTAACGAATGACGCGATCAGAAGGAAATGTGTGGTAGAGTTATGCCTAGATGTTTCGGTTCACGTTTCACCGAAGTGTTTCTTGACGATGACTGTAAAACGTTGCGGAGGGAGCTCTGCTAACAAAAGTGTCCGGTGTGGGTAGATTGAATCTCACCTAACGTCAGGGTCTTTTATGAAGCTAAGTATCCCGCTGTCTGACCTAGATCGGGTGTTCGGGAGACCACACGACGTTCACCCTTATAACTGGCTGTCTTCTACCCTATCTCGCTAACGGGCAACGGATGAAGCTGTCAGTTTAAGTGTGTGGTAGAGAAATTCGTCAGAATTCTCGACGGTAACTCATACCGATCAGGGGGAGCCCTAGTATATGAGACCGGTGTGGGCGGATTCGAATCTCGCCTGGGACAAGGTCACTTATGGTCACCAACGGAACCCGCTGCTTGACCGAGGTCATTTATGGTCACCAAAGGAACCCGCTGATTGACTGAATCTCAAGTGCGAAGTATCGAAGTGAGGTTTATCCCGCTTTTGGGCATATGGGAAACTGTAAGCCGCCAGGTAAATGTGCTTAGGAGCTATCCCGACCACCCTATGATCCGGACTGCAGCCGGGTACAGTGATTGGGAGACGCTCTGAAAGCTATTACACTTAAGGAGAGTTGAAGCGAATACATAGCCTCTCACTATCAAGACAACTTCACCAAATACGGGTACACACCGGGAGTCTATAACGTGTAGACTTAAACGAAGCTCTGTCGAGGGCCCACCAAGCCTATAATTGGTAGATTGGGGTGGCAAAACCATTAAAAAACCAAGTCCCGCCACAATTGAAGTTGGATTCGATCGGGCAGTGGTCCCACTTAATAACAGCGTTAAGCTGGGGAATAGTCCTATTGCTGGACGAGGTACTTCACCCCGTATGAAAGAGGACGGGAGGGTGCCGGCGGTTGAGCAACGTGTTTAGTCAATTGCTCCGGCACTATGCCTGCGATAGCTAGTAGAGGGTGGCTAGGCAACCTCACTTCGACCAGTGAGCTGATCTGGTAGCAATTGCTGTACTGCCGGTTATGCAACTTGCGCGCTGATTGGGCGTATCCCAATCACTTCCTTCTGGAAGGGAACGTGGGGGTATGTTCACACGCGTACCCCACGTAAAATAATCATGACAATCATTGTCTGACCTAGATTATATGGGAAACTGCATCCCGCCAGGTAAATGTGCTTAGGAGCTATCCCGACCACCCTATGATCCAGACTGCAGCCGGGTACAGTGATTGGGAGAAGCTCTGAAATCCATTACACTTAAGGATAGTTGAAGCGAATACATAGCCTCTCACAATCAAAACAACTTCACCTTAACGGGTACACACTGGGAGTCTATAACGTGTAGACTTAAACGAAGCTCTGTCGAGGGCCCACCAAGCCTATATATTGGTAGATCGGGGTGGCAAAACCATTAAAAAACCAAGTCCCGCCACATTTGAGGTTGGATTCGATCGGGCAGTGGCCCCAACCCCTGCCTCGGGAAGAGCTTATGAAGGTATGAAAGAGGACTGGAGGGCTCTCTCTATACAAATGAGTTAAGTTGGGGGAATAGTCCTACTGCTGGACGAGGTACTTAGCCCCGTATGAAAGAGGACGGGAGGGTGCCGGCGGGTGAGCACGTGTTAAGTCAATCGCTCCGGTACTAGCCTGGATAGCTAGTAGAGGGTGGATAGGCAACCTCGCTCCTACCAGTGAGTTACTGGGAGCAATTGTTCGCAATTGCGCGCTGATTGGGCGAATTTCAATCACTTCCTCTTGGAAGGAACGTGGGGGTATGATTATATAGGAACCCCACGTAAAACAATGACAAATTCTTGTCTGACCTAGACTTGGTGGGTGGGCGGCCGAGCAGTCGTTCGAGGTGTTGGACTTCACTAGAACCGAGACTAGACCCATGATCACAGAGGCGTGGGCAGTCGTTCGAGGTGTTGGGAAGCACTAGCTATCCGAGACTAGCTTGGTTGCATACCACACGGCGTCCATCCCTAAAACTGGCAAATGTCTGCCCCCATCCTAGGCAATCTGGGCAACGGGCGATACTGTCAGAATTAAATGTGTGGTAGAGTTATGCCGAGGTGTTTTGTTTACGTCTCGTTTACGTATCGTTCACCGGAGTATTTCTCGACGATGACCCTAAAACGTTGTGGGGAAACCTGCTAACAAGGGGGTCCGGTGTGGGTGGATTGAACCTTACCTGATGTAGGGCCTTTTAAGGAGCTAAGTATCCCGCTGTCTGGCCTAGACGAATGGAGGAGATTTAAGTGAGGTTTATCTCGGTTAGGGAGTTTGCTCGCTGACCCATGAGAAACTGCATGGCACCAGATAGAGTTTCGGAGATGACAGTACGGGGGTCTGGCATATGCTGTCAGTTCCAGCGTCGGATTCCCAGAGATCGTCTAGAGACCTATACTTAAAGAACGTTGATGCGAAGAGACATAGCCTCTCACGTTCAAGACAACTTCACCTTAACGGGTACACACCGGGACGTAGCTTTAAAAAGGGCCCTTTAAAGCAGCCTCGAAACGAAGCTCTGTCGAGGGCACACCAGGCCTATAACTGGGAGATCGGGGTGGGGAAACTTAGCCCCGTATGAAAGAGGACGGGAGGGTGCCAGCGGGTGAGCACGTGTTAAGTCAATCGCTCCGGTACTAGCCTGGATAGCTAGTAGAGGGTGGATAGGCAACCTCGATCCGACCAGTGAGATACTGGGAGCAATTTCTAGCAATTACGCGTTGATTGGGCGTATCTCAATCACTTCCTCCTTGGAAGGAACGCGGGGGTATGTTGATATAGGAACCCCACGTAAAACACACAGACAATCTTGTCTGACCTAGATGTGTTTAAATGTTTGGTAGAGTTATGCCGAGGTGTTTCGTTTACGTTTCACCGAAGTGTTTCTCGACGATGACCCTAAAATGTTGCGGAGGGAGCTCTGCTAACAAGAGGATCCGATGTGGGTAGATTGAATCTTACCTGACGTAGGGTCTTTTATGGAGCTAAGTATCCAGCTATCTGGCTTAGACGAATGGAGGAGATTTAAGTGAGGTTTATCTCGGTTAGGGAGTTCGCTCGCTAACCCATGAGAAACTGCAAGCCACCAGGTAGCGTTTCGGAGGTGACAGTACGGGGATCTGGAATATGCTGTCAGTTCCAGCGTCGGATTCCCAGAAATCGTCTAGAGACCTACACTTAAAGGACGCTGATGCGAAGATACATATCCTCTCACGTTCAAGACAACTTCACCTTAACGGGTACACACCAGAATGCTACTTTGACTTGCCCTATAATGTAGCCTCGAAACGCAGCTCTGTCGGGGGCAAACTAGGCCTATAACTGGGAGATCGGGGTGGCAAACCCATTTAAAAACAAAGTCCTGCCACACTTGAGGTTGGATTCGTTCGGGCAGTGGCCCCAACTAAGGCTTGGTGAAAGAACCTATGGTACTGATGTACCTAGCCTAGGTTAGGGAATAGTCGTAATGCTGGACGAGGTACTTAGCCCCGTATGAAAGAGGACGAGAGGGTGCCTGCGGGTGAGCACGTATATGTTAATCGCTCCGATACTAGCCTGGTTAGCTAGTAGAGGGTGGATAGGCAACCTCGCTCCGACCAGTGAGTAACTGGGAGCAATTGATGTGCGACTGCGCGCTGAGTGAACGTATCTCAATTACTTCCTCCTTTGGAAGGAACGTTAACACGGGAACCCCACGTAAAACATACATGTAAACATGTCTGACCTAGGCGAATGGAGAAGATTCAAGTTAGGTTTATCTCGGTCAAGGAGTTCACTCGCTGACCTATGAGAAACTACAAGCCACTAGGTAGCGTTTCGGAGGTGACTGTATGGGGTCCGGCAATGGCTGTGCAGTTCCAGCCGTCGGATTCTCAGAAATCGTCTAGAGACCTACACTTAAGGGACGTTGATGCGAGATACATAGCCTCTCACGTTCAAGACAACTTCACCTTAACGGGTACACACCGGGACGTTACTTTGATGGGCCCTATAAAGTATCCTCGAAACGAAATTCTGTCGGGGGAACACCAGGCCTATAACTGGGAGATCGGGGTGGCAAAACCGTTTAAAAACCAAGTCCCGCTACACTTGAGGTTGGATTCGATCGGGCAGTGGCCCCAACCCTGGCTCGGTGAAGGAACTCCAGGATTCAGATGTATTGACCTAAGTTGGAGGAATAGTCCTAATGCTGGACGAGGCACTTGGTCCCGTATGAAAGAGGACGGGAGGGAATGTGGAAGAGTGGTTGAAGAGAGAAGGAAAGCTAAATTAAAGTTTTAAATGATAATTCTGAACAAAACAACAGAGCTTATAGCGAAGCAAGAAAGAAAGCCAAGAGTGTGAGAAAATTTTTAGCAAAAGCAATAGACAAGATAAAAGAAAGCTATAATAAACAAAATATACTAATGTTCTACAAGAAAACAGCCCAAAGTAGAAAAGGATACCAATAAAAGCTATTTGTGGAAAACAAAGAAGAAAACGAAGAAAACGAGTTACTAGGAGCAGAAACAGACAGATTGTTACGATGGACGGAACATTACAAAGAATTACTAACGGCACAACAAGATTAACTCTACATTGACAGCATACAACAGCATAGAAAAATGCGAACTGCCAAAGGCATGACGTAAAAATGTGATAGTACCTGTATATAAAAAAGGGAATACTAAACAGTGTGAAAACTACAGACCAGACTCCTTACTGAGTGTAGTGTATAAAATAACAACTAGAATAATCGAATAGAGAGTTAAGAAATTTGCAGAAAATGAAGCAGGTGAATATCAGTGTGGATTCAGGAGAAACCGATCGACAATACATTTGATCCATACACTAAGGTTAATACAAGAATAAATAGAAAGAAAGAAGATTCAGCTATATGTAATATTCATAAATCTACAAGAGGCTTATGATAGACTACAAGGAAGTGAAATAATTAAGGCACTAAACACATTCGATTATCCAGAACAATTAGTAAACTTAATTAAAATGACACTACAGGAAACATATACACAAGTAAAATTTAATGGTGGACTGTCGGAAGAATTCCCATCAAACAGGGTGCTAAAACAGGGTGAACAAAGAAAGTGGGTTCTTAAAAAATTGTTTTATAATAAAATATTAAATTTTTAATTCAAGATCACATGATCTGGGTTTGACGTTTGACGTTTGAAAGAGTACTTTCAATTTTTTAGGAATACAATATGTTATACCAGTGGTGGCTGCTGCACACGAGCCAGCAGCAATGTAACACATAGGTAATGTTGTTCCAAAGTATGCGTACGAGCATGATAGCGACTTATGCCGAATTGCTTCTGGCCCGTGTTTTCGTGTGCAGCAGCCGCTACTGTGTTATATAGTTAGATGCACTCTATCTTTGGTGTAAGTTTCATTTTTAAAATAATTTTAAATATGGTAGTTAAACACTTCTTATACAAAACATGCATCTGGCAGTACAGACCAGGATATTGAATCAGGTATTTAGTATATGTAGATTTTATCTACTAAATAAGACAAGTATTGGTGTGATGTTGTATCTGTACCTGCAGATACAGGTAGCTGTACAGAGTGTGCCAGCTAATAGTGACAGATTTTAACATCTTCTACTGATTAAACAAAATCAGATAGAACTTCATTTACTTCACGCTAATCTGTTTTAGTTTATGTACTTAGGGGGGGTGGGGCTATCCCCCTCCCTCGACATTTTTTTAATAGTATTAAAATCGATTTTATGTGAAAATCTAAGTATTGTGATTCGGAAGTTTTATCACCCCCCCCCCCCCGTAGAAATCTCTAAATACGCCACTGGTATATACAGACGTACTTATGTAAGTACCTTACTTCTAATCTAACCTGTAACACAACTTCTAATCTAACCTTCTTCCTAATCTCTAACCTAGCTTATAAACTCACTTCTAACCTAACCTAATCTAAAAAAAGTGACATAAGTATTAAAAGTTGTCAAAACTTAAAGTTGTTCTTTTACTTTTTCTTTCACTTTGAAAAATAGGCGATTATTTTATAACACCCTGCAGAAGTATGGAAAAATTAGTGCAAAATAAAACGTAATAGTGAAAATCGCCTAATTATCTTTTATTTTTTAGTAACATGATATGGATTATTTTCGTCCTAGATACCAACTATGAAAAGCAACTCATATCTCCCAAGGGAGTTTTAAATTTTTTTTCTCTCAATTTTCTCGGATTTTTTTTCTAATGTTAAATTTGTTAACCTCACAATAACCACGCAACTATAGCGACTACATTCACGCAATCCTTGATGTTATTGTTATTTCATTATAAAATGTTCTTAAGAAAATTAAAAAAACCATCGAAAATTTGGTCCAGAGCGTATTTGGACTAAATGATTGTGACTGTAAGAAAACACAAATGTAAGCAACTTTTTACAACAACCAGATTAAGGCATACCAAGTCTTGAAAATATGCTAACATTACAGTTCCATTTATATCCGTAACCCCATTTTTCACCATCCATACATGAAATCGGTCATATTCTTTGATGTACAAATGTTCAGACTTCTTCGGAACCAATAACTCACTGGCTTTTTCCGCTTTTATAATCACACTGTGAGGAATAACGCTGCTGCTTTCAGACATTTTTTTTGTTGATTGAAAAACAAATTCATGCAACTGTAGCAACCATCGTAACAACGGCACAGTCAAACCACCTTTGATATTCACAATTTATTTTAATTTTGAATGTTTTTTTTACGTTTTAAGTTGAAAATAAAGAATATGATGTTACTAAAAAATAAAATATTTAATGCACTACGGGAGATATTCTATTTTTTGCCCTCGGTAGACTTACAGACCGCGGGCCTTCGGCCCTTGGTCTGTAACACGTCAACCTCGGGGGAAAAAACATTCATATCTCCCTTAATGCATAAATATCTATTTTTGCTTAGTCAGCTTTCGGTGTTAAGATGTGTCACTTTTGGCTGGACACCTTGTATAGCTAGCTGTATTTGCAGAGATAGTTACAAGGTCACAACATCATGCCTACACTTGTCTTAATAGATAAGATTTGCAGGTATCTGCATAGATACCTTGAATACTTGATTGGATAATCTGGTTTGAACTGCCATATGCATGTTTTGTGTAAGAAATGTTTAACTACCGTATTTAGCAATTTCTTTACTTCTGTTCCCAGACGCTTACCAAAATGAAACTTACATCAAAGCAAGACTGTATGTAACTGCACAACATTGAAGGTACACTTTCTTAGATATTCAAGGTCAAAGATCACATTATGTGACCTTGAAATGAAAAAATATTTTATTATAAAACAATTTTTTTATAAAGATTATGCTGCTTTAGCTTTAATACAAGCCCACGATGAAAGTTCTACAATAATTAGAAGCAGAGTTAATGAGTTATGAAATGTTTTTGTTCACCTTGTAAGCATAAATTTTACATTTTTTATCATGATTCCAGCCCTGCTATATGAATACTGTGTATCACTGAGGGATAACATACGTAAGTTACTTCATCCTACGAAATGTCATGAAAATCTGAGATAGTCGGGTTGTGAGCTGTGTTGATTTGACATGGAATGACCCTGATAGAGCATCAAATATTTAGAAAAAAATGTATCTTAACACATCCTATATCTTAAGGAACATTCTTACAATGGCGGTCATAGTGAGACTATTGACTATATAGACTAAAAAATGCTTTTTAAGTTTTTTCTGTTTAAATATATTTTTCTACACCAGTCAACGGTGCATCCTACGTAATCAACTTTGGAAGCACTGGCGCCACATTTTAGTTGGTATAACATTAAGCTGCCTCTGATGTAGCTTTCGTCTTCTGGGGTGTAAAAACGTTCCTGCTGTAGTTCTACTTTTCTTGTGGGGAAAGAAACAAGTCACACGAAACCAAGTTGAAGCTACAAGATGGGTGATCTGTTGTCTTGACTCCAAAAACTTCACTATTCGCATGGCTATGTGACGAAACTTTGTCATGGTGTATAAAAGTTCCCCAAGCACCAGTCTTCCGGTCTCCTCTGTTTAAGTACTCGTAAAATCTAGGGCAAACATACCGGTAGTACACCATTCCGCAACAACTGTCTTATTATCTGCTAGTGCTACCGTTAACATATGAATGCTGTAGGATAAAAAAGAAGACGCTGTTTTTCGATCGACACTCCTGGAACGCTTGACTTACGCGGGTGAATCGTCATTTGGAAACATCTATACTCATTACACATATGTCACTAGTAGTGTTAGAAAATGCTAGAGAATTTATTTTTGTGGAACATTTCCGGAGTACAAACGAGGAGAAAACGAGAATAAACCCTCAAAAGTGAGCAGGACTGTAGAATATACCTTTAACTTGCAAAAATATAACCAAAATAAGAATAATTTCAAAAGTTCTTGAAATATTCTCAAAATGCTGAAAATGCTCGAATTTTCTCCAATTCTCCTCTTCTCATTTATACTACTAAGGTAGCTGTACCAATTGTCGACACTGTCCCAATTATTGACACTTTTTACATAAATTGTGTTAAAATAAGCATTACAGAGGTGGTAGCACATTTATTTTTGCAACTTAATATAAATACAGGTTTCTACATTTTGTTTTAAAAGCTTCATGTTAAAACTGTGGAAGTTATAAAAATGATTTAACTTACAAATGCCCGTAGTCTGTTAACTGGCTCCACTACATAAAGTTGTTGTTGTGTTTGTTAAAAAATTGATAAGTTAAGAATTTGAATTTTAGAAATATATAAAGCTGTTTTTTTTCAGTTACAACTGTATAATATTATTTAAAAAAGTGTAAAGTAATATTTCTAATAGCTAAACACACTCTTATATGTTATTATACATTTATTTTTAGGTGTCGGAAATTGGTACAGCCATTCTAAAATCTAATATCAATTATTGACACTTATGTCGATAATGTAACAGAATGTGGTTTATAAAATTTGTAATTTTGCTTAAACAATCATGTTACAAGAAAATTGTATTTAGATTGTTTATCGTGATTGATGAGAAACAGCTCTTAAAATCACATGTTTTAATAATGGCACTTATGCTCCTAACACCCTGTAGATTTTTTACTATTATTTCTAGATAAGTGTTTCTTTTATACAATTAGTATAATACAAGTTTCAAATTATATTATGCGTATATAAAGTTGATAAAACAAATAAACTATCACTTTAAGTCTTTGCTTTGCATCTAAAAAGTCATGTTGAAAATTCAAGGAAGGAAAGTCAGTATTTGGGACATGCATCTTTTTAACGTGTCGATAACTGGGACATCCAGTACTTTTTAATTTACTTAAAAAATATATATACATCAGACTTATATGCATAAAACAGTATTGAATATTTAGAAGAATAATAAGACTACCTAAATTAAAATTTTCAAAAAGCAGCTTTAAAAGTAACGTGGAAAAGTAGCCTTATTGTGCTCCAAAAGTAGAGAAATGTCTTAAGGTGTCGATAATTAGGACAATTACCTTAGTTGTAGTTAATTTGACTGTTGGAAGGTAACGTGTTGAAATGTAATGTAATAATAGAGAATTAGAAAACAATAAACTCGTTGTTGGAACGTATCACATCTCATTAAGTTAATAACGTATTTTTTTCTACTCATGACATTGAAATCAATCATTTTGCAATCGATAACAATGGTTGAAATCGCATTTCAACCTCTAGAGGTTGAAATTATCGGACTACCCCGCGGATTTTGAATTTCAAACTGTTCGACATTCAATTGCTGACGAGAGAAATGTCACTTTAATGTCATGTTTTGTCACTTAAATGTAATATTTTTTTCTAAAGTGCATTAATTTACTAAAGATTCGAAGAAAAATAGTATATGGAACGCGTGGCTGATAAAATTTCAACGTCTTGAGTTACCTTTTTCAACTCGCTGTCGCTCGTTGAAAAAAACCACTCTCAACGTTGAAATTTTATTTCAACCACTTGTCCCATAATACTCGTATACTATAATTACCATGGTGACCAATTCTAATCTTTCCGCCTATTAAAATGAGATAAAGTTATCTTTTTTCTTGTTGATTATTATTATTATGATCTTTTAATTAGAACTTTAGTTAGAGACACTTTTATTCATGGCTTGTGATGTCCCTGTTATGAATATGTAGCTCAGGTATGCTATGCTACGCTTCGCCTCGCAAATTGAAATATAATTGTTCATCAATCAAAGTGATACTTCTAATCCTAAATCCTAATACAATATACTATTTTTGTGTAAATAAGGATCGTGGATCTGGTCCCTTTTCATGGTCAGTGACATATATTTTTCTAACATGTACTAATCACATGTACTCCATGTAATAATAATAATAACGAATACTACTTATAATCTGGAAACCAGACCCCATAAGTTATGCAGCTTGTGCGGGAGGGAGGGACGATTATTATTATTATGCTGGCCTATCGTGCGACTGCAGCCGACTTACAATATGTAATATTGTAAGTAATATCACTGCAATATGTAATATTGCAGTGATATACTCATAAAAAAAATTCCAAGTTCTGGGAACCAATTATAATTGAGGTGAAATTCAATAAAACAATAATATAAATATATCACTACAATATTTTTTTTAAATTTTAAATAACAATTTTGCCCTGTCACTAGCTCAAATTTAATCTCGGTTAAGCAATCGACAAATATCTATTTTATCTGAAATAAATCAACCTTACCTTGCCAAATTTTGTATCAATGGGTCCACCTGTAATGATGACACCTGGGCTGGTAAATTTGTAACAAGCTGATAAACAAATTATTTCCACACAAGAAAAAAAATAAACAACAAACAAAATCCACAATTATAAATATAAAACAATTTTATTTAATCATAAATAAACAATAAAACATAAAAAAATAATGGGAGAGAGACTAATTACTCTACTAACTACCAATTAGCCTTTTTTTTTACTATTGGGGATTTCTACCTACTTTTTATTTTATCTAATCTACAAATCCAAAATCAAATAAAAATTAAATATTTTTTTATAAAAAAAATTATCTCAATTTAGTAAATTTTCTTTTTCATGAAATTAGGTTAACCTTTCTCAAAAACTTTTAATTATACAGTTATATTCTTTAATAGTTTCAATGTAGAATAGTTCGATATATCTTTAATAAAATGTAGGTCCGAAATTATTTTTGACTGGCCAGTATAATGAATTTTAAATCACTTACGATTTTCCGCACACTAGATACACCTTTAACCGATCCCAGGGACAACAGACTGCTTTAATAACCACTACCAACCTCTTCACTGGTGGAAGTGTAAAATTGCTTGATTGCAATAAAATTAAATCTTCTTAAATTTTTTTTTATCAGATTAAACTTTTGATCATATATGAAGCCATCCAAATCAATTCTATAATTTATATTCTTCTTAAAATTATGACGATAGCGTAAGTTATATATATTTTTCTTGCACGAAATCTTATTTTGTTTTATATCCATAACCTCCCTTTATTTTTTAAGTTATGAAAATGCATGTTTTTAAAGGTTAATCAACATAGAAACAACACAACCTCCTCTCTCTGCATTCTGGAGATTACTGATTGTTTTTCTCATTGTAATTTACATTAAAAACATATAGAAACAAAAACAATATAATACTATCAAGTAATCCATGGATTGAACTGTCATTTAACATTTTTCAATAAAATATAAATTTATTTACATTTTTCATTTGATTACATAAGAAACCCCAACACTTCCTTAAAATAACAATATAACATTTCTATCTAAAAAATCCAACAATAACTTACAATTTGAGTCGAACAAACCAAATTCACACGGTCGACTAAAATTGTATAAATTTCCATTTAAATAGGTCCACATACCAATTTTACCCGTTAATCTGCACACAATATGTTTATTTAACTTTTCCCATTAGTTTGACATCAAAAAACAAATACTTAAGATACAAAATTATCTAAAAATGAAATTTTACTATCGGCACAGGTCTGTGGACATTTTTAAATTGAATTGGCTAAAAAAACACACATTGAACTACAAAAACTTCATACAGCTTACACAGCCAAGATGTTAACCAACAAAACTCCAACAATAACTTCATAAACCTACATAAATTAAATTAGAACTGTGGCTCGACAAACCAACACTAGGAACCGTAAAAAGAAAAATCACCCATTTTTGAAAATTAAGTAAGGTAAGTAACTTTTATATATGCAAATCTACTCATAATAGCCCGTTTTGTTTAATTATAGGTGCATTTTATTAAATCTGAGCTATTGACGGAAGATTAAGAAAATATTTCAACGTACCAGTCGTTGTATTAAGAATTACAATTATAAAGTTATATACACACTTAACTAGTATCCTTTTGTTAAAATATAAAACTTTTTATGCATGTTAACATAATATGAATAAATTATTCCACTAAAGAAACCCATTTTTAAAATTATTTTCAAAATTTGAGGTTATGTAATGAATAGATCGGAACGTTAAATAACCTTGCATGAAATGTAACTTTAACAAGAAAATATCGCAAATAGGATGTATTTATCTTAACTCCTGTATTTAGCTGGCTTCAACCGTACTTTTGAAACTATAAAATAAACCTTTTAACATGGATTAGTTTATGAACGCCTGAAAGATAGGCAACCCAAATTACCTATATAAAATTTTTAACTGCATAAGTGCATATAACACAACAATATGTTACAGCACAAATCCTACATTTGTGTTACAGCTAAGAGAAACTACAGAAAACTTTCATCAGATTGGTTATAATGTTGAATTTTAATGTATTCGTTTTCCATTGAACTGATACGGATGCTACAAAATGACTAATAAATAATGGCAGTCAAGTTTTATTTAAAATACGCCAACAAAAGTAGATACTATACTGTAGACTATTATTATGGTTTCTTTATTGAATTTCTTCTTGCGCATTTTATTAGAAATTTTGATTTCCAAAGAGCAATAATACAAAGAAAATTAAAAGGTTTATGTTGTGTGCTATTTTATATCTATTGATTTACCTTTTTTATTTCAAGATAAATACATATTACTATTGATTCAACGTTTATTATACAGGAGCTTTTAACCTTAAAGTTAATGTAAGCCATCTTCATGCTTTTTCTCTTTGAAAAATAACACGTACTTTAGATCGTGTTATATTCATAAAATAGCGTTGCAAACGTTTGCTGAAATCCATTTGCCAGCAAAGAGCAGTACCATCTCATGCGTTTCCACTTTCACATGGCGAAAATGAGAAAAGCCTGAATGTTGGATTAGAGGGAATAAATAAAATAAAGTCTTTTGTAATTAGAATACTTGTTTTATTTCGCCAACTGGTTAAAAATTAAATGAGTAGGGTTTAAACTCTTTTACGATACTTAAAAGAATAAAAGCTTCCAGTTAAGCATTCATGTGCACATACAGGAAATTGTGGAGTTTCTTTTGATATACGACTATGATATAATATATAGATATATGTGTATAATATATATATTTGCTATGCAGGAATTCTGGGCAACAATTGTTTGAATTATTTTATTTTTTGTACATTTAGTTTGCAAAACAATAACTCATTTCTAATAATATACACATCAAAGGTAGTCCAAGCTACAGGTGTAAAAATTCTGATGCCCAACGATCACAGATTTCAACACTGATTTTTGAAATCTATTTACCGTGTCCTGTCCCTTACCATGCTTTTGCAGTATTTCGGCTTGCAATAAACTTTGCAATAAATAAATATACAATTTTTGATTGTTGAGTATATAAATTCTACGGGTGCCGGAGTTTGGAGTTCTAGCTCTTCCGTCATTAACTAACCTTTGAAGTTAAAACATTTCAGAATTTTACTATTGATCTACGAAAGATTTTAGTAAAGTCAAATTTGGGCAAACAGGATGATTTTCAAAATTAGTACACTTGGCGGGTAATAATTCTCTGCGTGGAAATAATCCTGGAAAGCGAAATAAGTATTATGTAGATTAGGTTTTAATGGGCCTCTAATATGGGTTATTTAATTTTACTAATTTTTAATTTACACTGCATTCATAACATTGCATTCTTTATCTAACCAATGCAGCAGTGCTTCTTTTCCGAATGCTGTTCTTTATCTAACCAATGCATTCTAAATGTATCATATATGGTACTTCATAAAACTTCTTAAACAAATAAAGTAAATTTAATTTTTTAATCCACAACTTTTGTAAATATACATGTAGCCGACCTAGCATCTAAAAGGAAATAAAAATTACACTATATTCCTGAAACGAAGTGAACTGTTTATGATTCGCGTTTTAAAGACGTAGTGTCTAAATTTCATTAGAGCTAGATGAAAAATTATCCAGCATTAGCAGTAAAATTTTGATTTCCTCTTGAAAAATCTAAGAAGATAAAATTAGCTGACATTCAATTATCTGCAGGGACACAGTTTGGTCAAAGCATAGGTCAAAGTAAAAGACTTTAATAAATAATTCGTTTACCATACAATTCTACAGTGAGTAACTGAATTAATTAATTAATTAATATGACTATGATTAATTAATTAATATGATAATTAATTAAATATGAGTTAATATGAACATTTTTAAGGACATAATTCAAAACTGTAATTTTTTGTATTCATTTGAAAGATCGACGTAAATGTAGCAATAGAAATCCTGAATTTTTATTTAAATTTTGAACCAAAAATATTAACAGAATTTTAAAAGGTTTATATTAAACAAAATAATGGGTGATGCCTAAAATTTGAGACTGGACTCTTCGTTTTATAAATCAAGTATGCATTAATGGTTTTCTTTTATTTTGCTATTGATAAACACTACAAACAGTTCAAGGAATTCTCTTGACATACGTGGGATTTGGTTTACTACTTATAACAATTGTTGAGGAAATTATTGGATTATGGTTTATACCATGGTGTCTGATTTCAAGAGTGTACTCGTATTGTGATGATTATATTGAAAAAGGAAAAAAGTTTGTTAGATCATTTTATGGGAGAAAGTGCACCAAAATCGACAATATATCTATACATTGAACAATGGCTAGAAGAAACTCTGCCTTTTCGCAAGTCAGGTTTTGGCCAAAAAGCGCTGAAGGTGATAAAATCCAATATTCATCGTTTGGAAGAACAGTTGAACAGGGAATGTGGAATATGAACCAGAAAGTTAGCGAAACAATTCAACTGCAGCCTGTCTCATATTGTCAGGGCCCTTAAGAGTAAATGCCGAATTAAATACACAAAGAAATGGTTAATAGATCTGAACAACAGAAACAAAGCCGACCAATGTTAGAGAAATTCCCAGAAATTTTTTTATTTTGGGTTATGAAAATTACTTTACTTTCAAAATTTCCAAGTAAAAATAAACTTTCAAAATAAAAAGGCGGTTGGGAAATTTTATACTAAGGACTCTCTTGCAGCACATGATGATATTATAACTTGGAAAAAAGTAATGTGGTTGACAATAACACCTTCTGGGATTTTGAGACCCGTCTTCTTTTTTTCACGAATAGTCATCAATCACGAAGCCCATCTAAATGAATGTATCAAGAGATGTCTTATTCCATTCATTCGCGAAAATTATTCTGATGATAATTACATGTTTTGGCTCGATCTGGCCTCGTCACATTACGCGAAATCAGTAATTGTCAGTTGTAACTCACTTATCAGCCGAATATTGTGTTTGTGGCCAAGGAAGAGAATTTCTTCATATGTCCCCAGAACTGCGACCTATCGAGAACTTCTGATCTATTCTAAAAGGTCTTGTATGTAAGAAAAATGAGGAGAATTTTAAAAATAAAATTTTATATTGCGAAAGAAAAGAGGCATGATCCTCGTACAGAGAATGGTGGAACGTGTGCCCAAAAAACTGGATTATGTTCACCAGTCTCAAAAAATTTATTAACTTTTATCATTCAAATTGATTAAAATGCAGTACATACTATAACGCAATAAAATTTATTAAAATCGAAACATTATTCGAGTTTTTATATGCATTCAAACACAGTCACAAATTTTAGGCATAACCCGTTATGTGTCACATTGCAAAACTAATAAGAATGAACAAAGATTAAACAGTATGTTACTTTGCCAACTCATTTTTACAATATTGTCAGGTTAAGATAAACTAATAAAACTTGTGAAACTTTAAATTAATATTTTAATTTGATTATATTTCATGATTATGGAGTTCCACACGGTAAGGCTGGAGACAGTAAACGTTACTATGTTTAGTTTAGCAGGTACCTATTTCCAGCGCCGGATTACCTAATAAACCCGAGAGGCTCGGATCTCGGATCGACGAATTCTGTGGGACGGCAAACTTCAGAGCGATCGCCCCCTTGATTTATGAGTTTAAATTAAAAAAATTGCATGAGATTTAGCAAGATTTTATAATTATTGGAAAGTGTTCATATTCATATTTCACAAAAGGCTTTGACCTGAAACTAACCAAATAAATTCCAGTAGATGTTATATAAGTAAACATCTGAATAGACGTCAAGGGTATCAATAGATCCGAAAAACGGATCGAGATTATTTTATTGCTTTTTGCCTCTTTGAGTCATTCAATAAAATAAAGTGAAAAATATTTTCAACATTTTAGATAATTCCTTTATGCGTTTACTAATTTTTGTTCAGTTATCTCAGTTGTACGTAATTTTACTTTCGCTGGATTAGTGAGTTTCGGAAATTTTTATTTTCAACATTAGGTAAGTTTTGCCTTTGGATAAATTATACTTACGTGTGTAGTAAATCTATAAAATTAAATATTAATTGATATTTAATGTACATAAGATAACGAATTAGGAGATTAGGTACATTAAGCGTGTTATACAGGAAGAATATGAGATTACAAATTATAAATAAATGCTTTTCAATCTCTCTGAGACTTTTATACACAAGAATCTTTGTCTACGTCAAAGGGTGAAATAATTCTAGGAACTATTTTATAGTAGTATTCTATTGAAGGAATT
Organism: Agrypnus murinus; assembly: GCA_929113105.1. NCBI lineage: Eukaryota > Metazoa > Arthropoda > Insecta > Coleoptera > Elateridae > Agrypnus > Agrypnus murinus. The sequence goes on from OV816024.1 coordinate 57,499,812, forward strand.
TAGCCCACATTTTTACTTAGTAACCTTCATTCATTGTCCTCGAATATTAAAATGAATTTAGTGGAAATTTAAAAATCGGGAAATAATTCTTCGCACAATTTCTTTTTCTGTTAAAAGGCTTAACTATTTTATAGTAATATTCTATTGAAAGAACTTAATCTACGTTGTCCTGGAATATTAAGATGAATTCGTGGAAATTTAAAAAGGGTGAAATAATTCTTGAAACTGTTCATAGTACTATTCTATTGAAAGAATCTAACCCATATTTTTACTTCCTAAACCTTCATTCATTGTCCTCAAATATTAAAATGAATTGGTGGAAATTTAAAAAGAGAGAAATAATTCTTGGAACAATTTATTTTTCTGTTAAAGGGTTTAACTATTTTATAGTAATATTCTGTTGAAAGAATTTAACATACATTGACCTGGAATATTAAAATTTCTTCATTTCTTGAATTTTTTCAGAGTAAGAAATCAAGCGAATTATTCTGGCGACCTATCTGGTCACTATCCAAACTCTGCAGGCGCGTCTTCCCGTGGAAAGCAGATATCGGAAGATTCTTCGTTGAACAAACCTCTTATATGCGGATTGACATTTTCCTAAAGTAATCGAAAGTACTAAACTTCTTCAATGAAGAACAATGCCTTTCCTCACATTAACTTTTTGCAGATATTTAGAGTGTGATTCCACCATCCAGTAAAAATTTTTGTCTGCCCCAATTATGCCTGTTGAGTGTACCATTTAAGCGAAAAGTTACTTCGTCGCAAACATTTAGAAAACACCGAACCAATTATCTTCTATTTTATTACTGTTCACTTGGAGATACATATTTTTCTTTATAATTCAGTCTTTCCCACATTCATTCTATGCTTAATAAAAATTCAATCTTAATTTTTGAAATGTTCCAAAGTGACAAAAAACAAATACCGCCTGATCAAAAAAAATATTCAGCGACCATGACTGACACCACACATTTAATAGGACTGGTTTCAAAAAGTGTGTGAGTTATTGGAAAGAGGTTATACAAGGACGAAGTCAGGAGAACTATTTTATAATAGGCAATTTTAGTAAATGTAAACTTGAGAAAACGCTTATTTTAAACAAAACCAAAGAACAACAAATTATTAGAACAAGTATTTAAAATGCTCCTCTGAGGCGGCTTTGCGGTTGCGGAGTTCCGCGCAAGGTCTTGGCGTGGGGCCCCCTTGAATAGAGGGGGGGGAGAAATTGACGTCAAAGCTAAAAAATAAATCCTTGAATATACAGATGTACGCATATAATATGTCATTGGAACTTACAATGTCAGAAAGTCACTTTGCGACTTTTTCTCTGGCTGTCTTCTATTAAGGCGCTTTGGTACAGTGAGGTCGACAATTTCTTGTTTCATTGTATTCTTAAGCTGTGTTGTTATGATATTTAGTCGCGAAAAAGTTCTCCCTGAATATACTAGAATCACTGGTATCACGGCAATAATGCTCAGGGTTACAAATAGGTTCGGGCAAAGTTGACATGTAGGAATTCTTTACAGTGTATTATAGGAAAGGTTATAAATCACCGCCATACACTAGTCAGTATTTACACTTACAGTTCTTCATAAAGTTCGACAGCATCGACGTCTTGACTTGTGAACGTTATTGACTTTTATTTTAAATGGCGACCTACATTTTTTATGGGCTATTTATAGAAGAAGTGGTTGGAGTGTCTACATAAAATATACGAGCTAATTATTATTATCATTACTGTGATAAAGTAAGAAATATGATTGGGAATTTCGTTCGTCTATTTGCGACAAGGCGCTTGATTGTTTTAATTACTTAAGGAGTATACGAGATCCCATGTAAAGACTGCGGGGAATTCTACATAGGGCAGACCAACAGAAGAATTCAAGTAAGAAGAGAAGAACACCGAAATGCAGTCAACAAAAATGAGAGAACGTCTTCACTAGCACAACATGTAAGTGGTACATCTCATAACATAGATTTCGAAAATACAAAAGTTTTAGCGAATATACAACATAAGACCCGACGAACCATAAGAGAAGCCATTGAGATCGAGAAACGTCCGAACAATCTTAATACCAGGGACGATACACAGCGACTACCATCAGCTTGGAAACCAGCTATAACCAGCATCACAGTCAAGAAGCGAAAACCAGCACAGCAGAACGATAAAAGGGAAAGCGAGAGAAAGCCACCGGATCAAGCGAGACCAATGACACGCAGCCGCGCCAAAAACCAGCCGACCGCAACTATGTGCAACACCGTAACCGTATATAAAGACCAACCGGTGCAGCAAGACGTCAGTCTACATCGTATAACCACGCGAAGCAGAAGGAAGTTAGAAGTGACCTGAAGATGGCAAGTGTGATCTTGCCGAAACGTCGTCAACCTGATTCTCACCTGATTGTCTGATTCCTCTAGGAGCCGAATAGTGAATACGCGGACTGAAACCCGGAAAATATATATATATATATATATATATATATATATATATATATATATATATATATATATATATATATTGCTGTGGATGGTAGTTTCAAAATTTTGGAAAATTTTGTGAAAATCTAAAATCTTTGTTAAATACTAACACTTTTGGAATATTTTTATCAACTTTTCCAGTTAAAAATAAATTTGAGGTATTTTATGGTGTGTCATTGATTTTGAAATCAATGTGTATACTTTTTAATAAGGTTAAATAATACATGTTTCTTTATTTATTATCAAATAGCTTACTCACCGATTTCTTAAGTATACGTAACATCCAGTTGGTCGCAATTTGATGTAATTCAATTATGGAAAATTTCAAATGTGTATATCGACGGGTTATGTGATTCTTTAAGGTTTTTGTTAATGTAAATAGATCGTTATTATTGCGTAAAAGTATTGTGTAATTAATCTGTAATAGATGTGTCACTTTTATAAGAATATTAATTTGCTATTATGTATTATATGAGTGTACAGTTTGTATTAGTTCGTAAGGTGACGTCAAATTGTGTAACATAATTATGTAAATAGTCAATAGTATATAAGCTTAGAAAATAATAATTTTAGACACTTACTGATAGAAAGCGACGGTGTAAAGTCGTGTAAGATAAAAGATACTTACTGTTAAACGACGAAAGAGTAAAGATATTATAGTAAATCAAGCGACAAAGTAAATTCGTGGCTGATAATATTGTAAAAATTTAAATAGTCTAGAATTAAATAGACAAGTTAAGTTAGTTGGTGATTTGAATACGGCGAAGGTGTAATAAGCATAAATTGTAAAAGTGTATATGATTATAAAGAACCACCTTTAAGATAAATTACTTGCTAAAGTTAGGCAAGATAATAAATCAACGTTAAAACCATAAACGGGTGTTTTATTTAATTAAACACAAAAACAACTATAAGTATCTTACGAAAAAGGGAAATTGAACCCGCAGTTAATAAACAAAAGTGAGTTCCAAAGTCAAGTGTGTGGATGATATTATATGGAAAATCCATGCAAAAGGAAGAAAGTCAACCCTGAATTGGAAACCAGCCCTGGGTCAACATAAAGTGATCTACTCTGCCTATAGTTTGGGAAAGAGGACATCTATACTAAAAGGAAAAAAGAAGTATTATAAAAAGGTAGGAAGTTATTTCCTTTTTGTATTGGCATTTGCTGAAGAAAAGACTATCGTTTGTAAAGTGTAGTAAAGTGATTTGAACAATTTAGTAATAGTTAAAATTAATTAAGATTTCAATTTTAAAAGTGATTTTAAATTTCAATTTGTATATATTTTTTTAATACCACAAGAATCCACATTCACCCTGAGATGAGTCTTTATTAAAAATAATTCTGTTAATTTAAGTTATTTAACTGGCGCCCAACTCTCTTACGTAAACTTGAGTTAATCAAGAACTAACGTAACATAAATTTTATATAACCATTGCATTATTAAATCTATTAGAAGGTAATTTCAAATCATATTAGAATTTATAAAAAAGGGAAGTTGAGAAGCATTTCCAAAGTTCACAGTCATTTAAAAAAATCAATTTAATTATAAAGTAATTATCTACGATCGAACGGCAATTATTCACAGTTTCAAAATATATAATAAAATTATTAAAAATAATTTATTATTTTAATTATCCAATATTACAGCAATATATATATATATATATATATATATATATATATATATATATATATATATATATATATATATATATATATATATATATATATATATATATATATATATATATATATATATATATATATATATATATATATATATATATGTACGCACTTATGTATGTACTATTGGTTTCATACTGATTTAGGACAATCATGGCCAATATGATATTATTTTTTATTATTTTATCCTATGCATTTACAGTGACAAAAAGAATAAATAGCATCATATTAGCCTTGCTGTTCTAGATAATTATGACATCAATAGTACGACGTACCCTACTTCTAGTCCATATATATATATATATATATATATATATATATATATATATATATATATATATATATATATATATATATATATATATATATATATATATATATATATATATATATATATATATATATATATATATATATATATATATATATATATATATATATATATATGTACGCACTTATGTATGTACTATTGGTTTCATACTGATTTAGGACAATCATGGCCAATATGATATTATTTTTTATTATTTTATCCTATGCATTTACAGTGACAAAAAGAATAAATAGCATCATATTAGCCTTGCTGTTCTAGATAATTATGACATCAATAGTACGACGTACCCTACTTCTAGTCCAACCTTCAACATGACTTCTTACCTAACCTAACCTAAAAAAAGTAACTTATATTAAAATATTTGCTTTGACAAAAACTTTAAATTATGTTTTTTACTTTTTCAATTTAGTATACATAATAAACGTATACCGTTTCTTGTAAATTTCTCTAATCATAAAGAGCAAATTAAGAATGTATGTTATACATGTTTGAAACGGTAGAAGAGTTTAACTTTGAAAATAGGAAGTCATTTTAATTAGCACTCTGTAAAACTATGGAAAATAAAATAAAGCTGAAAAACATTGACACAAAATAAAACTTAATCATAAAAATCGCATAATTTATTTTGTTAAGTCAGTTTTCGGTGTGAAAATGTGCCATTTCTGACTGGGACATCCTGTATTTCTACTTGTATCCGCAGTTACAGTTATTCTTGTCTTAGTAGATAAGATTTGCAGGTATCTTCACAGATATACAAGGTGTCCCACAATGCTGTTTACATGCAATATCTCCCTTATTTGAAAAGATAAAGAAATCAACCAAAAACTATTGTGAATAGCTCAAAATGGACCTTCAGAAAACATCCTTAACCGCTGGTTGCATAGCAACGTTTAAGAGATCATGCAACTTGATTAATTTTTCAAATTGCACCCTCTGTCTTTTTTACGGAAATGTATTCTTCATTTCATTCTGCGTACGGTAGTATGCCTTACTTAATTATCTAATGTGCATTTAGGGATTGAAAAAAATATTTTTTATAAATTGTATACTTCATATTCACTAACTAAATTATTCATTCAAAAATATGATTAGAGCCGTGTCTACAAGGGAACTACTGAGGCACTTTAAAGCCCGTGTAGAGTCCACAGAAGGGCATTTTGAGCATTTGCTTTAAGTTTAAGATAAATTCAATTTATAAAAAATATTTTTTCAACCCCTAAATGCACATTAGATAATTAAGTAAGGCATACTACCGTATGCAGAATGAAGTTAAGAATACATTTCCTTGAAAAAAAAACCAAAAGGTGCAATTTGAAAGATTAATCAAGTTGGCATGATCTCTTAAACGTTGCACTGCAACCAGCGTTTAAGGATGTTTTCTGAAAGTCCATTTTGAGTCATTCACAATAGTTTTTAGTTGATTACTTTATCTTTTCAAATAAAGGAGATATTGTATGAAAACAGCATGGTGTAACATCCTGTATATCGTATATACCTAATATAATACTCTAAGTAAAGTTATGAATTGTTTTTGTTTACCTTGTAAGCGTATGACGGCTATAACATTACATAAGTAAGTTACTTTATGCCCTCTACCATCCTACCAAATTGAAGAAAAATCTAAGATGGTCGGATTGTGAGCTTTGATGATTTGGCATGGAATGCCCATAGGTCAGATTTCAAACTTGTAGGTCACCGGAAAAGAATTTTTCTAACAGACAGAAACGACATGGACTTATAAGTGCTAATAAATTAAAATGCAATATACTCTATTATTCTATGTTGCATTTGAAAATAACCAAGTAAAAGCATTAGGTTAATTTGGTTGGTTGTTGCAAGTACATTGCTATTTTACCATTTCATTTTACAATAAATGTTGTTTTTCACGTTTGTATGTTTAATATTACACTCATTAATGTTAAATAATCCCCAAGTAAAATGAAAGAGGTTAAACGGCCAACGGACTTTGAGCGTTTGTGTATTGTTCGTTGCACAAATATAAGTAAATGCAATGCTTTGAGATGATTATTTTAAAATGCAATATGGGGTATATTGCATTTTAATTTAATAGCACTGTATTTAGATAAATGATAGTGATAAATATTTATTGAAAAATAGTTTTTTAAAAAAATAATAATTATTTAACAATAATATAAATTTAGCAATCAATAGTATTAATAAAAAGCCTTAAAAAGTGTTTGATTAAAAAGTGAGAATTGATAGAGCAATTTTAGAATAAAATAAGTCTTCAGAATTTTCTTGTGTGAGTAAATCCAGAAAAATGTATAACCTAATAATTTTCGGTTAATTATGATTGCAGGTTTAACACATTGTTTTCCTTCAGTCATTTAATAAACATTTTAATTATAAAAGTACCAAGAAGTGGAGGACGATTAATTATTGCCGACCAGTATGCACGATTTCCATTTATTTTGACAATGAATATTCTCACATGTTAAACGTCAAATGCAGTACGGTATATCACTTGTGTACACCAGTTTAGTTTTATTTTTGCGCACCTAACACCTAAATTAATCACTTTGAATAATGACTCTTTAGACATATCAATTCCTGACTTAATATTGCAAGGGTTTCTTGTTGTACATGTTCTGAATACTTGAGTTTGTAATCATTATTAATTCCAACACACAACACTTTACAGATATGAACAACAGACTAAGAAATAGAAATCTGAGATTACAAAGGTTATTCACATTAAGTAATGACAAGAAAATAAGATTTTGGTAAACTTTGTAGAATTTCTCAACTAAATCAAATATTATTTTCCCGGAACATTTGCTTTGATTCAAAATCGCTGCAAATCTATCTTTGTCTGTTCTAGGCACTTTTGGCTGACACAACTATCATATTTCAAATTCATTCTTGCAGGATCCGCTGGCTGTTTTGCTGCATTCATTACATTTCGTAGCTCACTATTCAATTCTTCATGCTATTGTTACTATAGATGAAATATTGTAGGTTTCCTCAGATGCTATAAATCTAACAGAAGCAATATGTTAGAATTTAAATTTGTTTAAAACCCTTAAATGATGTAATTTAAGTGGTATCTATTCGAAATGATATAATCTTTAAAAATCATTTTCTATACAGAGTGTAATGATTCGATAGGTAAAACTTTCCAGTACGGTGTTCTACGACAAAAACGGAGTTAGAAACTCTCATAATATTTTCTTCTTCGATGGCTCCTTCAAGAGGTACAAGGAGATAAAGTATCACTGAAAATTTCGTTATTTTTTAATTTTCAGACTTTTAGTAGTAGATATTTAGAATGAATTATTAATATTAAACCATATATAAGCCTTTTCAACAGTCTCTTATGTGTTATCTGCTTTAAATTACAAGAATTCTATGCGTAAGTATCATACTTTTTAAAAATATTACAACAGCGTATTGTTTCATCATGGATACTCGGTTTTAAAATATCTCCTTACAGACGCCTACTATGTCTCTTAGTTAATCATCACCGTTTTTTGGGTACTATATTGTCAATCTCGTGACGCAAAGAAGGGGCGTGCGGAAGCTTCCCTACAGAATTCCATGAAACTTGGCATAGAGTTGGTGCAGGATACTTCACTCTAACAATAGGAAACATCCACCACAAAAGAAAAATGCTGGATAAAGATTACTGGGTGCCCTTTAATTTAAAATATAAAAGAAGAATATCCTACAAAACCTACAGTATAATGAACATAGATATCTTATAATATAGAATGGTTTATACATTAAATGATTGCATGTGTATACTAAAATGTGATGTTAGGTTGAGAACTATCATATATTCCAAAAATATATTCATTTGTTTATATATTTCGCCATGTATGTATTAATTTTTTATATTTTAAACCATTGGACGCCCCGTCATTTTTACCTGGAGATTTTTGTTTTGAGATTTTGGTATTGTATATGAAAAGAACCGTTTGTACATGTTTGTTCTATGAGGTGGGATACTTATAAGACCTCAAAAACGTAAATTTTAAGTGATGAGCATCTGTTTGAAAACTAATTTTGTTAGATTATTAGTACCGACTTTTATAAATTAAAATTTATTAATAAAAGATAATAGCACGTAGACGACGTCCATTGGACATATTTAGCCATCCTGCAGTTGCCAACTTATTCGACATGCGCTACACTGTCCTTGGAATGCTGCGAATTAACCGCAAAAAAGTGTTCTGTAACCACTGAATTCTAGAGACAACCTTCTGATCGATACCCGGCCCATAAATATCATCTCCATAATTTATGTGCAACAGAACTAAGGCGTCACAAAGCATTTTCTTAGCATGAATGTTTAAAAATTCTCTATGCTGATAATCCAAAGATTGTAGAATTCTTTTTTAATAGCGTTATTAACGTGAGATTGAAATCGTAGATTTTTGTCTGTTATTAGTCCGAGGTTCTTTACTTCTGTATGAATTTTCACTTTTACGCCGTCTATTACTAACTATATTAATTTCTCCTATCAACTATTCATAGATGTAAGGGCTACAGATTAATAGGATTGAACTTTAAACGGTGGTTTGATACTATGTCCGACAATAAATGTAAATCATGATTTAGTTTTCTGCACTTCCTACATACATCTGACCACCGAAAAGACAAATATGCTTGTGTCTCGTTAGCGTAAAAGTGGGAATTAACATATTGAAGCTGGGTTTGAAAGTCTGATGTATAGATAGAAAAGATCGTAGACTAAGAACGGAACCTTGAGGGACGGACACCTGAAGTAACAGGCAGATATCGTGACATATGGATTTTATGTACAACCGCTTGCTGACAATTTACTAAGAAATCTTTAAAGAAATCCGTTGCTTCTTTAGAAAGGCCGCAGTATTGTAAAATAGATAACAATAGCGAGCGATTTAAGAGTACAACAACTGAAGTCATTTTACTATCATAGGCACTAAGCAAATCATCAGTAACCTTTAGTAGTGCACTTGTGCAACTGTGTCCTCTACTGAGCCCAGATTGTGTTTCTGGCAGTAGGTGATTTAGTTCTAAAAAGTGTCTTATTAAAAGTTGAATATTAATTAATTTTTCTAAAATTCTAGATAAAGCGGGGAGAATAGATATGTATATGTATATGTAGGCCGTAAATTTTTGAATTCTTCTGAATTCCTTACTTTACTCAGTGGAAGTATACAGGGTGCCCATTATGTATGGAATATAGTATATATCTCGGTAAATATCGACTTTATAAAAAAATTTGTTATATAAAAGTTGTTTAACATTTTATTTTCCATAATAAGATAGCATTCAATTGTTTTTATTTCAGAAAACAAATGAGTAATGAATAACACTTTAATTTTTTTAAATAGCAATGTACCCTTTCATTAAGCTCATTTGATAGATATCTTTTTTCTCTTTTCGATGACCTAAAATCTTAGTACCCTTATATCAGAAATTTTTTGAAAAAAACGTAAAAAATGTTTATTAAGTTAATTTCACCAATAACATGAATATAGATATCCGAGATCTCTTTCATTTGTCTTAACAATTGATTGTTAGCTTTTATTGTGACAGAAGTTTATTAATTTAATTAAGTTGTTGGTACATGGAAAAATAAAAATGGTTCATTTAACAGAAACTGAACGTATAGAAATTTTAATTATGGTCGGTTATGGGGATCGCAAACGAACACAATTAGAAGTATGTGAAATTTTTAATGAGCGTTATCCACATCGAGAACCAATCACCCAGTCAGTAGTTAGCAAAATCTTGAAACGGTTTAGGGAAACTGGCAATGTTAAAGATCTGGTGAAGACTGGTCCGCAGAGGTCTGCGACAAATGAAGATAAAAAGCTCGATGTTTTAATAGAAATCGAAGAAAATCCATACTTTTCAACTCATCAGTTAAGTTTAAACCATGCCGTAAGTAAAGGTTCAATACAGAAAATATTACATTCAAAAAAATTACATCCGTACAAACCGACTTTATTGCAAGAATTATCCGAAGATGACTACGATCGACGTGTTGAATTTTGTGAATTTATGATGGAGCGAATCAACAACAATCCAAATTTTCTTAATAATCTTGTTTTTTCTGACGAGGCTACGTTTTGTTTAAATGGAAATGTAAATAGGCATAATTGTCGATATTGGGCCGCTGAAAATCCCCATTGGATGATCCAAAATCATACCCAAACACCACAAAAATTAAACGTATGGGTGGGAATTTGTGCAGATCACATAATTGGAGCTTTCTTTATTCGTGGTACTCTAACTACAGTTAGACTATTTAACCATAATACACGCAGTGTGACTACTGCCTACTGACCCATAATCCCTTCTAACGAGTAAGGTAAAAACCCAATTAGAAGTGGCAGATTTGTTTTATAATTCTAGAAAGGTTTGACGAATAAGAACCAAAGATAAAAATTAATTTATTTTGGATTCCCTTGTACTTACTATTTTTAAATAATAATTATGTTATGTAAAAATATGTACATTGCTATTTTACATGTACATTATGTTATTATTATTATTATATTATTAGGTTTAATATATGCAATATAAGTTATCTGTTAATAATTTAATGCAATACAAAAATGATGTAACAAAAGAATTAACCTATAATATTTTTTAACTTTTTTTAAATCAAACAATTTTGAGGAAGTTATAATGATTTCAACTTTTCAAACAAAACTTGTCCTTTTCTATTGTATATACTATGTATCAGGTCAGGTCATTTTAGCATTAGCTTCAACAGTCACTTTTTAAAACACATGTTTGTCATAATGATCCTCCTTTTTGAATCTTTTGTAAATCTTTGTATATATTTGTAGTTAATAGTTTTCAAGCATTACCGCAATAAAAACGTTTTTCTCCAAACGTCATACAAGTGACATTTTAATGACAGAATTCTGCTAGTAGAAGTTTCATTTATATGCTTAAGCACATAATAGTAGATTGTTTTATTAGGATTAAAGGTGCCCCTTTTTTTGACGAGCAAATTTTGCATTTGCGAGGCGAAGCGTAGCGAAGCCGAGCGGATGCTTAATTGCGAGTCACAAAAAGGCACCTTTAATCCGAATGAAACATGCTACTTTTTCTCCAACCGAAATCACCCATTGAACTATTAATTTGTGTTTTGAACAAAATTATTCAAACTACATTGGGATAATAAAGCAAAGTAGGTATCGATGTGTAGTCATGGACACTTTGTCAAACATTGGTCGCCATTTTGCTAATTGAGTTCATTTGTGATTGTTTGTGGTCTAATTTGTTGAAAACTGTGTAAAAATAGAATCTGATGAAGATTTAGGTGTACCTAGGGAGATACTGGAGTGTGCGAAAGAGGTTTCTTTGAATCTTCTCCCTAAGAAATCTCGAGAAATTTATGAATTTGCGTATTGACGTTTTATGGATTGGTGCAAAGAAAAAAACATTCAGTTGTATTCAGAAGATGTACTGATGGTGTATTTCTCAAACTTAGCAAATAAAATGAAGCCGTCAACGCTTTGGTCACAATATTCAATGTTGCGGTCAACGTTGGATGTAAAGAACGGGATTGATATGAGTAAATAAACAAAGCTACGTGCTTTTCTCAAGAGACAAAATGAGGGATATTCATCAAAAAATCGCGAGTATTTACAAAGGAGCAAGTTGACCGCTTTTTGAATAGTGCACCTGATAATTTATATTTGATGATGAAGGTAAACGCTTTCAAAATGAAAGAACAAAATTCTTAAAAAGCTTTTTTATAGGTTGTCCTAATATTGGGGGTTGCAGGCGCATGCCGCTCTGATGAATTAGTCAATCTAACAATTGATAATGTTGAAGATGTGAAATCCGCTTTAATTATCAAAATTCCCACTACCAAAACCAAGAGACCACGATCTTTTACTGTGCTGGGAGAAAATTATTTAACTTTATATCGAAAATATGTTGCTCTACGTCCATCCGGATTGGTAGAACGTCGATTATTTCTCAGATACGTTAGTGGAAAGTGTCATCGAATGGTGGTCGGTATTCATAAAATCAGTGCCGTCTCGCAAGAAGTAGCAAAATTTTTGAACCTGGACAACTGGAAAGAGTACACGGGACACGCATTACGACGAACGTCTGCTACTCTTTTAATTGACGGCGGTGGTGACCTCACTTGTCTAAAAAGACACGGAGGATGGAGATCAAGCACTGTGGCGGAAGGCTACATCGAAGACTCACTTTTGAATAAAGAAAATATTGCGAAAAGAATACTGCAGGTTGATAGTGGTAATAATAATGATAAACCAAGCACCACTGTCATTTCTAATGACACAGCATCGGAAAATAATATAATTGTTAGTGAAAACGTGTTGGACTGTGTTAAGAATTGTTCCAAGAATGAAGGTGCTGGAAGTTCCAGTGGATTATTTAATTTTAATACCTGTTCAAACTGTGTATTCAATATCAGTGTGAATAAACATCAATTGTAAAGATTGTTGAATAAACTTGTTCAGATTAAAAGTATCAAGTTTTAATTTAAATCAACACTTTTAATACTAGGATTAAAAGTGACAACTTTAGCTCCTAGGATTAAAAGTGAATACTTTTGTTGCTAAGATACCAATTTTTGTTTACTGTATGGAAAATGTCAACCTTAGAGCCTCCTGACAGTCGTAAAATGTCATACTTTTGTAACGGTTGGAGAAAAAGTACTTTATGTGCCTAAGCATATAAAGTCTAAGCTACTTGATTTAGTAAAAAAGGTGAGTATGTAACTACCAATAATTATCATTTTATTGTTAATTTTTATTACAATTAATATTAATATTAAATGTACACTTCGTCGCATACTGAACAAGAGGCTGTTTTGTCATTTCTTCCAAATTGCTGTCGCTAACTACATGTGTAGAATGCAGTTCCAATGAGCTAACATTTTCTTTACTCGTAGTGGGACCATAATCACTTTCTCTGATAAGAAAAGAAGAATTAATTATTAAAAAATTAAACTCAAAAAAACAAACCTGCTACTGGTACTCGACATGAGAATCCTCCTGCTAATCTCCTTTTTGTTTTCTAAGGATTCCGCTATATATCCTTCTGCAACGGAACTAGACTTCCAACAGCCATGTCACTTGAGGGTAGTAATGTCAGCGCCAGTGTCGACAAGCAAGGTCGCCGAAGTCCTTCTTAGACAATGCCCTGTATACTCGTTACAATAGGGCAGTTTTAAATATGTAGCCGCTTCCTTTCCTATGTTTCCAATTTTGTGGATTCCCATAATCATCCGATAGCATCGTCCATTCTGATATTTTATAAATAATCTTCTTTCTTCAAATCCTTCAGGCCTCTGGGAGACATATTTTCTGTACTTATTTATATACGTCTCGCCAACCACAGTGAAAGAACGACTTTTATTTGTTTTGCTGTCAGGGATTTTTACTAGCAATATGGAGCCCTGTTCTTCGACATCATCCAGCGTCATCTTATATAGCTCATCGCATCTGCATGCTCCAGATATTCCGAATATTAATATAACCGGATAAATTATAATTTTTAATTATTTTTGTAATAAGAACTTATATATTTACCTTTGCGGCCAAGTATTTTTCATCTGGAGCGTTAAAGATGAACATATCGAATTGTTCTTTGGTTAGAACTCTTGCTTTCTTGGGAGAATACCCTTCGTTCTTCTTTTTCAAAAAGGCACGCAGCTTTAAATATTTTGAGATATCAACATCATGTCGGAGATTTAACAATGTCCTGATTATCGAATAATGCGACCATAAGCTTGAACTTTTCATTCTTTTGGCCATCTCCGAAAAATACGCCAGAAGAACACTTTCTGAATAAACGGATGCATTTTTTTCCGAACACCATGCGATGAATTTCTTGAACGCTGCTTCATAAACAGCGCTTGACTTTGTAGGAAGAAGATTTTCAATTTCAGCTCTTGCTGCTTCGGCTATTTCTGGCGGCGTCAACTGAAATTCACCTGAACTAGACATTACCACAAAATTCTTCAAATTATCCACTTAAAACACTACTATTTTGTCTATCAGGCGTTGCGATTTTCGTACAAGTGTAATGTTTTCCGAAATAACCTCCGTAATTAGATCTTTCTTTTTGTATTATAATTTTGCACGTTTGGAGAAAAAATCGCATATATTATTCGGAGTATAAGCGCTTTATGTGCTTCAGCTGATTTGGCTGCCTCACTCCGTTCGGCAGTCAACCTATCAGCTTCAGCACATAAAGCTTCACTTATACTCCTAATAATATAAATAACTATTATGCACAGATGCATTATAATTAGACTATTATTGCTAGATTTATCTAAATATAACTGTCTCTTTATGCCCCAAGGGCCTGTTTATGATCCGACGGGCAGTAATGAAACGTCAATTAAATGTCAGAGCTGTATTTGTAGAACTTGATTGGTTCTTAATATAATTTGTAAACTTATCACCAATAAAAATAAGCTGAAATTAAGTATTTTAGATAGTAACTATAGTAACGTACTTCGTATATATGCACATAAGTATACGTACAGCGGCTTGATGTAACCTACGTACTCATTTAATTATATTTTTTACACAATAATAGATTTGAGATAAAAACAATCTGTGCATAAAATAGTGTATGCATTTCGGGCATAACTTGCTTTTATGGCCCTACAGCCTTTTCCTAGCCCTCGGCTGACGCCTCGGGCTAGAAATAACGCTTCTGGCCATAAAAGCTTCTTTATGCCCTTAATACATAAATAACTATTAAAACTGTAGCTAGTGCATTTTATTTAATATTAACAATCACCAATTACTTGAGAGCTTTTTTTAATAATATAGAACCGATGGTAAAAGTTCTATAGGTGAATTTGACGACGGCGAATGTGCCGACGGCGAATGTGTCGGCGGCGAATCGTACCTGCGACGAATCGGCGATGGCGAATCGGCGACGGCTTATCGGCGGCGGCGAATTGTCCTAGACCCGTGTGTGTCGGTATAGTAGCTTTCAACCAGCTTTCAGAAATGCAAAGCACATCCGGTTTATTGGATCGAACTTATTCAGTTGAGTTAGTTTAGCAGTTAAAGAACGAATATTAAAATCTCTATTCTCTTTGCTAGAGTGAAGCATTACCAGAGTACCTACCCCATGGTAAGTTTTGTGAAATTTTATTGATGGTTTCCTACACGTTCTAAGATGTACTAAAAACTTTTACTTGGCATGGAGTAGGCGACCCTCCCCTAGGGATCGCGAGCCACACTGTGGAAATTAATGATCTAGAACGCGTTAATATATCCCAATATAACTGTAATGCCAAAGTTTTAACAGAGAAACAACCCATTCTGAATGTGTTGGAACTCATACCATTTAAGAATACAAGAACGAGACAGTTAATAGAGTAATTTAAACAGAAGCAGTAACAAAGTTACACTCACAATTAATGTAAATCATTAGAACAACTATGAATGATTTTTTATTTATTTTCAGAAACGATTTTACTTGGTTTGAATGAACCGTGTTGTTCGGAATATTATTGTATGACTATAATATTGGCCTTCCTGTATGTACATTAAAAGAATAACAAATTTAGATACGGATGGTTGGACAAAAATAAATATTTCGACTACAATATAATCACATTATTTATGTGATTATAATAATATACGAATGATCCGAAAACAGATGAGTTGAGATAGACCTTCTATATAAGATTATAGTTAAAGATTTAAATTCATATTCAGAATTTTTTCTATGAAATTCTTTTCAATTTCAAAAACTTTTGAGATCATACCATTAACAGTTCATTGCACAGTAATGAATTATGAAGTCATACCAATGTGCACTGCACTGTTTTATTTATTTATTTACGACAAAAGGCCATTCTGTATAAAAGTATTTTCTTGTTTTAAAACTTCTAATAGTTGCTATATAATTTCAATATTACTTAAAATACTATAGAAAAACAGAAAGGCATTATTCGCTATGAAAAATACCCATACAGTAAAAAATCAGCCACGTGGACAATTTTTAAAGTACTTAGTAAAGATTTTAGAGTTAAAATTTACAAAAAACATTTTTTTCACACTATTCCTCAATAAAAATAGAGTCAGAGTGTTTTTCAATCAGAACAAAAATGATTCTTCACTACTGAAATCCATTTTATCTCTATATTATTAATTAACTCTATATAGATTGAATATTCAATCTAATAGTATTCTACTTTAAAAGTATAACAAAATCCATTTTAATGTTAATTTTTTAAGAGAAGAAAAAACGTTAAAAAGTGATCCAAATTGGTAAAAAGATGTTTGTTAGTGTTGATGTTACTCTAGTTAGAGTAAATAAAACGAATTGGCACGAATATACACTTGACAGTGTATTTGGAGAGAGAAGCGGAGAAAGCTACGTTTTTGAGCTATTCGCAAAAACTGAAAAAAGTTCGAAGATCTCGAGGTTTTCGGTATCATTTAACAATTTATTGTGCAACATAATATTGGCCGCGTTTGGTCGGGAGATCGCTTATTAATAAATGATATGCCTATTATTAGCGAATAATTGTCATTATGTTATTAAACAAGCAAAGATTAATTTTGTAGTAATATTTTGCCTTAAACACAACAATAATAATATGCTCTTGCCATCATTCATACGTTAATACACCGTATAATGTATTAATGTACAGTATTTGACTTAAGGTTAATTGCGAAGTAAAATTAAAAGCCTATTAATTACACAACTAAAAAAGCAGTGTAGTAACAATTTCTACAAGCAAATCTACTTTTCTTATTATTTTACAGATTTTACTTCAGAATTTGTTCTCCATTAAACTCATACTGTAATTTATTGCAACTTTACTTGTGTATAATCAGAAAATAAACTAAATTCTTCTATAAATGACTGTTCAAAGAACGTTACAATTTATCCAAAGTACCCTTTATTTTGACTTCAGTTGTGATTATTCAAGTAGCATTACTCGATCTTCATTAATCCGTATATTTAGTTTAGTAAAGAAATAGTATATTACATGTTGAATTGGTAAAGGATATGTTTACAAGTCAAGCGATATTAACTGAGAATAAACAAACCTAAGCAAGTGCGTACGTCGAGGTCACACAATATCGCAGGCTTGGAAACTTTACCAAAACATGTATACTATTTTATTCACAATTATTGGACTTAAATAATTAAACTAAAAATAATTACAAATTTTAAAATAAATTTTCTCTACACTGTGAATAAAAAGACCAAAATAAATTTTACGTAAAGTTTCATTGTTTGCCGCTAGATGGCAATCTACGATCTCAATATTATAAGATTGGAAATTAATTAATGCCATCGTATTTATTAAATATAAAAAATAGAAAAATAAAACTAATAATAAATAAAAAAGATATTTTTAGCGTTAAATACATTTATAAAAAACTAAATTTAAATCGGATAAAACGTCTTGTTTTAAATTATTTCCAAATAAAAACTTGGCCAAGACTTTACTGGTCAGTTTTACACACATGTAAAGGAAATTATTAACCACTTTGCTGTTGCTATCACAATAGCTTACTTTCCAAGGTTTTTACAATGATAGAAATGTACATATTGCAATATGATTCTGATGATAAACTAATTTACTCATTTATTGTGTTGTGCAAATAAAGAGTTTCCTACTAATTGTAAAAATCTTCTTACTAAATTTCACACCCAAACTTTCTTTATGTTTTTTATAATCAAAATTAAGGAATCTAATTTCAAAGAAGATAATTTAAAAGACCATCAAATAAATATTTATTTCGTTTTCAAATTGCCAACCTTTTAGCTTTCATATAAATAATTAACTTTTATATTTGTGAAAGCATTACATTTATTTTTCCTTTCTATTTGTTTTCACTTCATTAAAGTAATTTGCGTTTCCATTGTTTTTATATAAATGCTTACCTAAAAATTTTTAGATTACATCAGCAGAAATATAATACAGCACTTAAATTATTTACTTTAATTATCACCATCAAAAACCATTTTTTACAGTCCTTTTCAGTGGCTTTGCTCCTACAATGAAACTGAAAGTGTTACTCTGAAAGAACAGGTTTTTCATCCAAATCCAGATAGGCTTACGGTACCCGCATCTTTTGCGTGTGCTATAAATGGATCACCACTTAATCGGCGTAAGAGATAGTAAAATGGGTTTTTGAAAGTTCACTGTTCAACTACGATTTCTGATGCACATGGAAAAAAGCGCTGGGAATTTCCATGATAAGATTTTACTGTTTTCTTTTATATTTTTATTGGAGTTTTATATAATAGGAGATTTAAAGATTTTAAATTTCCTTTAAATTGTATTCAGGACCTTTTAAGACTTAATACTATTACTATCTAAAATGGCTTGGTTTATTTAAGAGGGAAAAATGGGAAAGAGAGGACGTACGGGTCGTACCTATTATTTATATTAAACCCAACTCGGCAAGTCTCAAATTGTAGATTTAGTCACGAAACTGCGGGAAAGCTGGAAATAAAAATAAACAAAAACGTAATAACTGCTATTTTTTATACGAATTTTGTGTACCATACAACAAATTATATTATGTGGAACATTAAATATAATAAAAGTTGAAGAAAAAAAAGTAAATGATAAGAAATATTCTAAAAATATAAATAATAATTACTATTATTGTACATACCAAGCAGCTTAATAAAGTTTCATAAAGAGATATACTATATGTATATTGTACACGTATAATATAAATAACTCGAGAGCAATAATCCTATTTTGAGTGGTAATAGTTTAGAAGAAACGATATATTAATATAGCTGTTTTTTAAGACGCATACGGTACACATTAAGTAGATAGTAAAAACAAGCGAAATCAAAAGAAACCGTTGCTACTATAAATGTTTACTAGCAAGGAAAGGTAGCCCGCGGTGTACATACCCAATAACTCCCATTAATGCTTGTAGCATAAATATGGCTACAGTTTTAGTGTTAGCTGAACATGTTATACGTGCCTTAAATGCAACTACTGTTTTTATGTGTATCACAGTCAGTACATAATGATTATTGGTTGATTGAAAAACATACTCTAAATAATGTACTTTGTGGCCTAAAAACCCTACGGCGGAACCCTACTGGTCCGGAACAGTGGCAGGGTCTCGTAGATATACGATATAACTGAGGTAGTAATCTCCATGGTGGTAATTAATAATAATATAAACCATATAGAGACCGAATAGAAGGATCGCCTAGCATTGTATTTTATATGTGATATCTTTATTGTTCTCTTTTATTGTTTATCTAGGCAGGCATCTAGGAGGCATTTATTTGTGTTTCTGATATTACAGGTGTACTTTAAATACATTTTGGTCTGAAAGTATCTGTTGCTATGTCAAATATTAGATAATTATTACTTTTCAGGGGTTCTTTTGTATTCATTTTAAACTGGCACGTTTACCTTCTCTAGTTTATACGTAAACCCATAATTATGTTTGTCTTAATTTCACTTACTTTTGATGATATTTATATCATCGATATCAATGATTTATATCACTGAGAATGTTTTTACCGGTTTATCAATACATTGCATGAACACACAACTCGAATTTTTAAATTGATTTATTAAATTCAAATGTTCAATTTAATCAAAAACTTATTGTGGTATCGAACTAAATAATAATTTGATCACTGATTAAACTTACAGCGATGACGTATTTACTCTGGGTTAGCATATTTTCAAGGAGGTTTTTACAAAATCAGCTGTTATTTTGGATTGTCAGTGTAGGTCTGTTCCTCCTACGCTCCAGATTAAAAATACTTAATAAAATACTTCAATCATATTTAACTGCGAAATAAATAAAGATTAGTAAATAGTTTCACAGTATTTATTAAATTTTAACCTGACAATATTGTTTGAACAGCTAAGCTGGCATTATCAAATTTATATTAATTAATCTTTATTTATTTCATAATTATGGTGTTCTACAAAGTAAGGCTGGAAACAATAATCAACATATTTAACTGTCCTTTTATTTGTGTTTATCGCCCTTCTCCCGTTCTTGTAGTAGTGTAATGTCTAGCGTGCAGGACTTGCACCCAGGCGGCCCGGGGTCGACTCCTGGTGCCGACAGATCTGGTTAAGGTTTTCTGTAGTTTTCCTTAGCTGTGACACAAATGTGGGATTTGCTCTGTTCCATCTGTAAGTCGGCTGCAGCTGCATGTAGGGCCTACGTAATAATAATAATCGCCCCCTCCCTCCCGCACAAGCTTATAGCTTCTGGGGCCTGCTTTCCAAGTTATGGGTTGTAGCAATTATTATATTATTATTATGTAGAGTAAATCAAGTTTTATTATATTCTGTGGCCGAAGGTTTTTTTAAACTTTTATTTATTTAATTTAATAAAATAAATTTATATATTTCGTTTGCAGTCGTAGAATATAATTTATTATTATATATAATCAAGAGAAAACTTTATCTCCTTTTTACATTTATGATACAAATGTATTATAATATTACTTTGTTAGTAATTATTTGGAACGAGTAAAACGAGTTTAAATAATTAGATTCGAATTAACACACTTAACAGAACAATTTTAGAATTCACATTTAAATGATATTAAACAAAACAATTAATTAAGACTCGAATGAGTCTTTATGTTTTACTAGTAAGACAATTTTAAAGTCCATACCTAGATTAATACTCACTCTGGATAAACACTTGTTGAAGATTGATAAAGACTAAAGACTTAAGATTAAAACAGAGGTATTTATACAGAGCCTTTATTATATAATATATTTTGCATTAACCGATAACATTACTTAACTATTATTATAAAATCTTAAATTACGTGTAACGTAGACGTGTAATATCGAACTACGTCCGTACGTCACGTATATAATCTAAATTTTGTAATAAAGGTATACGTTTTTCATTAGACTGCAATTGCTATGTGCGATGTATATTATAGTGTAGTCATTATGTAATTCGCAGGTATTGTCTTGTAAGTAACACTCTTGTCTTTTAAGTCTGGATCTCACGTCTCAAAATTGTCCGTGCGTCACATAAAATATTGACTTCATAGTAACTGTGTGAATTATTCTAAAAAATTACTTACATAGTTTGTTGATCTACTTCTAAGCTGCATAGAAGACCTAGATGGTAGTGATCTTATATTATGATTAATTAATTTAATAACATTAATTTTTCAATTCTTTATTAAATTTTGTACGCATTATGTCCGCACGTTACGCGAGGTTTTGTTCTCTTATATAATACTGATAAATCGAAAACGCGTCAATATTATTGCATCTTTAGCCATCAAATAATATGAATTAACTTTTCACTCCTTTGCTGGCTAATCAAACAAGGGACTGTGAAAATAGGATCAAACTGGATTACGTTTTATTATACCTCCAGAAAGTTCAGTCTTGTGTACTTCCACGACATAACTATAGCATTAATAAATTAATCTGTTATTCCTGTTATAATAGATTGTATTTAAGTAATTCTATTTTCTTTGCGACACAAATAAATCGAGAATTCAAAGTTTAGAGAACCTTATTATTCTAAAATCCTTTGAATACATTAAGTTAATTGTTAAATCTATGAGATTTAACTGTTTACAAGTACAATCAAGCGTTTGTTTCCCGCAGTATTGTTCTCATAGGTTTCGCTTACAAGGTTTCCATTTGTGTAGGCATTTAGGGATTAGTATATATTTGCACATCTGTTAATTGCAAATTGGGTTGCCAAAAAATCAACGGGAAACGTTTTCTACATTTATAGATGTTCCTGTAAAGAAAACGATCGAGAATTAGGTCACTTTTTAAATTTACTATATCATCAATATTATGATTATTTCTGCACCATTAACCTACTTTAGAAGCGTATTGATAACGTTTACAATGTATTTTCCGAAGTGCTTTTCTGAATTTTATTCTTATAAAAGTGCATAAAAAAGTAGAACGTTTTACTTATTTCTTCCCATCCTGTGCACTTATTATGTTTTTTCTATTTTTAAACAGACCCAGGGTACTTTCTATGCAATATCCAATACCGATGCTTTATTGCCCATACATTTTTATGAGGACTGTATAATGTAAACCTCGTGGGACATACGCGAGAAACGATTCTATCTGTTGTATAACATGGACGTCATATGTACATATATGAATCGACGTTATACACAATGTTGTAGTCTGATAAACGCATATTTTCATTGTAGGTTTGCTGTGTTTTATTTATTTTTGTGTTTCGAAAAAATCTAAATTTCGGAACATAGGTTAATACTACACATATTTCATTTATTTTATTTCTGTTCCCATTCGATTCGATATATGTATATCCGAAAATTAGATGTTTCTCTGCACTTTATGAGTAGACGCATTCGTCGTAATAGAAAAGAAAATTAAAACTCGATCTCGGCAGGTATTTAGATAAATATTTTAGCTTTAAGATAAAAAGAAGAGTCATTGGAATCCGTTAACGTTTGCGGCCTGAAAGGTCTCGAGAGTACTAATTCCTCATTCAGTTTTTCTGGCCCTAGACCGAAAGTTTTAATGTTACTGCTTTTAATAATTCCTAGAATTTCTCTTGTTAATATTGCCTTAAGCATTTCTAGACTTAGTTTTGCAGCAGAGCTGTGGCAACAGCTTTGTTGAACCTTTTTATGAAGTGAACCGCACGTGAACGTTAGTGTAGTTTGAGGGACACCAATGTTTCAATTACCTTAGCCTGGCAACACTTTAAATGATTAACGAGACGTTATTAGTTTAAACTGAAAGAAGATGCAATTTTTACCAACTATTCTGGAACAAAACAGGCTTTAATGGTATTTCTACAAAAGGGTCTTGTAGTTTGATTGTAGAACTCTATACTGTGTATATTAGTTGTATATAGTATCTATTGCGAAATTAATCTCTAACTAAGCTCAAAAGTACGCAATAAACAATTTTTACACCAGGAAGCAAACGAACATTACCACGGCACTGGTAATGCAATACTATCTATTTTTAAGCAAAAGGAAGAAGCTAAAAAGCCATTGATTGCAATTGGTTTAGCTAATAATAGAATTTTTTGTGAACCTTTCTACCTCAATAAACAATTTCTCCACTTATGGTAACACTTTCTTATATAAAAGGTGTATAAAAGTATTGAAGGTATATAAGAAAGTTCCGCAGGTTTATTGAAGTTTTATAATATTACTGCAATTACTGTATACAATTTATCCAAGAATGAACATAACTGATAATAACAACATACCTAAATAATACAGAGATATAAGACAAATAATAATAATAATAAACAACTTTTTCAAATGTGAGAAATTCAGAACTTAAAGAACACCTTTTGATGATGGTTTTGCCCTTACTTTAGGTTTACCAGTAAACCGTGCTTTGTACCAAATAGTCCTTTTATCTTGCAGTTTCTATATATAAAACGACCGAAATAACAGTAACAGAAAGATAGAAAGAACGGTTATGACATCTAGATAATGTGAACTGTAGTATGTAGTGGTCTAGGTTAACTTTTATATCACTGATACCAGATTGCTTTAGTGACAGATGTGTTTAATGTATATTAAACGTTTTATTTAACTGCAACCATTTAAATATATTTAATAGTTTAATATTTAAATGCAGCGGTAAGAAAGAAGCTTGTTTGATGTACCCTTTCACAATCTTTAGCTGATGTAACTTACAGTTTAATGTATAGTGCTATTAGAATTCTAATAAAATTTATTATATACTATTAACACAATATATTAAAAATATTTACTCATTGGTTAATGAGTATAAATACTAGTATTTAAACATAAATTTTAATAAATATAACACTTTGTATTCAACTTTACTGCTAATAAGATTTTTTTAAATATATACAGGGTGTATTTAGTATAACTGCCATTATTAAAACAGGTGATAGAGGACATCAAAACAAACAAAAAAGTCTTATAAAGTGGTGGTCTACCTTTGCAGGTTTATGCAAAAAAAATTAGTAAAGTTGCAAACTTCGATGTCCCTACAGACTGAACTACAGACAACCATCAGTTGTTTTTGTTCAAATAATAATATCACTGGAAAAGGTCGATACCCTAGAGATAATAAATTCTCATAATATTTGAAACTTGCATTTTAAGCTAGGGAAACCCAACAAGTTTAAAGTTTTTGATGCTTCTATTTCCAATGTATTACCAATTCCTTTAAAGGAAACTCAAAACTGTTTTAGACGTTCTGGAATCTGTCACCTTTTTTGCTGTTTTATTGTTTAGCAGTAGTAAAATTGTCTGAGAAACGAACTGTTAATAGTCATATTGTGAGGCTGCCAAAACAATACAATACCCAGCACGACCACAATATGTATGTAAACAAACTTCTTCATTTGTCAATGAAAAACACAGTAAATACCTTGTTTATTTTTTTTATGGTCAATCCAATGATTTTCAGTGAGTGCACTGTTGCCATTTCATTCGCCAGTTTTATTCAAATAACGCGAAAAGTAATGTTGATAGGAAAAAATTTGTTTGGAATTTTTTGTCGGCATTAATATCACCTATCACCTGTTTTAATAATGGCAGCTATTCTAAATACACCCTGTATATTTATTACCGTGTAAAATACAATATACTAATATCACTGAATGATAACTTCAATGGCTTTAATTCACATTAGACTGTCTATTAAAAGTGGTAGTATAAATATATTTTAGCTACTAACTTCATAGATACTAATTTTAAATAAAACAAAATATATAAATTATTACAAATAAATGTAGGAGATAAACCTTAATAGACAGTTTTCTCTGAGCATAAAATGAAGTGATATAAATATTCCCATTACCTTTTTACAAAACTTATATCTAGTAGCCGTTACCATAGTATATGTACAATAATACATTTATATAGAATTTGCCATTACCTCATTATAAAACTAATTTTTTTTGGGTTATATAGTGGTATTGTTAATTACTTTTATAAGTTCTAAAAGAGGGTTTTGATATATCTGTTATAAAACTTTTGTTGAGCAATTTAGTAACCAATATTTTTTTTATAACACACCATCGCTAGGCACTATGTTTAATATTGCCAAATCGTTTAACATTTGTTCACCTATTGTGAATCTAGCATAGGTTTTTATATTTTTTAATCTACTAAAAGTGCGTTCAGCAATTGCAGTATTTGTGCCTATGGTGATAAATATTCGGTAGAATTTGGATACATTTGGAAATGCATTTTCAAGATCATTTGAAATGATATATGGAAATTGGGGTGGTTATTATTTGGGTCATGTTGGAATTTCGGTTTTGCCGGGTGCCCATTTGATTAAAAAAACTGGAAGTTTTAAGACTAGTGTAACTAGTAAGTGAAAAAAAGCGTGCATTTAAAATGGGAAACTTCTCTTCGTTACAGCGAATGATTAGAATAGAGATAGGAAAAGTTCATATTGGTCTTAAAATTCTCAGTTTTTTTTTTAAATCAAATGGACTCCCGGTAAAACAGAAATTCCAACATGACCCAAATATGAGCCACCTTAATGGGAATATTTCCTCACTTGTTACACTAATTTAATTATTAAGTTCTCTAAATAATAAACAAAACGCTTGTTATTCAGCAATTACATCGCTAGTATTTGTACTGTTTACTTGTCAAAGTACCAAACCAGATTTCCAGGCCGGGGTACAATCAATGTAAAATCTTTTAGATAATAATCACAGTATGCATTATAGAGATAGAGAGAGAGGCAGTGAGCGGTATGGGATTCACAATTGACCGAGGAATTGAAAGTGAATGTTGCCACGTTTATTGGTTTTCCGTGCTTTTGGGTGGAAAAATTTGTTATGTACATCGTTGTAACACTATATATGTAAGATATCTAAAAGCAAAGGGACACTAAAAACGGCATTTTGCAAAGGGCGGGAGGGTCATACTGCCCCATTGCCCCCCCCCCCGTGGAGCCGCCACTGTTTCGTTACTGTTAGTACCTGCAAATGAGTCATGCCTTTAGTATAAAAGATGGTCGAAATGTCAGTTTTTTTGTTCATTAGCTTTATTGAATGTTGTAATTTAAACATGAATAGTGGCCTATTGAAAATTGGAAAAAAGTTAATATAATTTTCTTTCTCTACTAACCTAAAGATTGCCAGTGCGTTCGACGTATGTGCTAGCACCTGCTTCGTTAGAAATAATACAAAAACTCATTAAGGACGATTTTCTCTACAGAATAATCATGAAAATGATTGAAAATGACCGGTGAACACTGCCCACATTCATATTAGAGTTTTTTTGTATAATAATGAAAGAAGGAGTTGGACCTCTTGTTCTATACCTACTTATTCCTGGCATAATGATCCCCTAAATGAAATTGACGACAGCGAATGAATGTAGAAATAAATATTTAACTGAATACTGAGATGACAATTCGCGTCCACTTTACAAAAAGAAATTATAGTTTTATCATTCTACTGAAATTATCAAAAGGTAAATTTGTTGAGGTTAGGTCATTTGTCTATGTATGCCTAACAAAAGCTATATAACATCACTTAAAGTAATTGCTGTTACTATAATATTTCAAAAATACTTCTAGAAACTTTCAAGATTTATAACAACACCTTCAGTAACGTTAAATCACTTAAGGATATATAGCAAAAAATATAGTGTTATTAAATTTGTATAAGATTACTATACGTGATATTACAGTTTTCAGAATTTATAAATATAGTAATTGCCTTCCACCATGACGATACATGTCATAATGAATGAGACACTTAGTTGGGCATTACTTAAAATTTAATATTTAACTTATTACAACAAATTTGATTTCAAAATGAACCTTCGTTTAACATAAAAAAAACTTTTGTCGAACTCTTTTTAATAAAAGTTTAAAAAATAAAATTTTCAAATCGGTAAATTAAAATTGATTATTACTAAATAATTTAAGGTTCTCTTTAGTTTTTGAAGATAAGTTCGTGTTTGCAGTAAAGAAATCTCCGGCAATCAGATTCTGGTCTCCACTTATTCAAAAAGTTCACAATTACAGTAGGTAATTATGTACATATTACACGTCCATTGTTATTAAAGAAACAAGATAAAATTTCAAGAGAAAAAAAGATATGATTGCGAGACGGTATATGTAACCGAAACACTATATAGGCTTCAAATGTTTATTAAATTGCGTTTATATAAGAAGTTATGTAGAGGCAAAGTAAACGTCTGTGTTACTATTGGTTATAAACTCTGAAGTTGTATACCATTACTAAACAAAAATATTTGAAACCTTTATGAACTGCTTCATTCAAGTACATGCTTTGAGGAATTTATAAAAGAACCAGATATATTAGCGTTACTAAAGCATATGCAATTATGAATTAAAGCTATATAAAACTTAGTGGTCGTAAATTTGTGGTTACTATTATATATCTAAAAATGTTTTTTATAGCCTGAAATACGAATAAATAGTTGGAGTAGGTCAGAAAAAAGCGTCAAAATTTCCTCAGCCAATGATGCCGGTATAATTTCTTTAATTGACGTTTTGGTCCTAACCTTTTTCCCGTTTCTTTAGTGCCTACTAGAATAATTCTAATTTATGTAAACAGGGTGAGATTCATTGTTTCATTTTCTTTGTTGCTTAAACTAAAATTAAACGTGACGAGATAGAACATCTCCCTTAAAGATTTACATTTTTTTCTTGGAAATCTTTACACTGCTCCTAAATTCTGAAAAGCGCATGTGGTTTCAACACGAATAAATCCTGAATTTAAATACATTTAAATCTGCACTGTTTGCTAAATGCAAATACATACAAATACCCTTATCCCTGATGCTGCATTTAAAAACTGAAGATTTTTCAACTTCCCTTCTCAATTTATGGACGTTGCTTACCACCCGAAGGAGTAACTTCAAGAATGTCTTTTTAATTTATCAAAAAATGTGTAATTCAGTTTGTTAAGGCAATTTTCTACAATCAGCGGGCCATTCAAAACTTACTTGTTAGGAGTTTTAATTGGAAAAGTTTGTTCTACTATTTAAAATCAAAATTACATTAAAGCAACAACAGCGGAGAATTAGATAAATTCTTATGAAATCATTGTCTTAATGCCTCTTCTCAAGAGAATCTTAAATACATATCGGATACTGAGATATTATATACGCAGTACGTAATTCAAATTTCATTATTGTGATTAGATACTAACTTTGTTTCTACAAGCAGCTTGAGTAAAAGGATTACCTTTAGTAGTAACACGATAAAGCTTTAATACATAATTCATTGTAATGCATTGGTGTCTTTCAGACCGGCGAAGGAGCGTCTAAGGGGTTATTTCCGCTTTAGTAACCGCAAGTTGCGGCAATCCTGTGAAGCGGTAATTACTGCCGCCGGTGGTACGCCCGTTAGACGTCCTCGAAATAGTTCGCATCAGGGTGATCCTTTAGTCCGAAGATTCGAAGACGGACATTCCGATACCAACAGTTTTCATCAGGATTTAGTTTCTTGATTACATACAAAAAAAATTCGGTAAGTAGTATTCATTAGTATAAAAATGTCTTATTTAGCAATAAATCTTGATAAGGGATTTGATGGATATATTTAGTATGCAAATATAATATCCATGTACAAATTTCACTGTTCACTAAGATGGACCTTAATAGGGGTGTTCAAGAATTTTAACTGTGCCGCTCCCAGATCGATTCGAAATAATTAAAAAAATCTCACTAAAGGATTTTGCTGAATATTAATTAAAAACGGTGCCAGATAAGTTAATGTATAGTAATTAGTAATATTATATAATAGAATTAATAGTAATTAATAATAAAATAAAATAAACAAAAAAAGTATAATAAATGAACATTCATTAAAGAAAAAAGTACGACAGCAGTCACCATAGCCGAATGCAGGTCACGCTAGATTTGGAATTTTAAAATACTAGTTCTAATCCCAGTTTGGCTAATTCTTTTTTTATAAATATTTAATATATTTTATAAATAAACAATCTTTCTATAAATATAATATTTATAAAAAGAAATAATTACATAAAATTATCTTTTAATTTTATAGCCCTTGTTTAAACTTGAACTATGTATGTTTATGTTAATTAAAAAAAATAAAACTAGACGATTCAACATAATGATATTAACATATAATTAATGATATTTGTTTTATTTTGAATTATCATATAGTTCAATTTAAGCAATGACTATAAAAGTAACGGATAATTTTATGTAATTATTCTTTTTATGTTATATTGGTAAAAAATTATTTATTTATAAAACATATTAAATATTTCATAATTTTATTTAAAAAACTGGGATTAGATATTTGGTTTTTCAATTACAAATTTAGCATACCCGGATTTCGACTATGGAGGTGAATGGTGATACATTATAATTTGTATTTATTTGTAATTGTAGATTATATTTTGGGGAAGTCGTTTGTACACAAATTGCCCTCAAAAAATGTTTTAAAATTGAATTGTTGAATTGAAGAAAATTGTGTATTTATAAAATATATTAAATATTTCACCACTTTATTTTAAGAAAATTACTGGAACGGCCTTACATCCACATGCGAAGCAATATTGCACGACAGCCTCTAGAGTCTAGAGTAGGCGGAACCAAGTTTGGTATTTAGCAACTGTAATGACTACAGTGACTTATTTTGAGACTAGTACCTAATAATTAAAAATCCAAAAAATATTGATTTTCAATTATTCGTCTCTTTAACTTATTAATTTATCTATTAAAATGAAACAAAAAGCAGTGCGAAAAGTGAAGTGCGATTAATACCTCACTCTCGCATTTCTGATTTTCTTCAGAATTACGCTTAGTTAATATTTTAGGATTTTTTAAAAATCAATCGGTTTTTTTATATTCTTGTTGTAACTTTTTTCCATGAAAAATACTTTTTTCTTCAAACGTAAAATGATTAGGTCATAATTTGACTGAGGTGGCTGCGGAAAAATGCATCTTTTCCGCCGGCGACAGATTTACTTTTCCTTTTCCCTCCATGGAGGGAAAAGTGTTGCTATGGAAACGCTAAAATAATAACACACAACAATGAAAATACGAATTCAAACGTCATTTTTATTTGTCAAACTAATATTAAACGTGCAATTTGTCAATGTTGCATTTTGAAAATTAAAACCATGCAATACTGTAGAAGTCTGTGCAGACGAAATTAAATTTTCTGCAATCAAATGAGATGCTGATGGTTCAATAAGATTTGTCTTGCTGGCATAGGTGTTATAACTTCATTCAAGTTTAATATTTTACTTGCATTATCATTTTTATTTCGCAGCGACTCCTCTATGTAGCCTTTCGCTACACTACTTGATTTTCAGCCCCCGTGCCGCTTTAGCGACTCAATATTACCTCCTCCATCAATTAATAGTGTAGCAGAAGTGCGTCTTAAAAAATGGCTTGTGAATTCTTTTGAATTACTTAATTTTAAGAAAGTTGCAACCTTTCGAGGAACACTACTAATACTGTGTATTCTCATTACACTTCTGCAGCATTTTCCATTTTGATATTTTAAAAAGAATCTAGTTTCTGGCATATCTTTTGGTCGGTAAAATTTCCGTACCTTGAAACACTTTCTATATAACGACACTACTATTTTCGGATAGTACTCGACGAGTGTAGTCGATCGGTACCATTTAAGGTAAACAGACTGAAAAGAATGAAAAACGTTTATTTTTTGAATTTTGTGTGAATAAACTTAACCTAACCTAACCTAACCTAACCTAACCTAACCTAACCTAACCTAACCTAGCCTAACCTAACCTAACCCAACCCAACCCAACCCAACTCAACCCAACCCAACCCAACCCAACCCAACCCAACCCAACCCAACCCAACCCAACCTAACCTAACCTAACCTAACCTAACCCTTTTATGTTTAAATTCCCGCTGGTGGCGCCACCTACCTTCCTTCACCTAAAAGTGGTACCGATCGACTACACTCGTCGAATACTATCTGAATATACTATATATTATACACAAAAAGTGTTTCAAGGTACGGAAGTCATGCCCTTTTGGTCTTAACTTGATCTATTTTCAATAGATTTTGACGTAATTTTCTCCAATTATTGTGAACGATCGAACTTTCCTAGTCTTTCTATCCGAAATTTTAATCAAAACAACATTCCCCATGTCCTCTATATCTGTAGTTTTCATTTTTATCATTTCATCACATCTGCAGGCTCCAGTTACTCCAATTAATAAAACAATCTGAAGAAATTACATATTTAAACCACAAAATTAAAATTACCTAAAACGTATTACCTTTAATCCTAAATACAAATCATCTTGCGCTTCAAATAAAAAAGTTTCGAACTGCTCCTTCGAAACAATTCTTGATTTTTTTGCAGAATACCCTTCGTTTGCTTTTTTCAAGAACGCGGATAACTTTAAACATTTACTTATATCCATTCCGTTTTTAATTATTAGTTGCATTTTGATCATGGAATATCGCGACCACATGGTCGATGATTTCCATTTTTTCTCTTTAGCCATTGTGTTGAAATATGCTAGAAACACATTTTCTTCAAATTTATTTACATTCTTTGAATCGCACCACTTTTTAAAATGATCGTACGCAGCACAATATTTCTCGCTAGATTTTGTGGGTCCAAGAGAGGAGACTCAATTTCTGCCGACAAGCTCGGTTGCATTTCAAAAACTAACCGGTCACAACTAACTGCAACGATGAACAATTTATATCTGTCAAAACGTTTTTTTGTATAACAATCGAAACTACTCGCATTTATTAATCGCCTACTACATTTCTAGTATTGTATGCATAAATCAAACCCAGAGCTGAGTATCAAAAACACAAAAGCATGGCAGCTTTATAATACATATTTTAAAGAGTTTGAAGAAAAAATAGCATATTTAATTTGGAGGAGAAGTGACTTTTCATGGCTTGACTTCTCAGGCGCGCCATGAAAAGTCATACTTCTTCTCTGCATAAAATAATATACTATTCCTCGAGTCCGAATAAGCGTGGGGCTAGAATGCGCTTTCCTCTTTATCTTGGTTCAAGTAGGGTTTGAAACGTTTAAGAAATAACTAAATGAGAATTATAGAGCGAAAAGCATTTTAGTGATCATAAATTCGTATGTACTGTAGACCCTTAAGGCAATTTACAAAAGTGACTATTACATGGTACAACAAAAGTTTCTATTTCAAATATCTGGAAACGAAACAAGACACTACCACATAACATGAAAAACTTGTACTGACTAGTATTGGAGAAACTAAAATGAAAGTATAATGCTTATGAACGTATTAACCCTATTCACTCCCCACCCACTTAAACTAAAAATCGAACGAAACGCCCAATACTTATTTTCTACGTTCCCCCTTATAAATGACACTTTCCATATAGTATTTAGGTAAAGTTGGATATATTGGACAGGGTTTACAAAAATGGTTGTAAAATACTTCAGAGAGTAACTATTAAATGACAAAAAAGTTTTTTTTTAATTTAGTTAATTATCTAGCGCTTACATGCCACGTTTATTTAAAAAGTTGTAGCATGATAGGAAAAAATTGAAAAATAAAAAAGGTGCTATTGGTACGATTTATTTTCTATGGTACGTTAAATTGTCCCTCCAGATGGGTATATTGTAACAGAAATCAATTGTAAATGTACTTTTATTTATTTAGTATATATATTTATACGTAACTGACTTGTTTGACAGCTGGTAGTTTGTCGCTAGGAGTAAATATGACTTCAGATTTTATTTAATTATAGTCCAAATATTAAAAAAAATACTATTAGTAGTTTTTAATTTGTGCCTAAATTGCAAATTAGCCTTTCTGATTAAAGTTAGTAGAATTGTGTAAAGTTGTGTTCAGATTTTAAAAGTTCCATTTTGCCAGAATAAACTTTTACCTGAAGAGCGCTTCATAGTAAATAATCCAGTGGATTGTAACCCATTGGGTTACATCCAATAGATTACAAGTGAGTTAGGTGGTCATTCGTTTGCTCTTACTTCTGAGACCTAGTTGATTAGTGATGGCCTTGAATTATGGTGGGCATGACCATGGCCTCCACTACCCTTCACCTGTAGCGGACAACCCTGAAGCACAACCTCGAAGCTTGATCTTGACCACTGGCTTTGTCCAGTGCTTTATCCTTCACTATTATCTTAATCTTGAACAAAAAGTGAGAGAGATGGATCTAAAAACGGCGAAGCATTGACAGCCACCTTTAGAAAAGTAATAGAAGTGTTTCTAAAAATAACATTTTTTAACTAGTAACAAAAGCAGTTCCCAAGACATATTTTTAGACTTTCGCTTATTATATTAATTTGTAAGCAAACTATTTGTAAGTGCTTAAAGCTCGACGCGTTTTTTAGGCACCACCCCGTTACCATTGACCCCCTTTTTGCCGTATTTCTTGAAATAACTTTAATGCTGCTTTTCTTACCTAGCCTGGGTTCTGGATTACCTTAATATAAACTATGTGAAAGACGCCGTGGTTCTCCTCCTGTGGTCTTCACACCGTTGGTTGGTTCGAGCATTTTCTTTTCCTTCTGCATATTGTACAAACATTATTTAAAATTATTAAAATGGGGTAAATGTGCATTAGTCGAAAAACGTCAAAATGTTTATACTAACAATGGAGTAGGTCGAAATATGTGTTCACTTTCATTTTTGTTAAAAGTCGCCCCGGAATCTTTACTTCGAAATTCTCTTCTGGTCTAGAAAGTGATTCTTTCTTGTTGCCAAAAGTTACGTTTCATAAAATTATACTTACGCAAGGTTTTTGAGTACTTTTGTCAATTCGACGCTGTGAAGAAACTTTCCTAAAGAATTTTATGAAAGTAGGTGCAGCTATTTCGTAGGCCAAAAGAAAAATCTCGGAGCAAAAATAGCGGAGCGTCCATTTATTTGAAATATGCAAATTAATACATGACAAAATATATAAACAATGTAGCATCTGAAAATGAAGCCCCACGATCAGGCATTATTTGTAACGTCCACAATTTAAAAGTCCCAGAAGGAACTGTCATTGTAATCTTAATAAAAAATTCAAATCACTAAGTACTTACTGTACTATATGCAGCGACTGAGATCTCTAATTATACAAATTTAAATTAAGGTGTGGGTGAACCCCAAAGGCTTCTATATAATTAATGAAGTCAGGAACAAATAAAAACATCTTGGGCGCCACCAAAACTGAGGATGTTATTAGATTTAAAAAAGAACTCGAGAAGTCGTCAGTTTTGGGAATGACATCTCATTTAGATTTGACGTTAAGTTAATCAACATTTATCAAACAATAAAAATCTTAATTGACTGAAAACATCAGCAGTTCGTTGAGCCTAACTATATCAATCAATAAATAAATTTTAAATCTGTATATTAAAACATAAAAGGAAAACAAAAAAAGGAAATACAAAGCACATCAAAATCAAATAGTTATTATTCCTAGAAGTTAATTAATTTCGGGATCCCAAATAAATTTTGCATAAAAAACTTAATTAAATAAATTTAAAATATTTTCATTAGTCCAACAAAATTCAAAGATTCCTGCACAAATGGAAAACTTCAAACACAATACACTATAAAAACAATGACCTTACTCAAAAAAACACAATAACAAACTGCTGACCTGGAAGTTGCTGGAACACATTATTATTTTAAATTCTGAACTATTCTGTCTTAACTAGATTCATCGAACTTTAAAATAATTATTTTATTTGCAATAAATTTCAAAAAGGTACAAATTCTTCATGAATGGTAACCATACTTTAATTCTGCACTCTTGAAGGCTGCTTAACAAATCTTTAATCGGTAATTATACTTAATTTTCCGATATAACGAGACGGTATTGTTTTTCTTTGCTATTAATTAACTAAACTTGCGAAATAATCCTTGAATTGGATCGATTTCCAAACAAAATCAGTACGATATAACATTAAACTGAAATTGAGGCGTAAACGGTAGTACGGAATATTTTATCGAATTCACTAATTCTGAACTAAATACTTAATAATAAGGGCATACATTCACCGTAACGACCCTCTTTAAATATCTTCGGGGCTCGAAGCGCTCGGAGAAGCCTCGAGGCACCAGCCTCTTTGAAGGTTCTCTTCGTCCGTCTTGTTAAAAACTAAACTGAACTAAGGAATCTGAATTTTATATCGTCACAATGAAACTTAAGCAGGGACATTTTAAACTAACCTATAGCGAAATAGCGTGACTTTTGAACCAATCAGGAACAAGCATTCAAAAAGCTTCCAGAGAATTCTATGTAATTTTTTAGGGACTTCGCCGCAACTAAAATCTACTTACCGAAAAGAACTCGATATCCACACGTGGCCTCAATGTGTTTTTTTATACGTCTGCACTCGGGAGAATTTATTCAAATAGCACGTACAGGAACTAATAAATTTTAACTAAATGTTTTTTTTGATATTTTATTCTTTTGTTAAAAGGGTGATACTATTGCTGAATTTTGATAAATATAATATTATCTGAATCCTTATTACGAAAAAACAATTCGCAACCATGAGAACACTTTATTTAGTTCGAAATACTGTCTGCATTTTTAAGCCAACTGAAATATTTTAAACTGAACAGGACCGTACACAGGTCCCTTTATTATTTATGCATATAAAATTGCTTGTGCAGTAGATCGAAAAATTCTATCCGTAAAACAAGTGAATATATTGTAATGAACGGGAGAAACCCCTATACATTGCCGGTGAACATTCGAAATTGACGGCTGAATGGCGGTATTTAGGTAAAGTTGGATATATTGGACAGGGTTTACCAAAATGGTTGTAAAATACTTCAGAGAGTAACTATTAAATGACATAAAAGTTTTTTTTAAATTTAGTTAATTATCTAGCGCTTACATGCCACGTTTATTTAAAAAGTTGTAGCATGATAGGAAAAAATTGAAAAATAAAAAAGGTGCTATTGGTACGATTTATTTTCTATGGTACGTTAAATTGTCCCTCCAGATGGGTATATTGTAACAGAAATCAATTGTAAATGTACTTTTATTTATTTAGTATATATATTTATACGTAACTGACTTGTTTGACAGCTGGTAGTTTGTCGCTAGGAGTAGATATGACTTCAGATTTTATTTAATTATAGTCCAAATATTAAAAAAATACTATTAGTTTACACAGAAAACAGTATTCTTAAAAACAAATGAACTATAGTATAAGAAAAATGTAAAACAAAATTTTGCTTTTCCGCGATTCAACTTTCGAATTCTTCTACACTTCATTTGAAAATATGCTGGATTGGACGATTACTATTTTGTAAACTAACAGTTTTTAATTTGTGCCTAAATTGCAAATTAGCCTTTCTGATTAAAGTTAGTAGAATTGTGTAAAGTTGTGTTCAGATTTTAAAAGTTCCATTTTGCCAGAATAAACTTTTACCTGAAGAGCGCTTCATAGTAAATAATCCAGTGGATTGTAACCCATTGGGTTACATCCAATAGATTACAAGTGAGTTAGGTGGTCATTCGTTTGCTCTTACTTCTGAGACCTAGTTGATTAGTGATGGCCTTGAATTATGGTGGGCATGACCATGGCCTCCACTACCCTTCACCTGTAGCGGACAACCCTGAAGCACAACCTCGAAGCTTGATCTTGACCACTGGCTTTGTCCAGTGCTCTAACCTTCACTATTATCTTAATCTTGAACAAAAAGTGAGAGAGATGGATCTAAAAACGGCGAAGCATTGACAGCCACCTTTAAAAAAGTAATAGAAGTGTTTCTAAAAATAACATTTTTTAACTAGTAACAAAAGCAGTTCCCAAGACATATTTTTAGACTTTCGCTTATTATATTAATTTGTAAGCAAACTATTTGTAAGTGCTTAAAGCTCGACGCGTTTTTTAGGCACCACCCGGTTACCATTGACCCCCTTTTTGTCGTATTTCTTGAAATAACTTTAATGCTGCTTTTTTTACCTGGCCTGGGTTCTGGATTACCTTAATATAAACTATGTGAAAGACGCGGTGGTTCTCCTCCTGTGGTCTTCACACAGTTGGTTGGTTCGAGCATTTTCTTTTCCTTCTGCATATTGTACAAACATTATTTAAAATTATTAAAATGGGGTAAATGTGCATTAGTCGAAAAACGTCAAAATGTTTATACTAACAATGGAGTAGGTCGAAATATGTGTTTACTTTCATTTTTGTTAAAAGTCGCCCCGGAATCTTTACTTCGAAATTCTCTTCTGGTCTAGAAAGTGATTCTTGTTGTTACCAAAAGTTACGTTTCATAAAATTATACTTACGCAAGGTTTTTGAGTACTTTTGTCAATTCGACGCTGTGAAGAAACTTCCCTAAAGAATTTTATGAAAGTAGGTGCAGCTATTTCGTAGGCCAAAAGAAAAATCTCGGAGCAAAAATGGCGGAGCGTCCATTGATGTGAAATATGCAAATTAATTCATGACAAAATATATAAACAATGTAGCATCTGAAAATGAAGCCCCACGATCAGGCATTATTTGTAACGTCCACAATTTAAAAGTCCCAGAAGGAACTGTCATTGTAATCTTAATAAAAAACTCAAATCACTACTTGCTGTACTATATGCAGCGACTGAGATCTCTAATTATACAAATTTAAATTAAGGTGTGGTTGAACCCCAAAGGCTTCTAATTAATTAATTAAGTCAGGAACAAATAAAAACATCTTGGGCGCCACCAAAACTGAGGATGTTATTAGATTTAAAAAAGAACTCGAAAAGTCGTCAGTTTTGGGAATGACATCTCATTTAGATTTGACGTTAAGTTAATCAAACATTTATCAAACAATAAAAATCTTAATTGACTGAAAACATCAGCAGTTCGTTGAGCCTAACTATATCAATCAATAAATAAATTTTAAATCTGTATATTAAAACATAAAAGGAAAACAAAAAAAGGAAATACTAAGCACATCAAAATCAAATAGTTATTATTCCTAGAAGTTAATTAATTTCCCAAATAAATTTTGCATAAAAAACTTAAATAAATTTAAAATATTTTCATTAGTTCAACAAAATTCAAAGATTCCTGCACAAATGAAAAACTTCAAACACAATACATTATAAAAACAATGACCTTACTCAAAAAAACACAATAACAAACTGCTGACCTGGAAGTTGCGGGAACACATTATTATTTTAAATTCTGAACTATTCTGTCTCAACTAGATTCATCGAACTTTAAAATAATTATTTTATTTGCAATAAATTTCAAAACGGTACAAATTCTTCATGAATGGTAACCATACTTTAATTCTGCATTCTTGAAGGCTGCTTAACAAATCTTTAATCGGTAATTATACTTAATTTTCCGATATAACGAGACGGTATTGTTTTTCTTTGCTATTAATTAACTAAACTTGCGAAATATCCTTGAATTGGATCGATTTCCAAACAACAAAATCAGTACGATATAACATTAAACTGAAATTGAGGCGTAAACGGTAGTACGGAATATTTTATCGAATTCACTAATTCTGAACTAAATACTTAATAATAAGGGCATACATTCACCGTAACGACCCTCTTTAAATATCTTCGGGGCTCGAAGCGCTCGGAGAAGCCTCGAGGCACCAGCCTCTTTGAAGGTTCTCTTCGTCCGTCTTGTTAAAAACTAAACTGAACTAAGGAATCTGAATTTTATATCGTCACAATGAAACTTAAGCCGGGACATTTTAAACTAACCTATAGCGAAATAGCGTGACTTTTGAACCAATCAGGAACAAGCATTCAAAAAGCTTCCAGAGAATTCTATGTAATTTTTTAGGGACTTCACCGCAACTAAAATCTACTTACCGAAAAGAACTCGATATCCACACGTGGCCTCAATGTGTTTTTTTATACGTCTGCACTCGGGAGAATTTATTCAAATAGCACGTACAGGAACTAATAAATTTTAACTAAATGTTTTTTTTGATATTTTATTCTTTTGTTAAAAGGGTGATACTATTGCTGAATTTTGATAAATATAATATTATCTGAATCCTTATTACGAAAAAACAATTCGCAACCATGAGAACACTTTATTTAGTTCGAAATACTGTCTGCATTTTTAAGCCAACTGAAATATTTTAAACTGAACAGGACCGTACACAGGTCCCTTTATTATTTATGCATATAAAATTGCTTGTGCAGTAGATCGAAAAATTCTATCCGTAAAACAAGTGAATATATTGTAATGAACGGGAGAAACCCCTATACATTGCCGGTGAACATTCGAAATTGACGGCTGAATGTATGACGCATCGACAGTTACTCGAATGTTCGAAGAAGAATCCAGCGCGTTAAAAAGAACGTTACAATATTTTGCAATATAGGATAGTTCTTAACCTAACATCACATTTTAGTATACAGTTATAATCAGTTAATGTATAAATCATCCTATATTATAAGATACCTAGTTCATTATACTACATATTTTGTGGAGTATTCTTGTTTACATTTTAAATTAAAGGTCACCGAGCAATTTTTATTCAGCATTTTTGTTGTGTTCTTTTAGGTGAACGTTTCCTGTTGCTAGAGTGAAGTAATACTCCTGCACCTACTCTATGACAAGTTTCATGGAATTCTGTAGTCTGAAAGTATAGTAGTGAAATGTCGTGAAAATTACAAAGCTTAAACCAGGCTTTTCTAATACAAATTGGGTATTAAATATTTGTCAAGAAATAGCAAAAAACGCCTTCTACTTGAAATTAAAATTGATATAAGGCACTTTATAATTAAGGCCTGATATAAGTTGTTGCAATGCAAACAAAGGTCGTCTACTTTCAATTGCTCGGCATTGTATCTTTCAGTGTACCTTTAAACATTAGACATATAATACCTAAAAATGCGCCTGCCGTAAAGTTTTCTCGGTCAACTACTTTAGATAACTTAAGAACCACTCCAATAAAATCTTTTCCAGATTTCGAATTCTGAAGTATCCCACTTTTCTTTTTTTGTCAGTGCTAGTTTCAAAAAATGTTATTTCAGATTCTTTTAAAAACAAACTTTTGTTTTTCTTTCTGTCACGGCATCTCCTAGTACATAAATTTGTAAATATTGATGTGCTTGGGAATTCTCTTTCCAAATGTATTCAAGGAGAAAGTTTTGGTTTACTGCTACATATTCTCTTGAACTTCCATCAATAAATTTTCATGAAGCGAAACGCACCGTTGTGTTATTCATCAAAGTTTGGCTAGACAAAATCATGATTTACTGAATGCCTGAAATCGTTCCGTGTATTAAATTTAGCAGACGTTTCGAAATAAGATGTGCTTCTATAAGGTAACCCTCTATTCAGGGGCGGCAACTTTTGATTTCGCACACCTGCTAAATCAACAATATAAAAATTTGTACAAATACAATTATGTACGTAGGTAGTCATATCAAATTAAGGATATTGTTGAAAAAATAAAAGTCTTCTATGCTTTACATACGAGTTTAATGTAATACATATATAATAATAAATTAATAGTGAATGGCAAAGTTGTTTACTCTGACACTGCATTTTAAAATCCATTCCTGGATTAGTTTTTGAATATCTAGATTTTCACTTGTAATTACACGAGTGCTTCGAAATTATCGATTTGTAATACGAACGTTGATTAGCAACCACGAGTGTCATTTTTTGACGTTTTAATTTCCCGACGTGCAACGGAGGGAAATTTGTCAAAAAATGACACGAGTGTTGCGTTTTAATCAACTTGAGTATTACAACAGATAATTTCAGAAGCACGAGCATGTAATTCGGTAAGATTATTTCATGATACAGCTGTTTATTTAAGCATCTACTTATTAACATAAAGATTAGTATTTGACATGAAAGTAAAAAATGGGACACATGTGACACTAGTTTTCAGCGTTGTCACGAAGATAAAAACAGTCGAAAAGGACAATAAAAAATTATCGAATTATCGCTGTAATCCAAAAAATAAAGCCTTGCGATTGGTCAAAAACGAAGTAGAATGAAATAATCGGTGTAATTTCTGTGTATATGGAGAACAGCAAGATGATTTAATCGTTCTTGTTTCATTGTAGAACGCAAATACGTTTTTATCCTGCGTAGTGCAGAAAATGATCGTTCAGCTGTGCATGTTGACTGAGGAATTGTTAATATTATTTGTAGCAAAGTTGTTATTTGCGGAATTAGCGTTTGCATCCCAGGCTTTTCATTTAAGAAATCTATCACATCTTGCAAAGAATCTGGAAACTTTTTTTTTCATGATGGAAAGTATCTATCAACATATCCCGATGAAGTGTGAGCCTGTTTTCTTCAAAATCGCAAGTTCCATCGTTTCCATTATAAAACTCGCAAACGTTCTTATATGAATTATTATCCTTTTTCAAAATGAAATTTTCAAGTTTGTTTAGAAACTGAAGGGTTTCAGAGTCGAAGCGCTTCTCCATAGTGGACACAGTTAAATCCAAAATTTCATAAAATAATTTTTCAAAATATTTAGAAGGATTTGGAAAAACATGAGACGTGGAGCCAGTGTCATATCGACGTGGCATTTTTCTGTTTCTTGGTACTACAGGATCATTGATTTTCAAACACTGCAATCCATTCTGCGTTTTTTCCCATATCCTGCTAAAACCTGGCTCTCGAAATGCTTTTAAATTGATGATGGTACTATGGATTTTTTCATGCGATTCATGCAGAGATAATTGTACTTTTTGAAGTTCTTTATTCAGTGACTCGATTCTTTCGAATATTTCTATTAGTGTTATTAAGTTGAAATAAAAATCGAAAGATTCCATTGAACGCAAAAATCCAATACTTTTAGATGAAGTTGAAGCATCAACTTCGGCAGTTTGCGCCATTTCTTCAAAAAATGTTATCAGAGCTTCATAATTAGAAAGGATTGTTTGTAATGATTTGACTCTTACGCACCACCTAAAAGTAGTCATGTCAGAATTACATTATTAAAAAGTAACAATTACATGCAAATACCTTGTTGGACAAAAAGCTCTAAGTTGTGGCGAGTCGTCTTGTTGGAAACATTTAAAAAATTCAACCGTTTTGGTGAATCTTTGACAAAAGTTATTAGCTCCTTTACGGTACCAATAAAATTTTTGACAAATACTATTTTAGTTAACGCATCTTGGACAACCAGATTCAATCTATGTGCTACACAGTGAACAAAAATTGCTCGAGGTTCGTCTTCCAGCAAACGCTTTTGTAAACCAGATAAATGTCCACTGACATTAGCAGCCCCGTCAAAACATTGCCCTCTCAAGTATTTAATGTCTAAATTTAAACGTAGAAGTACATCTTTTACTACAAGATATAAAGTTTCTGCCTTTGTA
The DNA here is from genome assembly GCA_929113105.1 of Agrypnus murinus. Taxonomy (NCBI): domain Eukaryota; kingdom Metazoa; phylum Arthropoda; class Insecta; order Coleoptera; family Elateridae; genus Agrypnus; species Agrypnus murinus. The sequence continues at coordinate 57,542,529 of OV816024.1, forward strand.
TTGTTAACTTCATAAAATCCAATAAATACTTCTTTAATATGAAAATTTTCGACAAATCTAATTGACACAGAAACCTGCTCAAGTCGTGTTAAATCAGAAGTTTCATCGACTAATATGGCAAAATATTTTGATACTTTTATCTCCTCTATTAAGTTTCTTAGCACGGCATCTGCTTGCATTTTTATAATTTCTTCTACATTACTATGATGTAACCATTTGAAACCACTTTTATTTATCCATGTATTTAATTGTGGTACGTCTGCAGAACGAAGTCGTAATGTTTGCAAAAAATTTGAATTTTCATCTTGATCACTGCCACGTATTGCCAAATTTTGTTTTGCCAGAAATTGAATTGTGGTAAATATTTTTTCTAAAGCTACTCTATTGTCTTTGAGGATTTTATTTTGTTCTAGCGACATTTTTTGCGTAATACTAGGGCACTTTTCACGATTGTGGAGACCTATAAACGCCTGACGATGAAATTCACTTTTTTCGTGTTTTTTAAAAGATTCTGTCGCATGATTCCAAGATTTAAAACCGTTAATTACGAAAGACTCTTTAGCACTTTGCGACTGACGATCATTGGGCAAAGGCAATTTTAAATCCACAGCTGATGAACATACAGAGCATGTAACCACAGTGTCCACAGTCCCTGAATCTAATTCTTTAGGTTTAGTGCTTAACCAAGAAAAAGACTTTTTCCAATGATCTTGAAATTTGCGTCCTTTAAAAGTAATTCTGTGATTTCTGTGTTCATTTGCTGGATATGTCATTAAAAAAAACTCACCGGAAGTGCTACTCTTCTGTGAGACCGTTTCTGACTTGTCTGTTTGCAATGTTTGCATTGCTATTGCTTGACCCTTATCGAGCTTGTCTACTACTGGTATTGGTGTTGAGATACTTGGGGTGTCATTGTCATTAAGAGTACTGTTAACTTTATTTTGTTCTTTCCACTGTTTAATAAAACGATCCATTTTAAAGCTATTGCTATTAGGATACGCTATGCTAAGAGGCAAGTCGGCTACTGAGTACTGAGTAAAAATTAATGCTCTCCCATATCCATGACACTGATTTTCCAAGAAATTAAGAAACAAAAAACAAAACATAAATCTTCACCTGGCGTCTGGCGATAAAAAAGCTTGCAAGTGCAAGGTTCGGATGACCGAACATAATATTAACCGGGAATAGTCATAAAAAAAGGTAAAAAAACTATTGCAGATTGAGGCATTTCAGGTCAATAACTCAATGTTGTGATTGTTGTGTGTTTATGTGTTTATACGAACGCACATACGCACAATACGACTGACAACGTAAAAAATTGAAAAATTCTAACATTAAATAAATTATTACCAGTACTACTTATTAAACTTATTTACTTATTAAGTACAATGCACATTGCACAATGCACGTACATTTGTATCTACACACCGGGAGACCGGGATTTAACCACCGGGGCACCGGGTGGTGCTTAGCTTCACCCGGGTGGTGCTCAAGTACGTGAGCACCACAAGAGATGCCGCCCCTGCCTCTATTAGTCATTTCTCTCTTCAATTTATGAAAATATATTTTATTCAAGATCATAGTCCCGTAAGAAACACTGCCTTAATAAAACTTTTGATAAATCCCTCCCCTTGTAATAAAATATTAGAGCTTTAACGCGATTTTTAAAATAGCTCTTGTTATTTACCGAACCTCATTTTTCTTTCTGGCAATAAATTAATGGCAATGCTTTCAGTTCGCTATGATGTCTTTTAAGTTAGAAGTATGAGGATATCGGGAAATTATGTTTAAAGTGTAAACACTTTTCTTTCTTTATAATTTAACAAACTAAACTTTGTAATTTGTAATTTTATAACTAATTTTATAACTAAGATTTGTAATTTTAAATTAATATCAAAAAATGACATATTGAAGATTACTTTTACTGATTTACTGAAAATTTATGGTCCGATTTATACAGTTTAGGAGTGGATTCCGCATTAAATCAAACAGGGTGAAACGATTGGTACCTGTTCGACTGGAAGTGAAACGAAGCCTCTACGGCATCTTATTTAACGATTTAAAATTATTTGGAAAAAACATGTGACGATACTGTGCACCAGTGGCGTGCTGTGTGAATTTAGGCAAGGGAAGCAATCATGATTTTAATCTTAATATGCCTAGGTACAAAATAAAAAACAGTGTTATAATTATTAAGCTTACAGGTTTTTCAAAGAAGAATCGGATGTTCGCCAAGGCAGGGCCCGATCTAAGGGGGGGGGGGCAAGCCGGGCAAATGCCCGGAGCGGCAAAATTGAGGGCATCGGGCGGTTGCACGGAGTCCTCAATTTTCTCTCTAGGAGAGAAAAATCTTATAAAAATTACCATGCTTAGCAGCCCGACAAAAAAGTGTTTGTTAAGGTTTTTCTTTAAATTAATGCAAAGTAAAGATTTCTTTGAAAACTCACGTTCAGATGAGTATTTTACTCAAGTTCTTGAAGACGCCAAAGCCTTAGCATCTGAAATTGATTGCGAGGTGTTAGACTTTGAAAATGTGCCTAAACCTCGTGCTTGATCCAAGAAGAAGCAGTTTGGTTACGAGTGTGGTGACGAACCAATCATTGAGCCTCGTCAAAAATATAAAATCGAAGTATTTTTTCACATTATAGATACAGCTATAAACTCCTTAGAGTTAAGGTTTGTCCAGATTACTGAGCATAGTAAACATTTTGCTTTTTTGTATAACATACATGCCATAAGAAAACTCCCAAAAGATGAATTGTTAGAACATTGTAAGAACATCAAGACTATTTTAACCCACCAGAACTCATGTGATATAAATGCATTAGAACTTTCAGAGGAGTTATCAGTCTTTGTATGTTTTTAAATAATAATTTGTTTCCTCAAGACGTTTTAAAATTTATAACAGATTTAAGATTTGGTCCAAATATCAGTATTGCGCTCAGGATTCTTTTAACTTTACCAGTAACAGTTGCAAGTGGTGAAAGAAGCTTTTCTAAATTAAAAATAATAAAAAATTATCTGCGATCCACCATGGCACAGAATAGATTATCTGGATTGGCTATGATTTTAATAGAACATAAGGTTTGCGACAGTATAAATTTATCAGAAATTATTAAAGATCTTGCAGAGCAAACAGTGCGAAGAAAATGATTTTAATTACGAGGTAGAGTTTAATATTCTCAGAAAAAATGTTTTATATACCTATACCTAAACCATAAATACAAGAAATGAGTCATCACAAATCACCTGGGTAACAGCTGGGAACTTCCAACACTTTAGTGCATTCCATTCCTCTCTCTTTATTGTTCACTTTTTTTCATATATTCGTTACACAATAGAGATAGATAGAATACAATAATGCATTGAAAGCAACCCGATGTCGCCTAGGTGATTTGTGATGACTCATTTTTTGTATTTATGGTTTAGGTATAATTTGATTATTTTCAAGAATGACTGATTCGTTTTGTAGCGTTACATAATTATGTGTTTTCTTATTTGCATTAAATTTAAAAACAAATCATTTCTTGTGTTTTTTTTAACGTATGAGCATTAACTCAAATATTATAACTTAAATACTCGTACCTATAAACCGACTTCATAATTTTAACAGTTTGGTCCTAATATTTTTAACTTCTGAAACGATTTTGATGAAAAATGCTTATTGTTCCCTAAGCTAAGGGTCCTACGTAGGCAAGATTAGCCCGAGACAAGGAAAAATGGCACAAGGGAAAAGAGGCCTCTGGCTATACCCTTATTATTTTTGCCCGGAGCGGCGAAATAACTAGATCGGGCTCTGCGCCAAGGTAACAAACTTTGTCAATGAGTCTTTTTAATACTTCTCGATTATCTTTACAAATTAATTATGTAGACTGTAACTTATCTTTAACTGAATATCTAAAGCCTGTTTAATTCCTGATTTTCCAAACATTTTTTCGTTAAGGGCCGCTTGTAGATGATTTTGAGATATCGAATTTTAAAAGTCGCGTACAGAGCAAACTAAATAGAATTATTTGTTTTTAAAAAATCCCAACTTATGTAAATTGAAATAATAAAATGTTCCAAGCTAGTCCCATTCCCATTCGCAGATTTACATTGCTTAAATAACATTTAGCTAACGCTAAATCGAACAAATAACCAAATTATAATAAACCATATCAGCAAAGAGCAGACTAAACATAACTTGACCTTACGATGTCAACCGCATCACCACAACGAATCGCCAGTTAACGAAATCGAGGACGGGGAAGTGCAACACATGCAGTGTACGTAACACATTTCAATCTGTATTACCTTTCCGCTCAAGTTTAATGACCCTAATTTAAAATAGTACCTACTCTAATTATACTTTCTGCTGTGAGGAATTGATGTTGAGCTTTAAGTTGGTTAAATATTATAAATTTAAATAAACGATAACCATAATTTTATAAAAATATTTTTGTTAACATTGTTGTGCACATAAAAAGAAAGTAATTACTGCCCCAACTAGCACTAGAAGGAAGCTTTATGATATGGTTAGAATAATTGCAAAAGGCTTGCCCACGTGGACTTTAATTAAATTCAAAAATAAGGAAAATAAATCATAATAACATATTGTCGTGATATTTACATGCGCCTTAAAGAATATTGATTCTAATAAAAATTACTTGACAAATATTATGCATAGAAGGTTTATTTAGGATTTAGGAAGGATATATAACCTCAATCTTTAAAAATAATGTTTCAAATGGGTTTCCTTACTTGAAGAATTTAATACAATTAATATTAACATGAACACAAATGCACATATTTTTAATTATTCGTTAAATAATGGATACGTATCATTTGATTTTGTTTTGATAAAAGTAATGATCGCGTTGTTATTAGCTCGTATTCTGGTATAATTTCATTAAGAACATAATACAGTGGGTTATTATAAAGATAACTAACTTTAAATGGTTGCTGGTATTTTTGGTTTTTCATTATTACGTTAATATGTGGTGAACGGCCAAGCCGTCGTTCGAGGGTCCATCATGGATTCACTAGTATCTGAGACTAGGCCAGTATGACAGAGGACTGGGCAGCCGTTTGAGGTGTCGGCACGACTAGGATCCGAGACTAGCTTGGGTGCAGACCACACGGCGTTCGTTCACCGCTAGAAGTGGCTGCTGTCTACCCAATCCCAGGTTTGTCTGGGTAACGGATGACACTGTCAGAAAATAAAGTGTGGTAGAGTTACACGCAAGTGTTTCTCGACAATGACTCATAAACGCTGCGAAGGAAGTTCTGCTAACATGAGGGTACGGGTGGATTTGATTCTTATAGTCAGAGTCCGATATGGTGCTAGTTACCTGCACCTAGATGAATGGAAGAGAATTAAAGTAAAGTCTATCCCGGCCAGGGGGTGCTCCCGCTGACATATGAAAAACAGCATACCACCAGGTAGTGTCACGGAGAAGACACTACATAGTCAGGTTTTGGCTGTGCAGTTCCAGTCGTCTGAATCTCGGAAATTGTCTAGAGTACTACGCAACGATGCGAATATATAGCCTCTCACGTTCGAGACAACTTCACCTTAACGGGTACATACTGAGATTCTACTTAGGTAGACTCAAAACAAATTCTGTCAGGGGCACAACAGGCCTATAACTGGGAGATCAGGGTGGCAATACAATTCAAAACCAAGTCCCGCCACACCTGAGGTTGGATTCGATCAAATAGTGAAGTCCCACAGAATGGGGATTCGTTCCTTGGAATAGTCCCCATCGGGCGAGCACGTTTAAAGCTCCGGTACTAGCCTGGAGAGCTAGTAGAGGGTGGATATGCAACCTCTTTCTAGCCATTTGTTTTGCAAATGCTAGTAGGTATTAAGTCTGTATTTTAAGGTATTTTTAACACTGTGGTTTGATGTATTGATGGAGATTATTGTAATAACAGTTTGCTACACATGAATCTTGTATGATTATTTTAATTAGATTGAGTTTCTTCTTTGAAATTGCTACGAATATGCCTGCAAATCTGTGTCAATCGGTGGACATTGGATTCATTGGATTTTAGTTGCATAATCAGTAGTAATTGATCTAGAATTATTATAAAACGTTAGTTAAACATGTAATGCAGGTGTATAATGGGATAAAGCTATTTTTAATCCTGTTCGAAGTAAATAATTATAATTTGTGTTAACGATTTGAAGGTTATCGTCGTCAACGCATGGGATGGATATTAAAACACTTTTTACACGAATATTTTGAAGCACGAATATTTACATTAAAGTAGGTAAAGTGCAAGTATATTAAGTATTTTAGAAAATTGATATTTTAAGAATGCGATAATCTTCCGGCGATGTTTATGTGAAAAAGTTGTACTACGACGAATTATATTTGAGTTTTACGATCGTTGATGAGTTGCGTAAAATTTATGTAGCTAGTTAGAGTTGTGAATACGCCTGGAAGAAATATTTCGTTTTATAGGTAATTTATCTTGTGAAATTGGTTTTTTATTGTCTGTTTGCATTAAATTTATAGCACTTAAGTAATAGGAGAGATGGAGCTTATAACTTTTCATATGTTTAGTCAGGAGCTGTTTAAAGAGAAGAAAGTCTACAAAAATCAGATCACGGTAGGAAACGATTCTCTTAAGCCAACATTAAAGTTACTTACAACAACAGGAGGTTTTGTTGCTAATTTTAAAAAGGGTTTATATAGGAGATATTTGAATTGCCTATTCGTGTGGTACATGCAACTGATGGCGCAAAATCACTATTTTTAAAAACTTGTAGATAAGAGGTACATATTTCAAGATCATCTGCGAAATATTTATGGTGCAAATGAATAAAAGCTCTTTATAGACTTGTATCATGTAATATTTTATCATACTTCAATATCATTTACTTTAAACCCCGTATAGATAGATCCTGGTGATGTCTAATAGAACCTAGTGCTTGGTTTGTATGTTCTCAAGAGTGTAATGATCCGTTTATGATGAAAGATCTCATGTGGATTACTACAGAAAATAAGTAAATAGTAATAACACTAATAATAATAGTAATACGAAAAAGGTACTTAATAATACATTCTTATATATGTACAGTGTGATACAATACGATTGACGACGGTTTAAGCTAAAGCTAAGTTAAATTATTGTCACGTTGGCAATACAAATACTTTTCAGACATTTTAATTCTTCTTTTATTTTATTTTTTAATTACAAAATTACCTTAAAAATTATGAACTATTAATTAATATCATTTTTGGAAAATAGAAATTGTAGTAATAATAATAATAACAATAACAACAATAATAATAACAACACAAGCATAAATTTGCAGCAACGTAGCAAAGTACAAACGAGAAAGTAGCGGTTTGACGCCGTAATTTGACGCAACACGTTTCAATAGTGCCACACTAAGTACTTGATTTACACTAAAAGCTACGGCGCACAATTCAAACCGTCCTCACTGATTTTGGATTACACTGTATACAATTTGTTGAATCTTCTACAGATTTACAAACATATTTTTCTCATCTTATAATAGTGTACGTTTTATGTCGTTATTAGTGGGTTACTATAATATTTCTTTTTTACAGGGGATCCTTGTCAAAAATCCATTATGGTCGCTCAGAACAGCTAATATGAAGAAATAGAAGACAGTGGAAAATAATAAATGTATTACTGTTTTAAAATATACTATTTATTAAAAGCCTTAAGATGAGAAATAAATGTTATTGACATATTTCATGTTGATTTAAACAATTAAACATACTCAATAACCAACAACACTATAAGGCAGAAATAACATTTATAAGTCTTTTATGTACCATTACTATTTATAATTTTTATATACAGTAATGAATAATTAATGATATAGATATTTATACTTTCATAATTTGCTACTCAAGAATTTATATTAACAAAACTAAAGCATAATTATTAATACATAGTTTTAAGGGCATGTCACGCGCGTAGATAGCCTTTAGAAACTTCCAATTAAATCAGAAAAAGGTTGATTAAAATCATTTGAAATTAATGGCCAAAGTTGTACGAGAAAAACAAGATGTTTTTCACTGCACTTGCTTTAAATCATTTTCTTGTTTTACGTGACGGTTAGTTGGCAGATATTGAATTTACCGAATTTTTCTCATTAAAAGTTTTAAATTCTCGCTACTTTTTCTACAAAGGAGTTTTTTCCTGACATTTTTAACTTTTTTTTGATTTTCGTAAAATGGGTAAATATTAATTTTGAGCCCACCTGCGTTTTATGTACAGAATTGAATATGTACACTGGCTTGCAAAAAAGTCGCATACACTTGAAAAATCAAGTAACCGAGTTTTTATGTAGTTTTTGCTATGTAAACGTGACCTTTCTGACTTTTGACATTACATTTTTGACGGATAAATCTGTCATTAGGAAAATAAAACAAAATAATTTTAACTGATTGACACTGACAACTTAAAAATTAAGACCGACTTAATACAATTAAAAATAGGTGTACGCGAATTTTTTGCAAGCCAGTGTACAGGAATTTTTTCTCTCTGACAAAATTCTATGTAAATAACCTTTTTTTTGTGTTTTATTTGTTTTTTGAAATTGCAAAGATCAAAATAAAAGAAGTGGATAGTAAAATTACTGTAATAAAAGGTAGTATAATCTTATTTATATAAACCAATAATAATTGTTCCGATCCCTGCATGACATAGGTACATAATATAATAAAGATTTAGTAGAAATTAATTTATATTCATGTTCCAAAAGTTAAAGTTTATAAAGTTTTTATTTTAGTAACTATAACACCTGTTTAAACTAAATACCTAATTAGTTACAGTAAATTGTAGTTTTCTGTTTAGCAGTAGAATATAAGAACTGTATTTGTAGCCTAATAGCGGATTTTCCCTTATAGAGAGTTTCGCATCCACTACCAGAGAAAACTGTTGTAGCCTTCCATTTTCGTTTATCTAAACGACTCTTAAATATGTACAGAGGAATTTATAATGAGTATCATGCAATTCAGGGTAGTTATCACTAGTATGTGGTAATATCGGAAAACCACATGTTTTGTGTTAATGGAAATGGAAGGATGTTACTGTGCCATTACTACTGCACTATATACAATCTTTTAGTTATTTATTGAATCATGGCAAAACATATTGTAATTACTGTTTTACATTGCACACACTTTCTTGCAAAGTAAGATAAATATACTTAAGTAAATGCCAAAAACTGTTTTACACCGCAGTAACGCTATTTATTAAAAGTCATTGTAATAAAGAAACTTCTGAAATAGATGAAAAACAATTTGGAATCTTTGACTCCTGAGAATGCTTTGATTTCTTGTGTCTATGAATCACTCCTTTTCAGTACAAACAGGGCCGTTCCTGGGGTGCTTTCGGCCCAGGTGCAAAATTAAAGTAGTAGACACTACAAGATTTTCTGTTGTTTGCATCTAAAGGTCTATTTTTTTTTCTTAATAAACACCTACATGGTGTTCGAGATATTAGAACTAGTCACAAATGACTAACCAATAATTTGAATCTGATAAATCTTAATAACTAAACATTTATAAGCTAGAGTTCATCCAATAATGTCCTTTAGTTTGTACTGGCTGCGCAAAATACACTTATACTACTCACTCGCGCACAATGCTCTGCTTTTATACAAAACACTACACAAGGTCAAACGGTTTGGTCCTCTTCAGTCTTCGGACAAGATGTTGGTTATCCAGCAGCTGAAGGGCTTCTGCGTTGACGTGATGATATAGTCTGGTCTGATGTTTGCCAGCGAACCTTTTTATCTCTTCTCGAACCATTGGGATGCCAAGATCACGATGGAGGTCCTGGTTGCGTACGTATCATGGAGCATGTACCATGTTACGCAGCACTTTGTTTTGGAACGTCTGAATTAGTTTTATGTTGGAATCTTTGGCACAACCCCAGAGTTGAATTCCATAAAGCCAAATAGGTTTTAAAATCTGATTATAAATAAGAATTTTATTGTGCAATGACAGCTTGGAATTTCTACCAAGGAGCCAATAGTATTCTTTGTATTTCATACCAAGTTCAGACCGTTTCTTCTTAACATGTTCCTTCCAGCGTAGCTTAGCATCCAAGTTCATACCAAGGTACTTAGCGTTGTTTGCATGAGGTACAATGTTACCGTTAAGATTAAGCGTAGGGGGTCCGTCAACCTTTTATTGGTGAAGTAGACATGGATAGATTTAAGTTCATTTAGTTTTATTTTCCATTTTATTGTCCAATCAAGAATTCTGTTACTAGCATTTTGCAGCTTAGCGGTAGAGGTTTCAGAATTGTGTCCAACTGCAAGCAAAGCCGTGTCGTCAGCAAATGTTGCGGTAGTCACATCTCTTGTTTCTGGCAAGTCACTGGTGTAAAGGAGGTAAAGTAATAGTCCCAGGACGCTTCCCTGTGGTACACCTGCACTTATTTCTTTGAGATCTGAATATTCGTCTTCTTGTTTGATGCGAAATAATCTGTCTGATATGTATGATGATAAAGCTTCAACATATTGTTTCGGTAGCATTCTTTTTAATTTATGGACTAGACCATCGTGCCAGACCTTGTCGAAAGCCTGGACAACATCGAGGAAGACAGCCGAGCATACTAATTTTTCTTCAAGAGCTCTCTCAATAACATCAGTAATTCGATGCACTTGATCGATGGTGGAGTGTTTCTGGCGGAATCCAAACTGAAAACCTGGGATTAAACTATTGTTTTCTATTATAGGCCGCAGTCTTTTCAATAGTAGTTTTTCGAACAGTTTCGAGATAATTGGAAGTAGAGAAATAGGTCTATATGATTTGACGTCATTTACTGGTTTACCAGGTTTTGGTAACATAATTACTTCTGCCACCTTCCAGATAGCAGGAACGTATCTGAGACGAAATGCTGCATTGAAGCGATAAGTAAGCATCACTATTCTTTTCTTCGGCAGTTGTTTAAAGATTTCTCCAGCAATGAGATCAAAACCAGGGGCTTTTTTAGGATTCAGATTAGTTTTAATTTCATTGGCCAGTTCTTTCGGCGTAACCAACATTATTTCTTCTGAAACTGGATCAAATGTGCCCTCAGGTAATACATGTGACTGGATTTGATTTGGTTTAAAGATATTGGCTAAGTGATCAGCAAACACATCAGCTTTTTGTTTATTACTACGAGCCCATGATCCATCTTCCTTCCTAATTTGTGGAATAGATGAAACAGGTCTTCTAATTCTTTTGGTGGCTTTCCATAAGGAATAGTCCGTGGTTTCATCTGCAGACAAGTCTATGAGATATCTACTTATGGAGTCCTCTTTCAACTTCTGAATCTATCTTTTAAGCCTCTGAGTTTTATTATTTAAAATAGTTTTATCCAACGGGTTTCTAGAATGCTGCCATTTTCCTCTAGCCTTTCTTTTATCTTTGACCAATTCTCTAATCTCCAGTGGGTAATTATTCCCTTTGGTGACATATGTAATTTCTTTGGTGTTGCTAGTCGCCGCCGATTGAATGATTCGGAGGAACTTCTCAGCTTCATTATCCAATTGGTCCTTGGACTTTAGATTGACATTCAAGTTGATATTATTATCAAGGTCAATTTTGAAGCTTTCCCAATCAGTAGTGCTATTAACTAATCTTGGCTGGGTTTCTTTTTTGATTATTCTTTCACTGAGTCTTAAAATAACTGCCGAATGATCAGAGTTTAGGTTGAAGATTTCCTGTACATCAACAAAGTTTGGTGACACTTTTCTTGTAATAAAAAAATCTAGCAAGTCAGGTATTTTATTTAAGTCTGTAGGCCAATAGGTGGGTTTGCCTGTAGAATGAAAATTGCAACTTGTTTCACCTATTGCCAGTCTAAGTTCTTTACCTTTGCTTGTGGTCAGGCGAGATCCCCAATCTACATTTTTAGCGTTATAGTCTCCTCCCAATATGAATCTCACCCATATGATGTATAAGTTCAAGATATTCCGGTCGTTTAAGGTTATATTTGGGTGGACAGTATACGGCACCCAAATTAGATTTTTGTTTGGTTGATTTGATGCCTACTACAGTAAGTTGTATTTCTTCAGATTGAAGGTGACGTTCTTCATAATGATTAATATTGTTTTTAATTAAGATTGCACTACCTCCTTTAGCTTGGTTTCTTGGATGTATGCATTGATAGCATTGATATCCGCTAAATTTGAGGTATGACTGATTAGTACAATGTGTTTCTGAAATTAAGCATACATCAAAGTTCTGATTGATAAGGAATACTTCTAATTCATATTTACGATTTAGAATGCCATTGGCATACCAGAGTCCAATTCGTAGGTAGTTATATCCATGAATTATTTCTTTTTGGGAATAGCACCAGTGGCTCTGGCTTCTAATCGGTCTAGTCTAACAGCAAACTGATTAAACATATCCATCAATTGTTTCATCATGTGCTGCATGGAACCATGTTCTTCATATGTGGTCGAAGATTGAGGATTTGAGGGTTGGACCTTACGAGTTTGAACAGCATTAGCATATGAAATCTCATTAGATACTTTCTTAATGCAAAATGTTCTGGGTTGCGGTTTTTTCTGCATTTGTTGCGTCTTCTGTTTTTGTAATTCTTTTGCAATAACACATTCTCTGTAGCTCGCTGGATGAGCTTCAGCACAATTTGAGCATTTAGCTGAGATACTTCTAGGCTTAGAACAATCAGCTGTGAGGTGACCACCAGCGCATTTGACGCAGACAGGACTTCTTTGGCAGTATTTCTGAGTGTGACCAAATCTTTGGCACTTTTTACATTGAGGTACTAACTTGTTGGCTTTCAACGCTTCGATTTTGACTTTCATGTTAGCCAAATACCGTATTTCAAATATTTTGTTGATGTCCTCCGTTTTATCGAAGATTATAACGAACAACGGTAGCTTAATATGTTCAACCCTGTCATTCTCCTTAACTTTTTTTAATTTATTTTCTACGGAGATTACTTACCTCTCTCTTTTAATTCAGTTGATATTTCTTTCGAATAGCAAGATGGATGCAAGTTTCTGACCATAATCCTAATCGGCCTTTCTTGCTTATTTTCGTATGAATGCCATTGTTGATTAGTTTCATTCATCATTGTTGTCAATTCACGATATTCTGTTTCGTTATTGACGTTAATTCTGACTTAGTTATTGTTTAACAAAGTTGCATTATAAGTTAGGTTTCTTGTTTGGAGCTTTTGTTTGATTTCCTGGGAGGTTTCTGCACTTTCAGTGCGTTGGTTTTATTTTTGACAGGACTATCCTTGTTTTGTTCAAGAGAAGAAACGGCTTTACGTTTTTTGTTTTTAGGTAACAACCACGCAGTTTCTCTATTTACAATTTCTTCTTCTTCGTCAGAATTGATTGGGCTGTAAAATATCTTTTTTGATTGAACTAATGCTAATTGCTCTTTTAAAATTTTTATTTCGTTCAAGGCTTTCTTTAACTCCTTTTCAAGGTAAGAAATCTTTTCTAGGTCAGTTGAACTTGTAGTTGCTATTTCCATATCGGAATTTTCTGTTCTTGCATAATTTTGTTGATATAATAATTGCATTTGCTCGTTGTTAACCGGTAGCGGTTCATTAACATCGAGTAAGGAAATTCCTTGTATTGTATTGTATTGTATTGTTACATTATTTGTTACATTATGTTGTTGCTGTACATTTTGAAGCTGTTTAGTGGGAGATCTTATAATCTTCCCGCTTTTTGAAAAAGGATTTGATGGCATTTTTTTAAAATTTTTATAATTGCTTTTTACTTACGTTACGTGTTATTATACTTAATAAACAAACACGACGTCATGTTTTCTGGACTACTTTTAGTTGCACTATCACCACTAACAAAGCAAGTCGCGGAGCTAGGTCTTCGTACTTCCTTACTCATCGATAGTCAACAATAAACTAATGTAATCTATAATCTAAAGGTTGTATATTAAAGTCTATTAAAAGTTAAGCATCAGACCTATTTTTGAAAAATGTTAGCATTATTTCTGAAATATTTCAAATAGACCAGGAAAATTAGACCGAAAAAAACAAGCTCTTAAAAGTCCTGATGCATATCGCGTTTGAAAACTTTTTCATAAGGAGGGGGCAAAAAGGGCCTATGAAGGCCTACTTGCTAGACTTCGGTCTCCCCATAACTACTATAAGGAGGGGGGAGAAATTTAATGTTTTCCAATTATCTCGAAAACTATCAGATTTTTTGAAACAGCGGCCATTATGAAAAATGTTGCTCGTAAAATGTGCTACAAAAAAGGCCCTATGATCTGTCTTCGTATAACCACCCGTTTTGCATAAAAATGAGTGACAATTCTGAATTATTGTACTTCTGCAAAAAAATGCGGAGGTAGAGTAATAGGCGCATTTTTTTATGTGGTATCCCCAGTAGGTCTATTCCACGTGGTATTTAGGATGTAGAACGGTTATTCTAGCTCCTTCTCAAGTTGTAGAGATCTACAACTTGAGCGAAAAAGAGTTTTCGCCATCCGTAATTTCCCTGCATCTCGTCTTCTGCCTCGAGATTATGTAGAGCGGTTGTTATGGAGATTGGTGCTCGTAAAATGTACTGCAAAAGAAGTTCTATGACTTCTCTTCATATAACTAACCCTTTCAGTGATACAAAAATCTGAAAATACTGATACTGCACTTGACGTCATTATTACATGCCGTTAGCGTGTGCGATATTACGCCTGCTCTATTTCACATAGAAATGAAAATTCGTCAAGTTGTTACGAAATTTACGAGACTGTGCAAACTTTTTCAAAATACCACAATGCTCTAGAGAATCAATTATTAATAATAGAACAAGAGTCCTTTTCGCATTCGTATAATGCTCGGCATAATCAGGCATGCACTGATTCTTTCATATATAGTCCAAGAGTTACACCCTTCAGAAGCGCGATGGCGCCAAAACCACCACCGCAGAGTTGCCAGACGTCGGGTTCCCTTCTCAGTATATTCAAAGGGACCTTCCATAGCAATTATACGCTTGTTAAAAATACTGTAAGAAATCCGTCGCTGGCTCTTGAACTAATATAATTTATTCATACAATCGACAACCCGTAATAAAACTACTAATTTGTCAAAACTCCTCCCTACATCCAGTGCTGCCCAACAGCAATTATGTAGAGCTTATCTACATATTCAAAAATGGTTAGGCACTGATCTCAATGCAAAAGAGTGGTGATGGATGATGATCGATGATCGATGATCACTTACAGCCAATTATTTAAAACAATTTTGCCACCTGCTCCAGAAATATTACTCAATAGCAGTTGCAAGTTGCAGTTGCAGCAAGATTAGTCTCCACTGTTCTGCACTATTAAGTCACTGCTATGGTCAGTTTTGCTCGAACATTCATTGAACATTGTCATTGAACATGTTCCAACTGACATTCGTGAAAGCATCGATGCTTATGAAGATATTGACCATATAGTTTTCGAAGCAGACGACGAGGAGATGCAGGAAAATTACGAGGAAGTCGAAAATGACCTAAGACTTAAAGAGAAACTAGAATAACATTCCAAATAACGTGTGTATTAAACCTACTGGGGATATCACATAAAGAATTCGCCTATTCGCCTACCTCCACAGTACGCGGTGCTGTGTCAATCATTTTTCTGCATAGGACTTTTTGTAGCACATCTTACGAGCAACAATTTTCATAATAGCCACTTTTTGAATTTCTCCCCATCCCTCTATAAAAAACTTTGCAAACGCAATATGCATCAGAATTTTTGAGAGCTTGTTTACAGCTTCATAATCAATTCATTCGAAAATCCAGACATTTTTTGTCTATGAAAGTAACAAGTAGCATATTACTACTAACATAAAATATAATAAATATTTCGCAACGGAAATAATGTTTGTTTTCTGATTTTACTAGCAATAAGTTTATATCAGCTAATCATTAGTTAATTATTATTCGTCAAAAATATGCGCGTAGTTTGCACTTTTTAAATCCAAAATTCATTAAAACTTTCACAGCGTAGGCGGCGGCCCACAATGCTACAGCGATGAACTTTTGTCAAATGATTTAGTCAAAAAGAAAATATGTTTAGGAGTAATTCTTTATATATCCACTAATGAGGATCAGTGCATTTTTTCTAAAATCAGAAATAATTAAGTGACATATTTTGCTAACAGTTGACCGAATTGAAATAAATAGGGCTCTTTAGTAACCAATACATAAAAATATTTTTTGTATTTCTGGAAAGTGTTGGTGACCGATCGGTAGCAGTTAAGTACCTTTGCTTTACAACATGAAAACTAACATTAAGGCATGTTTTCTCTTTAGAAATAACTCTTTAGTTATTCATAAGATGTTTGATGACTTTTTGTTATACGCGTTTATTTATTTATTTTTATTTCACGCCTACACTACGGGGGAACCAACATCTAAGGTCATCTGTCCCCCATCTAACATGCACCACGAATACACACATCCATAGTTGTGGTGGCGGAATTTTCCAATTAGAAAAATCCCGCCGCCCCAAGTGGGATTCGAACCCACGACCCTTGGAACACGAGTGATGCACTGACACCACTCGTCCACCGCCGGCCCTACGCGTTTATTATTATAAACTCGTGTGAAGCGAACTAAGGTGCTGCATTTATAAAAAATACTATAGCTCAGTCAACCTACGGTATTAAATTGTACTACATAATTATTATTAAACCACACTCAAATCGTCTCGAGTAAAACCACGAAATGAAGAATCTGATCATGAGGGTGAGAATATAAAATGCATCCCGAATCACGAGGCGACACGTGATCGCCACGCTGTAATTTAACTGATAAACAGCGGATGAGCTTGAAAGATTCAGTAGCTGCACAAACTTTGATTTTAATTAAAAAAAGAAGTAAAATCAATAATGAAAATCTGTTGATTCTAGCGTACGCCGCTGACATTTTTAACACCGACAACTTACACTCTTATCTTATCTCATCCTGGTTGTAATAACAAGGTATTAGTTACACAGCTCGCACAACCAATTCAATAGGGAAACAAGTGCAAATTTTGTCATTTTGGAGTTATTTCCAAATTACACTTCCTTCTAAGGTCCTCTATCATCTATGTAATGAGATAATGGTACATATTGTGTCTAGAACAAGCGATCTTTAAAGTCACATAATTCCAATTTATGTAACGACTAAAAATAATAATCAAACAATCTTTAAATCTGTTCTCTTTTGAATTTTAACTATTTGCACTTGTGTCTCTATTGATCTGGATGTGCGAGCTGTGTATCACGCGTTCACCCAGATTTTCAATTTATTGTTGTACTCTAGTAACAAATCGGAGGTTATTTCTTATCATATTAATGATGATACTACATTTTGTTATATATAACGTGTCGCCCTTGGGACACAGCCAAAGAAGATGGAATGGAATATTAAATACATATATGCAATGCGCAACACTTCAAAGTATAATAAAATACTCTTTATTTATAAAATGAATGCTGCTGTTACTAAAAAAATAATTAAATGTTGCAAGAATTTAAAAAATGATTTAAAACTCGGATCACAGGTAAATATTTAGTTTAAAGAAAAACACCGGACTGTATCTAGGTACCCAATGGTTTTGGGGTCTCTGATTCCGATGCCGAGATCGGTTAAGCTTTATCACGTCAGGTTCAAGGTCATTTGAAGGTCAAGCTAAGAAAAGGTGGTTGAGAAAATCTGAAGAAATTGATACATAGGTTTTTGGGGTCGCTGAGTCCGAATCCGGAGTTCGCTTACCCTTAGAAGGCATCCAGAGGACATTTCAAGGTCATTCTGAGATCATTTCAATGTCAATTCGAGAAGAGAAGAGGACATAACATTAAAAAATGAGATAATTCATATATGTATAGGTTTTTTGGGTGGCTGAGTCTGAATCCGAAGATAGTTCATTAAGGTCGCTCAGACGTCATTTAAAGGTCATTATGAGGATGAATTGATACACTTGGAAAATCTGAAGGTTTTTGGGATTCTGATGGGATTGGGATCTGAAGTCCAAATATCAGTTTTTTTAGATGACCTTTTTATCAGATCCGCACCTTCAAGTTACAATACACAACCGACTTTGATTTTAGCCGGCATTCGTCCGCCAGCTTTTACTGCACATGAAGATTCTTCTGCTATCTCAGTTGAAATATATTTAACTCAATGAATCACCTACTTATTTTTTTCTGTGAAAGTTGACGAGCTTATGTTCAGCACATAAACCCTGTGGAACGCAAAGAATGGCCTATAGGTATAGTTGCAGACGCAGAGCGAACATGAAACTAGAGAGTACCTTGAGTATTCGATAGATGGCGCATGCCCACCGCAAGTGAGTTGGGGAAGAAGAAGGATATAAGTATAAGAGGGGTATAAGTAAAGGTGAACAGTTTTTGTGTCGTTTGTGGGGAGTATATTCCACAAGCAAAGAAATTAACATTTTCCGATTCATTAAAAAAAAGTATAATAAATGTTTCGGCATTGATACAAACAGATTAAACAACTTTTGAACTCCTAGAACTATATGTTCTAGATGCCGCTATGTCCTCAATAAAATAAATAGGCAGATATTTTCTCATCCAATGATATGGAGATCTCCAACAGATCATGTCACAGACTGTTATTTCTTCTTAACTAACGTGAAGGGCTACGACCGAAATAACAAACTCTTATTTCATATCCGCGTGTTACATCTGTGACTTTTCCTGTTTTAGTTCACGCAGAGCCTGATGATGGTATGGAAACAAACGAAGAGGAACTTGAGGTTTTAACTGATAAAGTTGATAGTATCACTGATGATGTAGAAATGCCAGATGAATTGAATACATCGCAAAATGAAGAAAGTGATACTTTCAGTACAGAAGACTCAGACGTTGAGGACAACGCACTAGACCCTAATAAGTTCAACCAAGGTGAACTAAGTGACCTGTACAGAGACTTAGGACTCTTGAAAGATAGATCGGAACTCTTAGCATCCAGACTGAAAGAGAAGAATTCTTTAGCACCAGGAACACGCATAACTCACTATCGTTCGAGAGAACGTCCATTCAGAAATTTCTTCTCAAAAATGCATAATTTAGTTTATTGCACTAATATTGATGGGTTGGTTAAGGAATACAAAATAGAATATTCAGCGAGTGATTGGCGTCTTTTTATGGATTCTTCGAAAAGAAGCTTAAAAGCAGTCTTGCTACATAATGGAAATGTGTATGCCCCCTACCAATTGCTCATTCCGTTATATTGGATGAAGAATATCATAATTTTGAATTGTTATTGCAAAAATTAAAGTCCGACAAACATCATTGGCTACTTTGTGGAGATTTAAAGATATTCACAATTTTACTAGGGCAACAATCTGGAAATTTGTCCTATTCGTGCTTAATTTATGTGAGAAAAGATGGCCGCTGAGACAAGCATTAATTCCTGGCGAAAACAATATTATAGGTCCCAGTTTGATATCGACTAATAAAATTCTCCTTCCACCTTTGCATATTAAATTAGGTCTAGTAAAGCAGTTTATCCGGCAATGAGTCGAGTTGAAAGTCCTGCTTTCATGTATATTTTTCAAGTATTACCCCATCTTTCTGATGCAAAAATAAAAGAGGGCGTCTTTATTGGACCAGAGATAAGAAAACTGCTAAAAATGATGAGTTTGAGAGAAGAATGAATGACAAAGAGAAAGCAGCTTGGTAAAGTTCCAGAGAGGTGACAAAACAGCTCCTTGGAAATAATAAAGACCCCGATTATAAAAATATTGTTGAAAAAATGGCCCAGAATGTCAAAGAAGTAGGGTGTCTTATGAATCTGAAACTTCATTTTCTTCATTCTCATCTTGATTGGTTCCCAGAAAATTTGGGAGCTTTTAGTGAAAAACAAGGAGAAAGAATGCACCAGGACCTGAATGAGTTTGAACAAAGATATCAAGGTATTTTGGGGAAGAATATGTTAGCACACTATTGCTAGAATCTAAAGAGAGCCACAAATAAAGCACATAAAAGAAAAGAGATTCGAAGATCATTCCAAGAACAACGTAAGCGTTTTCCCGAATTTTGATTAATACAAGTGTATGCTGAGAGAAGCGAATTGATTTGTTGAAGGCTTTCAAAAGTTTTTTTTAATCTAGTTTTTGTACAATCACACAAAACCGAGAGAGGATGATAGGTAGAAAGGTACGAAGACAAACTGACAGGGAGGCAGACAGACTGACAGTGGACATTTAGACGGAGAGTGGCAGGAAAACAGACAGATAGAAACATTTAGTCATTTAATCAGACAGGAAGATAGACAAGATTACCGACAGAAAGGCAGGATGTCAGGTAGATAGACAGAGAGTAAATGCAGGCGGACGATAAATACATACTAACCAGCAAACAAGCAGGTGTGTAGGAAAAAAGACAGACAGATAAACCAGACAATAAGTAGGCTGGTGAGCATTCGTATAATTTTTTTCCAATTTTTTTCACTTCCTATTCTTACTTTAACTTCAAACGACCTTGGACATGAGGTGATAGAAGTCAACCGACACCGGATTGGGATTCAGCGACCCCAAAAACCTATGTATGAATTTTCCGAGATTTTTCAACCACCTTGTCTTAGTTTGACCTTGAACCTGACGTGATAGAGTTTAACCGACCTCGGCATCAGAATCAGCGACCCCAAAAACCCCTGGGTACCTAGGTAGCGTCCGGTGTTTTTTTTAACTAAATGTTGACCTGTGTAATCTGCAGTAAATTACGTTGTACTCTGATTATTATCGAATAACAATAAACTTTTGTTTATTTGGAAACGACCAATGGAGCACGCCTGCTAAATGACTAAATGAATACATTGCTAAGCTTACAAAATAAGTTACCATTTTTAAATTATTTTTCTCAGAAAGGAAGTGGCAGAGATAAAAAATCAGCCCATAAATGATGGAACCATAATAGAAAATGACGATGACGATTTGTTGAATGTTGATTTTGTATTTCCTTGTCTGTAATATCTGGGGTGACAAAAAAAGTTGAACTAAAATAAACTCGCATGCTGATTGGCACACAAACAATTTTTAAATTCTTTATTAATGAATTTGAATGTCGTTTTGGATAGATATCTTTTAGACCCTACCATCTAATTTAGAAAGTTCAATAGATTACAAAAGGTTACGAAGTACCTTACCACCGTTGCGTTGCTGGATCCCAAATTTTCTAAACTCGTTGTCTTGTTTCTTTATTCACCGATTTTTATGAGAGTTTTTGCTCCATTGATGATACAGTTTCGTTTAAATACAATACCTTGATGCAGAATTCAAGCTAGATTTGACTTGATAGACTTTCGAGTGTTACAGGTTCGTTGGTTTTTGGAAAACTTGCCATTAGAAAAGCAGAATTAGGTATGGAGCTTTAATCCCATTTTCTTCGCTAAATCTACTTGACAATATTTAACGTTCAATATGGCCGGTATGACTGAAAATCATCTATCTTGCAAAGTAAACCTTGTAAAAATGTATACCTGTCTTTCGAATCTGAAAAAGCTTGTTGATAAATAATCTGGATTTAAACAATAAGGCATTGAAATATTGCTTCCCCCAGCTCCTCGTAAAGACACCCAGAGTAATAATATTGGATATTACCTATATTTCAGCTACACGTCCGAGCATTCAGAGCAAACCGAAGGAAAAGCAAATGAAGAACTAAACTCTGGATAAGTATTTGTCGGATAAGAATTTAGCGCGCTTGGGCTTCCTTATGTACAATACTTATTTTTATTGGATTACCTAATTTTGTGAGATAGAATCCTTAGAGTATGACCTTCTAGCACCAAAAACCGTACAAGATTTGTTACAGGTTGAACATAAGTACCTTTCTCTCTTTTAAAAGGTACTTGTGACATTATATTTTTGACGAGATTTCTATTTGAGATCGATAAAATACTTTTTTCCGAGAAATAAGTGAAGATAAAGGTAAAGAAGAACCAAGAAGGGCATCGATGAGAATTAATCAATGTCATCAAATATTATAAACTTTTACTATGATATTCGTCGAGGTTAACAATGTGTAACTGATAATTTTCAGATTTATATCATAAGTATACCTTCGAGTCATTGCATTGTTCCTTAAAATTATCTCAAATCCTTTTAAAAGATTTTAAGGTTAGTAGATATTCATCGAGAATTCAGCAACACATCTGATGCATCTTCAGACATACCTTACTTTAGTTCTATTAACATCCAGTTCTGTTACACATAAAACCCGGGTAAATAGCGTAGCTACATTATTCTTAATCTACCTTCTGCTGTTGAATTTTCTTCTTTAAGGTAGCTTACATGCCAGTTAAATTGTTGGTATGGTTCTCTTAATGCATGTCTGTAATCACTGTTATCGCAGCTCAAAATAGATTATAATTTTGCTCAATACCAATTCTAAAGGTTGCATAATAATAGGATCTGGCCAATAATATGGCCTACGTCAGGATTCGACTAGATATGGGAAAAAATGTTACCATGGAATAAAAAATGTGGACACACCTGCAACGTTAATGAACGTCGTGAAGACGTTCAGCCAGTGAAAGAGAACGCAGAGCACTGGAATTATTGATTAATGGAAGCTTATTGCACGAGGTGGAGACGTAATAGAGGGCCTAAGTTGCATAGGTTGCAACAGTATAACCTCAGTTTACAACGATGGCTATTTTAATAAAACTCATTTATATAAAATCTAATCTAACCACGACACAAGCTCAATGCTATAAAGCTGTATATACTAATTATTATTATTCATTTATATATTTATACTGTCTAAAGCCATCACACTGTACGCCCACCTTTACACCAGTTACGCCCTCTTATACATTTTTAAAGTAGAGGTAGTGTTATTGTGTATTATTCCATTAAGATCTTTCTTTTTTTATTATCGTATTAAGCTGTAAAGTAGTTTCCGCGCCAGGCCTAGATATTCAGGCAGAGCAAGTGTGGAAAAGAAATGGGAGTTTTAAGAGGGTTTTGGTGTCAATAAAAACCACCAGTAATATGTATATACATAATTCCTAGTCTTGCCTAGAAATAGTTATAAATTCATGGAAAATATTATAGTATATTATATACCAAGGAACGAAATTGCATCCTCTAACCCCGAATGTGAATTTATTTTAACAAAAAATGCACTAGAGAATAAAAAGTATTTCAGCCCCGTGGTATATAAGCTATTCTTTGCACGACCTAGAGGACTTAAAATACCTAAATCCCCGAAATTTTCGAAAATATCGTTGAATGTCATCCTGGCAATTAATCGAATGCAAACATCAAAATCACATTTCTGTAGATCATAGACAGATCATAGGTTTGCCATGGAAACACTGTACTTTGTAGGTAGTAGGACAACTACCTACTTTACTCCCTCTTTAATAGGTGTAAATAGAACTTTATATACATAGGTCGTGCAAAAAGGTATTTTAATGTAGTAAATAGTAAATTTCTTGAGTATTTCTAAACTTGGTAATTATTACAAACTTGCTTGCATAGTTATTACGTCTTCCTAAACGTGCTGCGTAATTAAATCAGTTCAAATTTTCGAGATATATCAATACATGCAAGCTACGAATATAGCTAGTCCGATTCTTTTTTTCTAATTCTACTTTAACATCTTGAATCTCAGAAACAGGAAACTGTCAGATGTGCTGTGGTCTACAGATTCTTATCATCCCTGAGAACTATAACAGGAATTTATAATTTAAATATTGTAAAAATGGAACAACTGCCGACAGCAATGGAAAGAGTTACATAAATTTATTGAATTCTAAAGTGGTCTCTTTACATAAATACCCTCGAGGGTTTCATTTCTATTTCTTTTTAAGCTGAAAGTAAATACATTCGGTCCATTTCCATGTTTTTTCCGATTTAGCTTACTTCAAATCGCCCCTGCTTTAACAAAAAGCTTATTTACAAAAAAATAACTTTTCAGTATTTTACATATTTTGCTTGACCCTAAAGTATGGCCTACTTCTCTAAGTCCAGTAGTCGAATCTGTACCAGAAAAATCAAACTTATTGACAAATGTGAATAGTTTTCATTCTAAATTTTATATAATTCCAATTTAATATTTATTACTTACGAGTTTCTGTCGAACCCTTCCCTTACAAATTATAATTTGAATCTCTATCTCAACATCTAAAACGTGTCCCCTTCTCGGACATCAAGTAGAATCGTAGCATTCACAGCAATAAGAAGTTTTTATGATTAAGATCTATACTGGAAGTTCTTTAACATTACTAAATTTAGATTCCTTTGTTAGTTTTACTGTTACTGCTTTTGATTATGTATAAGCTTTGGTTCAGTCTTTAAAAATGCTTCTATTGAAAATAACGTATTATTTATTAGGAGTATTTATAGATGTCTACCTATTCAATTAAGAAAAGATTAATCAGAATTTGTTTTATACAAAAGCAGTAGTAAAACTCTAAGCAGTATCAGCATAAATATATCGTAATGTAAAAACCGGATACAAAATTATATTATCGTGGGTTATTGAACAACGCTCAATTGACCCTTTCTAAATCGATTTTACTGTTGGTAGGTTTTTATTGCATAAAGTAGTATATGAATGAAAGTAACTACATTTTAACCTCCGAATTCGTCTCGATAAAGTGAACGCGCAAGAAATAATTCGTTTTGCTTGCTTATTTCAATTTCTTACACGGTCTGGTTTGCAGTCGGTCCGTTTAGTCGTTTCGTTTTATTTCATTTTTTAGCGTCACGTTACAGATGCCAACAACACGGCGCTTCGCTTCTAACTTGGAAAAGGCGTTTAAACAGTTGAGTTACATAAAAACATAAGATGCGCTATTATCATACTTTGAGAACTTTCAGTTTATAAGTGTTTATTAAAATATTACAAATACCATTGGTATTTAATGTACCAGTAAGGAAGGCGAACCTTACTGGTCATACGTATGCTGAGATATTTATGCTTTTTGCAAACACTCTCCAAAGTTATTCTATCTATTCAAGAAATATCCTAGTCTATATGCAGAATATAATTAGAAACAAACAAATGAATCG
The DNA here is from genome assembly GCA_929113105.1 of Agrypnus murinus. Classification (NCBI taxonomy): domain Eukaryota; kingdom Metazoa; phylum Arthropoda; class Insecta; order Coleoptera; family Elateridae; genus Agrypnus; species Agrypnus murinus. Next base: position 57,567,527 of record OV816024.1, read on the forward strand.
AATACATGAATGAATATTTAGAAATCCAACAGTAGATAAGGTCAATTGATTGGTAAAAGTGAACGAGACAAAAACGCACCACAAACTGTCTTCACCCATCTCTAGCGATAGTACTCGACAAGAACTGCAACTTTTGCTGTATAATATTTTTCTATGTCGTGATATCTTTGTTCGCTAAAATATTATTAACTATTTGCACTCGCAAACCTTGATCATTGCTAACGGACCCTATCGATACTTCAGAAAAAAATGGTATAGGAAAAATATGCAGTACTTGCTGAATACTATTGATTGGTAATGTCAGTAACTGAAGTCAAAGAGTCTTTTTTTCTTATACTTTCCTACTTCAACCTATGTAGAAATAGTAAACCTCATCTCAAGTGCATGTTCTGAAACTGTATCTAATAGACTAGGTTTTTTCCGGTACCATTCTTTCCAATCACTTGCTGTCACTACCTAAGTTTCAATGTGCACCAGTTTCACTGTTGCTAGTGTAAATGGAGGAGGTTAATAAAAGAGAAGATAATGTAAACCGTATAGTACTCAATGACTACTGTCGGAGATAGATAGAGTGAGTAGGAGAAATTTCGATTTTCATTTAATAGCACAAGAAGTTTGTTTATGGCAAACCATTAAGAATCATACTAAGTGTTATTATTTGATCTCTTTGAAGAACGTTTCTTTGTAAAAGTACTTTGCAAGAAAGTAATGTGATTTTATTGTTTGATTGGCGCACACATTTGAATAGTTCTGTTGAAATATCTAACTACATCTCATGTTTGATCTTGGTATTCCCTCTGTAAATATCATAAAGATGTTGTATGTATGTATACTTATAGTTGTTGTTTTCTTATTGGATACTGTATTTATACGTTTTTGTAAGCCAATAGGAATGCTATGGAAGCATAACAACGAATAAATTGTGATGATGATGGCTAGCGATTGGTTTTAATTCTGAATCCTTCTTTATTTTGGTGTAAATTTGTAATAGAAAGGGTTAAATTATTAATTTTTTGCACATCCTATATATAAGGCTCTACTTTAGTCCTCCAAAAGAGGGAGTAAAGTAGCACTTTTACTCCCTGAGGGAGTAAAGTGTTTCCATGACAACAACAAGTAAACAACAAACAAAAGTAATCGCGGTACATGTTAGAATTTATTATCCTGAAACTATGTTATTTTGGCATTTGCAGAGTTCAATTGTCCGAATGACATGTAACGAAATTTTCGGAAAATTTTTTCAAAATTTTGAATTTTTGCGCAAGTCCTTTAGGACGTGCAAAAAATAGCGTATATACCACTGGACTAAAATGCCTTTTAATCCCTCATGTGTTTATTTTCCTCGCTGACGCTCGGAAAATAAACTCACATTCGGGATTAAAAGATGCACTTTAGTCCCTGGGTATATAATATACTATTAAATTGTATCAAGGACATATTTGCCTTCAATAAAGGTAAGAGCCTAAATGAAAACAAATTAAAGCTTCATCTGCATATATACAGTGTATAAACAACCACCAGTGAAAGAACGGAATAAAAATGAACATAAACCTGTTGTAATTAATTAATTAATTAACAATTTTAAGTGAAGTATTAAGAAAATATCTGAATATTGTTTTCTAACAAAAAGTTAATACCTACCTGTTAGTAATATTACAAGATGCAAAGAATCTCATTTAGAAGCTTACCATAAGTTAAAAGAATAATATGAAATAAAAAAATACATTAAAGTTATTAATAAAAACTAGCGAACTCATTTCCATATACAATGAGTTAATTCAAAATCAGCAGTCCTCATTGATAACAGCAACACTGATAAAGCAATGAATCGACTACCTATTTAATTTAGTTTAGCGTGCCACAAAAGTTCATGTAATAAAATGTAGTATGAGCAAAAGTAACTCCATCAAAGGTATCTTTGGAATTTTTAACGGATGTGTATTATAACACCAGAAAATTATATCAAATTAATAACAACTGTCACTGTCAAAGGACTACGAGAGTAACGTACGTTATAATCACACTATAGATAAGATCATATTACATTTCATGATAAGGTTATATTATCTTTCATGAGAACTGCTTAGTATCTCAAACACACGATATTATATTACATTTTCAAGATAAGTCTATGTTATCTTTCATGAGAACTGCTTTAGTATTAACTCTCTCATGACCATGAGAATTGTGTAGGCAGATAAGATTGGATCACTGTATAAATACCTCTATTTTAATCTTAAGAAACTCAGTCTGTATCCAGCCGTTAACAGTCTTTGGTGAGTCTTTAATTAATCTTTTATTCTAATTCTCTGTGTTTTATTTAATATCATTTAAATGTGAATTCTAAAATTGTTCTGTTAAGTGTGTTAATTCAAATCTAATTATTTAAACTCGTCTTAACTCATTTAAATAATTACTGACAAAGTAATATTTTCTACACATTTGTATTGTGAATGTAAAAAGAGATAAAGATTTCTCTTCAATATAAATAATAAATTATATTCTACAACTGCAAACGAAATATATAAATTTGTTTCATTATATTAAATAAATAAATAAAGTTGTTTTTAAAAAACCTTCGGTTACAGAATATAATAAAACTCGAGTATTTTTATTTATTTATTTATTTAATTTGAGCTTCCAACAGAAGAATCCAATTACAGGAAGCAATATAATTGAAGTATATACAATAATTAGTGTCAACAGCACACAATAATAATTGAAATAAAAATATAAAATAAACCCTAGTTTAAAGTAACATTAATTCCACAATTTAACTAAAAATAAAAAAGAAAGTTTAACTTTAACTAAAAATAAAAAAGTTATTTACTATATAGTATGTACATAAGTAACATATTAACAAGTAACAGAATAACAACTTAAACAATATTATACTTATCAGGTAATAATATATTAGTTAAAAATTTCCTTACCAAAATGCAACCACAATATTACATTAATTTAATTATCAAATAAAGAATACAATTTGTATTTAAAGGAAGTGTAAGAGCAGCCAAACATATCGATTCTATCTGATATAGAATTGTATAATGTACAAACTCTATTTACAGGTGCTGACAGTGCATAATTGGTTCTGGCTGACTGTATATAAAAAGTATCTCGTAACCGCGAGTTATCACGAGGAACTCTAAACATAATTTTTTCAAGTAAAAACGAATTATCGGCAGAATTATTTAGAACTTTATGAAGATAAAGTAATGAGGCTACGTTACGGCGATTTTCTAAAGAAATAAAATTAAATAATGCTAATAGTACACTGTAGGGCAAGAAATTAGGATATTCATTATGCACTTTATTGTATAGATATCTTAAAAATTTAGATTGTACAACTTCCAACACATGCTTTTTGTAATTATGTGTAGGAGACCAAACCACTGATGAATACTCCAGATAAGTTCTCACGTAAGCTTTGTACAATATCACAATAGCGATAGTATTTTTAAAATGATGGGTATTTCTGATAATGAAACCAAGATTCTTATAGGCGCATTTGGCAGTTTCCAGTATGTGATTTTGAAAAGAAAGTTTCGTATCAAAAATGACTCCCAAGTCTTTATGTATATTTTTTGTAGTCAAATTCTCACCGTTTATATTATAGGTAAAAGTTACGTAGTTTGGTGATTTGCTGTAATGCATTACAAAACATTTACCGACATTAAAGTTCAGAGAATTATCCTTGCTCCATTGATATAAATTATTTATATCTGCCTGAAGTTTAATGCAGTCATCAATGGTGCTTATCTGTCGAAAGATTTTTACATCGTCAGCAAAAAGCAAACAATTAGAATATTGCAAGCAATTTGGTAAATCGTTTACTAATATAGTAAAAAGGAGTGGACCCAGGTTTGCACCTTGAGGTACTCCTGAAAAGGCTTCGAATTCGGGAGATTCGGAATTTTTGTAAACCACATACTGACGCCTAGATGATAAATATGAAATAAAAAATTGCAATGCATTGTTGGAGAATCCCAGAACATTCATTTTTTGTAACAAGATGTCATAATTTACTTTATCGAATGCTTTTGCGAAGTCGGTATAAATGGTATCGACTTGGCAATTACCGGCAAAGCCATCCACTACAGTTTCAACAAAATTAATTAAGTTTGAATGTGTAGATCGTCCTGGAATAAACCCGTGTTGAAAAGGTGTTAAAAATGGTTTAATATGACTAAAGATTCTTACAGATAGTAATGATTCAAATACTTTGGCGACTGAACACAAAATTGCTATAGGCCGATAATTAGTTATGTCAGTTTTTGCACCTGTTTTATATATTGGGCATACTTTGGATTTTTTCCAAATTCTTGGATAAACAGACTTTTGTATTGATAAGTTATACATATATTTAAGTGGCTTTACAAAAATATCCGAACAACCCTTGAGGACGTACATAGGTATTTGATCATGTCCCACTGCTTTTTTACCTGACATCTTTTTCAAGACTGCAGTAATTTCACTCTCCTCAATCTGCGAAATATTAAATACACTTATGTTAAAGGTTTCGCTTCGTGGAATAGTGAAATTTGCAGGTGTTTCCGCATAAACAGATTTAAAGTAGGTAGCAAAAGCAACGGCAATATCAGTACTGTTCTCTAAATTGCGATTTTTATAAATCATTGTATCCGAGTTAGAAATAGTTGATTTTTTACGTTTTATGTAAGACCAAAATTGTTTTGGTTCTTTAATAATCGCATTCTCAGTGTCAAGTATATATTTCTCGTAGGATGCAATAATAGATTGTTTGATTTTTGCTCTTAAGTAATTAAATTCATACGTCAAGTTTTGAATTATTCTAAAGTCAGTATTATGCTTTATCTTTCGATGGATTCGACCCTTGCGTTTGATGTCACAGATAATTTCCCGTGAGAACCAAGGAGGATATCTAAAATTAACAGTTCCAGATAGCGGTACTGTATCGTCGAAGACACTGTAGACTAAACCGTAAAATAAATCAACTGCCTGATCTACATCATCACATTGATATAGCGGTTGCCAGTCTACTACAGATAACTTACGATACAATTCCAAGAAATTTGCTCTCTTAAAATTATATCTACGCTCATTAGAAAAAGAATATGTTGTTGTGGCATTCATATTTTGTTTATTATAGTGAAATGTGCAAATAAGGGAAGGATGATGCAAATCTTCTTGAATAATAGGTAGTGGGCAGCGATAACACTGAACGTTACAGTTCACAATTACGAGATCAAGCAAACGACCAATACTGTTTAATGTCTGGTTAATTTGTCTTAAATTATGAAAGTTTAAAAAGTTGCTCAACTCTTGTTCAATCTCGCCATGTGAGTTAACATTGATAAAGTTTGGTAGATTAAAATCACCTAGTATAATAGTATTATAGTGGAATATGTCGTAGTGGGTAAAGCAGAATTCAAAGAACTCTGTGTATTGAATTATGGGTGCATTTGGTGGTATATAAAGTGTACATATATTTAATATCACATTATTTATTTTAGTTTTTATCCACAATCCTTCAAAAAACGCTTGAAATCTAAATAACACCTCACTATGATATTTATTTTTGATAGCCACTAATGCACCGCCACCTCTGCTTCTCCCAGTTAATTGAAAGTTGCGATCAGCTCGATACACAGTATAGCGTTCATCCATAATTTCAGAATCTAAAAGCGCGTCGTTTGCCCATGTTTCGGTTAGGCAAATAGCATCATAGTTTTCGGCAAGCAGACTGGTATAAATGTTGTGTGTTTTGGTACGTAAGCCTCTAACATTCTGGTATAATATATGGAATTCTTCATTTTTAATGGACATCGTTTAGATCTTTAGTTGATTTTATCACAAATACCTGGCTACCATCAGTTCTTCTCATTAGTATTTTTCCATTTCGTACCCATAAATACTTTATATTGTTGTTCTTTTTGTACATTTTTGCCTTCGCTAACAGTTGTCTATTGTAGGTGGTTAAAGATTCGTTAATATATATAGTATTATTCTCTTTGGCGTGCTTTCTTACATCTTCATGCAAGTAGTGATGGGTTGTCGACACTACCCGCGTATCACGACACTTGAGAGTCGAAACCATTATGACGTCAGAAGTGTCGAGTCTTCATGATACTTTAACGACACTTCGCCTTTACATCATGCACGCGCTAGTGTAAATGTAATCCAATTGAAACGAGAAGCAGTCAAGATTCATAGCTACATAAATCATAAGCAAACTATGGATTAAAAAACAATTATATGAGTAAATTCTGTTATGGTTATATATTTATGCATTAAGTACATTAAAAGACATTAAATTATTTATAAAAGCAAATACATATTATGAAACAGAAATTTAAAAGAAATGAAACAAATTCTATAAATGACTTGTAATGAATAGACTTGATTCGTTGGATTTATTATAAAAACTATTTAAAAATGTAATTTCGCTGACGACGTTGGTCTTTAGAGAACGTGTTTTTGTTAAGATTGAAGATGATACATACTTTTATTTTGTGTTTTCAGCAAAATAAATTGAATTAATTAAAATTAATGATCATTGTATTTATTTACACGTGTTTCGACAGTAGTCTTTCTTCAAAATACATTATAAGGTATAAATATAAGAAGCTGAAATAATAATTAGGTACATGAGGAACTTATTCAACTTCAATTATTGATTTTCATTTATTTTGCGGAAAACCCAAGATAAAATTATCACCGTCAATATTATACTAATACAAAAGAAAAAAAATCCACAACAAAATATTTTTATATGTACGTCTCATTCAAGGCTTGTTGGTCAGTTCAACAAATCTGCCTTTAATTTCTTTGTAAGAATGATCAAGCAACTTCGAATTATACTCTAATAAGAGCGATACTGTTCGACACGAAGTGTCGCGACACTTCAAGTGTCACGACCACGAACAGTATCACGACACTCGACACCCAAGTTCCCATCACTACATGCAAGTCATTAACCGTTAGGTTACGTTTGACTTTGCGACGGTGAATAAAGTCTTCTTTGTCAATTCTGCGAACGAATTTTAAAATTATTCCTCTGGGCTGCGTAGGCAGATTAGGATTCTTTTTTAGACGATGTACTGCGTCTATCATGGAGGTTTCTAAGGGAAAGTTAATTGCGTTAGACACCATTGATAAAACACTGATTATGTTTTCTCCTGGTGATTCAGGAATTCCTGCAATTTCGACGCAATTGGATCTCGAATATTGTTCTAATGAGTTTAGTTCCGCTTTAAGAGCTTCATTTTCTTTTCTTAAGGAATCGTTTTCAGCCGATAGTGCATTTATTTTCTCTAAACAAGAATTTATTAACACTTCTTGGTTTTTTAATAAGTGATTGTTGGTATCAATTTTTTCATGGCAGTTATCTAACGAATTTGCCATTAATTTTTGTTCATCTCGCAGTGCCTGCAGCTCAGTTAAAATTTTTTTAAAGTTTTTATCATCTTCAATATTGTGAGTTTTATTAATGCATTTATAGCATTTCCATGCTTGAAGAATGTTAATACAATCTTGCGTAAGGCTGACACAATTGCCATGATAAGACACAGGACAGCATGAGCATTTGATTTTTGGAGACTGTCTTGATATTTCAAGATTACAGATACCGCAAATGTTTGGCATAGCGATAAACTGTTAAGTGACTGATAAGTGTTTCTATGTATTATAAATAAATTTTATTGTGAATATTATAACTGGAAAACACAGCAGTCTTAGTAAAAAGACGATACCTTTAATCGAGTAGTTGTTTGTAAATTTACATACAGTTGAAAAAAACAGAACTACATACGTGATTGATTAAATTGTATTAAATGATTAACGCCACTTGTTTTCACTAAGCTAGCTAAGCTAAGATGATATACGTCCGCCTTGAACACCGGTTGACACACAATTATTTTGTTTTTTATTTTGTGTAATTTCCTGGTGTGATGTAGTTACGTTTTGCTCCTACTATAGTTGCTATTTGTAAATTTTGATCTTTTACATAATAAGGAATATTTTATATAACAGATTGCACATATTCAACTCAAAGCCATTATAATACTAAAAAAAGTAACTTATCACAGTTAACACGCCAACAAATAAGAGACAGTATTCGCCTGTATAAAGTTTCAAAAAAGGACGGGTTGCAGTGGCGTAGCCAGAGTTGTCTCTTGTGGGGGGGATATACAATAATAAAAGAAAATCAGCGGGCTTGGCTCTCAATGTATACCTATAGTAACTGTTTATTTAGGTTTTTTAAAGATTGCATGGAAAAAAGTGCAAATATTAAAGAATTCTGAATAAAAAACAATATTTTTAGAATACTAGTCTTTATTCATCAAAAACATTACAGAACAAAATCTAGGCGCCGTGGTTTTTTGGCCAGTTCTTCAAATAATTTATCCACTTTAACTGGTATTTTCCGGTGTATCGCCAACATTGCTAAACCGTTAAGTCGATTCTAAAACATAGAAATCAAACAGTATGATTAGAATTTGGGTATACGTGATTTCTATAAAACAAACCTGGGAAGTTGAATTTCTGAAATATGTTTTGATTCGATGTCGAGAACGTTTGTTCTGGTTTGGATGTTGAAACTGGAAGTGTGCAGGAAATTTTTAGTAGTCGATGAATATTCGGATATGCAATTTTACTGCACATATCTAGTAGGTCTATGGTTCGTTGTTCTTTAACTGGAAGCCTACTTAACCTTTCGAACCAGAGTTTTAGTTCAGCAAATATGCAGCTTTTGGAAACTTCTGGCAGAAAATGGGTTATTAATTCTTCAAAGGTATCCGAATTATCGTTGAGCTTCTTTGGCGATAGTAGACAAAGAAACCCCTCGAAAACTTTTTTATTACTTGAAAATCTCTCTTCCAGTTCTTTTAAAAAAAGTCAATGTATGGCAAATATATTGTTATTCGAAAATAATCTCTAACCGGATTTTCATTTGGAATAGTGGGGTTTGTTCTATGCCTTTGGTTTTTTACAGTTCTTTTCATTTTAATTTCCGAGTCCACTTTCTTGCGGATTTCTAAAACGATTAATAAATGGGAATATATTTTTTCAAAATATGTTTATGTTTTAGCATTATAGGTTATATAACGATAACGATAGCAATAACATAATGTATAGGTACTTACAACTGACTTCTCAAATAAAACGCAAAATTCATCTGTTGCATTGTTTCGAATTCTTGTCAAAGCAAAAACTGCATCATCAGTTACTGCAATTGCTTCTTTCAGATCAATATCAATTATTGTAGAATTCGAGATAAAGGTAAACCAATGTTAAAAATTTGCTCAACAATATGCATCGATACAATAAAATCTCCCTCTAGAATATTACTAAGCAACATTGGAGCATTGCCTGAATCTTCCCAAGTAGTAATTTCCCGCAATATGTCAACAATAGATTCGTACAACTCTACAAAATCATTAGCTGCTTTATACTTTGCGGTCCATCTGGAGGCCCATAATCTTTTAAGAGTTTTGGCGGAAGTAGTTTCTTCTGACTCGTCGATTTTTTCAAGAAGAACGCTTTTACGTTTTGGCGTTTTTAAAAAGTCGTATGTACGTTCCATAGTACTAAGGCAGTTTCTGATCTGAGGAACACTACTAGCTTTTGATATAGCTAAATTAAGACAATGCGCAGCGCAGTGAACATAAAGGGCTTTAGGATACTTTCGACGAATATGTGATTGCAGTCCCGAAAATTTTCCGGCCATGTTACTTGCTCCATCATACCCTTGGCTTATTAAATAATTTGTATCAATGCCCCAGTTTCGTAAGCAATTCAAAATAGAATTGGACAACTGCTCGCCTTTCAGACTTTTAGCAGGTACAAATTGTAAAAAAGCTTCTCGTATTTTATTTTCATCATTCACGACATTCACATACCTTACACTTAATGTGATTTGTTCCCTTGTCGATATGTCTGTTGTTTCATCTACTAAAATTGTAAATGCCTGCGCTTCATTAATTTTGTCAACGAGTTTTTTAGCATGATAGCATTGATGCTATCAAATATTTCATTTTGTATCTGCGGGCTGAGATAGGTCTCCCGCTTGCTGGATGTTTCAAGAGTATTCTTTAGGGCATCATCTCCGTTGGCTCTATACTTCAATATTTCTCTAAGATTGCCTTCATTAATCTCATTTTCACATTGTACATCAATTTGTCCGTGGTCTCTATGGCCTCTTAGTGCAATCTCTTGTTTTCCACATAAGATAATCCCTTCAATAATAGGTCTTATTTTGTCTCTATTTTCCCTTGCTTTCATTTTTCAATCACTGTCAATTAGGTTAAAGACATCTTCCCTTCTACAATTTTCTTCAAATTTTTGTAAGGATTTATCGAGTCTGTGTGGTATCCATGCAATTGGTGTGCATTAAACATCTACAAATAGATAAAAACACGTTTAACACTTATTTACTTTACTATGTAAAGCGACGAAGTATTAAAATGTAATTTGTTTTCGCCATTTGAATGTTTTTCCATTTTTTATTTTCATACATACCTCCTTCGCGTTTTTCCAATTGTCAAATTTCTTTTTAACCAGTGCACCCAACTCTTGAGAACCAACTCCGTCTGAAGTAGAAAAAAAAAATACCAGTATTTGCAAAATGCTCCTTTCTCTTTTTCTGAGTAGACAAGCCATTCATATTCGATAAACCATTTGTGTTGAAATTTAAGCTTTAGTATTTTATCTTGATATTTTTCTATCACGGGAAATTTGTAAGAATTCGGTGGGCACCACAGCGAATTAATAACATTTAGTATATCTATACTGCCATCTCTTTTTATAAAGTTGCCTATATCATTTTTGTTGTCTGAAACATGTTGATAAACAAGTGTACTTCCTTCGGAGCTTCCACTGCTCGCAGAAGTTCCAGGACAGTCTTCCTTTTCCTGTGTATTATTACAATCACCGTTAGACCTCCAATCTCTCACTTCTCGTTTGAAAAATGCAGTCAATTTTGATTCCATTTTAATAAAACTTTAGTGTACTATCTGCAGAACTAAACACTACCCGAATTAGTCACAGTAATGAAAACAAAAAATAGTTGCAAAAATATCCATGAAAGAAATCGAGAGAAGCGCACCATTGCATAACGTACAGCCGCGCAGCTACAACTAAACTAATTTGTTGAGACTCGAGACCAAGGTCCGTTGATGCATGCATAATTATGTCCAAAGTAAAGGTTATCTCATCCATTTCCACTATTGGCTTTTGAAATGGGTACAAAAATGGCGCCTTTTTGGCTGCAATTTTAATTTGTCATGAATTTGTCAAATAAAATATTTACATAACATACAGAAAAGGTTACGAATATTTTAATTAAAACAAATCAATAATACTATGTATTAACTTATTAGCAAATAATATTTTTGGGCATTAGAATGATCTTCTGTTATTGAGTAATATTAACTACTACTACTGAATAAAACCACGAAAACATTAACACATTAAAAAATGATGGTCTAAAATGGCGAGGATTTATTTGTTATATGAACAAAACAACAATAACAACTAAAACGAATATTTTAACTGTGATACAACTAATTCATTAATGGTATCCCCCTCAAACAGTATTTGGGTTTCTTTTTTGTTACCCAAATATGGCAAAAAGCCATATAAAAGCCGTGGACAGAAATCTAACTTCTGTAAATGTCTGTACAGAATAGAATATGATGCAAGTGGATGCTACAACTATTTTTTAAGCTTTTGTAACATTTCCAACCAGCTAAAAATTAAGAATATATTAAGTAGGTAATTGAAAATTATCCTGCAAATCATACTTGCACTGCCATTTTCAAAATTTCCAGCGGCCACATCGGTATTTTTAAAACCTGAAGTGAATAGTGTCTCTGTTCCTTTTAGTATCTGCATGAGAATGTGCTGTAGTATTATCTTTTAAAGTATATCGAGTCTCTCTCTCTTTCAATCCCTCCACACTCTTCAATTATTTTAGGCTTTTCTTTAACATATCCAGTATTATTTGATGATTGTGTTTGGCAATTAAATGGCATGTTTCCTTTATTGCCTTTAAAAGTTTTAATTTTTTTTATTAAATGCAACTACATCTATCTCTTCATTTAATCTTTTACGTTTCTTATTAACTGTAACTATATTAGAAACGTTAAATAACGTAGGAATTGCGTTTCTTTTCAATATTTGCCATTCAACTTTTCTTTTTGTTTGAAATTGCGTTTCTTCAAAATAGAATTAGGGGAAATATAAAACGCTAATAAAAGAGTGTGTAATCGAAAAACTATCCTTTCTCTATGCTTAAATAATTTATATTATTTCTATATGTAATTTTATTAAGACTCAAACTTGCTTACTTCCCATAATCTTGAGTATTCAGTAATTTCCAATTCTGACGGCTACGCATATCTAACCAAATTTATCTTATTTTCCTATCTTTTGGAAAAAGAAACAAACGCGCACCATTCCGGGAATTGCTAGAACAGTTTGGTGCACTACAACCAGTCATTTTTTGGGGAAAAGACTTCGGCATTTCACTTATGTCAGAAACTGACAGATCGAACTTGGGCTCAAATATGGCCGTCTAAACTTTGATGAGATGACCTATGTATGAGTACTAGGTATACATACACATGAATGGACCTTGCTCGAGACCAGACATGCTTGAGCTTGCAAGATTCAGCCGCCCGGCTGATACAGGCAAGGTATCTATGGCAACGGCACGCGATACTTACGCAACTGTGGATATGGTTTATGTTATATTTATGCCAGTATTTATTTTTGTAGAAAATACATGTCGATGTGGTTTTTTATATTTTGTTACAAAACATGCGGAGAAATTTATATTGCAAGATTTTAAAAAGAAATAATATGACCAAACTTGAAAAATTTAGATCTAGAAATATGTAAATTGCTTGATCCCAAAACATTCTAAGACTTCTAATTTTGTCTGGTTATGCATTTTCATAGTTGAAGCTATTCTTTTAAGTTTTTGATCCTTGGGGGGGATATATCACCCATATCCCTCCCCGTGGTTACGCCACTGACGGGTTTTATGTGTTATAATATAGGCCTTTATGAGGTATAGTAATAGGCAACTATAAAAATTATCAAAGTTAATGAACAAAGAATGGCTTCTAGTTTTGGGCCGTGACATACGGAGAACGACAGAAGAACGTAATGCCTTCGTTCACAATTACATGGGACTTCTTCAGAAGAAGATAAATAAAACACCTAATAATTAGACTAGTACACTTTTGTTGCGCAACTTTCTGTGGCGCAACTACAAGATTGCAAATTGTGTTCACACATAACCATGAAATAAGTCTGAAGTTGTTCCATAAATGAATGGCACTATTTAAAAGTGTCAACAGCAATTTTTAAAGTTGCAAGGGTATTCACACACAATCCGCCACTTTTGATGCGCCACTTTTCAGAAACTCAAGCTGCAACTTTTGATAGAATATTGGGTTAACCATGGAACCTCCAAATTGTATAGTAAAGTTTAAAATTAGCGAAAAAATTTATTCTGATGATAAAGTAAACACAAGACGCTTTCTGCATAGTTCTTGGTTCACTGCGAATAAATACGGCCGTTCTTCATTTTGACCTAAAATACCACAGAAATTTATAGTGCAGATAATCAGATTTTTCTTACTTTAAAGATTTTCTACATAAATACATATGCTTACACTGATAGCCAAATTACTATCTTTTCCATTTATTTTAGGGAGGAGAGTTCTTGACCATATACCAGAGGTCTATTTGCAAACACAAAACATTTGCGGTTTTCAACCATTTTTGCATGTATTTATTGTCACCATTTGTAAGTATACACCGTTTAGTCTAAGTTTACGTTCACGTCATAGATATAAAAGTAGTGACGTAAGAGTACAACCAACTGTGCAAATAATAACTTTCAAAATTGAATTTTATGAAGAAAGATTATTTGCTTTATCGAAAATAATAAAATTTAATTTTCATATATTTAGTAATACATTTATTTATAGAATAAATACAAATAGGTTTTTAATCCAAAACGTAATTTGTTAATTTAATGAGAAAATACACATTTATTTCAACAGAAAAAGAGGTGGGTACACCTGTGTAAACGACACGCTGTATTATCAAATTTATTTCTTGTGTTTTCTAAGTTCCGTTTACAATAGTTTGTTACCTATTTTGTATTTACAATTGCATTAACTGAATAGAATTCTAGACAGTTTCTCAAGCACTGGGAATATATCTTAATACTGTTTTCAACATTTCATCTGTGGAAGAAGTTTCCAGTCCAAAGAGGAAACGAAATCGAAAACAAACTACAGAGATTGATCCTTTGTAGAGGCAAATATTAGCAATGAAATTTATGAAATACATATATAAGAACAGTAAGTACCTGTCGTTATGTGTGTGGCTGTGCTCTTCAATTGATATACCACATTAGGATAGAACATGTATCACTTAATATTTTGTCAAAAAAAATTGAAATCCATGTATGAAGGAAGTAGAAGTTATTTATCCATTGTCTTACGACAAATTGGATTCGTATACTATAAGAATGACCATCCAAGACAAGGGATGATGGGGGGGATGGATGGGGATGAACAAAGTAATATTGTCCATAAGAGAATAATTCTTTTAAAAATGTACACTAAAAATATGCAGCAAAGGTGTTGGATCAAACAAGGAATATACAATTCCATATGGCAACAGAGCATAGTCTGACGTCATAATTTAGTAATGACGTTAACGTAAACTTACACTAAATAATGTATAGTGGTTTTATTTTATCTTGGGGGCTCTTTTTGGCTCTAGCGCAAGGTATATGTGCTTTTCTGAGGTCGGATTCGGCTTTAGCTTCGAGAAATACATATGAATACAATAGTCACGGTCCCAAGTCAGAACATTTATTTTTTTGTAGGGCTGTGTCAGTGGCGGATTTAGGCACAAGCGTTGGAAGCGGCCGCTTCAGGCCCCGCAGAGGCCTCCTGCCAAGGACCATACTGGACACGCGACAAGTAAAAATTACTGGAGTGGGAATTCACTTTCTCGCAAAGAGTGAAACAAGAAACAGATCATATCGTGTACAGGCTGGTAAAAAAGTGCACGCTTGACGCATTAGAGTTTCGTACTGTCACAAAACTCAACTCACAAACTCTCGCATTCATCGCACTGCGCAGTTACAAATAACAATAATAATAATAATAATACATATAAAATCAAGCCACCAATTGTAGCCTATTCCCCAATAGGGCTGGTTCAGGCGAATATATAAAGAACGAAGAATGAAGAAGAAGGTTACGTTTCCGTCTGTTGCAACGACCCACGTTGTTCGACCATCTGCGCGGACAGCTGTCATTCTTCGTAGAAGCGCTCTCGCTTCGCCCACAACTGCATTAGTTAACATGCAACATGTTATTTGATGGTCAAATAACTGTGGTGCCTGCTATAGGTATCAAACCGCACTAAGTGACATAATTTGATTATCTAATACAGGAATATACAAAATAAAATCTGATCGAGCGTCCGACCGTATAATTAATATAAATAAAATACAAAATGAACACAAACGTGTTTTAGTAAAGTGAGTTTCTAATAAATTTAAAAGTTGAAAAGTTGTTAATGGACGACTATTATAATTACAATTTTATAGTGATAAGTGTATAAATCACAGACGGCACTTTAAGACAGCTGTTTCGAGCTTTTGGTTCTCTTCAGTTAGGAGCAGCTCGTCTGTGATTTATACACTATAAAATTGTGAGTATAATAGTCGTTCATCAACAAAACTCACTTTATTAAAACACGTTTATGTTCATTTTCGATTTTATTTATGTTAATTTATTTTGTTTAATTAATGGTTTACTTTAAATTATATTTTGAACGCAAATCCATATAGAAACAATTATCACCCCAGCTGGAAATCGAACTCTGGGCTTTCCATTTTCTTCCACATTTCTACCTCTGAGCTACTGTGTCGACTACCAGCATATAAAGTTATTATTGCCATATAAAGCTATTACAAAAATTGTCATTGAATTAACGTAAAATTGATTTAACGATATATCCTTCTGATGGCTTTAATCCATACATTTAGAATAACCGGTTTATTACATGTAAATCTAAAAATGTCTTGGGAATTTATTATTTCAAATTACATTCAAATGAAGCATTAGGTATTCAAGGTGTTTGTAGAATTGAGGTTATGATTTACTTACATTCACAAAAAAGCAGCGGCGGAACAACACGACGTCCAAAATACATTTAAAAATGTGTCTATGACATTAAAAAAATTGAAGACACTAACAAAACTCCTATTATTAATTTAAATAATTGTTCAAATTACAGTATTAATTTTAAATAATAAATGATTATTACATTGAGTTATACGCATTTCTTAATTTTTACAACTAACACCCGTTTTCTACAAACTGTGGGCATTGTCTACTTTTCACAATGCAGCATCTTAATCTCAAATCGTATTCTAGGTGAAATATATGGTCTTAGATAAAGTATAGTGTGTAAAATGTACAAAAACGCCAATTTCACACTCATGTGACTGCGGCATGAGACGAAGTCGGATTATTTAAAAAATCTTGGGAAGGAAATTTCCTCCATCCCCCCACCGTGAATTCGCGCCTGATATTAATGATTATATGTACTTAATTTTTGATAAAAAAAATAAAAGGTATATAAATTGTAGTAATTGATTTATACTATGGGGCCCCAAAAAATTGTAACGCTTCAGGCGCCTTAAGTGTTAAATCCGCCACTGGGCTGTGTAATTGATAAACTATTATTCTAGTTCCATTGAATCCTATTAACTAAATATATCTTATTGAAGTAACCACTTTACAGAATATTCCTTATATACCAAGCATTTAGATAGCAGAGGGGCAAGCCATTAATAAGTACAAGCACAATATATTGTGGTATAAGACAGAACAGTGGTAATAAGTTAGACCCTTGAAGAACTCCTGAACTGACTTTATACAAACTAAAACAAACGGCGTTAAATTTTATAAAGTAAGATTTATGGATCTTGTATATAAGTATGAAATTAGTAAGCAAGTTACCACAACCACTATATCCAGACAACTTACGGTTAACTTTATAAAAATCTTTTTGAAAGTCTGCCTAAATCGCATCTACCTTGGAATTATATAGCATTCGTATAGTATTAGTAAATAATTTCTTCTGTAACATATTTCCTGTTATTGTTACCTGGAAATATTAGAATTCAATAATTTATGATTTTAAGTTTGATATTTTGGAAGACAAGCTTCAAAGCCTTCTTTAATTTTCATTATAAAAGATTTCATTAACAAAATATACTTTTTAGGTAGATAGTAACAACTTCCAAGCCAGTCAATATTTTATATGTTATATAAAGCAAGAAATCGAATATAAAATTTATATCGTCAAAATTACAATACCACACCATTAAAATTCAACACTGCAAAAACAACCACTAAAAACTACGTGTTCAGCTACTGTATATGAAAGACACTTTGTTGTTAGAAGGGGAAGGGGATACTACGCGTTAATTAATTTTAAGGGGTGATAGAAGACACCAAAAACAACAAAAAAGTCTTAATAATCTTTTTTCTATTTTAATTCACTTTCGAATAATTTAGAAAAAACCATTACCACATCTAACAACCTTACTTAAAAAGAATAGCATTTTACTTATTTTATCTTAATAACGAGTTCTAATAAAAAATTTTATTATGTTTTAATTGTGATAGTGTAACGAAAGCATTTTAAAGAAAAGTAATAGCGGAAATTTTTATCTACAATCCATAAAAGTACAAAATATGGTTTATGCAATTTGTTAATTAGCATGTATTATTGTATTATAACAACAAAATATCAATCCCACGAATGAGGCTGTTAATTTGCAACAATTAATTTTACAAAAAACAAAAGTACTTACGTTGTACAAGTTATCTATGTCTCGGCTTAGCTTAAATGCCATAAAATGAGAACTTTCTCCCTCTTTTGAGATTCAGGGTTATGGGTGGATTGGAGTTTCATCAAATTCATAGAAATAGGGATAGGGGCGCCAGCATAATTGATTTAAAATAATAAAAGAGTGACGTTAATGCTCCACAATACGAAGCTCTATATCTTAGAATGATTCAGTTTCGATTATGCCAGGACCGAATCCGCACTATGTTATTACACAAAAATAGCACATAATAAAAAGTGAACAAGAAATAACAAAAATAATACCATTTATTTATTTCACTTAAAAAAATCATTAAAGTGGAGGGCGTTCAGTTTTATTCAAATGAGATCTTAACATGGATTACAATAGTATTACAACTATATAAAAACTACGTACTAGGATCGTTATTAGGTTTAAAGTTAATTAATTTTACTTGGAAAGTTGAATTTAGAATCTCATAAAAAATTACTTATTCTCGTATCAAAAGTTTTCTTTAAATTGCAACATTAAAAATTCTATCACATAATTATAACAATCCACTCTTAAATTTGGACCAAATGAACTAATTAATGTTTCCACAAAGAAATAGGATATCAAGAACCCACATGAATTTCTATAAACTTAATTTGTTTTACAAACGTTACTCCAAGCGACTCGTCGCAGATGATCATCAGGTTTCTAAGGACCTTTTGGAGAAGGCTTCCAGTGATTCACTTGTAGGGATTCAAAATACTACGGACTGCAAAACCATATTCGCCACTAACATCAACCAAACAAACAAAGGTGAAGCTCGCAGTTTCCACCATGGAAATCAAACAGCAAACTAGAATCTAAATCAGTCGATTTCTTAAAACGCCAACTTGATTGCAAGTCTGGATCAATACTCTCGAACTAAAGTCTATATCGACTTTCTTCAACTGAAATCTGTTTTCCTAATCTAAAGTCCATATCGAATTTTTACCTATAAATAATAATCTGTATTGTAAAGAAAAGTTTATTCATCACATCAATAAAACAAGAAGACATTTCAATTAAAATAAAGATTTTTTATTACAAAGAAAATAGAAAATCGATATTTTGCAGTTGAAATTCCAAACCTAGATGGCGTTGCAAATAAACACTGACAGTCGAATTTATTTTAGTATACCGGGCGTCTCGAAAGAATAACCCAATAACATTTTTATCAATATACAAGGTGTTATTAAAATAAAAGAATAGACAGAAAAACTGTCTGTTACAGTACTCCTGGCATGCGTGAAATTTAGTAACGCAAAGGTAACACAATTTTGATTACAATAAAAGACTAGTTGAGTTATTCTGGGCGTTTCAAGAAAACGGTAAAATTCAACTGTTTGAATACAAAAAGTATTTTTCTCATAAAATGGATGTTAAGTAGAATTGCTCTCAGAATTTTTTAGTTTGTTTCATTAAGTATTTAATTGGTGACAAAAGTGACATACATTTATATGACTGCACCACCTGAAATCACCGCATGGTTAATCAAATACATTAAATTATTACGAATAAGTGTGGGTGTTGTATTAAAAGAATGTATTAGGTGAAATACGTATAGCTATGGACCGGTTGCCATTGCAAAGAATAGGCTACGATACTGCAATTCGTTAATTCTTCTCCTTTAAAAATATCAATTAATTTAATACAACATTCAGTTAGCTCTATAAAATTATTGTTTCTATAATTAAATTAAGCAGCTAAAATATACCGGATGCCTATGATTTAAAAAGCTTTTTGACAAATTGTTTACCTTATCTCCCCCTAAAACGGGATTATTTATACAGCTGTGTATCAGGCGTTGACCTAGATTCTTCATTAAATTGTAAGGTATAGTGTAGTAGCGGCATAAACAAAAACGTTCAAGTTCAACAAACTACAATCCTCAGCATTATGCGACATAAGGAGAATGTCGAGCAAATTGTATTACAAACTTTGCAGGGTTGCCAGGTTTTTTTGAGTAAAATGAATTTTTGAGAAAAAAATAATCCGATTTTCATATTTATCATTATTGTCATTATTATACCATATTTTATATTTTTTATCACAGACGTAAGTGTGGCTAGCGTGTTCAAAGTATTCAAATAATATCAAAGTGCATCAACATTCCAAGAATCAAAGCATTATCATCGCAACAGAACTATTTTGGATAATGTATCTAATGGTATGAAGAGTGATATAAGACGCTTAGTACATTCATTTTATTTTCGTAATGAACCACCTACCTTGGACAAAATACGTACTGCACTATTTAGCAATGAAGAATTAGGTATAATAATATCACGAAGTACACTTTACAGATTGTTAAAAGAAATAAGTTTTCGGTTAGTACTAATTTTTGTTCTTATATATTTCAATTTTAGTACAACTTATCTTCTGCAGGTAGTCAAAAATAAAGCAGTCTAGCTTATGAAATATAATATAAATACAAAGATTAGTTAGAGTTTCACAAGTTTTATTAATATCTTAACCTGACAATATTGTTTCGACACTTTATGTCATTTTCAAAGGTAGATAAGATTGATAAACAAACACGTTGCTAAGGATAAATACATACAGAAAATAGGTAACTAGATACAATACATACAAAAACTAAATATCTAACACTTCTAATAAAGGAGAATTACTAAAATCAGTTTGTTTATTCATTAAAGGTACTGTGCGTTTATGTCTGTATATTTCAAAAGCTTCTAAAATGTCTAATTTGTGTTTGTTGTTGCAAAAATGTTAGAATTTAATGTTGTTTTGAGATGTCATTGGGTGGTTCTGTTCCAAAATGTGTTTGGCATAATTCAATTTTTTTGGATGTTTAAGTCTATAAGAACGTGCGTGTTCTTTGTATCTTATGTCGAAATTTCTAAGTGTTTGGCCAATATAAACCGAGTTACAAAAAGAACAATTCAAACGGTAAATGCCGGATTATTTGTTTATCAATCTTATCTACCTTTGATAATGACATAAAGTGTCGAAACAATATTGTCAGGTTAAGATATTAATAAAACTTGTGAAACTTTAACTAATCTTTGTGTTTATATTATATTTCATGATTATGGAGTTCCACAAAGTAAGGCTGGAGACAGTAAACAGTCTAGATTAATTCAAGAGACAGAGGAGATAGTTGCATGGAGGCGTAAATATTTAAGACAAATAAAAGCATTTCGAGCTGCTGGTAAAACAATTTACTATTTAGATGAAACATGGATTAACGCAAATCATACGGTAGAAAAAGTATGGGTAGATATCACCGTTATATCATACAGGTAGGCATTTTTACATGGTCTTTCGCCGTGCCTCAAAACGCCATCAGGTAATGTTCTTGCTTTTATTGTTAGTTATTTTGAATGCATTCGAATATCTAATATGACTATTTACATTTAGGAAAGAGAAAACACTTGAGAAAATCATATTGCATATTGCTTCAAAAGAGGGATTTGTAGAAGATCAGTTACTAATGTTTGAATCCAGCAAAACCGATGACTATCATAAAGCAATGAATGCAACAGTCTTTGAAAACTGGTTTGAAGCCATACTGCAAGTAATCAAAAAAGACTTAATGATCGTGATGGACAATGCTTCATACCACAGCAGAAAAGTCGATAGTGTTCCAAATAGCAACACTCGAAAAACAGATATTTAAAATTGGCTCACTAGGAAAGTCATTTTTTTAACCCGACATGGTAAAAGCAGTATTGCTTGCAATAGTGAAGTAATATAAACCTGATGTACGATATGCAGTGGATGACTTACCTAAACAACATCCTGGATGTATTTGTTACAATTTAAATACAGAATAATTAAACTCGTTTTTAATAAATAGTACAAGATGCCAAAGTAAGGTTCATTCATCATATTATATTATTCAGCCCCGAGTCGATTTTTCTAATAAATATCATTATTTTAGTTACAAATTATGCAGTTAGTATCTATCAGCGTTGTAATAATAACTGCTAAATAAATTAATGCAAATTTTTTTCATTAAGATACAAGGTCCGTAGATGTAAAGCAAGCTATGAAATATAGGTCATCGCATACACTTCCACTATGCAGTTAGCGCGAAAATGGCGGAACATAGCGGGAAATTCAAAACCAAATATGGCATCTCGTTCAAAATAATAAATACGTTAATAAAGATTGATGTCGTGCTTTCTCTATTTAGAACTAATGTTTTTGCGATTTAAGAAATTAAATACAAAGACTAAGGAAGCTAAGGCGCTAAGACAAGGAATCACGTTACAATAAGCTTTAATATCATTTAATTATTATAATTTGTATATTTATAAAACAATTTTTACAAATTAGCAATTAACATTTACAAAAAAACACCTTAATTTATAAATGCTCGGAAACTCGTTTTGGATCCAAGATTTTTCTTTTTTTTTTACTTTAATTGACATTTAATTTTCTTAGATTCATTTTTTAATCTTAAATTTATATAATTGCTAATTATTACAGTAACAGATTTACAAATATTACATTTAGGGAGTGACGAGTCATGATACTTTCGCTTAAGCAGAAAGACGAAATGTTGGGCCAATTTTGGATGATTTTTACACAACTTTACGTGGTTCGTAATGTATTTATCTGCTTTCATAATAAAGTTAAAAATATTGTCGGAGGGATACGTCAGTTTTCCGTAAGTTTTTGATTGAATGAAGATTTCCCTTTCAGCTTTAGTTGGGTGGGAGGCAAAGACGTTTCTGCACTTTTTACACAGTTTTTTAAAAGATCGGAAAATAACTACACCGAGTAGATTGTTAATTACATTTTCTTGCAACAAATTTCTTTTCGTGTTTTGATTATCGTTATCCTCGGATGATATTAATATTGCAGACGGTACACCTGTTTCTTCTGAAATAGTCTGTGTACTGGGCACATCTTTTTCAGCGAAGTCTAAACTATAGTTTTTAAAAAAATTGATGTAGTGATTAGTATAATCAGCTGCATAACTTTTTCCACGTGCAGTATTCTTGTCAAGAAATTGCGACACAGTAATTAACTTCAGAGCCCTTACTGCTTGTAGAGCAGTAGGATTGTTATTTCCATGTCTTCTGAGGGTCGAAAATAAATTTTCTAATGCGTCTTGATTAAATCGGGAAGTAAGAACATAGAGGAATTTGTGTACCGATAATAATTCGTCCATTAATTGAACTGTGTTCATAGTCGTTAGGATCATGCCTGTTTGAACAGGTTTCCAAACGCCAGTGTCTCCAATTTTTATATTTTGAATTAGTTCGTTGAATTCATTTAATATTCCAAAGTATTCTAATTTATTTTTCCGCGATGCTGATGATTTGAGAATTCTGCTATTTAATTTTTCAAACCACACTCTTACTTTTCTAATAAACCAAGCTGTTGTTAAGGCATTGGGGCTCATTAGTTTTAATGCAACTAAAGTTTCGATAGCAGAAGCTGTAGTGTTACTAAAAATGTGTGCTGCATATGCAACACACATTTTTTCATATGTCGAGGTATTTAAAACCTGTTCTGTGAGGTTAGGAGTAAGTTTGAGGTCATACCTTTTTTGAATTTGTACTAATTCAGTAATATATTTAGATTTTACAGTATCTGAATAAAGCCTTTCTTTTTCCAAAATATTTTGATTAATTGTGATATTGTGTTTCATAAGACTCGATCGTAAGTTTTTGAGCAGGTGAGGAGCATCAGCAAAAATGTATAGCTTTTCTTTATCGCTTGATGGATGAGTAGCAACATTTTTTTCCGAATATCTACCAACACGAACGCCTAAACAATGCCAAATGGCTTGATTTTTGGTACCCATATCACTAATAATCCCACGAACCTTATAACCAACATTTTCTACTTGAATTATAATATTCTTAACTAACTCAACCGTTTCTTCCCTATTGGCTTGTTTGCTTGTGATGTGGTATGCAATAATTTGCTTCCAGTTAGAACCTAATCCTCTTAACATAAAAACAAACAGCTGATTTCCTAATTTTTGTTTGCTAAAGTCTTGTTGCATTGTACAATAGCCTACATACGAACCACTACTCTTGTCATATTCCAAAGACTCTTTAATCTCCATTTCATCCATTAGTAGTAAGCATTCACTTTCTCTCTGGTTCTGAATTTTTGTTCGCTTTTCAGCTAAAAGTGGAAGCAACGCAGTAAGCAATCCGGGATTGAACGATATTTTTTTCAGTTCTCTGCAAATAGTGCTGTAAGACGGCAAACAGTAGTGCATTGTTTTACGTAAATATTTGTAAGCTTTCCATCCAACAGCAAATCTTATTTGAATAGTCTTCATTACTAAAGGCATATTTTAGCGACAAACACGGTCCAAGTGGTTATGGAATTGAACGTTTTGGCGATGAACCCATGACGTCATTGTTGTAAATTAAGAACGTGGTTCGAGAAACCGTTGGACGATGGTCGAGAGGAGCGTCCATCATGTTCATTCGTGGTTCGTAATTATTCGACTACATGATCATCATCGTGTATTTACGTACTTCGTTTATTTTGACCACTTGGACCGTCTTTCTCGCTAAAATTTGCCTCATTGTTTATTACTTCAACAAATTTGTAGGTTATATTATTGTTTTCTTGTTTATTGTGTTTAAAAATTATTAATTATTTAATAAAAAAATCAATTAAAAATGGAAGAACGTAATGTAGAGGATGCAACGATTGTCGATTTCGTTGATAATTGCTACATCATCGAAAGTGCTGGTATGTATAATAAAAATAAACAGTGTTGCAGTGTTAAATTTAATAATTTTAACAATTTCTACAGATGGTTTAAGATATAAGTTACCAGAAGGATGTGGAGCATACACCGAAATAGAAAATAACAGGATTATTCAGGTGGATGAAGATCATTTTATAAGATTGAACATTCCTGCTGATGATGAAAATAGTGAGCTTGTTGAAAACGATGGGTTTGTTCAAATGATTGTGGATGAGGTGTGCTGGAAGTCACCACGCCAACAAACTACAAATGATATAAATGCCACAATTTCATTGTTAGAGTTAAAAAGTTCAGATAAGTTTGAAAAGTTATTTAACGACAAAAAGAGTGTTAAAATTAAAATTTGGCAAATGATTGCAAAGGAAATGTGCAATCTTGGCTTTAAAGTTGGCGAAGGTAAAGAAGGAGCTGAGCGATGTAGGCAGAAATATCATAATTTATTAAAATCCTACCTGCAGCTTACAAAGCACAGTAAAACAGGGACGGAAGGGAAACCCTTTCCAAAATATTTTGACTTAATGCATAAACTATTTGGAAATAAACATAATGTGAATCCAACATTTCTTGTAGATTCATTAACAGGTAAGTCATCTTAAAATGGTCATATATCTTTTAAATGCAGGTTTAATTTCAGGTGTAGATGATAAGATAGTTGATAACACCAATGCTGTGGAGGAGGCTAAGGAACAATCTCTTGAAGTTACCACCCCAATAAATACTAGTAGAGCTTCAACATTAGTGCCTTCTCGAATCGAAGGAAAGAAATTAAAGCCAAAATGCAATTCGGAGAAGATTCTTGAAGTGATTCAGAATCAACATCAACAGCAAATGGAAAGTAACCAAAAGCATTTTGAAACAATCGAAAAATTATTAATAGAACAAAACAAATATAAACAAGAATTTTTGTCAGTGTTTAAAACGATGGTTAATGTTAATTCTAAAAAAAGAAAAACTGCATCTGATTCAGAATAAATCTTATATTAAGCCAAATGTAAATATGTTATTTTTACATTGTATTAAATAAACTTATGTTCTATTTGCATTTAATAAATTCTTTATATTGTTGCGTTTAACACTTCCTTGGACATTGTCTAATCTTGCCGATCCAGGTTCACATGAAGGTTGGTTGTCAGAATCATCCAGATAAGCCTCGGGCCATTCAGTATCTTTTAGTAAGTATGTAAAGTTGTGTAACACACAACATGCAGTGGTTATTAAAACTACTTTTTTAATACTGTAAACATTGACATAATGGAGAATTCGCCAACGTCCTTTCAATCTACCAAACGTATTCTCTATCACAACTCGAGTACGACTATGTATAGAATTATGATGAATTTCAGCACCAGTCAAACGACCATTATCACTGAAATCAAACTCATGTTAAATATTCATAGTATATATTTACTATTATAGTCGTTCTTATTTACATATATGGTGTAATCAACCATTCTCTTAAGAAATAAGCTGAATCACCAAGCAAATGGTAATCTTCATAGAAAAATCTGTTTGGAGTATATCTTTCAATATTCTTAAATAAGCCACTGTTCTGAAATACCTAAAATTAAAAAGGTATAGTTTTATAAAACGCATATAGTAGTTGAACTTGGCTTACTCTGGAGTCATGGACAGACCCTGGGAAACCTACAAAGATATTTGTAAAAACATAATCGGCAGTACATATTCCCTGCAAAACGATGGAATGTGACTGTTTCCTATTCAAGTAGCTTATTTGTTGCTTTTCAGGTACTTTACATGGAATATGACTTCCATCTACAGCTCCAATAACACCTGTAAACAGATGCAAAGAAATTATAACATTAAATTTGTTAAGAATTCAACTTAAAAATGGATTTTCTTACCTGGGTAACCAGCAATAGTACGAAACCGTTCCTCAATATCTGCGCATTCATTCATAGTAGGCCATTTTATGTATTCAGAAGCAAGTTGAGCAATTGCCTCTACATAAACTTCTGTAATTCTTAAAACAGTGGATTCACTTAAATTAAACTTATCTGCAATAGATACTAAGGTTTCTCCCTTTCCCAAATACCACAATGTAACAAGTAAACATTTTTCTTGAGGAACTGGCATATGACCCCCATGATAAATTTTTATTTCCAAAGTTTTGGAAATCCTTTTTAAAAGCTTTTCAAACACATTGCGTGACATTCTGAACATTCGATAAAAGTCAGTATTAAGATACTGCGGTAGACACTTTTCATAGTAATTATCTGGCCAAACATGTAAATCGCGAAGTGTACTTGTACACAACAGCATCTTCCTTGTTGTGTTGAAACTTTCTGTACAAACGTTCTTCATTATTGTGTGTATAACACTGTTGTCATCATCTAAAACTTCGTTAGCAGCTAATAATATTAAAAGCTCCTCCGAATCCATTATGTACGCCGCGACAGTTTAAACTATATTTAACAGAACCTCGCAATTATGAACCGTAGTCATGGAAAACTCCGTTTTCGCGAGCTTCAATTTTGATGACGTCACTCACGAACCGTGTTCCAACAACTAAACAACCTCATCCTTCGCTAAAATATGCCTTAAGTTTGGGGACCATTTCCTAACTTTACTTCCGGTACATAACATTTTCTTGCGTTCTTCATCTAACACTGGGTTACTGTTAATTATGTCTTGTAGCTGTTTATTCTTTGTTTTCAACCGTTGCAATTCTTTTTCGGTGCTCCATATTCTCTGCTTAATTTTAGTTAGGTCTGTGACATCATATCCACTAACTTATTCCCAAACGGTTATTCCCCTTAAAAGTAATGGAATATAAATTATTTTTGAAACATTTAATTAATAATGTAAATGTTATTTACATTTGAATCTCCTGAGACGTGTAAATTCGAAATTTGTGATGATTGTGACCCAATACCAGATAAGGGCAACTTAAAATATTACAATTTTCAGTCAATAAGAAAATCTATACAATTATGTTTACTCACTGCTGGGTCTTCGGAAGTTTTAGTATCATTTGCCTTTGATAGATGCTGTATTTGCAACAAAGTTGGAACAGCATTTGGTTTTAGTTTTCTTTTGCCGTCTTGCCGTTTGCTCTCAAATTGATTTATATCGAAATGCTTCTAAAGCAAAGAACATGTAACATTTATTGTAACTACAACGTTTGAAATAATTTTTTTATTATCACTAAACGAGCAACATAGGTTAAACAGGATGTCATCTTTTTTAAATGATAATTCAAGTTTGTATACAGCTACTTGCAAACATTTACCTCACACAACCTTGAATATTTTGTTGGCATCCATTGTTTGCGATTACAATTTTGTATCCAAATATTTCGTCTTTCTTGGTTAGCAGGAAACAGGAATAATCGAAAACTACATAGATACAGATTACGGGGGACTCAACTGAGGAGACGAATCGGCAATGGGCGTTCCAAACATTTGCGTACCCAATGGCCTGTATTTTAAAAAATTTTCGTTAGAGGGCGCTTCGGTCCTTGACAACGCTCAGACCACGCTGGCCATTGTTGACAGTTCGCTGGAGTGCCATATGGGTCGCAATGTTTCATAAAAATTAGCCAGATTTGCGATAAAATTTGCGATAAATCGCATAATCTGTCAACACTGTCAGCGTTGTCCAGAATCGTAGCGCCATCTAGAAGTAACGTTCAAACTTGAATTAACGTTCAAGGTCGGGGACGCTTTATTTGACTCGTTTCGTCTCCTCAGTTGAGTCCCCCGTAATACAGATACAGAGGCAGATACTACTAAAGCGTTCTTACTTCAACGTTTTCGATAGCCACACATCTAGTATATGACAATCGCGTCGGGTTGGATAGCAACTGTTTCTGAGCGCGAAAATGCCGGCATTGCGATGGCCTATATTCCAAAGCTTGCTTTACATCTACGGACCTTGATTAAAATAATCCTGAAAGTGACATCTGTTAACGCAATAATCAGATAAAATGTCCTTACAGTGTGAAACGGATTTCTGTCACGAAGCTCCAACCATTTTAAATTACTACTCTATCTGTTCGTGACACAGATTATAGTAGCAATATACTGTTTAAATATACCTAGTATTTAAATTCCTTACAGGCGAACACCATTCTTATGGCATCGGTCGGCGGGAAATCCACTATCATATCAATCTCGTCTTTTGCTAACTGAGGTACTCGACATTTTTGCATGCAAGAAAATATTTTTAAAATATTTACTTAGTGTTTAGATTAATCAAAATTACAATTACCTATATAATAAACTTTTGAGTTTTATAAATACACTTGGAAGCTTATATTATTTGCAAGAAGGTATCCGAATGGTAATATTACAAAAAGGTATGTACAATTTTACACATACTATAGGTTTAAATAAAATATACGTATAATACATTCATTCTGTATGACATATCAATTTTTTGTTGGCACAAGATAATTATGGAAGTTATAACTAGAATTATTAGATTATTCATAAAGGTGGGATTTTCCGTTGCCGTTCCAGGAGCGGAGTTTACTAAAATATTATGATACTATTTTATCCTAATATAATACTTGACAGTAAAACGCATGACAAATGTAAAATGAGTATTACACATATTATTATTATATATATGAATATTACACAGTTGTTGATTGAATGTACTATTTTTTACTTTGTTGTTACCTGTGAATATCATGTGCAAATTTTTAGCGTTAATGTTTCATTCCTCTTCAAATAAAGCACCAAATAAAAAGTTTCCTGTCATTTACATAAAGTCAACGGAAAATCAGATGTTGCAATTACTAATTTACTGTATGCTACTAACAATATAACTACTATTATATTTTATTGTAATTATTATGTATTCACTAATTTATTTAACTGAATTGCAGATTATCAACAATTCAAATACCAGAAAAGAAGTTGTGTATAGCAAATTAAAGAACTATT
The DNA here is from genome assembly GCA_929113105.1 of Agrypnus murinus. Lineage (NCBI taxonomy): Eukaryota > Metazoa > Arthropoda > Insecta > Coleoptera > Elateridae > Agrypnus > Agrypnus murinus. The sequence continues at coordinate 57,597,081 of OV816024.1, forward strand.
AATAAGTTATTTTGAGTGAAATATTTAATATAATGGAAAATGAAAATTTAATAATGGACAATACAACAAATATAAATGAACAAGACAATTTAAGAATGCATAATGCAGCAAAGAACGGTGATATAAAAACACTGCAACTGTTGTTGTCTGGGAAAGCCGACATTGAAATAAAAGATTCACAGAACCGTACAGCATTATTTTATGCATTGCGTAATAATCAAAAGTCTGCTATTGAGATACTTATCGATAGTGGTGCTAGATTTGATGTGATTGACAATTCCAACATAACAACTTTGCAGCTTGCAGCAAAGTATGGTTACATCAGTGTAATCGAAAAGATAGTAATTGCTGAACCACAGCTATTGGATTTTAAGGATGAAAATGGGAAAACTGCTTTGATGTGCGCTGCTATAAGAGGTGAAGCTGCTGCTGTAAGCGTTTTGTTGTCCAAAGGAGCATGTATTGATATAACAGATAATGATAATATGACAGCTTTACACTGGGCGTGTTGGGGTGGATGTTTAGACGTAGTAAAGATCTTACTATCCTATGGTGCAAAAATAGATGCAGTAGCTAGTCACAACAGAACTCCATTAACATGCGCTGCTTACAATGAAAATACCGATGTAATAGAATATCTTTCCAAATTGCTTCCCACAAACAACTAGATTAACCCAGAACACATTAACATGAGAGTCTACAATATAATTTTAATCGCAAAAGGTAATTTAACTTATGTTATCAATTTATATATTTCTAAATACCAGCCAAGGAATAATTTTACAGCATAGCTGTCGAAACAATATTGTCAGGTTGTATTTTAATAAAACTGTGAAACTTTTAATAATCTTTATTTATTTCATAATAATTTTAATCCTTCGGTCATAATGGTGTTTATGTTTCACTACATTTTATGACTTTGTGTAGAGACCATAGACGGCTACGTCATCTTAGTAAATTGCACTCTACTTTAATTGATAAAAATCAATAGCAACAGCAAAAACATACTTTGATAGAAATATTAAATAATAGATATTTAAGATACAAGTGTAAAAAGCCATTCTTTATTGCGCGAACGGTTTAACACGAGCGAGTGTCTTAAACGATGTGAGTGCAATGAAGACTTTTACACGTGTATCTTACAACATTTTATCTACGATCATAACGCTTTACTAAAGTATTCATTGTATTTGATATATTTTTTAAATTTGTGACTTATGTCATGTACATAATTATATTAGCGAGCTTAGAGCTTAGATTTAGATTTACTAAGTTGTTTAACAACCAGTTTGTAAAATGTTCATATATCATCATTTATCATAAATCTCTTGTTGAGATTAGCATGCAATAAACACTTTATAACACTAGCTAAAATCAGTGTAAAAAGTAGTCTTAAAAGTAGAAGTAGTCAAAAAGTACTTTTTGTAGGATCGTATATAAAAATTGATATTAAAATATTAATATTAACATATAACGACAAAAGATTTACAGAGCAGTAGAACTTAAAATTTTGTATGTAATTCGTACATAATAATAAGACTTTACTAAGATTCGCTTTTTTTATTAGCCGCGCTCGCAAGCTCGTTTGGACATAAACTGGATTTGTCCAATAAAGTCCTACGTTATGTACTAGTTACAGAAATAGCTATTATTTAAACTAGTGTATGTAATAGTATAAACTGTTAAGAATGACATAACATCTTAATATGTAGATATTGGTGATAACTTGTAACGTTACGTTTTTTTATCTTAATAAATACCATTTTATATGCATAAATAATGAAGGAACCCAGTACGATCCTGTGCAGTCTAACAAATTTGAATGCGTCAAAACTGCAAATATTACGTTAAGCTAAATAATGCTTTCTTTCAAGTATAAAAGCGTCATCTCTGTGCATTTATAAACAGTATCATATCAGTATAAAATCAACAAAGTTTTCGTTGATGTGAACGACCATTTTAAAACGTTTCCAGGCTTATAATCTTTGTTTTATAGAAAAACACATTAATAAAATTTGGTTTTAATTTATGATTTCCCTGTACGTGCTTTTTAGTAGGTTTTGGATAAACAAACTGTTGATTCCAGTGTATCATATTATTGTAAACGTTGCAGACTTCAATTATGGGTACAGTTCCTTTTTCTTGAACGTTCTTTGTTCCAAAATATTAATCTTGATTGGCTTGTTGAAGCTACGTTGCTCCGCTATTGGTCAATTTGAAGTATCCCTCTTAAAGTTTTTTGTCACTATGTAAAACCAAGTCAGTAAAGTCAGTCCGCAATAAACACTAAAAAAGTGCGGAGCTCTTCTTATTACCGTACAGGGGTTGTTTTGCCGACGGCACCTCCCGAATACAGTTACGTGCTTTGTTGTCGTAAAGAGTACATAAATCTAATTTGATTAAATTAGAAACGTTATTATCATTATAGTAAAGAAATCTAATAATTATTTTGTTTGGGAAGTTAAAAGTTAAGTTCTGCGAATAAATAGTTTCGTAAAATTTGAAGATTTACAATTAAAGTGAGCAAGTATTTTGTTACCGCATTTTAGTTTTCCGAATAACTTCAATAGATTAGCATTATAGTTACTATTAACGATAAATTATAAAGATCAACCTAAACGTAACTTAAACTAAGTTTACACGGGATTTTGTGTTTAAATTAAATTATTAATGGAAGTTCTAAAATCAAATAACTTCTGAAACGGCATATTTAAGTGTTGTGCTACTTTTAATAAAGAAAAACATTTCAACGATTAACATTATTAACCAGTAGTGGTTTAAGAAAAACTTTTCCTTAATAAACGCAATTAATAATTGAACTGATGTGGTTGTTTCGGTTATCAAAAAGGGAACTTTAATGATATAATAGCTTCAAAGTAAAACAATTGTCGTGAAGTTTAATTCCTTGGGCTGGAGTTAGCAACGGCGTCAGCAATCGAGGTGTTTTCCAGATTCTTCAGTTTCATCAAGCTGTTAATTGTGGTAGTTAGTGTTTAAGTGAGAACAAAAAAGGCATTCTGATGTTAATTATTTTGGGAGTGGTATCGAATCACATTATTCGATCAAGGTATTGTTAATTGATGGATATTATTTTGCTAAAATTAAAGTAAGTTGCATAATTATCTATGTATCAACTTTTGACTACTATTTGCATGTGCATCTTTCCCCTTCGATAAGAATTCTTATTCTGGGTAGTTTTTGTATCAAACCTATAATTATGTTCTAAATGAAAACCACTTATTTTATTTATATATAAATCTATTTTTGAATTTAACCATATTGTATAATATTGGACCATGCATTTATGAAAGTCCTTAAATATACTTCAACTAATTTAATTTGGACATAACCGAATTTGACTAATAATTGAATTGAAATTAATAGATCTGACATGAGTAGTAAGTAAATAGCGGTTCAAGCCCACAACTCCCCATGTTATTCTTATGGGAGTTTCGTTTTTAAGACAGGACAATTTTGTGAGGTTATGTGTGTCAAACTTACAATTGAGTGAGGTTATGTGTGTAAAACTTGTCGTCCTTCCCGCCAGATGTCAGCATGGGTGCGGGGTTAAGTGTTTAGGCGGGAAAAAGGCGAATGTGATGCTTGTCCGTGATTGGTCGGATCGAATTGCCGGTAAAATAGGTTGCAGCATGTGTCGCTAGATGTCGCTGTGGGCGTGGTTTTGGCGGGAAAAATCAAATCTCAGGCCTGTTCGTGATTGGTCCGAAGTTTTGGCGCTAAAGGAGGTTGCAGGTCGTGTCGCTTTGGAGCGCGTGAACGCGGCCGGGCGGGCCGGGTTAAATAGAAAATTTTGTCGCGGCGTTGCGTGGTCGAGTCGTGCGGTGGTGCGACGGGCCGGTGCCCCAGTGGGCCGTTGAAAGGAGTTAATTTGAAAAATTTGGCGGTTGCCTCGCTGCTGATTAATAATAAGGTGGTGGGGTAAACATTTTATTAAAGGGGGTGGGCTGAAAAAAATAATATACAATATTAATGTACATACAATATTAACAACATAAGCGTACTGTAGATTTTTCTTTAATACAAATAACGAATAAATAGTGACCTATAAAATACAATAATAATAATAAATAAAAAGAAGAATGCATCTTTTCTTTTCCTTCTCTCTCATGAATATTATATTGGGCTGGATGATCTCAACAGTTAATTGCTGCATAGTTTGATGTTAGGCTAAAAATAAAAACATTACATTCGGTATAAAATATCAATCTCAAATTACCTGCATTTGTTTTTTTCATTTAATACAATGAATAAAACAGAAGCCAATAAAATACAATAATGATATTATTTTAAAGGAGAATGCAACTTTTTCTTCTAACAAAATATTATATATTCTGTTGAATGATGTAATTATTCGAAACATATGTGCATCTAAACATTCCTTTCATGAATGATCTCATCACTTAATTGCTGCATAGATTTGATGTTGGGCTAAAAATAAAAACATTACATTCGGTATAAAATATCAATCTCAAATTACCTGCATTTTGTTTTTTCCTTTAATACAATGAATAAAACAGAAGCCAATAAAATACAATAATGATATTATTTTAAAGGAGAATGCATCTTTTTCTTCTAACAAAATATTATATATTCTGTTGAATGATGTAATTATTCGAAACATATGTGCATCTAAACATTCCTTTTAATGAATGATGTCAACAGTTAATTATTGTATAGTTTTGAGAGCTAAAAAACATTACATTTTTATACATTAAATTAAAATAACAATATCAACTTACCTGCATCTGTTTTTCCTTTAATACAATGAATAAAACAGAAGCCAATAAAATACAATAATGATATTATTTTAAAGAAGAAAGCATCTTTTTCTTTGATCATGATGTCATCAGTGAATTATTGCACTAGCATGAAAAAATAAAACATTCATTTCATGAATGATGTTCGACCTAGAAAAACAATACATTCGGTATAAAATATCAATCTCAATTTACCTGCACTTGTTTTTTCGTATTTTACACGTTATAACGAAATTTTAAGATCGCAAACAATATTAAGCGGTTGTGTTGTTTTTAATGCTATTTTTATTGATTAAAAGACGCGAGTTCAAACCGCATTACATATGTGCACAGTTTACCGCTTGTTTTAAAACTGGAACGAAGCGCTGTTAAAATGTGTACTGAAAAATGTTTTTCTTAATGTCAAAGGAGTAATTTATTATGTCATGTCATAATTAATTAATGCTTTTTAAGTGCAAACATTAACATAGGCGATAAATTTAAAATGTGCGTCATTGCCACATCTGGGATTCGTTTCTTGATATTCCCCGTTTGATTTACAAAACAACAGGGATGTACAAAATCTCACATAAAAAGATTATTTACGTGTCTTTTATTCCATTTATAATTGAATCGTTGTTTTGGACATCCTTTAGAATATTTTCATTTATTTCTTTAGTGGGATATTTTAGTTTGTAAAAATTGTGTTATGAAGTATTTTGTTCGAAGTGTTGGCCTTGTTAGGGGTGGAAAGCGCGCCATTTTATGAGTTGCTTGAAGTTATTTTATGAGGGTGTTTTGCGTTTTCGATTTACGTCAACAATTAAAATTAATTGCACCTTGCACTCGTATAAAAAGCTCGCTCTAAAGTGCCTCTGTTTTAGTTGAAACAAGTGTTTGGTGCAGATAACATACTCATTTTGAAAACCGTTCGATTCAGTTTGTGAAATTAACGTGTTAATTATTATTTTTTAATTGAAAGGCTGAATTGTATTTAATCCGTCTTAACAATAATGGATATTACCAATTTGCAAAATCAGGTTACATTGGTGGAAGATGATTTAGCACGTGCAACAACACCTGCTGATTTTCGAAGGTTATCGAAAATCTGGGTTATTCAAAATCAATCAGGGTTATTGATGAAACTACGGAATTAACAATCCAACAGATAAGGAATTACTCAAATGCGGGGGGAATAGCTGATAAACGGAAACTAGAAACGATTTTGAACAGATGTAAATACTTGGATGCGAGGATAAAACAATCCCTTATTAAAACAGGTGAAGGCGTTAGTGGAGGGAGTGACGAAAGCAGTGTTACGTATTATGACGTAAGTTTTTCATGTTTTTTATTGAATATTCTCATTTTGATTGTTTATATTTTGCATGTTTTAGCTGAAATCAGCGTTCAAAGGGCGTATTAAGACGGGTATAGTGATCAATAACAATATCCTAGATCCAAAGGAGTTTCTCGAGGAAGCACAACCCATTTTTGTGGATAAAATTGAAGCATCCCTCCAAAAGCGAATACCTAACATGAAAGCCAATGTAGTTCTTTGTGCCGATTATAAAATGAAGCTAGATGATACAGTACAGGCCAAGTACTTTAACACGTCAAACTTCATTATATCAAGATCCAGCGACCTTATTTCTATATTCAGGGACATGGAGATTTCTTTATTATCACAGGTGCGTATATAAAGTTTTTTAAAAACTCACTTTTAATTAGTTTTTTTCCTTTTTTACAGATGGAATCCTTTGAAGAAGTAGGTTCAGGTGGAACTTTTAGTGGTATTAATTCGTTAGCTATAAATATTAACAAATATTCACCTTTAAGAGCTTCTAAATTTATCGAGTTGCCTACTGTAATTAAAAGCAAGCACGCCATTATAAATGTAAAAAATACGGATAACGAATGCTTCTATTACGCTCTAGTTTCCGCTCTTTATCCATGTAATACACACCATAAAGAATTACCATCCTCGTATCCGCAAAATTTCAAACAACTATTTAATATTAAGGGTATTAAATCTCCGGTGAAAATTATGGACATTCCCAAATTTGAACGTCAAAATCCTAACATTTCCGTTAACGTGTACGGCTTGCAGGGTAGTAAAGTGACGGGACCTCTTTATCATACAAAATCTAAAAAACAACAACATATTAATTTGCTGTACGTGAAAAAGAGAAAAGCATCTCACTACTGCTGGATAAAGAATATGTCTCGTTTATGTAGGTCCTCCATCACCAAGTACGAGCACCGTACTTTTATATGCGACAGGTGCTTAAGGCACTTCAGGAGTGTCCAATCGTTGAACAATCACCTGGATGATTGCGAAAAGTTTGATGCAGTTCGCATAGAATTTGGTAAACCGGGTGAAAATACATTGTCTTTTAAAAATTTAAATTTTAATTTACGTCATCCCTTTGTTGTATACGCCGATTTTGAATGTTTAACAGTGCCGTGTAATCAAATTGATGATGATGATGCTGATGTTACGCATTTTAAAAGTTGTACTATACCATATCAAAAACATATACCTTTCGCTGTCGCATACCAGGTCGTTTGTTCGTTCGATCCCTCCTTATCACATTATAAAAGTTATGTAGGAACAAATCCTCAAAAATGGCTGGTTAACGAGTTGATAAAAGAAACCGCAATAATAGAGGAAAAGATAAAAATTAACATTCCAATGCTGCCGCTTACATTGGAGGAACAGCAGGGGTATGATAATGCCACACTGTGCCCCCATTGTTTGCAAGAATTCAATGAGGATTTGGTTGTCAAAGTTAGAAATCATGATCATTTCACCGGGAAATTCCTATCGGCCCTTTGTCAAAATTGTAACCTGCAATACAAATGCGGCAATTACATTCCCATATTGTTTCATAACATGTCAGGCTATGATATACATTTCATAATTAATGAATTAAATTTCAACCGCGAACCGGTAAATATCCTCCCCGTGACAAGGGAAAATTACATTTCAGTATCAAAAAAATGTGCTAAGATGACATGGAGGTTTATAGACAGTTATCGGTTCTTAGCTAGAAGCTTGGATGTTTTAGCAAATAATTTAGCCCCGGAAATGTTTAATTTTGTTCGCGAAGCCTTTCCAAATCCTGAACAATTTAATTTAGTACGACGTAAAGGCATATTTTGTTACGATTACATGAATAGTTGGGAGAAACTCAATGAAACGAAATTACCGCCGAAAGAATCGTTTTATAATGCTCTTCGCGAAGAACATATCAGCTGCGAAGATTACGAGCACGTTCAGAATGTATGGAAAACATTTAACATAAAATCGTTGGCGCAATACAGTGAACTTTATTTAAAGTGTGACGTAAAAATCTTAGCTGATGTTTTTGAACAGTTTCGCGATTTATGTATGAAAATATACGATTTAGACAGTGTACATTTTTATACGGGACCCGGATTAGCGTGGTCAGCTGCTTTAAAGTGTACACGTGTAAAATTATATTTGTTGACTGACATAGATATGGTGTTGTTTTTTGAAAAAGCGATAAGAGGCGGGATTACCCAATGTTCGCATAGATACGCAAAAGCAAACAATAAATATATGAAAGAAAATTATAACGAGAAGGAGCCTTCAAGTTGTTTGCTTTATGTAGACGCCAATAACCTTTACGGTTACGCGATGTCCGAAAGTTTACCGTACGGGAATTTTGAATGGTTGTCGGAAAATCGGGTTCGCGAGATAGAAAATATATTAGAAAATTTTAAATGCGAGGAAAAACCGGATTGGGAAATGTATACCGATCGAGCGTGCATGCTCGCTCTAAACATGGCGGTTGACGAGGAAGAAGCCCCTACCTCATTAATTTTGGAAGTAGATCTTAACGTGCCCCGGGAAATTCAAGACAAAACGTCAGCGTTCCCCTTTTGTCCGGAGCATCGGCGACCTCCTACGGCTTCAAATAATTCTCCCCCAAAATTAATGTTGACTATGTTTCCAAAATTTAAATACGTTTTACATGTTCGAAACCTGTTTCAATGTTTATTGTACGGCCTGCAATTAACCAAGGTTCATAGAGTTTTAAAATTCTCTCAACGGAGATGGCTCAAACCCTACATAGACTTGAACACGAGTTTAAGGGCTAAGGCAAAAAACGAGTTCGAAAAGGACTTCTTTAAGCTCATGAACAACGCGGTTTTCGGCAAGACGATGCAGAATATCCGGAAACATCGAAAGATCAAATTAGCGTACTCTTTTAGAAGCGCCCAAAAGTATATCGCGTTACCGGAGTTCCGTTCCTGTACGATATTTAAAGAAAATCTGGTCGCCGTCGAACTAAACAAAACCGTGGTTAAATATAACCAACCGGTTTATTTGGGGATGGTGATTTTAGACTGGTCTAAATTATTAATGTACTCTTTTCATTATCAGTTTATGTTAGAGCAACCCTGCCCCACTATCTTGCTTTATACGGACACGGACGGAATGGTGTATGCTTGTGCAAAAAGTAAAGACGGACTAGATATTTATGACGTTATACGAGAGGAAAGCGCGAAAGGATCGGAGGGAATATTCGATACGTCCGATTATCCTCCAAACAACCCCTATGGAATACAGAAAGTAAATAAGAAAGTTCCCGGTAAATTCAAAGACGAATTAAACGGAAAACTTTTATTGGAATTTGTCGGTTTGAAATCGAAAATGTATTCCATGCGCAAGGAGGAGGGTAAGGAGGTTTGTAAGGCCAAAGGCGTAGGGCAGCAGGCTCTAAAAAATAGATTAAGTTTCGAACATTATTTCAAAAGTTTATTTGATTCGGAAATTACATATGCCGTTAATAGAAGCATTCGTTCTGATAAACATAATCTTTATACATATTTTATTAGGAAAAAAGCTCTAGATTCATGTGATGATAAACGTTTTATACTAAAAAATAAAATTGATACCCTTCCATGGGGTCATTTTAAAATAAATGAAGAAGAGGAGGAAGATATTTTATAATTTTTTATTTAAAATAAAATCTTAGTTTATACATTTAGATAAGTAGACTATTATTTGTACATATATTTTCTAATTATTATTATATTGTAAATATTTATTGTAAATAAAATCTTAGTATATATAGATAAGTAGACTATTATTTTTGCATATATTTTCTAATCATTTTTATTATTATTATATTGTAAATAAAATATATACATAAACAGACTATTTTTTATAATAAATCACTTTTCTTGATCCAGCTTATCAAAACCCAACCATTTCACATATAATTGATCATTTTTTGTTCGTAATACACGTTCAATTAAAAAGCTTTTTGGGTGTTTAGTTTTCATCAATTCCGGTTCATAGAAGCAACCCTTGATTGGGGCACCTCTCACATCTTCTAACAGATAGGTTGTCGGTCTAGTTGATTGCACCCTGCTTATGCGAAATAATTCAGTGCTGAACTGGGGGTGATAACCTTTCGAAAAAACCCCTCTGTACTTAGAAATACGAACCATATCATTTACTTTAAATTTAGGTTTTGGGGGGACCCCGTCATCATCATTCGAACGATTTAAAGGCGTGCGAAATGTCACATTGATGGGGGCTAGACCAATTGACCTATGCACGGTGCTGTTGTACTTATCGACAACATCTTGCAGTATATCCAACCATTTATAATTCCCGTTGAAACTGAACTCCTTGTAGAGATTAGATTTAAGTGTCCTAATCACCCTTTCCGCAAAAAATGCTTTCTTAGTGGAAAACGTTGAATAGTGGTTGATGGAATGTTCCGACATTAATTTCTTGAAATGAGTGTTAAAATATTCACCTCCGCGGTCAGTGGCCAAGTTATTCGGTTTTCGCAAGTTTTCATCCAATATGCTCCGCATAGCATTGGTTACTTCCTTCCCGCTTTTAGATTTTAGAGGCCTTACCCACACATATTTAGAAAAAGCGTCTATTACCACCAGAACGTATTTATATCCCTTGTTGTAATGGGCATAAGAGTTAAAGACTGCTATATCGCTTTCCCAGAGGTCATCGAACCGTAGAACGGTTGCTGAACGTCTGGGAAAATTTATTCTAACCTGCCTGCGGATCTCGTTAACGATTGCTCTCTTTACAAATCATTTATTAAGGCATTATGGATATTAATTAACTGACAATCCAATTTTTAATATTGCACAGTTTCACATACAAATTCCTGTTTCCTATATAATTTTCTATAAATGGCATAACCATAAAGGAAAATGAAATATTTAAAATGCTTGAATAAACAATATAAGGTAAGTTTATTCAACTTTCATGGAGATTATAAGAATGTTGCATTAATTCTTTAAAAAGGTAAATTCAGGCAATGCAACACATACATTTAATCATTAAAGAAGGATAATTTAAAGTTATCAGGAATTTATATCAACTAATAGAACGCCTTAGTGTAATTACTAAAAGTGTAACTGAAAATGCAATACGCAACTGTTTAAATCAAATGTATTTTATTAAACAATTAAATTTTAAGTATTTATTATATTTAATTCAGTTATATATTTGCCTTAAAGTTTAATCTACAGATTATTTAGAAGAATGTTAAGATTTACTTGGTTATATATGAACTTATTATATGTTAAGCTTGCTTTAAACGTCTTCTATTTAGATCAACTAATTATTTCTTTTGTTGTGTGGGTATACATTAAGTAATATAGAAGTTCCTCACCTTTAAATACCTGAGATTACATTTAGATAGTAAACTGAACAAATAGATACGAAAGAAAGAGAAATGTATTGTTGGATAGGAAAAAGCCACAACAATTGCTGCTCTATACAGTCTATACAGTCATAATTAAGCCTGTATGAACATACGGCATCGAATTGTTGGGGTGCATCAGCAAGTCTAATGTGACAATCATACAATGATGACAATCAAATATTTTAAGATCAATTGTTGACACCCATTGGTATAAGATCATACAAATGAAATGATTCACAACTATTCGCAGTAAAGAAGTCGTCACGAAAAGCTAAAAACCTATACAACTCTTTACTCGAACTTCTTCTACATAACAATATAATAAGAATACTTGATTGCAGATGTCCAGCTGACCTTTAACATGGCTAAGCAGTTGTTTTCACTGGAAGAGATCTCATCCAGTCATAATGCAAGATCTATCATATATCTTAAGCCAGTAGATTAGTTTATTTTAAAGTATTTTATACTTTGATTGCCGATTTATATTCAACAAAATAATATATAGCCCAGTCCTCTCTTTTCTACTGCTAGTATCAGTGCAAAATACGAAGTATTGAATACCAACTGTAATAGGTTTCATTGCAACATTTCCTTGTACAGTGCAATAACTCTTTTTATGTATTACCGACAAATAAGATAACACCTATATCATTATAAAGAAGAAAGATGGGAGATTTGTTTAGACTAAATATACAGAATGCAACCGCCATTTTCAATCAAAAATACATTTTCGATCTGTTTTGTCAATTTTGAAACTAACTTAAGATCTTTTTAATGTATTTCATATAGGTAAGAAAGTCAAGTCACGTTACGTTCAACGCAGCCAATCCCGAAGAGTTTTCAAGGTCACCCGAGTGTAGCCGAACATACCCGAACAATTATTACACAATTCTAATCATTCTAGAACATTCCAAGGGGGTGGGGTAATTCAATAAAAGCAAAATTTCTCTAGCCTAAATACATTTAGTAGTGATCGTCGAATCAGTTAACATGGTCGCTCGTAAAATATACAGTGTTAGTCAACTCTTGGGAGTTAAAGTAAAACCAACAAACGAACGTTTTGGTCTGTGGTTATTGACGGAAAATAGCAGGAATAACAATCTAATTACAGATGTTGGTAATATAAATTATTCGGAAGGTGAACAACTCCTTAGCGGTAGTGATCTAACACCGATTACAGATCCCTTCTGTGATAACATAATGCTGGTTAAAATAAGTGACATTGTGGACTGTGTTGGACAAACTGGGAAAAGTGAAAAAGGTGGATTTTTAGTTAAGAAAGAGATATGTGGGGCATTTAATAGCTACATACGAGGAAAATTCTCCAAGTTTATTTCCGCCAGACATGGTGTAAAAGCAAAACTACCTTTTCTCTTACAAGGTGGGAACAAAATGGCCAATGGATTACTAAAAGTTATCGGACAGAAAGGTGTCGAAAATATTATTAAAAAATATGCAAACCCATTAGTTATCCCTTACAAAGTAGAACTAGCAGATGTTAAAATCGAAACTTTGTTAGAAGAACTACCAATCATCTTAAAGGAGCTCCAAAAAGAGGATTTTTACCTTATGGATTTGGATATTACGCAAGATTTCGCAGGAATATTTAATAAAATAGAAATGTGCGATTATTTAACAGCTAATTATAACTTCTGTTACCAAGGCGAGTACAAAGAAGATTGTACTACGATTGTAGAAAATAATAAAACAGTGGGAATAGATTGTCTAACATGGATAAATTCGAATGCAAGAATTAAAATATACAACAAGTTTATCTGTCAAATAACAAGCGCAGGGGTAAACAAACAACTTGGAAATCATTTAATCGATTTTATTTCTTGTCCAGATGAGCGATTAAAGGAAACTTTTTCATCTACTTTAGCTAAGGAACATGGAATAACCAGATTGGAAGCAACAATTTATAACTATACAATTGGAAATTACTGTAAACCATCTACTGCATTTGATCCCCTAGAAGATTGTTTAAGTTTATTAGAAAATAATAAAAGTTACTTTCGAAATGCTCCATTTTACTCTGTGCCGATTTCTAAAATGTGGTCGAAATTAACCAAAAGTTTACAGAACAGTTGTTTAGTACTCTATAATAATCTTTTACAGTTTGTATTTTGGGCAAATTTAAATACACGGAAGCTGACTGGATTACAAATTAAGCTGCCTGGTGATCTAAAATTACGAGAAAAGATGGTTAATTACGTACTTTCCGCTTTTAGCTTTAACTATTTACCTATTAATTATGTAGAAATTGTGGAGGATGTTGTAAATAAAGATATTATAAATGTTATACACAAATGTTATATTAAAGCTGGCGAGACCTTTTTTTCTCGGAACAGCACCATTTTCTCCAAAATCTCGGAAGATATAAATATCGAAAACACCGGTTTGATCAAAACCAATAATGTAATTCCACAAGTTTTAAGGAAGAGAACCAACATAACTAATAGGTTGTCTCCATATCCAATTAAGGAAATAAAACCTTTCTCATCTGTTTATCTATTAAGTATAAAGAAACGAAAAATGGACCTGGAAGAAACAGATGCAAAAAGAAGAAAGATCGAGTATTTAGAAAAAACCATAGCTGTAAAGGAAGAATATAAACATTTACTGGATAAAGAGCAAGAGATAGAAGAACTTAAAGATATGTTGGCAAGTTATTTTGACAGAAAATGGATAAATTTGGACATAACTGGATTCTACAAAGTATTTGCATTTACTGTTAATACCAAAGGAAAATATCCACATGTTGGGGTACTGGCCGAAAAAGATGGAATTAAAAGAGTTTACTACTTAAAAGGATTTGATAAAAGTACCCTTATAAAAGTTTATCAATCTCGAGAAAACTTTAAAGAAGAAAAGGAAGTCGTCATGGTCATTCCTGTTAATGGTCTGGATATAATACGTTTGGAAACTGGAGAACCATTTATAACATTTAAAACGAATGGACTTACATCTTACAATAGGAACACATTCGTTAAGGTGGAGGAATTTAAATTTTGTATCAAAACACCGCAAAACTTGGATAACTTATCTTGTACACAGGAAGATATAGAACAAATAAATATTGTTACAATGCAATCGATTAGCGGGAGTGTTAAACCATCCCAGTGTCGAAGGTTAGAAGAATTGCAAGAAGGGACAGAGTTAATAATTATTGCCATTAAAGAAATATATTATAGAAATAAAAAACGTTATATTTTAAAGTTCGAAAATTTAGAACCATTATATATGTCAAATTACTTTTTACAAAAAGAAATAGAGGATCTTAAAATAGATATTAATTATAAGATAAAAATTAAATTAGATAAAATTAAGCCTACTGTAAATAGAAATAAAGAAATGTCTGTATTTTGCGTATAAATATGTGTTATGTTAATATTGTTTATAAACTTGAAAAAATACACCTAATTATAATGGATTATTTTGTTGTTGTCTTTTTACCGTCACCCACTCTTCCACCAATTGTACAGGTATTAAACAAGTGTCTAACAGGCGTTAAACAAGGGTCTAACTGGTGTTAAACAGGTATTAGACAGCTGTTAATATCGATTGCTTATAATAATATCGGAGAATGTTCGGCTAAACTCGTTGGATTTAGGCTAGAGAAATTTTGCTTTTATTGGATTACCCCACCCCCTTGGAATGTTCTAGAATGATTAGAATTGTGTAATAATTGTTCGGGTATGTTCGTCTACACTCGGGTGACCTTGAAAACTCTTCGGGATTGGCTGCGTTGAACGTAACGTGACTTGACTTTCTTACCTATATGAAATGAATGTTTTATTTTTTCATGCTAGTGCAATAATTCACTGATGACATCATGATCAAAGAAAAAGATGCATTCTTCTTTAAAATAATATCATTATTGTATTTTATTGGCTTCTGTTTTATTCATTGTATTAAAGGAAAAACAGATGCAGGTAAGTTGATATTGTTATTTTAATTTAATGTATAAAAATGTAATGTTTTTTAGCTCTCAAAACTATACAATAATTAACTGTTGACATCATTCATTAAAAGGAATGTTTAGATGCACATATGTTTCGAATAATTACATCATTCAACAGAATATATAATATTTTGTTAGAAGAAAAAGATGCATTCTCCTTTAAAATAATATCATTATTGTATTTTATTGGCTTCTGTTTTATTCATTGTATTAAAGGAAAAAACAAAATGCAGGTAATTTGAGATTGATATTTTATACCGAATGTAATGTTTTTATTTTTAGCCCAACATCAAATCTATGCAGCAATTAAGTGATGAGATCATTCATGAAAGGAATGTTTAGATGCACATATGTTTCGAATAATTACATCATTCAACAGAATATATAATATTTTGTTAGAAGAAAAAGATGCATTCTCCTTTAAAATAATATTATTATTGTATTTAATTGGCTTCTGTTTTATTCATTGTATTAAATGAAAAAAACAAATGCAGGTAATTTGAGATTGATATTTTATACCGAATGTAATGTTTTTATTTTTAGCCCAACATCAAATCTATGCAGCAATTAAGTGATGAGATCATTCATGAAAGGAATGTTTAGATGCACATATGTTTCGAATAATTACATCATTCAACAGAATATATAATATTTTGTTAGAAGAAAAAGTTGCATTCTCCTTTAAAATAATATCATTATTGTATTTTATTGGCTTCTGTTTTATTCATTGTATTAAATGAAAAAAACAAATGCAGGTAATTTGAGATTGATATTTTATACCGAATGTAATGTTTTTATTTTTAGCCTAACATCAAACTATGCAGCAATTAACTGTTGAGATCATCCAGCCCAATATAATATTCATGAGAGAGAAGGAAAAGAAAAGATGCATTCTTCTTTTTATTTATTATTATTATTGTATTTTATAGGTCACTATTTATTCGTTATTTGTATTAAAGAAAAATCTACAGTACGCTTATGTTGTTAATATTGTATGTACATTAATATTGTATATTATTTTTTTCAGCCCACCCCCTTTAATAAAATGTTTACCCCACCACCTTATTATTAATCAGCAGCGAGGCAACCGCCAAATTTTTCAAATTAACTCCTTTCAACGGCCCACTGGGGCACCGGCCCGTCGCACCACCGCACGACTCGACCACGCAACGCCGCGACAAAATTTTCTATTTAACCCGGCCCGCCCGGCCGCGTTCACGCGCTCCAAAGCGACACGACCTGCAACCTCCTTTAGCGCCAAAACTTCGGACCAATCACGAACAGGCCTGAGATTTGATTTTTCCCGCCAAAACCACGCCCACAGCGACATCTAGCGACACATGCTGCAACCTATTTTACCGGCAATTCGATCCGACCAATCACGGACAAGCATCACATTCGCCTTTTTCCCGCCTAAACACTTAACCCCGCACCCATGCTGACATCTGGCGGGAAGGACGACAAGTTTTACACACATAACCTCACTCAATTGTAAGTTTGACACACATAACCTCACAAAATTGTCCTGTCTTAAAAACGAAACTCCCATAAGAATAACATGGGGAGTTGTGGGCTTGAACCGCTATTTACTTACTACTCACATGGTTTCTGTTTACAATAATTGTCAAGTTATTATTTTTTTAATCCTGGACTTTCCTAAACAGATGGCGCCCAAATATAGTTATTTTCACGGCCTACTAGATTCATATAAGCTTCGCTTATATACGGCCGTCTCATTTCCAGTTTTTTCATTGTTGAAATTAGGATCCAAAAATTACAAATTCGTACGTTAAGTAGCGCCCACTGACGGTCATTTTGCAACAAAGTTGGTTTGTAGTCATACTGCAGTCATTAATTTTTAGGTTATACGTCATGTCAGTAATTGTCATTTCCTATTGTGTAATAAATACTTCATTAATTTATTGGTATTTGTACATACAGATTTGGATATAATGAACATAAATATGCCAAAAATACGTTACAGTAGGAACTAGGAACCCAAAATATCCTACAAAGTATAATCAAATTTAGAAAATTTTTACTGAGTTAACGCAATGTTTACTAATGCCTCAATTCTTAGACTAGAAACACTTAATAACTACATGATAGCCACAGTATAAGTAAGTACAATTTCATATTTCGCAAATTACAAATGCTCTTTTGGGTTTTGTAGCACTTGAATTAACACAGCATCACACATCATATGATATAAACACATAATGTCAATGCACGATCTACGAACTAAAGCTATGATTAGAAGTATTAGAAGTAGGTATTCAGGGAATGACGAATTCTAACTGTAGCAGTCATTACTAAAAATAAATATTTTTTAGGCATAAGAGCTGATGAAATCTACTTGAATTTTAAGACCAATCGTTTCAGTAAAATAAATATAAAACTGACAAAATTTGTCTCATAAGGCATTACCTTTATATAGAACTTGGCTTATATGATGTAAATCAAAAGCGATATCGGAGAAAATATTTAAAAATTTTTAAGGGCGGTTAAGAATCTAGGCTATCGATAATTAAATAACGATTTTCGTGTCACGTCTTAACAAATTTTATAGTAAGAAGGTAGAGGAAGTGTTCCAGGAAGAAGAAGGAGTTTGAAACTTTTCTGAACTAACTGAATGCATGATCTAAACGGTATAGAATCAAGTCAATACTATTAAACTTCTACACACATTAAAAACAGACGTATACAGGCTTTTAAGATGTGGTGCTATAGAGAAATGCTAAGGCGAGATAGATTGACCGAATATCGAGCAATGAAATACTAGAAAAAGTACAAGAAGAACGATAGTTAATGAAGAAGACCATGAGAAGCAGAGATAGATTAATATAACATACTTTAAGACATTCGGGTATTACCTAAAAATAATA
Source organism: Agrypnus murinus (assembly GCA_929113105.1). Lineage (NCBI taxonomy): Eukaryota > Metazoa > Arthropoda > Insecta > Coleoptera > Elateridae > Agrypnus > Agrypnus murinus. The sequence goes on from OV816024.1 coordinate 57,615,403, forward strand.
ATAGAAAGCATGATCGAAGGAAAGAACACCCTAGCTAGACCTAGACTGCAATTTATACTTCAAATAAAAGAAGACTTAGGCTGCTCCAGGTATAGAGAATTGACTATAGAGAAAAGACTGACAGCATACCGGAAAAAAATACCATAAAAATAGGTGTATTTTTTAAGTGGTTGTTAAAGAATGTTTTTTAGTTTTAATGTAACTTTTTTTTAATACTAGTTTACCAATTTTATTTGGGGGCTGGCAGCCTTTTTTATAAAAATAAGACATTGAAAGAATAATAAATAAAATTTTAATGTAACGTTTTGTAAAGTAATATAATGTACCTATTGTTTTTAATGCATAATCTAATAATATTTGATCGTTGTTAATAAATTTCTTATTAGTAATTACTGTTAATATTCGAGTAAACATTCTTTAATCGGAGGCAGTTTGACACAATTGACATAAAGTATAACCTAAAAATTAACGACTGAGCTCTGACTTCAAATATCTTTATTGTAAAGTTACCGCCAGTGGGCGCCATTTAACGTACGAATCTGTAATAATTTTCAACAATGAAAAAACTGGAAATGAGACGGCCGTATATAATCGAAGTTTATATGAATCTAGTAGGCCGTGGTTATTTTCACGGCCTACTAGATTCATATAAGCTTCGGCTTATATGAATCTAGTAGGCCATGGTTATTTTTAGAGACCCTTTAATCAGAGTCTGGCCAAGGCAGCCATTTTATATCACAACACGTGGCGCCAAGTACAGAAATAGTTACACAACCAAATATTGGCACGCATGTAAACAGCATTTGACTCAAGTAAAAATCACGAAACAGTGGGTTGTGTATGTAAAACATATTTAGCAGTAAAATTACATTATAATTAGGATGTCAAAATTAAAATATTATATCAAAAGTTATGTGATACAAAATGGCGAGCACCGTGGCAACGCATTGGCCAGACTCTAATTGAAGGGTCTCTAGTTATTTTTAGAGTCACTACATCTAGTTACCTAGGCGGCGCTGGTCGATTAGAGTACCGCAAAACACCGCCATATTGGGGCAAAAGAAGCACGAAATTGTTCATTATTTGTATCTGATTGCATTTAATCAAATCCACGTCTACATTAAAAGGTTTTTTTATTCTGAAAGATCAAACTTCTAATATGTCAAATACGTAAAACGTGGTTTTAATTTGTCCATTATTAAAAATCGTCCTTCTCTGGCCCAATATGGCGGTGTTTTGCAGTACTCTGATCGACCAGCGAGGCCTAGGTAACTAGATGTAGTGACTCTACCTATTCTTTGTGTCTATAACCAGCCTTACTCTCTTTCTTTTATAATCTGTGAGCTATGAAAACAACACCCGCGTCCTGAATTAAAATTTATTAAAGAGATGTCTTAAGCAGCCGGTGCATTTGTGAGTTGTACAGTAAGTATCAAATATTTTGTGTTATTATAAGATTGTACAGTTTGAGTATGAATTATGGAATTTAGAGTGTTGAGAAGTAGTGAGTTACAATTGGCGCCCAATCGCTAGGCTTTGTTTTGATGAGAGGAATTTAGTTATGTTTAAAACTCTTATTTTAGAGCAATAATAAGTATTCATTTTCGTATCTGCATTTGTGGTCGAGCAGCCTGTGATTTGTACTGTTTAAAAAGATAAAACTGAATAACGGTTCACATGTAACTCGACCATAAGCATATGGGTTTAAACATCCGATAGTAACAAATTCATATGAGCTGTACGTATACGAGTTTTATTATATTATTATTTACTCACAAATTTAATAAACACTAAAGTTGTCATGAAGACTCTACCATGTTAAAAAAGTATGCATTAACAAACTATCACTTCTTTCAATATAGCAATATAATGACAAAGGGGGGGCGTATGGATGTAAAAAAGGGTCATAAAATAAAAGAAGTTTTATTTAATGTTAGCATCTAAGCATATTGATAAAGCAGTGAAAACGTTAAAGACAGCAAATTTACTAGCTCGCGGCTGAAGAGCTTGAGGCCGTGGCTCAAAGGAAAAACCTATTATTTGCTGGGTTCGGTATTTCAACTCTTTCTGCTCTAAAAGCTCTACTGCTATAGTTACAATTATTTACAACAGTGGATACCATAGAAACCGAGTTCTTCGAGTAAACAGATCTGAAATACCAAATAGTTACCACTATAGTTTGTTAGGGTCCGCTTTGAATGCTAGTTTCACATTACACTCAACAAATATTTGTAAGCAATGATCTTTTATTGTATGTTAGTTTTGTGAATAGATAATACTAATAAGTACGTAATAATGATAATAGATAATAACATTTAATTATTATATTTTTGTATTAAATTATAAAAGTTACCTTTGGGCCGGCGGTGGACGAGTGGTGTCAGTGCATCACTCGTGTTCCAAGGGTCGTGGGTTCGAATCCCACTTGGGGCGGCGGGATTTTTCTGATTGGAAAATTCCGCCAGCTCAACTATGGATGTGTGTATTCGTGTTGCATGTTGGATGGGGGACAGATGACTTTAGATGTTGGTTCCCCCGTAGTGTAGGCGTAAAATAAATTTAAAAAAAGTTACCTAACTGATTTAATAATTTTTAAATTATTTATTTATCTACACGGACTCATTCACACAACCGTACACACTACCACCATCTTCGCATGCACGTCATATTCTAAACACTCCACTTCACCCACAACAAAAGTAAGCACTCACTTTTTGACTTGTGTAGATTTTTTGTTCGAATAATGGAAAACTCCTTTTTTATTACTCTTCGTATGATAATCGCGTCGGCTTCGATAGCAATTGTTACGAGCACGAACATGGCGGCATTGCCTGCAATATATCTTTTTATAAGTTTGCTTAGACTACTACGAACCATTTTTTTTTCTTTTTGCCATTGCTTCTAGATAATTTAATAGCTTAACATTGCAATTTGTGTCTAAAAAATGCCTAGTACTATTTTCCATTTGAAATTTCAAATGGAAAAAATTTGAAATTTGGACCCGAATTCGTAAGCTGCGATCCCAAAATGCTATAAGTTGTGACAGTACAGCCTACGTCACTGACGCGACGGTGTTATCATCTACGACACTGGCGGAGAAAATGGATTGGTAACCATGAAAAAATGTGTGTTGGTAAAACTGTTTTCTGTGTTTGTTTTGCGTTGGTTGCTATGGAGAATAATATTAAAAAAGTTTTTCAATTGAAAGTTATAATAGTTATTTATGGTACATGTGTGTTATAAGGAAAATAAGTCACGAGAAAAAACGGGTAAGCCACGAGCACTTTGTGCGCGTGGCTTTGTTTTTTAGAGTGACTTAGGACCGATAACACACGAGTTCCATACATAATTTTATCCAACACCGTCAGAATTTCGTTAAAACGCATTCTTTTTCTGATGACAGTTGTGACATTTTTATTTGACAAATTATTTGGTTCATGAGAAAAAATTAGTTCAATTTATGGGAAGGCTGTGACGCGATCACCATGGCACATAAAATTTTTGTTTACATTGAAACAAAAATCGTGTTTGGTTCCAAAAAAGTTTCATCACCCGAAAACGACGCCGAATAATGGAAGAAAAAGTGTTTGTTCCGGCTGAAATTCAAAACGATGCTAAACTAGCATTATCGAAAATAATACCCAAGAAATCGAAGGATATTTATGAAAAAGAGTTCATCCTATTCAAGTCCTGGAGTGAAGACAAAGGAGTTAGTGGTATAAACGAAGAAATATTGTTGGCGTATTTTGTTGACATTGGAAAGAAAAATGTAGGTTCGTCAATGTGGACAAAATACTCCATGTTGAAAGCAACGTTAAAACTTCATAAAAATGTTGACATCTCGAAATATGGTAGACTTATATATTTCTAGAAAAGTGAGTCAAGAGCTCATAAACCCAAGAAAGCCAAGATTTTGGAAAAAGAACATATTGAGCAGTTTTTAAAAAGTGCTCCGGACAGTGAATATCTGATGGAGAAGGTGAGATAGTGTCTATTTAATTTTCGGAATTCCTATTAAATATATGTTTATAGGTTGCACTAATAATGGGTATTGCGGGGGCATGCCGTTGTAACGACCTGAGAAATTTGAGTGTTGAGCACATCGAAGACAAGGGAGCGTATCTGTATATTTCCATTCCTGACACAAAAACCAACAAACCTCGAAGTTTTACCATCATAAACGAGGGATATCCTGTCAGTCCTATTGATCTCTATAGAAAGTATGTTTCATTACGACCTGCCAAGGTACCACACCGCAGATTTTTTTTAATTACAAACATCAAAAATGCACGATTCAACCAGTTGGAGTAAACATATTGTCTAAGGTGCCATTTCGAATCGCATCTTACTTGAAATTACCACAACCAGAGGCTTACACTGGTCACAGTTTGAGACGGTCTTCTGCCACACTCTTGGTTAATGGTGGAGGCGACATAACAGCACTTAAACGCCACGGTGGATGGAAATCGTCTACTGTGGCAGAGGGGTACATTGAAGAGTCGTTGGGAGAAAAAATTAACACGGCAAGAAAAATTCAAGGAAAATCTGAGTTCACCATCGCCACTGTTCCAAGTGAATAGCGCAGAATCAAGTAATGAAATTTCCAATAACAAAATAAATTGTCAAATGACCAGAAGTAATAACGGTACAATTGACATTAATATAAATATCAATATTAATAAGTGATGTTCTGAAATGTATTATATTGAGTATGTAATATTTTGTGTTATGAATGTAATATGTTCTGAATAAATAATTTTATCCAACACCGTCAGAATTTCGTTAAAACGCATTCTTTTTCTGATGACAGTTGTGACATTTTTATTTGACAAATTATTTGAGAAAAGATTAGTTCAATTTATGGGAAGGCTGTGACGCGATCACCATGGCAAGAGTGACTTATGGTTTATAACTCACTAGTGACTTATAGGTCACTTTAAATTGCTAAAATCACTATAGTTATGGGCTTAATAACTTACGGTGTTGGATAAAATAATTATTCAAATTAATTTTTGATTTTTTTTGATAATATGAAAAATATTATGAATTACCGATAGTACTAAAAAAGCTATTGTTCTACATAGTTCAAAAAAGTTATTAATTGGTTGATAAATCATAATAATCAATCAATAAAAAAATGTTTTAATGTTTAATTCATGCAAATATAATTTGGAGTTTGCATATAATTCAGAAAGTTATTAACACCACTTTCCAAGAAGGAAAATCAGCAGATCTTTTATCAAGGAAGGTTTTAGTGTTATAAAGTTTGGAAGATTCAAAGAAAGTTTATTATTGGTTGTAATGATTTCAAGAAAAAGTTATTCATTATAATGGTTGCTGGGAACTAATCGAATCGTCATCAGTAAGGAAAAAGTTTGTTATTATAATAACATATAATCTATCGGTGTGTACGTTTCAAGTAAGTGACGATTACACGACTTATCTTGGGTTAATTAAATAAAGTACCTGTTAGGACACAAGGTCCTATATTTTGTCGTTGTTTTGGATAAAATACCTATAAAATTATAACCACAAAAATCAATTATCATTTAAAAGTATATAATTTTCATAAATATCAAAAAAAGAAGGATTATCTTTAAACGTTATAACACAGCTTTGCTATTGAATTAAGAGATTACTACAATACAAACAATTTTCAAAAACCAATAGTAAAGGGGTGTTACTATTAATTTAGATTGTTACAGCCCGCTGAGGTACCTTCTAGATTTTTATGTCACTAGGAACAAACTGTGTAGTAATTTGTGAGTAGTTCTTGAACCTGAATATAAATATTTAACTTCTCTGAGACTTAATTCTATTTATTTATATCAATGATTTAAATAAGCTTTTGTACTTGCGAAACCAAAGGTAAGTTTTGTGTAAACTGATGACTATTGGATATGATACTTCCTGCTTAAAGAACCTATGAACCACGCCCTGCAAGAGTTTCATGTCTCTACCTCACTAGTTGTGGGTTTCAGTTTATATACATTATAATAACCAATATAACTAAAGTTATTAACTGAATAAAAAAGAGTAATCAGATATCAAAACAATTTATTAATAATTTTTTTGTGCATTTCAAAAGTCAATTAAATATTTATATAGTATTGGCAACTCTTCAGAGAGTACTGCTGACTACGTCTGACTAAACGCCCTATATCGGGACAGTTGTTTACTAGAAGGTATTAATCATGTAACGGTTGAGGGTATAGTGTGTGTCTTAAGGGAGCGCGCATATAAGAGACTTGTTACAAAGTGCTTAATTTTATTCAATTATAATAAAAATTTGATAATAGCTATTTATGTAACAAGTACATAATGTAGGACATTATAGACAAGCCCAGTTTATGGCCGAGCGAACGAAGCGAGCAAGGCCTATAAAAAGGGCGAGTCTATAAGGTCCGATTATGTAAGAGTTGCATACAAAGCTTTATGTTCGATTCCTAAAATTGGGTAATTATAAAAAAAATCAGTTATAAATTTGACATCTATTCTTGACAGAAGAAAATTTGACATGTAATATACAGTTGTCATACTTTATTTTACTACTATATACTTTATTTTACTACTACCACTTTTACGAGTACAATAATAAGCCAGTTCACTGCCGCAAAACAATACAATAAACAGTACTTTATAATGCAATCGGACATAAAATTATTTAATTATTAATTAGTCCCTTATGGAAAAAATAATTTGTCAATAATAATTAAACAGGGCATTAGTGTACAAATCTAACATTTAGACTTATATAATATTGTAATGAGCCGCGGTCCCTACCCACTAGACGATCACGGCCCATCTTACTCTACCCGCGTAAAATTCAAATATTTAACAAACCGGAAATTGACACAGTATTACCAACCTTACAAATGACAAACTTTATAAAGATAAATATAACAAAAAGAACAAACTTGATATTTAACAAACTGGATCCTACGTTGTGATAATTTTTTATAACGTGTGACCAAGGTTGATAACGATTGATCTACTTCATACGGACGGAGAAAGAGAAATCACAAGTAAAAGAACACAAATAAAAGAACAATTAAATATGATTGTATTATTTTATTAATTTATTCTTAATCTTGAGCGAGGAGGGACGTATTTAAACTGATACAAATAAGTGGCTAGTTCTCTAAAAACCTCCTTGAAATTATATGCTAGCCCAGCTTAAATACGTACACGCTGCAAGTTTTATATGTGATCAAATGATTATTTAGTTTGGTTACATTAAACAATACAGGTCAAAAAATCAATTTATCAAGTTGATACAGCTGTGTGATTATACTAGGCATTTATAAATAGACAAACGCAAATCTCTCAACATAAAACATCAAAATTGAGTGAAATAGTCAATCAAAAAGATTTACAGATAAACTAGAAAAGGTAAAAGTGCCAGATTAAAATGAATACACAAGGACTGCTGAACAAAAATTATATCATATTTGACATAGCAACATATACGTTGTGACCAAACCATATATGGTTATATCAGAACACGTCTTTTGCAAGACATAGTCAGAACACGTCTTTTGCAAGACATAGTTTTACTGTCAACAACAGGGAAAGCTCGTATCTAGATAAGCGAGAGTGTGTTATAAGCACTGAAAAATAATAACACAGCACATATAAATAATATAAATATGCAAAACAAAACAGTTTGACGGTTCTACGACACGGCCTATCAAATGGACTTAAGCCACCGGGGAGCCTTCGTACCCAACAGTCTTTGGACGGTTCTACAACTCGGCCGATCAAAGGACTTAAGCCACCGTGGAGCCTTCGTCTCTTAAATACTAAATCAGATTTTCTCTTACACGGCCTATCATGGGTTTTATTACCACCGTGCAGATTAATACACTTTTAAATAATAATAATTCTAACCTTAGGGTAACATAATCTCTTGTTCCGGACCAAAAGATTATCCCTTCATTTTTTAGTCACAAAGTAAAATGTTTTGTTAGGTTATAAACATTAACCTAAAAACTCAATAACAACTGACAGTAAAACACATAACAGCAGTAGTCGTATTTACCCACTAATAAAATATCAAATTGGCAATAATTAGCTGTAATGCTACGACTCACGTTATAAAACATTATTTTCTAGTAATATTTACACATCAAAAGGATAAAATGAATTATTAAAAAGTATCAAACGAATCTAGTTACTGCCTAGAGCTGGATTTATATATATATATTCAAACGAGAGATTTGGGTTTCAGATTAATTAAACAATACAAAAATTACACCACACAACTAGAATCAACATAAATTCAATTAAAAGAATACACTTACATAAATTTATATTCAGTTTTACAAACCAAGACAATATGGCTACTTCCTCTCTGTTTTCCCCAAAAACCTCCTCTCTGTTTTCAAAAACAAAAACCCAACGTCCCTTAACTACCCCTTAGCAACCCAAACTACCAACATTAAAGAACCTGTAATAACCATCCCTAAACATAAAATCAAGTTACCAACCCCAAAGAAACTGTAATAAACACCCCCAACATTTTATATTGAAGCAAACAGTTGTTATTTTTAAAATAAATTACATATTTTGCCTGAACTTGTATGTAATAACAGAACTAGGTAAATTGATTATTATGAAAATTTTTTTGTGACAAAATGACTTGCTACAGCTACTTTGATAATTTTGGTTGACTGTAGGTCTGACCACTACAATATAATATAGTCGATTACCAACAATTTAAAAAAAATCATCAAAATCGATGCCCAAAAGGCGAATTCCGAGGTATTTTTCTCTAGGAAACCGACTATATCATTTATAATTGTTTTTGTATTATAAAATTATAAAAATAGTATCTACATTCTGCACAATACAGATATACAGAGATTACAGAAAATTTACCTAGCAGTGACGGCTCGACGGGGGCGGCCGGGTCGGCCGGGACGTACTAAATAATACTATGAATAAAAATCATTATTTTCTGTAAAATAAATATTTTTATCTTTATTTTATATTTTAAATAATAAGAAAGATTAAATATTCAATTACAATTAAATTAAATAAGTAATAATTAAATTAAATAATTAAAATATAATGTAAAAATTTGGTGTTTACAGCCGATAACTACCTATTTTAGCGAGATTCGCGTTTAAAAGATGCTGGGGGTCGGCTAGCCGATGTAGCACAAGTAGTTGTTTTGAAACTCATGCGATAATCCACCACTTACGACCTGTGTTCTAGACGTCGTTACAGCGCAGAACCTCGTGTATCTGTAAGCGTAGCTTGTTTCATACCAAGTACGACCGAGACCTTCCTGGCCGCAACTTAGCAGTTGATATACACGCATGACGGAGTCGAACTTCTTTGCATTTGCCAATATTATTTTATAGATTTTTATCGCGTTTTGATTTTGTGATTGCAATTAAAAATAATGTAGTATCCTCTTGCTTTAAATTAAAAAGCGAACTGCCTGTGTTGCATAAGAAGTCAAGTATTGCAGTTTAAAAATAAGAAAATTATGTAATTCTTTAAAATAGCGCCATGTCACAATATATTGCTGATGTAGTTATAAGGATGAATCTGTTAATTCAGATGTTACATGTTAAAGCATAAATAAATTATACATGTTGTGCTTACGAAATATCTAATACAAAAATGTTTAGGCAATTAAAAAATTGCGGTTTACCGGGATTCATATTCACAATAATAGTCAAGCGTTAATATCGGCCAGCCGACCCCAGGACGCAGAGTAGCAAACAAGGTAGATGGTATGCAGCAATCTAGCAATAGTTCATTATTTGGCTAACACAAACCTAATATAAGACTTTGATATAAAATGTATTTAGTCGTTTGTTTGAATCTTTTTGTTTTTATATCATAAGAAATTAATTTAATAATTATATTAATATTATCAAAAAAAAGATAAATGATTATTATTTAATAGAAAATTTTTATTTAAATACAAAATAATTTGATATTACGGTGCCATATTCGTGCGGTTGGAGAAAAACAAGTATAATCTTTTATACTTGTATAACTATATGTTATCTGTATATACTTGTAATCGTTTTTAATAATTATTAATCATGCGGTTAAGATTTATGCACCGTATTTGGGTGTCTAAATGACCCCTTTGTAAATCCACTGTGTTTTGGTTTAGAATTTTTGAATTAAGTTTTTTTGGGTACACTTGGACCTTACCGGAATCGATTTAATATGTAAAAATGAATAACATAAAAGCATAAGAATATTGTTTTAATTTAAAGAGTTTATTTTAAATGTTTGTTTATGAATGATAGATTAAGTATATAAGTATGGCGTGTTAGTTTTTCGTTTAGATAAGGGTTTATTGTGGTTTTAGATTTTCGACGAACAAATAGTTCGTCTCTGAATTCTTGAAGTGTATCTGTCTGTCGGTCGGTCTGCCTGTCGCCTTTTTCCCCTGTTGACTTTTTTGAATTTTTCTTTTCGGAATCTGATAGTACATGAAATTCTAAGAAACTTTTGGTTGAAACATTTTTTTGTATCTCTTAGGGAAAGTGGTCAAATGAAAACTATCTGGAAAAACCTTTTAAACTAAACGTGAATTTAATTAAATTGAATGGAGATAATAATATTTAATAATTTCGGGCTTTTTCGCCCTAAAATGGCGTCGTTTGCGGTACTCTGATCCGCCAGCAATGCCTGACTGACTAGATGTAGTGACCCTATAAACAATGGATATTATATTGTTACAGAATGATGATCGATTGTTTAAGGAAGACGCATTCTTTTCCGTCCAGGGCAGTGTTGCCAACTGTACCATAATTATGGTACTTATACAAAAATTTACAGTTTGTACCAACGTACCACAATTAGATAAAAATGTACCATAATTTCAGATATGGAGAGAATAATGTAATAAAAAGAAATCAAATGTAACGGTTATTTAATATTTATGTAACAAGTCTGGAATGTATATTTTACTAGACTTGTAGACAAGCCACGACAAGCCGCAGGTGAGTTCTCTAAGTCTGCGAGTACAGTAAAGACACTATACGGGCTTCGTTACACACGCTTATTTTTTCTGTCAGCAGTCAATTTGAGAACTTCTAAAGTAAGAACTATCCCAATGAAGTGCTTTTTAAAATATGTTAGAGAGCTACATGAAGGATAACCAAAAGGAACCAGCGACTTTTGTGGTGTAATAATACTAGGAACTTGTGAAATTGTTATAGTGTGAATCGTACTAACACCTACTTTGAAATTAGGTTATCAGAAAAAGAACTAATATCTAGGCTATGATGGTTTCTGTTAAAGTGGTAAAACATTTTTTAAGTTTTCAAACAATGAAAACTATTGGAGTTTATTCAAGTTATTAATACTCTGGACAACACCAAGACACAAACGACATAGAACGGCTCTTTTTGAAAGGAGTTTTAACTATCAAATTTACAAACTTTATAACTCTCTACCTTTAGATTTAATAGAATTATCTGCTCAAAGCTTTAAAAACAATACAAGAAACTTCTTCTGAGTCAACAGTTACAGCTTCAGCTCCAATAACTAAAACTTTAATGCAACTAATTATCACCATTTTGCGAACCACTTCGAATGGGATTTCACACCTCATATATATTTTTTTTATATTTTTAATATATTTTTATACTTGTTTTTTACTTTCAGAGTATGATTAGTAAGATTATTATGTTCGAATTTGCACCGAGCTTTACTTTACTTTTTTTCCCCTAAATTTCTATTTTTTATTTTTCAAGGTTTTAGTGGAAGAGCAAGCTCTCAGCTTGAACTACGCCTTGTGGTTTCTGCAAACAATGTATTTTATTTATTTTTCTTTCACGTTTTTTTACTTTTGTATAGTTTGTATATTGCTTGTATGAAATAAAGACGTTTATTATTATTATTATTATTATTAAATATGTTTGGAGTGCTTTAATAATTATTTTATATTTTTATTAAAATATTAACTCAAGTGTAAAAAGAACACATAAATAATAATTCTAAAAAGTGGATAAGTATATTTGAATGCACACTGTCGTTATCTTTAGATATTGGTTTCTGCTTAATAACAATTATCCATTTTTAATATGTATAAATTTTAATAAATATTGCTGTCCTAGAAAGGTCTTGGAATTGATGCTTAGTTAAATGATTATTTTTGGTACAAAAAATTGTCTAGTAAGTTCTTATTCTCGCGGAAATTACAGTAAAACAAGTATCTACAAATGTATCTAGATACATTATGTTAGGCTTTGTATTTGGATCTAGATACTTCACTGCGAAAGCATCTCTATCTGTATCTAGGTACCTTTTTCTGATAGTATCTGTATCTGTATCTAGATACACAAAATAATGTATCTGTTACAACACTGAGTATAAAGTATGTTAAAGTATCTAGATGTGCATCTAGGTATAAAAGTATCTAGATACACTACAACACTTGTTTAGATCCAAATTGATCAAAGTAACATTCCTGTGGAATATGAATTCACTCTTTGTTGCATAACACCATCCACTTAGATTATGAACACTTATATCATATTCGTCACCGTCCAGACATCTACATACATCTTCAACAACTAATATTATTGGCCATGATAGATTACAGTAAACCACAATTCAAGGCAATATCTTATCGTCTGTTCAAATAAAATACGGTATTAATCATGAACAAATAACTTTTATTATTAATATTATCTGTCTAGAAAAATCAAGTATTTCTTCCTATTAGTGCAAATCTAATCTTATTCCAATATTTACTTACTGTAGAAATTATTACAATTTCTTCCGAGTTTTTATATTTACGCTCTCTGAGTTTATTAAAAATGACTTTAGATTTTAATTTTAATCGTAACTTTACTTTGTTAATTATGCTTTTTATAGATTAATTCAATTTTTAAATCTAGTGAAGTGACTAGAAATTCCAGTTTAGACTGTTAGATGGTGCCATGTACACAACACGGACATTACACGTGTTAAAAGTCTGCGTGAAAAATTTTACCGGGTTAAAACGGATAAAACAACATTCACTTGTCAAATTACGTAGTAAGAGGTTGTTTTCGTCGCAACCCTTAAAAATGGCATACAGTGTGATAGAAAGAGGATCTCCATACACCGCAGATTATAGAGCGTACATTTGTAAGTTATCTTTATGTAATTTTTAACCTTATTATTCACTCTATTATGAAGAACTTTGCCCCTTTTGAATTCTAATGTTAATACTTAACCTTTAAAATAGGTGTTTCTTTTAAATATACATTAATTGAAAATTAAACTTCTTTAGGTCACCAAAATGAACCAATTTCTGCACTACACGACATTCCTTTATATGCCGATGCTAACAAGAAAATCTTCAACATGCTTGTTGAGATTCCCAGATGGACCAATGCTAAGATGGAGGTAAACAAATTAATTTAAATTTTATTTTTTTATTTAGTAAATAAAGTTTGTTTATATTTACGCAGATTACTATGAAAGAAATATTGAATCCAATCAAACAAGACGTTAAGAAGGGTAAGCCACGATTTGTTTCCAATTGTTTTCCTCATCATGGATATATTTGGAATTATGGAGCCCTCCCACAAACATGGGAGAATCCGGAGCATTTAGATGATGGTACTGGTGCAAAAGGCGATAATGATCCAATCGATGTTATAGAAATAGGATATAGAATCGCCAAGCGTGGTGAAATTTTACAAGTTAAAATCTTAGGAACGATTGCTTTAATTGATGAAGGTCAGTATGTACTTACAATGATTGGTTTTTATAGCTTGCATGCATGATTAGGTTTTTCAAGGTATTTGTAACAAGGAAGAAAACTTTTGTAACTATTATATCGATTTAAGCTTTATAACTTTTTTTAACTTATTCATGTCTTGAAAATAATTTGTATTGATTTTAAAATTGCATCATTCTGGTTGTTATTGAGTTAAATTTTCAAGGTATGAGTAAAATCAAACAAACATGGATTTTTAGATTATTTCCTCAATAGGAATGAGGTATGCCCTTTGAATTAAAACAAGTGGCAAGATATTTTTAGAATCGTTACGATAAGTTTTACTATCATTGTAGGTGAAAGATAACGAAATTCCTTGAACTTCATACTTTTAAGGTGCAGAAGGTTGTTTAGAAATGTAAGCTATTGCATTTTATATTTTTTATTTAGTGTTGTTTACTCTTTGCAATGGTTTAAAGACATTCAAAACCTTTTAGATTGAGGAAATTTGATTAGAATAATTGAAATGGTAGTATTTATTTTTTTATGCGATGTAAATATTCATTTCTAATGTCGTGATAAGTTCAAGAACAAGTTTGACTGCATTTCTACTCTATTATGCAAACCACTATGAACACTGCCGTGAGCCAAATTAGATAACACTCCTTTTTTTAATTTTTTCGTTTTAGTTTTTTTAGTCACTTTAGTTTATCATTTTTTTGGCTTACTTCAGTGAATTTTGGAAATACAGGGTGATCCAAATTGATTGAAGACTGTTTGAATTATGTGCTGTAGGTTTTAGTGTATTTCACATTGTTAGCACTATTGAAATGCGTTGCATCAAATTACATCGTCACTTTGTCGTTTGCATCGTTGTTCCAGGTTTTCATTGGATTTTTGCTTTATTTTGTTTGTTGTCTTCTTTTAGAAAACAGTTCTTTTCAAAACTACAGTTTTTTAGACGATTTTATTGTCAGGTAAGTTTATTTTTTTAAATTAATGAAGTTTATAAGCTATATTATTTTTGAGACGCCACTGTAAAATAAAAGAAGGTAAAGAATGCCTGAAAGATATTTCTGTTGTCAACGTAACTATAATTTAATGTGGCGGTAAATTCAAACAGTTTTTAAACAATTTGCATAAACAAAAATGGATAACTATAGGTATTATCAAATCAATAGCCACAAGGGATAAACTGTATAAACTACAGTAGAAACTGCCTAAAGTGACCACCTTTGGGACTGACCCAAAATGGTCAATTTAAGCAGGTGGTCACTTTGTAAAAGTGTGAATTTTTTATACACAACAATTTTTATTTTCATGCGATATTCATTACATAGGTAGGTATTTTGAGTTTTTGTGCTTATAGTAAATGCTAAAAAAATGTATATGTACAATATATATTTATTCAACAGAGCACTTACCCTACTTATTACATGCGATAGATATGTGTTATGTACATTCTACTTATAGGTACATATTTATTTAAAAATCATGTAACGTAGATTATCTCAAGATCATATGTTTTCATTAATATTATTTTTAGCATGGTACAGTTCTGCTAGGATTCCAGGGCAGTTCTGAATAGTAAAATGTTCTGCTGTTTTTCTTTCACTGTGGTTTTCTAAAAACTAACACCTTTTGTTTTTCTTTCAAATCTAGTTCTTTGTAAACTTTTTTGAAGTCATCTTGATCGCACTAATTAACACAAGGGTTTCAATTAATGGATGAAACAGCACTTATTTTATAAAACAATTTTAAAACTATCCAAGGGTTACTAATGTGAAAGTTTGCAGGTAATGAATTTCTCAGAAGCAGAAATAAAGTCTTAAAACTTGGAAATACCTGAACCCAACTGGTCACTATTAAGGATTAGATGAATTCTTAGAAATTCTTTGAATGCAATTTACATGTACATGCCTATTTAAACTTTTAGAAGATTAGTTATAACTGTAAGTAAATCCCTTGGCTAATGATCACATTACACAAACATTTTTAAACACATATTTGAGGTAAATGTGGTCAATGGTCACAAAAGACAAGTGGTCAGTTTATACAGTATAAATTACATTAAAGTAATGGGATTTTTGCATGGACTGAGAAAAAGTGGTCAATATGACCAGAGGGTCAGTTTAAACAGGTGGTCAGATTTACAGCTTTCACTGTATATCAGAAAGATAAAACTAATACAATATTAAAACAAGAATTTATTAATTACAGAAATCTTTTACAACAACTGATTAATAACACTAAACTTAATTATCATAAAGAACAAATGCAATTAAATAAAAATAATGCATAAAAACTATGCTATACTATTAAAAATATAACAAATTCTACACAGACATAAAAGAGTTGGTAACTAAGACAGGAACTACTGTAAGGGTGATCCACTTAACTTCCCCCCCCCCTACTTTTCTATATTATTTCTGTAGTTACAAAGAAATTATTTTAACAAAAGTTGTAGAGCTTTTTCTAAAGTTTTTAAATATGACATCAAAAAAACAATTGAAAAATAAATGCCGAAGTTATATATATATATATATAAATTGAATTTTTTTAAACACATTTTTTGGAATACTGAATTTTATTGCATTTTTTTATGTAGAATTTTGCACTGATTTCAACAATATAGAACACACATAGTATTTACTTCTAATACTTTCCGAATTATTTACATTTAAATATATAAATAAACAATATTAAGTAAACATATAACAACTTTCACTACCTGCTATGTCTTTGTTTCTGTCTTCTCTCCCTACTTTTGCATTCATATCCCCTATAATAAGTTTTATATCATAACTTGGTAGGCTATAAACTGTTTCCTCTAGTTTTTCATAAAATTCCTCTTTTTTCTCTTCTTCCTTATCCTTCGTTTGGGCGTGGGTATTTATTATACTTATCTTTCTGTATTTTGTTTTTATTCTCAGAGTACTTATCCTTTCGTTTACCACATTATAGTTTATCACTGCTTTTTTAAGTTTTTCTTTTAGCAAAAAGCCTGTTCCAATTTACTTTCATTTCCTCCTCTATTTTGGAATATAAAGTTATCCATGACCATTTGTGACAATCCTTTAATATTTGTTTCTTGTATTGCTAGAACATCTATGTTGTATCTTTTTACTTCTTGCATTAATTGCTTGAGTTTTCCCTCTTTATTCAAAAGAAGAGAATGATAATGGGCAGAAACTGGTCGACTTTGCAGCATTAAAAGGAATGGTAATCAAAAGTATTATGTTTAAAAGGAAAGACATACATAAAGCTACATGGACCAGCTCTGACAAATTAACAAAAAACTAGATGGATCATGTTTTAACATAAAAAGTGCATGCAAATAAGATCACAAAAATAAGAACATACAGAGAAGCTGACATAAGTTCGGACCACCTTCTAGTGATAGTGAACATAAAACAGTCAATCAACAACGTAAAACAAATAAAAGCAAAAGAGAAAATGTGAGACATAGAATAACTAAACAAAGAGGAAATACACCAAAAGTACAAAAAAAGCACAAGAAGTATGTCAGAGCTACAAAATCAAAGAAACAGTGTAGAGGAAGAATGGGATCAACTAAAACAAATAATAACAGACTGTGCGAAACAACTAGATACAAGGAAAACATAAAAAAAAAACTAGTGGGACGAGGAATGCAAATTAGCAGTAGAAGAAAGAAAAGCTATAAGAATGGAAATGATGAAAACGAGAGAGCAAGATCTTAATGAAAAATACATAGCAGCGAGAAATAAAGCACATAAACTCTGCAGAGAAAAAAGAGGAGGGCAAGAAAAGAAAAGCTTGAAAAAATAGAAGCATATAAAAACAAAAATGCAAGCGTTCTATACAAACACATAAAACAAGAAACAAAAGGTTTCCAGCAACAAACATTAGGATTAAGAACTGAAGAAGGAAACCTCTGTATGGATGGTGAAGAAATGGCGGAAATATGGGCAAACTATTTCTCACAAATACTTACAGAAACAAATACAAACAAGCAAGAAATTAAAAGACTACAACAAAAAGAAGAAACAAACGTAAAAACTCCAAATTACGAAGAAATGATGGAAATAGTGAAAAAAATAAAAAAATAACAAAAGTCCAGGTAGAGACAAAATAGAAGCGGAATTAATAAAATACGCAGACAAATCAGTATGGAAAAGACTGTACCAGCTAATAATAGAAGTATGGAAAAAAAGAGAAATGCCAAAATAATGGACAAAAGCACTTATATGCCCAATATACAAGAAAGGTAGCAGAAGTGTAGCCTCTAATTACAGACCAATCGCATTATTAAACATTGCTTACAAAATTCTATCACAACTGATACACAAATTTTAAAACAAGATCGGAAGATATCAGGCTGGCTTCAGAAGCGGAAAATCGGTCATAGACCAGATCTTCATACTAAAACAATGCCAACAAAAATGCAGTAAAAAAAACTTATCAATACATGTACTCTTTGTAGACTTTAAGCAGGCATATGATCAAATAAAGAGAACGGGAATATACAAAGCGTTAAAAAATATAGGCATATGGAAGACAATAAAGCTAATTGAAATGACACTAAAAGAGACAAAAAATGCAATCAAATTTAAAGCAGCACAATCTAAGGAATTCCAGGGTAACTTAGTATTGAAACGGGGGATCCATTATCGACAACCATCTTTAACATAGTTTTGGAGGACATAATGCGGAAAAGCAGAGTAAAATTAGAAAATTATATCATAACAGGTCCCTACCAAATACTAGCCTATGCAGACCATATAGTGCTACTAACCTTCCATGCAACAAACACCAAGAAAAAATATGTGTTCAATTTAGTGAATAGTGTAGTGTATTTAGGGGCTGAGATGACAAATAGTGGGCAGCAAGGAGCAGACATAAAGAAAAGATTAACCATGGGGTCGAGATGTGTCGCTTCTCTAAACAAAGTATTAAAAGATAAAAGTATACAAAGAGAAACAAAAATAAGGTTATATAAGACAGTGATTTGCCCGGTAGTAACCTTTGGAGCAGAAACATTGGTATTAACCAAAGAATACAAAAATAAAATAGACATCTGGGAAAGGAAAATCCTAAGAAAAATAGTAGGAGGAATAAACGATAATGGAGAATGGAGAAGAAGGACCAACCTAGAATTGGAAGAAATATACAAGGATCCCAAACTAACAACAGTCATCAAGCAAAGCAGATTAAGATGGTTGGGACACATAAGAAGGATGGAGGAAGACAAACCGGTTAGGAAAATGATAAGAATGGAAGCAGAAGGAAGGAATAGAAGAGGAAGACCAAAAAACACATGGTGGGGAGACATACAGCAAGAACTGAAAAATTTCAGACTTACAAACTGGGCAAAGATGGTAGAGGACAGAAAGGCGTGGAAGCATGCTGTTGAAGCCATAGGCCACTAGACCCGAAGCGCTGAACTATATATAAACATAAAATATTTAATTAGAATTAGAAAACACTTTCTATTACTGCGTTCTTCTGTGGTGTATGGCATTTTTACAGTATAAACTCACTAAATTCACTAATGCCCATTTATTTTATTGTTAGAAATGTCAAAGTAACAATTCAAAGCAAATGTTTTTAAAATCAGAGCATACTTGATCGAATATGCGATAGTGTGTAATTTATATATTTAAAAGCAAATATTTCGAAAACTGTTAAAAGTAAGTATTATATATTCTATATTGTTGAAATCAGACTGAAATTCTACGTTTATACTAAATATGTATATAACTTCGGCATTTATTTTTCAATTGATTTTTTGATGTCATATTTAAAAACTTTAGAAAAAGCCCTACAACTTTTGTTAGAATAATTTTTTTGTAACTACAGAAATAACAGAAAAGTAGGGGGGAAAAGTTAAGTGGATCACCCTGTACATGATAAATCACAGATTGCTGATACATTTAATGAATTCTTCACAAACATAGGTCCAGATCTTGCCAAAAGTATTAAAAAATCCTCCAACTCTTTCTCCACTAAGAATTATAAATAACAACTCTATGTTCTTAAAACCTGCAAACCGAAAGAAATAATAGAAACAATACATAATCTACAAAATAATAAAAGTCCTGGACTTGACAATATAACTGCGGAAACTTTGAAACAAATCTCTTTAGAGATATCTTCTCCCTTGTGTTTCATTATTAATTCAGTAATAGAGCAAGGTGTTTGTCCCTTTATATAAAAAAAGGGGATAAAACGAATGTCTCAAATTATAGACCTGTTTCTATAATTAATATTTTTTCTAAAATTTTTGAAAAGATAATTACAGCAAGACTTGAATCATTTTTACAAAAAAAAATATTATAATTTCTAGTAAACAGTTTGGTTTTTGGAAAGGGAAATCTACAGAAAATACAATAATTGATTTAACAACAAAAATGTATGTAGCCATTGACAATAGTTATCCTGCTATAAGTATATTCCTTGATCTTGCAAAGGCATTCCTACCTTACCTTGATGGTAGAAGTTAATGTGTAAAAATTAATAAACATCTAAGTTCTGAAAGAACGGTTCAATGTAGAGGAACAAGGAACAGTACTTGGCACTATTCTGTTTACACCCTGTTATTGACCCTTACATCTTCCGGAGAAATAATGAGTTTCGCCGACGGCACTGTCGTATTTTATACTGCAAACTACTGGGATGATCTGCAACAAAAAATAAAACTAGATTTATATAATGTTATAGTTTGGTTCAACCATAACTTACTGACAATAAATTTTGACAAAACAATGTATCTACCTATAACGAGTCATGCAAATCATCTTCCCCATTACAGTAGTATTAAAATAAACAATCACGGAAATATTTTGAATATAAAACAAACTGAAAAAGTCAAGTATCTTGGAATAACTATTGATAACCATCTCAGATGGGACCATCATGTTACTAATGTCACAAAAACATTGCGAACTTTAGGTAAATTTAAGTACTTATCACAAATCTTAGATTTACCTCAGCTAAAAATGCTCTATTATGAATTAGTTGACTCTCACCTTTCATACGGAATAACAGGATGGGGAGGAGTGACATACTATATAATGGGCACCACTCACGGTGTCTCCCCGACGACGTCGGCGAAAACGTCGTCGACGACGTCGGGGACAAGGTCGAAATAATGAGGTAATGTTTACATTTACTGTAATTTAATGCATGACTGTGAATAATAAAATTATGAATATCGTATTTCTTTTAAGACATCAAAATGAAAGAAAGTAGTTTTGAGCATAATAAAATGCGTACTGAATTTCTTTAAAGTATTTCGAAATAGCTTATGCAATTAACAAAACTTTTCATAAGCGGAATAATATTGATATCCATCGATAGAATTACAAGTAACCCTTTATTATAAAACGAAAACTCTCTGTTTTTTTTATTAATCTCATTCTTAATTTAGTTTAAAAATGGATATAATTAACGCAGGATTTAGGATTTAGGAGTTCTGGTGCGCAAATAAGGATTTCCTATAAAGGACTTTTGATAAAATTTGGTAGTGATAATCGTCGGAAAAATATCATGTCTAAAAATGTAATGGTTTCACCGTCGCTTCCTTTTCCGTGTAGTTTTAAAATTTTATGCTGATGGTACATAACCTTATACTATATCTATCTTTTTCGGGTTTACTTGAATTATTTCATTTTTATTACATTTGTTTACAAACAACTGTTTACAACTGTGAAAATAAAACCCTTGTCAACTGTAAATTATTATTAGGCAAAATAAACATATACATCTGGGATTACTAAAAAATATATGCTTTCTTTATTATACTTTTTAAGAAAACATTATGAATTCAATATGCTGTGACACTTTCAAGTGATAAGATGGATTTTTATAAATTATCTTTGAGAAAAAAAATTGCAGTTGGTGTGGCAGTTGCCTTGTGCTTCGAAGAAGAAGAAACTGAAACACCACGAAAAAAAAGAAAATATGGTTTTTAGATCGCAAACAATATTCACACATGTCCTTGTTAAAAGAATTGCGACAAAATGAGCCGAAGGATTTTTATTATAAGGTTATGTACCATCAGCATAAAATTTTAAAACTACACGGAAAAGGAAGCGACGGTGAAACCATTACATTTTTAAACATGATATTTTTCCGACGATTATCACTACCAAATTTTATCAAAAGTCGTCCTTTATAGGAAATCCTTATTTGCGAACCAAAACTCAGAATCCTAAATCCTGCGTTAATTATATCCATTTTTAAACTAAATTAAGAATGAGATTAATAAAAAAAACAAAGAGTTTTCGTTTTATAATAAAGGGTTACTTGTAATTCTATCGATGGATATCAATATTATTCCGCTTATGAAAAGTTCTGTTAATTGCATAAGCTATTTCGAAATACTTTAAAGAAAGAAATTCAGTACGCATTTTATTATGCTCAAAACTACTTTCTTTCATTTTGATGTCTTAAAAGAAATACGATATTAATAATTTTATTATACACAGTCATGCATTAAATTACAGTAAATGTAAACATTACCTCATTATTTCGACCTTGTCCCCGACGTCGTCGACGACGTTTTCGCCGACGTCGTCGGGGAGTCACCGTGTATGTGCTATTTAAAATAGTTACAAAAATTATGTCCCCCTTTTTAAATTCCACGAATTCTTCTTAATAGTATTGAGTCATTCCATATGAAATGGTCTAAAAAAGTTTCTTTTGTTGCTCCACTATTTTAGATTTTGCTCAAACTTTGCGAGAATCTTCTTTAGGGTTCCAAAGAAGGAAATCCATCGTCATTTAATTTTCGCATGCGTCAGCTCCCGCCTGCCCTAATTACAGCATTTAAAGCGTCATTTTTATGCTTTAATAATTTCAACTGTAAAAATCTTTCTATTAAAGGTATCTACACGTTCAAGATGGCATTTCAGAGCTAAAAGATACTAGTTTTTGTGCAAAGAATATAAATTCACACAATCAATACCCCCCCCCCGAAAAATACCTCGGTGCTGAAAATACGTGTATTTTACTGATTTTTCGTGCTTTTTACTTGACTCCCAGTTGAATGCAACAGCTAATATTTCTCAGAGATCAAGTACACATATCGTGTAAGAAATAACACCTACAATTAATTCGTTCGGCCTTCTCTTTATAAAAAAAATCTGCTTGAAATTTTAAAAATTCGCATTATTTAGGCTATAATATGAATGTGTTGGCTACTAGATAAAAATTATCTAAGTAAGTAATATGTATACAGTATACTACAGTAAGTATAATTTTTTTGGTTTTTCTTCTTTGGTTCTTGAGTTCAATGAATGAAACGAGTAAGTTTTTATATTAAAATTACGTTTCGAGGGTAGATTTCCCTCTTTGTCAAACTTTATTTTATCTAAAACAATTTAAAAATATATATTATAAAATCGTTACATATGTGGTAAATAACAAAAACAAAAAACTAAATAGAAATTACAAAACTTACGAAAAGTATGTACTATATACGGCTAATTATTGTAATATTATTAATGAATTAAAACCATATCTGTTTTATCACTTGAAAAAGATGGTTAGTATTGTCATTTTGACAGGTAAGGAAGGAATAAATTAGGCTTATTTTGTGAGAATGTTATCAATTGTAAAAATTCAAGGTAGAAGGAAATGAGTATTGATGGCCAGAAGTAAAGGTTATTTCATAAGTAGTGCCGACAAATGACAAGAAGCAAAATAGGGTAAAATTGGGGTAGGTATTATTCGAATGTTTAGCAGGTTAGTGTAAATGTGACTTAAGTATTGGGTATCAGTTCGGTAGTTAATGTTATTTTTATCTTTTTGTATATAAATCATTTCTTTTATAGTTCTTTTTTGGTAATTTTTTTCTGTATAGAGGATTTTCATACTATTGTAATTAAATGTGTGATTTTGTTCTATTATGTGTTTAGTTAAGGCAGTTTGTTGTATTTAATTTATGACTTATTCTCTAGGTATTGTTTGGTCATTCCTAAGTAGTTACCTGGGCAATTATTACAAGGTATCGAGTATATAACGTGAGACTTCTTTTTTTAGCGGAGTTTTACGTTTTAACTGAGTGAAAAGGTTATTTAAGCAGTTGTATGATTTATGGCAGATTCTTATATTAAATTTGGAGCAAGTTTTTTGAATTTTTTCCGATAAGTTATGTATGTACGGTATTGATATAAAGGTGTTTGGAGTGGTTTGTTTATTTGAGTTTTCTTTTGGTTTACTATTATTGTATAGTTTATGAATTCTTTGTTCTATAAGGGGTGTTGTGAAATGTTTCAGATAGTTATTAGTCATTAAAGTTTGTTTAACTTTTTTTAAGATTTCAGGTCTGTGTTTTGGATCTGTGAGTTTCATAGCACGGTCTGTTAGGTTTATAACTACTCTTTGTAACTTTTTGGGTGGTGAGAGTTATAGTTTAGGTATCTGCTAGACCAAGTGCGTACCAGATGGTTTCTATTTTATTGTTTGTGTTGATTAATGTTAAATCTAGAAAATTTATTTTGTTATTGTTTTGGATTTCAAGAGTGAATTGAGTTTTGGATGGAAGTTATTAAATTAATTGAGTAGATCTTGAATATTGTTTTCTTTAACAGCAGTTAGACAATCGTCAACATAACGTTTATAAAAAAAGTATGTCAAATTTTATTTTCTGATTTATAGAAATGATTTATGTACAAAAAGATAAAAATAACATTAACTACCGAACTGATACCCAATACTTGTCACATTTACACTAACCTGCTAACTTTTGAATAATACCTAACCCAATTTTACTCTATTTTGCTTCTTGTCATTTGTCGGCACTACTTATGAAATAAGCTTTACTTCTGGCCATCAATACTCATTTCCTTCTACCTTGAATTTTTACAATTGATAACAATTATCACAGAATAAGCCTGATTTATTTCTTCCTTACTTGTCAAAATGACTATACTAACCATCGTTTTGAAGTGATAAAACAGATATGGTTTTAATTAATTATTAATATTACAATAATTAGCCGTATATGGTACATACTTTTCATTAGTTTTGTAATGTCTATTTCGTTTTTATTTTTGTTATTTACCACATACGTTAAGATTTTATAATATATATTTCTAAATTGTTTTAAATAAAATAAAGTTTGATGAAGAGGGAAATCTACCCTCGAAACGTAATTTTAATATAAAAACTTACTCGTTTCATTCATTGAATTCAAGAACCAAAGAAGAAAAACCAAATAAATTTCATCAACACATAGTTTAAGAGAACACAACAAAAAAAAACAGTAAGTATATGAACTACTAAGTAAGTTGTATATACTATATATATGGCAAACTAACGTATGCATTTCGGGCTTAATTAGTGATTTAGAGCCTTTTATCGTCTTAGCGCCTCCGGTTTTTGCCTCAGGCGCTAAGTGACTCTGTGGGCTCCAAACCACTCAATTAAGCCCTTAAATTTTCCCTTTTCCGATCGACTTTAGACTTAGGGGGAGTTAACTTTTCAGTATGTAGAATAGATTACAGGGATTGTATTTTGAAAAAAAATTCATCAAGAGTAACTAAGGTCTACCCTAGTATACATAAAGCCATTATTATTTAAACTTCTTCAATTATTATCCCATATCCTTGCTCATCAATTATCAAAAGGATGAGACCACTAATTGAAAATAATAAACTAATTCTGGATTTTCAATTTGGCTTCAGACAAAAACACTCAACTATAGATCAGGTTGCTATCAAAGCAATATGTAGAAATAATAGCATCATATATCTCAGACAAACTATTCAGAATTAAACAGGAAGACGAATAGTCTCACCTGAACGAAATAAACGCAGATGTGCCACAAGGTAGTTCTTTGGTATTTAATTTTAATGGTCACTATTCCTACAAAACCATTCAAACATTGGTAAAAAAAGGTATTTTGGCAAACATTGTTAGCAGGCACATGCTGGGTCAATTTTAGGGTCCGAGAAAATATTTCCTTAGAGGGCCTCATCACCCCCACTTCGGTTAATTTTTTAAAGATAATTTTATTTATTTAGACTACTGTGTTACAAATACAAAAAAATAAATACACAAGATCTACCTATATCAACGGTTTGATATTGAAGAATAAAAGACTTTTCATACTTGCAGAATTTTCCCATCACTTTGAGTTTTTTTCCCCAGCCCCCTGAATGTACCTCATCCAGTTTTGGTACCTTGCACTACTGTAATGACCAAAACTTGCCATTTGTAGTTACATTTTGGAAATCTTTTCTCTACTGGGAAGGTAAGAAGTGTAGCTTCACAAAAGTTCAAAAATAATGAAAATCGGTATAGAAATGTTTTTTTTTGGAAATGTTTAAGTTTCAACGGTTCAAAATGATATTTACTCAACAAATAAAATTTCTTTCTCTTTATTTATTAAAGATATATTTTTATTCATTTCTAGGAATTTTTTTTTAAATTGGTTAACAAATGACCGAGTTATGGCCGATAATATGCAAAATGACAGTTTCTTTTCATTATTCTAATCTGTCATTATAGTCCAGTATCCAGTCAATCTGTACATTTTACCTTGCAAAAAGTCACATAGTTTTGGTTTTTGCATTTGTTTTGCAAGTTATGATTTTTTAATACTGCCAAGAAATTAAGGCTACCTCTATATTTAGATTGGTATAGTATAAAGTTGATAGAATGTTTTAGAACAAGAAAAAATGTTATTAACTAACATTCATAATTATATAAATAAAAATAAAAGAAGGTTAATGAAGTTTGTTAATCAATATCTGCAACTTATTATTTAAGAATAAATATTTGGATGGGCAGCAGCAATTAGCTTTCCATTTTAGTCATGCTATGAACATGAGATAATAAAGTTAATTAGGTCAGAATCGATACTCATACAAATGATAAATGTGCACGATGGAACTTCCTATTCTGTTTTGAATTTAAACTAGAATGTTTAACTATTTTTTTTTCTATTTTATATTCATCTTTTTCAGGGGAGACTGACTGGAAATTAATTGCTATTGACATTAATGACCCAATTGCTGACCAAGTGAATGATGTGCTTGATGTAGAGAAACATTTTCCTGGTTTATTGAAAGCCACAATTGAATGGTTTAAAATTTATAAAATTCCTGATGGTAAAGCAGAAAACCAATTTGCTTTTAATGGGGAAGCAAAACCTGCCGCTTTTGCTTTAAACGTTGTAGAAGAGGTTGGATTGATATTTGTAGATAATTTCTCATTTACATATTTTTATACAATATTTTTTGTAGGTCCATAAATTCTGGAAACAACTAGTAAATAAAGAAGTTGATGCAAAAGGAATCTCTTGGTAAGTCAGAAATCCTTATTGATAATTTAAAATTATTTAGTATTTTTTAGTGTCAACACAACAATTGAAGGAAATTCGTTTAAAATATCTACAAATGAAGCTAAAGAAGTAATGAATAAAACACCCCCATTGGGACCAGCACAAACAATTGAACCAATTGGTAAGATATTTTAACAACAATTTGAATTTTAGTATCGTAAGACCTTATTATTGTATTTCAGTTGACAAAATATATTTTGTATCAGCTGCATCTACATGTAAAGCGAAGCTATAATTATTATTCTTACAATAACAATGCTTTCGTGGTTAGTTTATGAATGTTCCTGCTAAATAAAAATGTTTTCTTTTTGTTTTAGTGGACAAATGGCATTTCGTTCATTTAAAATAACTTGAATTAATGAAGATACTAGGAGAATTATTGCAAGAGGTAAAATATACACAGGCTACCAGTTTATAGAAATTATTGATAATTATTGTAAACACTTTTTTATATAATAGCAACACCGGATAAATAAAGAAGTTAATGATCTTAAGAGTTTTAATTTTATTTAACGTAAGAGGTAACAAAGTTTTCAATGTATGAGAAGATTTTCACAATATTAGGTTGTAACTAGGGTTTCTAACTCGGGAAACTCCCGGGACCCAAGTCCCAGGAATTACTCTTATTTTTTCTTGTCTCGAGTCCTGGGAAAAATCATTTGAGACACGGGACTTTTGTATACAAAGTGTTCAATTAAATTTCTTTAGAATTAAGGTTTTATTTGTTTCAATTTCTTGAGCAAAAATATTATTAGTTAAAAAAGATAATTCTGAACAAGAGTGTTTTCTTTTTCTTAACCAGTTTTTTAAAAGTACTAAACCGTCTGCAAACACATGAAATTATTTACAACCTGTCTATAAACAATCAATAAAGGTAAAGGGATTAGTTTCAGCGTTGAGTGAAGAGTTTTAAAGAGGCGCAACCGCCTAACCAAGAACCGTGACCGAAAGTATAGCGAACATCTAGACGGCGCTGTGTGTATTTTTGTACCGAGAAAGTCGACATCCGTATAGGTAGCGAGATCTCAGTATCTTGTTTGCAGTTGGAGAGTATGTATCACCGTTCCCCGCTTCCGTTTCAGTATAAATTAATTTTATTTGAAAAAAGATCACGTAGAACCAGATCAGACTGATAGGTTTTATAAAGTAAACAATTCTACATTCGAAACGATTATTTACGACTTTTTACTACGGTACAGACATTTTCTATTGCTAAAAACTTCAACAATTGATTATTTTTAAAAATCGTGCTTTTTAACTTTAAAATCGTCATATCTTCAAAAGTAACCGAGCTATCGGATGAATTTTTTTTTAAATTGAAGAACACACGTGAGCTCATCTAGTCGTATTAATGACGTTACCGAATATTAATTACTGATTTCCTTAAATAGCAGTTAAAGTTAGCACTTCAGCATTAATGTATTCATATTTTGACTATGCTAGAAAAATTCTTATTTGTCCGAATCTTTCTATACTTACAGCGAAGCAATTAAAGACAAGAGAATGCAGAAATTTTTAGAAAAAAGAGATTTGATCTAGGACCTATAGTTTTATAGTTATGAATAGTTTTGTGACGCACTAAACTGACAGCGGATGATACTTTCGCAAGGCCGGCACGCGACTACCATTCAATAATTAATAATTTACAGGCAAAAGGTAGTTTTTTTTTAATTAAATGCTGTCCTAACACAAATATTTATTGTTTTATTAAGTCTGAAAACTGCCAATTGATAAAATAGCAAACACTAATAAATAAACAGGCTTAAATGTTTATACTATACAGTAAAACTTCGCTTTGGGTTTGGATTTTCATGTGTGAGCAACAGAGAAATAGCGAGAGAGAATAATAGAAATTTTTGATAGTTAAAATATTCTAGAACTAATTAATGCTTGTCATGTGCTGACAAAGCTCGGAAAGTATACGATGATACATGTCCCAAGTAGCACAAATTGCTTTTGTTTTTATAATGCTATATTGAATTTTTGCATTTTTGGATAAAGGTTTTTTATTACAATACGTTACAATGCATTACCTAATTATACATTATGATTTACTTTTTTGTTTTGCCGAATTGTTAAATTATTCATTTTTGAAACGAGTGCTTTGGAAACAAAATTGTCAATAATAGTAGATTATTGATCGAGTGATAATGTAGGCAATAACTCACGCGAATGAAGTTTGCAGCTCCAGCCGCAGACTAGTGCAGTAATCATCCAAGTGAGTTATTGTAATTACAGCGAGTTGAATACTATACTTTATCTACGACTATAACAATTTTCAAAAAAAATTACAATGCAAAGTTTCAAAAAGAAGCGAATGACAATGAGTATTTAAATACCGTTAAACATTTAATGCTATTTAACACACCTTAATACTAGGTATTTCTTGGCCATCACTTTTATTAATAAAATTAATTGCAAAAGGCGAGCAATTTGTGATCTTTATGGAAGGTGTAGAATTATGTATAATTTATTTATCAGGTAGCAGATTAAGTGTTGTTACTGTGACGGCTTCTCTCACTTTCTCTTCGGCGATGTGCACATTTCTGATTTACTCTCCGAACTAACTTAAGTATTTTACTCACTTTAAATATTATTTCTGGCTGTTCAAGAATTGCGCCGTGAAATTAACAATAATTTTTAAACATTAGTCATAGAATATTGGCTAATTGGATACCATTCCTTCGGTGGTTACTATGGCAACCATCAAGGTAGTTGAATAATGAATATATGTATAACCCAATAGAAGTAGACAATAGTATATTATGCAATGAGCATTTAATGATAGCTATTAAGACACGAGTATGAGAATTACGTAATGAATACGAGTGTCTCAATAGGCATTAAATATGAGTTTCATACATTATCTTTTCTACGACCACTCATAATAATGAAAAACAAGCATTTTCAAATGTTATTAAACTTTTTATTATTAAAAATTATGAATTATACATCCAGCACACATAAACAATAAGGCCTTAAACAAAGCATGGGTTAATAAATGGAAAATATCAACATCAATCGAATGATTACAAAAATTCCCGCCAGCTGAACATAGATATTCTGAGTTACCGATAATAACTAAGGAAAAATTATGGAAACTTTATAACAAACAAAACATGGATACGTCACAAATTTTAGAATTATTCTATTTATATATTTTGTTATAGTTTGAATGGTACAGTTATTAAGATGCAACTGCGGCGCTTTTGTCAAAATTGTAACAGCGTTGGTGGATGGCATTGTTGATGTTGATAGGGTAATGTTTATTGAATTATTGGTTTGGATGTACTAAATTTTTTGGGTATTTAATTAGGTAAACACTACCTCTGAACTGTCAAACTTGATAAATTTCATGTGTCAGATGGTCATGGCAATATTTGATATTGACCAAATATTATCATGATGTTGAATTCTATTGGTCATAAACTTGTATCTTTATCAAAAATCTGCATATTAATATATCTCATTATAGTGGAGTAACCTTACGTTTTTATCTCGGAACCGGTTAAGACTACTCGGATTTTCATGATTCTTTTTGAAATCTTGTAAATAAAACATACTAAAACCTTTATCAATTAGAAACTGACGCTCGCATTGGGAAATGTGGCAAAACTCGCATAACCTAAAAAGTTTCCAAGTGGTTCAGTAGTGGTTGCTCTACCATCTCAGACCAGGATAATCTTTTGTGTGTTATCACACCTATGTATTGGCAGCTCGAACCCACAATTAATTTATTTTTATTCCTTTTAGTTTAAATACGGCAGCCATATTTGTTTCGTGGTGCACGACGTTTCTTGCAGTTTTCTGTGTAAACGAAAATCTCAATATCTCAAGAAAAGTTGGTCGTAGAGACGTGTGGTAGAAAACTTTGTATTGTTCACACTTCGAACTGCATTTGTTGTTCTAAACAAAAGTTTTGTAAGATTCTTCTTTATGGGGGCAATTTAAGCCCAAAGTTGAACACCAATTTTTGCAAAATTTCCGCTTTTTAGTGTGCCACATTTCCAGGAAAAGGTAAGGTTTTGGGGTTCATCTTTTCTGGGAAGGTGCACAATTAGGAATAGTTTATTTTTGAAATATTTGAAACCTGAGACTTCACTATTCTGGTATTTATGGGATTTTGAAATTCTTGATTTCTTTATTTTTGAGCAAGTTTGGACCTGAATATCTCTGATGGGCATGAATAGATTTTTTTCATATTTCGTTCAAATAAAGCAATATATGATGGCAAACTGTCGTAAAAATTTTAACTTAGACATTAGCGTAAGCATAGAGGTATGCTCATGTTAGCTGTCGTACAATTTACACAGATTGAGAGGAAAATTATCCAGGGAAGAACATACATGGAAAAAGCACCCTCTTATTCTATTAATAACTTTAGTTATTACTGCAGGGATTTTTATCAATAGCATATAACTATATAATAACAGTAATAATAATAATTTTACTTTCCCAAACCAATGTTAGCACCAGAATAAAGTACATTTACTCAGTAATACTAATGATGGTTTACATTTACAGTTTTCAACTAGGTATAACTCTGTCCTCACGCTAATATCAAAGTTAGAATTTTTACCACAGTTTGCGATCATATACTGCTTCATATGCATATAATATAACAAAATCCTATCAGCACCCATCCGAGTTATTAAGGTCCAAAGTTATCCAAAAATGAAGAAAAAGCTTATCGTTTTTACCTCAGAACCGGTTGAATCTACTCAGATTTGATTGATTTTTTTTTAAATGCCGTACATATAAAATATTAAAACCTTTATAGGTTAAGAGTTGACGATCATAATTAACCTCTAATGGAGATGGTCCTATATTAAAAATACATAGTCTATCACTGGAATGTATTGTGTACCTCCTTAGAAAAAATGAACCGTGAAATCTCACTTTTTCCTGGAAATGTGGCACTCTAAAAAGCGGAAATGTTGCAAAAAAAGGTGTTAAACTTAAATTTTCCTCTTAATCTGTGTAAATTGTATGACAGCTAACATGAGTATAACTTTGTTCTCAAGCTAATATCAAAGTTACAATTTTTACCACAGTTTGCCATCATATGTTGCTTCAAAGCACGTAATATAAAAAAAATTCATCCATGACCATAAGAGATGTTGAGGTCCAAAGTTGCTCAAAAATGAAGAAAACGAGAATTTCGAAAGCCCATAAATACCAAAATAATGAAGTTTCAGATTTGAAATATTTTGAACATAAACTATTCTTAACTGCGTACTTTTTTTAAAAGAATGAGCGCTGATACTTCGTCATTGTCTGGTAATATGACACTCTAAAAAGCCGAAATTCTGAAAAAAAAGCGTTAAACTTCGGACTTAATTTGCGCCCATAAGGAGGCATCATACGAAATTTATGTTTAGAACAGCAAATGTAGTTCGAAATGTGAAAAATGCAATAGTTTTTAACGCGACTTTCTACGACCAACTGTTCTTGAGATATCAAGATTTTCGTTTACATAGCAAACTGCAAGAAACGTCGTGCACCACGAAACAAATATGGCCGTATTTAAACCAAAAGGAATAAAAATAAATTAATGGTGGCTTCGAACTACCAATACATAGATGTGATAACCACCAAGAATTATCCTGTTCTGAGATGGTCGAGCACCACTAACACACATGGCGGAACCACTTGGTTATGGTTTTAGGTTATTCGAGTTTCACTACATTTCCCGTTCTGAGCGTCAATTTCTAATTTGTAAAGGTTTTAGTATTTTATATTTACAAGACTTTAAAAAAAAAATTCAAATCGAAGTAGTTTGGACCGGTTGCGAGATAACGCTCTTTTTTTGCTTAGCGTTACTCCACTAAATGTGTACATCGCCGAAGAGAAAGTGAGAGAAGCCGTCACAGTAACAACACTTAATCTGCTACCTGATAAATAAATTATACATAATTCTACACCTTCCATAAAGATCACAAATTGCTCGCCTTTTGCAATTAATTTTATTAATAAAAGTGATGGCCAAGAAATACCTAGTATTAAGGTGTGTTAAATAGCATTAAATGTTTAACGGTATTTAAATACTCATTGTCATTCGCTTCTTTTTGAAACTTTGCGTTGTAATGTTTTTTGAAAATTCTTATAGTCGTAGATAAAGTATAGTATTCAACTCGCTGTAATTGCAATAACTCACTTGGATGATTACTGCACTAGTCTGCGGCTGGAGCTGCAAACTTCATTCGCGTGAGTTATTGCCTACATTATCACTCGATCAATCCAATACTACTAAAGTTGATTTGTATGTGTGTCCGAGCCCCATTCTCGCGTTCTATAAGGGCTGGAGAGATGGGCTTGGGCTCATTCGACGCGTAATTTGCCGAGGATAATGCACGACCGGTTAGGTTATGTTTTAAAATTTTTTAAATTAGGTTATGTTTTAAAAAATCGATAAATGCTGATTCTATCGTACTATTTAGTGCTATTGAGTGTTATTTGGTACTAATATGTGCTCTATCGATAGAGAATCGATTGGAGATTTATGTAGGTCATGTAAATACTGACCTACTTTAAAAAAAATAAATGCTATTTGTATCATACTTAAGTGCTTAGGCCCGTAGGGCCCATTATCCTAGTAATCTACTATTATTGACAATTTTGTTTCCAAAGCACTCGTTTCAAAAATGAATAATTTAACAATTCGGCGAAACAAAAAAGTAAATCATAATGTATAATTAGGTAATGCATTGTAAGGTATTGTAATAAAAAACCTTTATCCAAAAATGCAAAAATTCAATATAGCATTATAAAAACAAAAGCAACATACACAAAAGCAATTTGTGCTACTTGGGACATGTATCATCGTATACTTTCCGAGCTTTGTCAGCACATGACAAGCATTAATTAGTTCTAGAATATTTTAACTATCAAAAATTTCTATTATTCTCTCTCGCTATTTCTCTGTTGCTCACACATGAAAATCCAAACCCAAAGCGAAGTTTTACTGTATAGTATAAACATTTAAGCCTGTTTATTTATTAGTGTTTGCTATTTTATCAATTGGCAGTTTTAAGACTTAATAAAACAATAAATATTTGTGTTAGGACAGCATTTAATTAAAAAAAAACTACCTTTTGCCTGTAAATTATTAATTATTGAATGGTAGTCCCGTGCCGGCCTTGCGAAAGTATCATCCGCTGTCAGTTTAGTGCGTCACAAAACTATTCATAACTATAAAACTATAGGTGCTAGATCAAATCTCTTTTTTCTAAACATTTCTGCATTCTCTTGTCTTTAATTGCTTCGCTGTAAGTATAGAAAGATTCGGACAAATAAGAATTTTTCTAGCATAGTCAAAATATGAATACATTCGTGCTGAAGTGCTAACTTTAACTGCTATTTAAGGAAATCAGTAATTAATATTCGGTAACGTCATTAATACGACTAGATGCGCTCACGTGTGTTCTTCAATTTAAAAAAAAATTCAATCCGATAGCTCGGTTACTTTTGAAGATATGACGATTTTAAAGTTAAAAAGCACGATTTTTAAAAATAATCAATTGTTGAAGTTTTTAGCAATAGAAAATGTCTGTACCGTAGTAAAAAGTCGTAAATAATCGTTTCGAATGTAGAATTGTTTACTTTATAAAACCTATCAGTCTGATCTGGTTCTACGTTGAAAACAAAACGCACATTTTTTGCTCCATTGGGAATATTATAGTTGACATTTAAAGATTTGCTTGATGTTGACCATCCCATCTAGTGGTTATAAATGAATAGTTCCATTAATGCACGTCGCGGTAGCATCGTGCAGTACTCTAGTTTGTCGATCAAGTGGAGTGCGGGTGAAGACGATGCAGGCACGGCCTTTTCCTATTACATTGCGCCTCTTTAAAATTTCTCACTCAACGGTTTCAGTAAGAAAGTACAGTTAGGTATGGTGTCAGAGCATTCTTTATAAGTGACCTTGCAGTTTCTATTCAATTATATTAAAAAAGCGTCTCCATCCACAATTTCCTCTCTTATTTATAAACAGGTAAGGTCTTCTTCAAGCCTAAACATATTGTTTTTACTTAAAAATTCATATTCAAGTATGAACATGAATTCATTTGAAGTATGAACCGAGCGTTTTCAATAGGTTCCAAGAAAATTTTAAAAGTTTTTGTAATGACAACAGTTTGCTTTTCAATAGGTTCCAAGAAAATTTTAAAAGTTTTTGTAATGACAACAGTTTGCTTTCATAATTAATTGCGTATTTACTAGATTTCTGAATTTGTTTCATCTGACTTATTTACTTTTACCTATTAAATTTAGAAATAAAATGTTTTCTGTTTAGCTTCAAAATGAAAATAAACCAAATCGTAGTTTGAAATTGTTTTAAAAACGTCGAAACGGCCCAATGTAATTATTACCTCAAAAAATTTCTTGTAAGTAATTCTAGAGGCCGCATGCAGCATTTAGAATGCATGCACGGATCGCATTGAAAAAAAATAGTGAAGAAGATCTTGTACCTCAAAAAAATTAAAAATTAATCAATCAATTTTAAAATTTTGCAAAACAAGGAATTTGGGTGAAATTGTATGTATCTCAATAGGTCACAGAAGATAGAATATTTAATCGAACTAATAATAATATTTATTGTGTTCATATTCAGGAAAAAAGTTTCCTTAAAAAAGCTATGAATAACTTAAGACTTACCAACAAACAATACAACACTAAACAGGAAAGGTTTTGGCATAAAAGAGAGAGAAAAAATAATGATATAAGAATTTATTTATGCACTGTCGTGCTTTTCGTTAAATACTTACAGTTGTTTTCCAATGAGAGCTTCTAGCAGAAAGTGATTAGAGGATTCATTAATGCAGTTTTAAAAATGAATATTTGGATTTTTGTGTTGGGTACCTATGTGAAATTACTATCCGTGATTCCCGTGACTTTAGGAAAAACAAGTCTCGAGTCCCGGGAATAGCAAAATTGTCGAGACCCAGAAACCCTAGTTGTAACAAAAGTGTCCGCCACTTTTTGAAAATGTATTAGTTATATTATGAAAGGTTATCAGTAAACTTGACATAAAAATAAATTCTTAATATGGGGTTACTTTTTTTTAAAATAAATATACTTTTGTTCAATTTTGTCACTTTTTCAGGTTTTTAGCAAAATTCATTAAGTTTATATTCATTTACTGTTACCACACTGAGAAAAATAGATAGTTATAGTAAGTACATAGATTGTTATAGTAAGTATAAATATATTTAGCATCAATATATTTATACTTACTATAACTATCTATTTTTCTCAGTGCAGTAGGGAAATTTAAAAAAAACAATAACAAAAAAAAACCCTTGCACTCATTTTTGATTTGAAAGTTTGAAGCATTATTGTTTTCAATTTTAGCAGGCTTAAATGTATATAGTAATAACTACTGCCATGACTCTGCCGATCAATCATCTGTTTTGTGCTCTGGTATGTGTTTTGTGTAGAGAAGTGCGTTCTTACTTCGTAATGATTGGCAAATTGTCAATACATTCACTGAATTCGAAAATTATCAGCTGAGATGTTGGTGAAAGGTAGGTTTAACAATTTATATTCTTGTTTACCTGTGTAACCATCGTTTTGTTTTTAGGTATTTTTAATAAGGCAGGCTCCCCTATTAATAGTAAATGTATTAGAAACTAAAACCACTAAAATTTCCTTTCTCAAAACGCTGAAGAAGGTTACTTTTCCATAAAGTTTTAGAAACTTAGGTACCAGTTATAAAATGTTTGCTGCAGATTCTCTGATATTTTAGCTTTGATTCGGTTAAATCATCAGGCTTTATAGCAGCTATCCATAAGGCCCTGCGTGTTTTCGACAACTCATTTTTATGTGGCTTATTTGGTAAACTCAGTACGCCAGGAATTCTATAAAACGACATATTGTCACGATTGCGTCGACTTCCGCAGTTAACAACAATACAAGTCACAGGCATAATAATAATAAAGCTCACTAAAAACACTGGAGATAAACAAACAACAAAATTAACTAGAAAACACGAATATAAATGCTCTTTCCACGCAAGCTCTAATGGTTGTTTACATACATGTGTGCCAACCACTGTCATTCGGAATTAGATTTGACAGGTCGTTGGATTGCCTAATATATAATGCAAGGAAATAATTTTTGTAAAATATTAGCTATAACAATAGCTGTGTAGAAATGGAAGCAAAAAAATACAAAATGGAGATACTGGCACTACAAGAAACACATAGAAAAGAAACAAAAGTGAGAAAATTAGAGGACTACGTATTCTTCACAAGCGGAGGAGAAACAAGAAGGTATGGGGCAGGCTTCCTAGTAAGCAATGATTTAAAAGGAAAAGTGGAAGAGTTTAAGCCTATATCGGACAGAATGTGCTACATAGAAATAGGAGGAGAGTATAAAATATCAATTCTGAACATACACGCGCCAACAGAAGAAATCAAAGATGAGTTCTATGAGAACTTAGATGAAACATATAACAAGCTAAGTAGACACAATAGTAAGATGATAATAGGAGATGCAAATGCAAAGATAGGCAGAGAGAACATGTACTTACACATAACATGAGGGGAAAGTAAGCATTTGCACAGCAACGATAATGGAAAGGAACTGATAGAGTTCGCGCAGGAGAAACAAATGAAAATAATGAGCACCCATTTTAAAAGAAAAGAAGTGCACAAGGGGACATGGAGATCATCAGATGGGAGTTATACAAATCAAATAGATCATGCCATCGTAGAAAAGTGCTCTCAGAAAATATTCTCCAATGTCAAATCCTGTAGAGGAGCAGACATAAATTCGGATCACTTCCTGGTCAGAATAGATCTAAAAACAATAAAGCGCCCAAAGAAAAAAAAAAAAGAAGAGGTAAAGTTAAAAAACAGTTCGATGTCGCGGAACTACAAAAACCAGAAATACAAAAAAAATATGAAGAAGAGATAACACAAGGATACCGAGAGCTAAAACATGAAATGCCCCAGACTATAGAAAAGGAATGGGAAATTATGGAGGCAATAATTAAGAAGGCAACAGAGAAAGTTGTACCGGTAAAAGAGTATCAGGCAACAAGAAAATGGTTTAATAAAGAATGTAGGAAAGAAATTGAAATACGAAATGAACTACGCATAAAGGCTATACTAACACGCCGGATCGAAGACAATGAAGCATATAAGGAACAAAGATCAAGAGTAAAAAAAGTAATCAGACAAAAGAAAAGGGCGAAACTAGAAGAGAAAGTGACAGAAATGGAAAATTATTATAATAGAAAGGAAATACGAAATTTCTATAGAGAAGTCAAAAAAGGAAAAGGGGAGAATAATCAAACCATTTACATTAAAGATAAAAATGGAAAGTTAATAGGAGAGGAGGAAAAAATTAGGGAAAGATGGAAAGGATATTTCTCAGATATGTTAAATGAAGGTGCAGAGGAAGAAAGCGAAGAACCAATACTACGAATACAAGATGATAATCAGGGAGATGACCCTACAAGGGAGGAAGTAGAGGAAATTATTAAAAACCTTAAGAACAATACAAGTCCGGGAATTAACGGAGTAACAGCAGAAAACATAAAATACGGAGGAAAAGAATTAAGGGAACAAATATTTATATTAATAGAGAAAATATGGCAAGAAGAACAAATACCAAGAAAATGGGAAAAGGCCACAATTATACCCATATTGAAAAATGGAGATCCGTCAGATTGTACCAATTATAGAGGTATATCACTATTGGATGTAATGTACAAAGTGTTAGCTGCTCTAATCAAAAGAAGAGTAGAAGCGATAGTGGAGCCACAGATAGAGGAATACCAGGCAGGATTTAGGAAAGGAAGAGGAACAACCGATCAAATTTTTACAATGAAAGAAGTACTAACAACCTGCTATGAATATAAAATCCCCGCTTTAGTAGTATTTATAGACTTTAAAAAAGCATACGACTCGGTGCAAAGAGGAAAACTGGTTAGAAGCATGCAGGAGTTCGAGGTGCCCCCGAAATTCGAGAGGCTACTAAACATGACTCTAAAGAAGACATTAAGCAACATACGAGTAAAAAACCAAACATCTGAAGACTTCGAGGTCAAGACAGGATTGAGACAAGGAGACCCTCTGTCAACCCTGCTTTTTAACATAGCACTCGAGAAAATAATGAGAAATAGCAACCTGAATAGAAGAGGAGACATATTAAACAAAGGACACCAAGTAGTAGGCTATGCAGATCATCTGGCAATCATAGCACGAAATGTAAAAGAATTAAAAGGGACAATTAGTAAACTAGTAGAAGAGACATCGAAAATGGGATTACAGCTAAACCAAAAGAAATGTAAAGTAATGAGAATTGGAGAATCTTGGCAAAACAAAATGTTAGAGCTGGATACCAGATTGGGGAAAATGAAATTTGAAGAGGTCGAAGAGTTTATTTATTTGGGTACCAAAATAACAAATAAATGTGACGAAGAAAAAGAAATAGACTACAGATTAATAAAAGCCAACAAAAGTGCCGGAGCCCTGAACAATATATTGAGAGCAAAAAACCTATCTAGAAAGACGAAATTCCGACTATACAAAACAGTTTTGGGACCAACCGCTCTATATGGATGCGAAACTTGGATCTTAAATAAAAAGAACCAAGAAAGACTGCTAAGGTGGGAAAGGAAAATAATAAGAAGAATAACGGGAGGCAAAAAAACAGAACTAGGATACGAAAGAAGAACAAATAGAGAGATTTATGAAATTTATAAGGAACCAACCATAGACAAAGTAATAAAAGCGAGACGACTGCAGTGGCTGGGACACACTGAAAAAATGATGGAAGAAAGATTACCTAGAACAATAGCCCGCAGGAAACCGGAATATAAGAAAAAGTGAGGAAGACCAAGGAAGCGATGGTATGAAGCCGTCAAAGCAGATTTGGAAGAAAAGAATATAAGAGATTGTAAAAGTAAGAATAGAGAGGAATGGAAGAAGATAACGAAGCTGTGGGCCTAGAGGGCCTGTATAAAAGCTATATATATAATAGCTGTAAAAGTGTTTTTTTACGTTCATCAGTAGCGACAGAAAAAGTGTTTTACGTGCCGTACTGAGTTGTGGCTGTAGAAAAATATGATGAAAATGTAAAAAAATTATTGCAGTTGATAGATTTTAATGTACAAAGTTATTTCCTAGAAAATCTTTAATGTTTAGGAAGTTTGTTTATGCATAAATTGCATTTAAAAATAACACACGATCTTATGCAAAATGGTAAGTTGTTGATACCTTTATTATAATAACTTCATAAAAAATGATGAAAAAAACTTAACACCAAAACATTTCACTTAAAACCGTTGTAAGATTGTGCCGTTAAAGTTTCAAATTTGTTAGGAGGATAGTTTTGCCAAAAAATAAATTAATACGAAGAATTTGTCGATTGAACGCTTGATATAGCTCACTTGGTAACAACGTCACATTGCGACAAACTACCGGGAAACTTAAATGCTTTATATAGCTCCATATAGAACCAGTGCCGTTGGTAATTTACATCTCGAAAATAAAATCAGTAGTATTAAATAAAAAGATACATAATTCGGGAATTTCTTACTGCTACGTTTTAAATGAATCTGAATAAATGGTGTTTTATATACATATATTTACAAAGATAACCTCAAAACATGAGTCAACGTCATTTAGTGCATTAATTTGATTTTATCAGAACAACAAACGAAATACTGGTGCCAACTGAAGGCAACGTTGTCACTTTTTCACTACTCTAGAAGCGTAGAATTTATTTATATTCTAGAGAGATTTCAATTTTTAGTGTTTACATAGTAATGTTATTTTATATTTACTAATAAAAAAGTAAATTTGAATGAAATTTCTGGTTAGAACAATTGTTTCTTTCGTCAGCTTTTCACGTTCTTAAGTTTGGACTAGACAGTCAAAAGTTAATTTCTGACTTTAAAAAAAATTATAATTAATTAAAAACATATATAAATAATAACTAAATTGCTTTCACATGCATTTTAATAAAACTAGTATCGTTTGAGCCATTATTTGAAGCAAGACTATGTAATAATTTCTATTTGTCAAAATAGCACAGTTCCATAATTTTTGGCTCAGACTATCCCACCACAACTTCCTTAAATTTTGAAATGAAGTTTCTACGCACCTTCCAGTAGTGTCAGTAGATTCGTCAATGGAAACCCATATGTAGTTATTCGCTACATGTTTTCTAATTGATTTTATGGTCTCTTCATATAAACGAGGTAAATAATTTTTCCTGAGTGTAGACTCGTCGGGTATTGGCATTTTTGAAATTTCTTCCAGAAAATTACGAAATGCTGAGTGATTAATTTTACTTAACGGGATATGCACTACATAGTTTTTTATTAAATTCGATCGATTTGCTGGACTCACCGCGCGAATTATTAAGGTACCCCGGTAACAATGTTTGTTTTTTTGATTTCAGGGCAACACACTGTTGATGTCGAACCGTGTTCAGATGTTGTGTAACTTGAAAGCGTTTCGTTGCAGTCACTTTATCGTCGCACACTGTACAATACAACACCTTATCGTCAGTTGTAAGAACACTGAATTCCTTAACATAACTTCGAAGTGTAACAGACACAGACCGTTTTTCTGTACCCATCTTTACACTCTAAAATTTCAAACTGAAATGCAGTTTGCAATTTCTGAACTGTCTTAATTGAAGGATTACAAGATTAGTAAACAAAAGTACAGGCAAATTTTTCTATGAACAGGAAGTTGTCAAAGGGTCTTTGGAATTTCCTAATACCTATTTATCACAATACCGCAGGATGTAAGTATTTAAATTTTACTTGAAACTTTTTTTCTTCGAAAATATTAACAAGTACACAGATGGTTAAGGCAGTAAAATATTTTAAAGCCTGGTATTTAACAATAAGATTAAATTATGGGTTTACCCTAGACTCAACTAAGCCGCCCTTGGTTGGTTGTCTAAAATGCTAAAATTATTTAAAAAATATTAGAAATTTTATAATTAAAGCATGTAAAACGCTCAAAAAGTGGTAAAATATGCACACTCGTTCAAAAATGCTAAAATATGCATGCATTTATAAAAAACACCTAAATATGCATTTATATGCACTTTCAAATTGACATATGTGATTCATATGTGGCTTAAACATGTAGAAATATAACTCTGCATATGTTTGCTATAAGCAGATAAAACATGCAAATGCATAGAAATCCTATACCTAGTAATTATATACCATTGCACCTACCTACTTGAAGTTTTGCACTTTTCAAATTAGTTTTATTTTAAAATTAAATATTAATTTAAACTTAGGAATGGAATTGGGTTCCTCAAGGTTCAATACTAGGGCCCCTATTGTTTCTAGTATATATTAATGATATGCCTTTTGCAAGCGACTGTGTATTTTATACCTTATGCTGATGATACTGCTATCTCTATTAGGACTTCAAATTTTCAAGAGATCAGCTTCTGGTCAGTGGGGCACAATCGAATAGTGAAAGATAGTTCATTTTTAATAAGATTGTATGTAATAATGATAAAACCCACTCCATGTTGTTTGC
This sequence comes from Agrypnus murinus, assembly GCA_929113105.1. Taxonomy (NCBI): domain Eukaryota; kingdom Metazoa; phylum Arthropoda; class Insecta; order Coleoptera; family Elateridae; genus Agrypnus; species Agrypnus murinus. The sequence continues at coordinate 57,657,953 of OV816024.1, forward strand.
ACTACATACTACTGAAACTCCAGTTGAATTAAAATCCTGTGTCAAATTTCTGGGTGTGTATTTGGACCCTCACTTGAGATGGGACATACCTATTGCTAATATATGCCACAAACTAAGAACCACTGCTTTTATAATATGTAACTTATCCGGGACAGTGTCGAGGGATATATTGAAAACAGCCTATTTTGGATTGTGCCATTCCCTAATTTGTTATGCTGTACTAGTAAGGGGGCATGCATCCGATTCTGACAAGGTCTTTGCTATACAGAGAAGAGTTAGAGCCATGGCTGGTCTTGGATGTGCCGAGGATTGCAAATATGCATTTATACAGCTTAGTATACTTACACTGCCTTCAATTTACATATTAGAATGTTTAACTCATGTTAAAGTTGAGTCTTGGTTTGACTTTCACAGAGTAAGGTGGTGGTACCAAGCGTGCAAGTGCATTAAAGTGATAAGGTTGACCGCGAGGTCCGGCCTCGCCTTATAAGTGAAACCTATTCACGTACGTACAATTTAACTTTTATCAGTCAAGTACATTGAACTAAATAATAAATATGTTCCGAACGGGAAACGGCCCTGGTTTTATAAACAATAATTATCAAACTATGCCGCCACCAAGTTTTACGCAATGTTCGCCAATAGTAAACCCAACAATGTCACAATTATATCTACCACAAACAGCAGACAATTCAATGCCTATAAATACTACATACTTTCCACCGAATCAGCGACAATTTCAAATTCATATGCAAATGTACAATTCACAACAACAGCAGCAACAAATACAACAACAAAAGCAACAAGTTTCATCCCAACAATCGCAATCGTCTAGTAATTATCGTCCACTTGTAAGAATGCTATCTACCAGTGATGGGGAAATTGAAAATCCAACTACTGAAAACCCATGGCAGGCGGTGAAAAGCGTTAAACGAAAAAGAAAAAAATTTTCCGTTAGGCAACCTGTACTGGAAGAAACAAAGTTGAATAATAGATACGACATGCTAAATACAGACAACGACGAACCCTTAAACATAAACAACACTCAAGCGAATCTTCCAAAGCCTCCCCCTATTTTTGTTTATGGTGTGGCCAATTTTCCTGAAATGAAAAACAAATTAGCTAACATTGCAGAAGAAGAACAGTACACTACTAGAAGCTTAGCCAATGACACTGTAAAAATAATCTGTAATACCCCGGATACCTACAGAAAACTGGTAAAGTTCATGATGGAATCTAAAATAATACACCACACCTATCAACCCAAGGAAGATAGAGCTTATAGAATCGTAGTAAAATACACGACACAATGGACATCCGAGAAATAAAAAATGAAATTACAAATCTAGGCCACAAAGTGAGAAATATTGTTAACGTCAAACAAAGGCAAACTGAAGCTCCTCTATGTTATTCGTTGATCTAGAACCAGCGGACAACGACAAAGACATTTACAAAGTAAGACACTAAACAATGCAGTTCAAATCAACCATCCAGAAGAAATAACAACATTATTCAGTGCACGAGGTGCCAATTGTATGGCCACTCCAAAACTTATTGTAATCGTCCATTCGTGTGCGTTAAATGTGGAGGCCCTCACAGAACGATAATCTGCAAAAAAGCAAGGACACTCCAGCTACGTGTGCTCTATGTGGGGGTACTCATCCCACAAATTATAAAGAATGTTAATACTACCATTGTCTTTATAAAAACACTCGAGTCCGTAACAATGCTCATAACACTCGAGCAATCCCTGAGAATGCAAACTCCTTGCCCACATCCTCTAATCTAACACGTCCTAAAATTAGCTCTGCCAATGTACTCCACAATAATGCAACTAATGTCCCCAAACGCAGTATAACTGCGATGGTACCGCAAACTAACTCAATACTTGGTAAATTCCTAGATGAATTTAAAAGCATGTTCCAACAACTTATCCAACAAAACATCATGGTTTTGAACATGCTTACAATGCTGATAGGAAAGAAATAATGGCTAAAGCACTCAGAATAGCACTATGGACAACAACAATAGCACAAACGGCCTAATACAACATAAAGAAGAAGTAAAAATCTTTCTTCACCGACACCTAATAGACATACTTTTAATTAGCGAAACCCACCTCACTGAAAGATCATACTTCAGGATACCCAATTACAAATTTTACCACATCAATCATTCTAAGAGCTCGTGCTGGCAGTGCAATATTAATAAAGTAATCAATTGAACATCATGAACTATTGGATTACGCAAAGGACTACCTCCAAGCTACATCAATCAAAGTCACAGCACTGCCATACAATATAACTATCTCGGTAGTATACTACCCACCTCGGCATAACCTAAAAAAAGAAAACTTTACAAACTACTTCACAACTCTTGGTCCCAAATGTATATCCGGAGGTGATTATAATTTCAAGAACACCTTATTAGGTTCACGCCTTACTACCACAAAGTTCGGAGAAATGGTCTAAACCATGCAAGAGAAAAAGTATACATTCCTATCCACGGGCACCGGTACCTATTGACCGACTGATTTAAACAAAATACCAGACCTGCTGGATTTCTTTGTAACAAATGGTATTGCTCGCTCTTATATGGATATAGAATCGAGCTATGACCTGACTTCGGATCACACGCCTGTAATTGCAACAGTTGCCACATCAGCAGTAAATATTAAAAACACACCCAAACTACACAACTCAAGTACTGACTGGGAAGTCTATAAAGCCAAAATCAATGAAACTGTGAATCTAAAAGTACCCTTTAAGGACACTGTAGAGTTAGAAGAAGCTACAAATACACTAATTTTACTCTTACAACAAACAGCAAATCATGCAACACCGAAATCGAAAGCCTTTCCAATAATTCATTTAAAATTAAAAAAAACTGATAAAAGAGAAAAGGACAACAAACCAGAGCAAAATGACATCGGTCTCATTCACCGGATGACAAAACTATATATAATCAATTAAGCAACAAACTCAAAACTAAGATCAAAGAATCGCAAGATAAGTCATTTCAGGTTTATGTTACTAATCTCAACCGTTATGGAAATTCAATAATATGGAAACCAATAAAGGCTTCCGCAAAACCAACACAAGCTAATCCCCCAATCCGTAATGATATTTCAACTCCTGGAAATTGGGCTAAAAGTAACAAAGAAAAGGCCGACGTATTTGCTGAATAGCTAGCTGGCGTATTTAGCCTTCAAAATGCTGTACCCTCACAAGAAATGTTAGCAGATACGCAAAATCGCGAGGAAATTTCTGGACATTTAAAACTAATTACTCCCAAAGAAGTCAAAAAAGAAATCAAACTCGTCTAAATTCCAAAAAATCGCCTGAACCTGACCAAATAACACCAAAAATGCTAAAAGAACTCCCTAGAAAAGCTATTGTACTCCTCACTTACATATTCAATGAAATACTTCGCCTACACTACTGGCCTATTCAGCTAAAGGCGGCCGAAGTAATTTTAATAGCTAAACTTGGTAAATATCTACGACATACAGGCCTATAAGTCTCCTATCTACCATCTCCAAACTCTTAGAAAAACTTTTACTTCCCAGAATCAGTCTCCTCCTGGATGTTATTCCAGATCACCAGTTCGGGTTTCGTCAATCCCACTCCACAATCCAACAGTGCCATTGGGTTGTATAAACAATAAATAAATCCATGGAAGACAAACAATATTACACATCTGTACTCCTAGATATAAGCATGGCCTTTGACAAGGTGTGTTTGTACTAATACAGCTACAGCAGGGTTGCCAGACGTCCCGGGTTCTAGGGGATTGTTCCGCGTTTAAAGCTTCTATCGCGCAAAACAATCTTTCTTGTAGTACATACATATACGAGGGGTGTCTGAAGGGAAGTGAGCCTAAGGTATTAAAACACAAAGGTGTGAGTTATTTTGTTTTTAATTTTCAATATAGCCCCTTTGAACATCAATGCAACATTGACAGCGATTATACAGCAATTCTAACCCGTGTAAAAAGTAGTCAGAAGATTTTGCCTGCAAAATGTTTTTTAATGGCTGCTTTCAACTTGAAATCCTCTACCAGGTAACTCTTTTTTCAAGTTGGGAAACAGATATAAATTGCTCTTCTTTGGTCTTTTAGTGCCGCTCGTAATTGAGCTCTTAAACTCGCATACTATTCGTCGGTCATCGTCTATCCTCTGGAGAGTTAATCAATAAGTAATATGTCATTGCAGTTCCAGAAGTTGGTTGTTAGCTTGATTGGCGTAAACAATCCACTGGTCGAAGTCGGTCGAACGCTGTTAACATTCTGGGAACGCAGCAAACAGTTACTTTGCTCATATGTAAATGGTTGTGTAAGGTCTCTACAACACGTTCTTTGCTCGTGTTCAACTCCTCCGCTATCTAATGAATTATAATTCATGAGATAATTCATAAGAAATTCTGGAAGCTGGTTCAGAGCGATCTTCATCTTCAATAGATTCTTGTCCATGTTGAAACAGTCGTGTTCATCTTTTTACGGTTGCATATGTCGGTGCAAACACGGGATAAGTTATATTCGACTCTTTATAGATATCTTTTGCACTTTTGCCTTTTTTAATGAAGTTTTTAATGATACCTAGTTATTTATTAGTTATTTATACAAGTGAGTTAAGTAAGATCCGCTACTCCAATTTCCACGTTGAAACGGTTTGACTCGACAAGCAAGCCTACGGAGATTCCCACGAATGCACTATAACGCAAGCAGTTTCTATAAAACAGTTGCATGTGTTTAAGGCTCACATCACTTCGGACACCCCTCGCATATTTATAATACAAATCTTGGCTGTTTATTTTGTGGACGTAAATAAAGTAGACCCAAAGCGTCGTTTACTTAAGGGCCCTTTCGAATGCTCGCGAAGCGGTTCTTTCTACATATACATGAGTTTACCTCTATTATAAATTTAAGGGATAGTTATTATAGAAATCAAAGTTTTTCGAATTATTGTTATTTATAGAATCGCGCTACATCGAGTTTTGTTAGTTATTGCAAATAATATTATCGGGGATAATATAACTAGTGTTATAATTATCATCGGTGATAGCCCGAGTTAAAACCGACGAAAATTGACCGAGTGCGAAGCACGAGTTCAATTTTCTAAAGGTTTTAACGAGTGGTATCATCGTTGATTAATCATAACACGTGTTATATTTGGTGAGAGAATATAATGAACGTTGAAAGAAAATAAACACTGAAACTTTCTGTCACTTTGACAGTAAACAATTTTATTTATTAAAAACAGGTGACAGTCAACATGCGGTGATAGAATTATCATCGATTTGATAGCCTATTCTGCGAGTTTGTTTTTGTACTTTCACCAATGAAATTAATAAAAAATGTACCATGTGACACGTGAATTATATTCTCAAAATAATTTTAAAGTCGATGCTCGGCATAACAGATTTTCGAAAATCTGAATTAGCAGATTTTTCAGACAACCTACTCTGTAGCGGCATTGTAAATATACTTACCAAGCACTGTGCAAAATCTCAGGATAATCCTACACGCCATTTTTTTATAAGTATAGGTATAATCGCAAAAATTAATTAATCATTGAGCGGCCGCACCTCGCCATGGCAACTCATTTCCCCTCTTTGTCAACGCCCAGAATTCCAGATTTCAAAACATGTTTACATGTTACAAATGAATATTAATTGTTGATTAATTAATGTTAACCAATTACTAAGTGAACGTACAGTAATTAGTAATTGTAAGAAATCATCAAAATGTAATGATAAATAAATTAATAATAAAAAAGAAACAATCAAAATAGGATGATAAATGATATTCGTTAAATAAGCAATCAACGTCAACAGAGCGTGGTCCCGTGGTTGAACAGCTGTATTTTAGACTAGAAAACCACGATTCAAATCCCATGCAGTTCGTATAATTTCTTAACAAAATATTTAATATATTTCATAAATAAACCTGTTTTTTAATAATTATAATATTTATAAAACAGAATAACACAATTAAATACATATGGTAATGTAATGTATAATCAATTAGTTTTATTTTTAATTAACATAAATATTATACATATATTTTGTAGTTTAAACAATATATAAAATTAAGGTATAATTGTATGTAATTATTCTTTTTTATATTTATTTATAAAATAAACAATTCCTTAAAAATACAAACGCTCGTTGGTTAACCCGCTCAACGGTCCACAATTGGTCCACAATTTTTCATTTGTGGATAATATCTTACTTAACTCACTTGCATACCTATGACCATAAATAAATATTGTTGTCCCTATGTTATAGCGACACGCATTTGGTATTTCAGCGCAACAATATCAATTGTTATAAAGAATTGCAACTATAGTAATGGGGTTTCAAGATCAAGAACAAAAATAACTAAAATACCGAACATAGAAAGTAACTGTCACTTTGATAGTGAACGATGACGGAACTTCGTTCCTGTAATTGTTATTCATATACCACAGTGCATAGGGGATCACAATTTACTCCTGATTATAGAATCTTTATTTGTTACGTTTTATACTTACCTCTTTAGAGCAGTTCTGTATTTCTTGTCCTTGCAGGTGCCAATAATGAACCTGCTTCAGCGTTACATGATATCCCACTGTATCATGCCACCAATAAAAAAGTATTTAACATGATAGTAGAAATTCCTAGATGGACTAATGCAAAAATGAAAGTATGCTAATAAATATTTAAGAATTTGCCGAAACTAAGCTCTGTTTATAATATACATAGGTTAGTAAGGAAGAAGAGTTGAACCCGATTAAACAAGGAGTACAAAATGGTAAGTTGTGCTTTGTTGCAAACTGTTTTCCATATCACGGTTATATTTGGAACTACGGATTTCTACCACAAACATGGGAAAATCCAGAATATATGATCAAAAATTATCGAACAAAGGGTGATGATAATCCTATTAATGTACTTGAAATAGGTTATAAAGTCGCCAAATGTGGAGAAGTTTTACAAGTTAAAATATTGGGAACAATTGGGATAGATTATGGAAGTAAGTACATGTTTGCCGTTCATTCTGTAATATTGTCAAACCGTCTTAACCGACTTTCTCTGATAATGATGTTTTCTAAAAGACCTTATCATATATCTAAGGATATAAGGACAATACATACGAGTATCTCTGTAGCGATGCAAGAGTAAGTTATTATAATTTTAGATGAAAGAAATTGGAGGTTAATAGCTATTGATGCGAACGATCCTTTAGCACGTATGATGAAAGACATGGAAGATGTAGAAAAACATTTTCCAGGATTATTAAAAGCTTCATTTGATTGGTTTAGGATTTATAAAATTCCGGATGCAGACTTCAATAAAGTCGCTCTTCTTGAAGAAACAAAATCAGCCTCATTTTCCCTAAACATTATAGAAGAAGTACTTACATTTCTACATTCATGAAATTATTTTAAATTGAACTTGGCTAATGGCTAAATTATTTGTGTTCTCTTTCATTTTAAGGTACACAACTTTTGGAGATACCTTATCATCAGGAAAGATAACCATAAAATAAGTTTGTAAGTAGAGAAAATCCTGACACGTATTAAAAGAAAAGCCAGATGTGTCGTGTTTCTTAGTTATAAATTTTGTTACATAGAATCAACACTAGCCTGAAAACTAGTAATTTTAAAATAAGTGATGAGGAAGGAAATATAATTATAAACTCTGCACCCCCATTGAGCGAAAGCCACCCTGTTGAAGATATCGGTACGTGCCTTTCCAGCTTGTTACTAGACGTTTTATTTTACGTGGGTTTTCATTTAATAAGTATAAGGCTTGTTCTAGAAAGTTTTGCATGGTTTTTGAACTAAGCGAAAAATACATACAGAAGATTTTACGTTGGTTGATATTTATTACATATTTACTACATTAGGCTTATACATTATAATGAGCTAAGTTTTCGTTTACCAATGATTTTCTACTAAACAATCGAGCTCTTCTCTTGACACCGTCCATTAATTTATGCGCACTTCGGTTTTCCACCTTTTTCATGCTGTAATCCTCTTTGAGGAACATTTTCGAAACGATTTGGTTGCGGTACCGTTCTCCCTTAATATATTTTTTCTATTTTGCGTTTAGAATAAGTCGATTCTAGCACCCAAATGACGTCATTTGAGTGTTAGAATAAGCGGTTGGTGTGCTAGAATAGGCTAGTAAAATTTACTGCATTGATGTTGGTAGCGTTGGTGACATACGTCAAAAAATAAATCTCACAAAGCAGAGGCAGAGAACAGCAAATTAATGAAAACAAAGTTTAATTTAAATTATTACCGTGGAAAGTACAATTATTATACACATTAACAGTTACATGAGATTTGTCTTGGGGATTTATAGTGATACCATGTAAATTCTGATCCGACACAATAGTTTGATGAACATTACTGTTGCCTATAACAGAAATGTTTCTATTTGTGCCATAATCAGACCGTTGTTGTGAAATGGTAGAACATTCAGGTAAGGCTGAATCAGCTTGCTTAGACCCAAGCATTTGTGACACTTCAATTTTTTTCTTTAAGGAAGCTTCAACATAACCTTCGGCCACAGCCGAAGATTTCCAGCCTCCATGGCGTTTAATGGTCAACAAATCACCACCATGATTAGCCAGATATGTCGCACTACTCCTTCTGAAACAGTGTCCTGTAAAACGTTCTGGGTTTGGCAACTTAAGAAAAACTGCAATCTCTTTGGGCACTTTTCCCATAGAATTGATACCAATTGGAGAATTAACACAACAGCCATTACGATAAGTCAAAAAAAATCTTTTATGTGTAACTTTAGCAGGTCTTAAGTTTGCATATTTTTTAATTAAATCAATCCAGTGTTGATCTGTTATTAGAAATTGTCTCGGTACATTGTTTTTTGTTTCAGGTATGGACACCATGATGGAATCTAATTTATATTCAATATTCTCAATAGACAAATTCGTTAGTTCCTCACGCCTACAGGCCCCATTATAGCCTATTATCAAAATAACCTAAAATCTTATCAGATATAAAGTTACAATATAAATCTAAAAAATTTAGTTTTACTTTTATCGCCAGGTATTTTGTATCATTTGCTTCTTGAATAAATTTATGAATATCATCCTCCTCTAAAATGTAAGATTTTTTGCTGTGTAACCTTGAGATGATCGTTTCAAAAGTGCCTGTAATTTACTGTACTTCGATATATCCACATCCATATGTATGCTTAAACATGATCTCAGCATCGAATAGATTCTCCATAAAGTGGACGATTTATACTTTTGGCGTTGAAGATCAAAATAGGCAAGTAAAATATTCTCGGAAATTCCTTGTATGTTACTTTGCTGGCGCCACTCTTCAAATCTTGGAAATTCTTTTTCATATTGGGATTTAGACTTGTCGGGCAGTAAATTTCCTAACGTTTTTTGTGCAATTTGCCTAATTTTCGACGGCGTTAGTGATAAATTTCCTTCACTATTCATTTTCAAACAACGCGAAATTGCGAAAATAAAATCTGACGTTTCAAATTAATTTTTTTCCACAGCCGCCTAAATTTACGTCACATAAATGTCACCAACCACCTAAAAAATCCCTAGATTTAAAATTTTTATTTTTTAATTTATAAAATGGTATAAAGCGGCAAAATAGAAAAATAGTATATTATATACCAAGGTTGTGAAGAGTTTTTTCTAGAGCCGAGCATTATTAGATCCCGAGATGCGCAGCATCGAGGGATATAAGATGAGAGGCTCTAGAAAACACTTCACAACCGTGGTGTATATATTATTTTTTTCACTACTAGTACTTTTATTCCTTTTATTCTTCTTACATAAAAAACGTACTATCGCGATCACGGATTTTTTCCTGGATGCCAGTGTATAATGGGATGAATTTTTGCCCCGTGTTACACTAAAATCTGGATTATTGACTAGTAGTCAATAATAAAAAATTATTTACCACTAGGCAAGAAGGCTAACTTCACAAGGTGACAACAGACTAGATAATAGTATGTTTTAAAGCTAGTAGTGAAAAAAATAGTATAAAACACTCGTTGCAGAAGGTCCTTCAAGCACTCATTTGTTCCTCAACTCGCCGCTACGCGGCTCGTTTCGGAATTTCAAATTCGTGCTTGAATAGATCCCTTCTGCAACTTGTATTTTAATATACTATTTTATTAGGGCCTAGTGTCTCTCAATTGAGCAAAGTTTTGGAGTGGTGGACGGATTCTTTTTTTTGTCGTAATGGATATTATGGTTTTCTAATCACACAGCTAGTGCATTTGGCATAATGCGCCGTTGCTAAGTCTGGCCAAAACAAAGTTACTTTAGTGTGATTTTAGTACAAATGGTAGTAATTGTTCTTGCACTCAGTGACAACAACGTGTAGCAAATATTTTGTGACAAATGTCGCGATTGATTGTGCCTTCTGCAAACAGTGGTTTACTGCAAAGCCCAGACGCAGTGCTAACCTGCCAGACGAGTACCTTTGATTTAAATTTTTCTATTGCAATTTGTCTCAGATTATCTGGTACATTCTCCTTGTTGCCTACTGTATAGAATGGTGGAGTTGATAGAGTAACAAAGTCAAACTTAATATAGATTCATCAGCCAATATTAAGAATTTTAAGCGTAAACGTGCAGAATTTCTTGACGCACCTCTTCACGTTTAACGAACTCGTACTTAAGACTGAGCATGGTCAGCCATCACAACGCAGTTTTTAATTGAAGCATATGCATTACTAACCACACCTATACTTTAACAAAAAGATTGTAGTTATTTTAAATATGCACTCATGCGTTCAAAAGCTGTGCAGAGTTTTCTGCGACAAGCCTTAGTATTTTCTGTATATTCAAGATTTATTTACACCTAAAATTAACTATTACAAGATACTTCTAGTTCTTACTTCTCAAAGATGTTACCTATTTTGGTACGAACTAACTACCTAGCTTGAGTTGACTCCTAGAGTTTTGAACCAAAAAACTTCTTTTCGAATTTTTTTTGCAATCTTCTGAACAAAATTCCTCAACATTATTTGATGATTGTCAAGGGACAGGTGCATTGAGAATAGTCAGCAACGCGTCAACTTTTACTTTACAACTTTTAACTGATAGAGATTTCAATGTTGAATCCCTAGAACTCCAAAATTCTACATTCCTTTAATTACAAGATTTAGACAATTTTAACTTTTATAACCCTAAACTTGAAGGGCCTAAAACTATACTAAGCTTATTTGATACAGCTAGGAATATGAAACTCCGTGACTTCATAGCTAAATAGAAAGCCAAGTATTCTGCATGGCTATAATCTAGCATCAACGTAAACGTAAATAAAGACCAGTACTATCTCTTGCTTCTGATCCTTGTACCATACATATAACTTATAAGATCCTGATCCATTTGATCAGTGCTTTAATAAACTAATGTGTTGTACTTTGCAATTACTCTTAGCTGTATGATCATTATATTTCAATCTAGCTGTCGAGAAAATCGTTAGAATTGTCCAGTTGACTTCAACTAAGCAGTTGCCTTCTCAGGCATCCCAAAAATATACTTCAAAAAGTGAGTCAAAAACTACTTACTCGAAACAAATGTCAATCTTCCTTTCAAGGTAGCAGTGGCGATATTCTAACCACAATACGTGGTAAACTATGCTCTTGCAAACCGAATCTACCAACAGAAAAAACACGGACTAAACAAGATCCTTTCTACCCAAGAGTTAATCAGAGCCCACCAAAGTGTAAACTATGTAATCCAGTAAGAATAAACCAGTCCGCCAGTAAGCATGATCCAATTTAAGTAAAAATGCACTATTTATGACTTTTCGTGAACAGGTGGATAGGCATTATCAAGAATTTCATTTCTTCTACATTGAGCAGAGAATCGCAGTGCTATGAACAGCAGCCACATAATCTCCACGGTTTTATCATATTAGTTGAAATGACGCCTACGTACGATAACCTGGAATCTTTTTTATATTGCGACTCAAATGAAAGTATTCATATACCTAATAATGTTCTAGAAGTTTCGAGTGTTAACCAGAGTTTAGTAGAAAAAATTCTTTAGAGTATTGAAATATGAATTTCGTTTGTGATATTACTGATATACCTATACTAACCTACTACCTATGTATGTAAATATGGGTTATCCATTATATCTTGACCACACTTTTATCTTTTGTTATTGTTGGAGATTAAAACGAAAGTTTCCTATTAAAGTTGTAGTGTTATCTAAGTAGTAAGTAAATAGCGGTTCAAGACTAAATCTCCCCATCTTATTCTTATGGGATTGCCCTATTGAGGACAGGACACTTTTAATGAGGTTATGTGTGTCAAACTTCGCGTCCTTCCCGCTAGATGTCAGCATGGGTGTGGGGTTGAGTGTTTAGGCGGGAAAAAGGTGAATGTGATGCTTGTCCGTGATTGGTCTGAGCGAGTTGCCGGGTAAAAGAGGTTGTCGCTAGATGTCGCAGTGGGGCGTGTCTTGGCAAGGTCCATTCATGTGTATGTATACCTAGTACACATACATAGGTCATCTCATCAAAGTTGAGACGTCCATATTTGAGCCCAAGTTGGATTTGCCAGTTTCTGACATAAGTGAAATGGCGAAGTCTATTCCCCAAAAAATGACTGGTTGTAGTGCACCAAACTGTTCTAGCAATTCCCGGAATGGTGCACGTTTGTTTCTTTTTCCAAAAGATAGGAAAATAAGACAAATTTGTTATAGATATGCGTAGAAGTCAGAATTGGGAATTACTGAATACTCAAGATTATGTAAAGTAAGCAAGTTTGAGTCTTAATAAAATTACATATAAAAATAATATAAATTATTTTAGCATAGAGAAAGGATAGTCTGTAGATTACACCCTCTTTTATTATCGTTTTACATTTCCCCTGGTTCCATTTTGAAGAAACGCAATTTGAAACAAGAAGAAAAGATGAACGGTAAATATTGAAATGAAACGCAATTCCTACGTTATTTAACGTTTCTAATATAGTTACAGTTAATAAGAAACGTAAAAGATTAAATGAAGAGATTAAATGTAGTTGCAATTAATAAAAAAAATTAAAACTTTTAAAGGCAATAAAGGAAACAGGCCATCTAATAGCCAAACACAATCATCAAATAATACTGGATATGTTAAAGAAAAGCCTAAAATAATTGAAGAGTCTGGAAGGATTGAAAGAGAGAGCCTCGATATACTTTAAAAGATAATACTATAGCACATTCTCATGCAGCTACTAAAAGGAACAGAGACACTATTCACTTCAGGTTTTAAAAACACCGATGTGGCCGCTGGAAATCTTGAAAATGGCAGTACAAATACGATTTGCAGGATAATTTTCAATTACCTGCTTAATATATTCTTAATCTTTTGCTGGTTGGAAAGGTTACAAAAGCTTAAAAAATAGTTGCAGCATCCACTTGCATCATACTCCATTCTGTACAGACATTTACAGAAGTTAGATTTCCGTCCACGGCTTTTATATGGCTTTCTGACATATTTGGATAACAAAAAAGAGAAACTCCAATACTGTTTGAGGGGGATACCATTAATAAATTAGTTGTATCGCAGTTAAAATATTCGCTTTAGTTGGTATTGTTGTTTTGTTCATATAACTTTTGTTCATATAACTAATAAATCGTCGCCAATTTAGATCATCATTTTTTAATGTGTTAATGTTTTTGTGGTTTTATTCAGTAGTAGTAGTTAATATTACTCAATAACAGAAGATACTTCGAATACCTAAAAATATTATTTGTTAATAAGTTAATACATAGTATTATTGATTTGTTTTAAGTAAAATATTCGTAACATTTTCTGTATGTTATGTAAATATTTGATTTGACAAATTCATAACAAATTAAAATTGCCGCCAAAAAGGCGCCATTTTTGAGCCCATTTCAAAAGCCAATAGTGGAAATGGGTGAGATAACCTTTACTTTGGATATAATTATGCATGCATCAACGGACCTTGTGTCTTGGCGGGAAAAAGAGTAAATGTCATGGCTCGTGTCGTGGTCAAGAGAGAAAGAGGCGTTGGCTCAAGAAAAAAGGGGTTGTTGCTGTGTCACACTTGGCGCAAGATGTCGCCGTGCGTGTGAACGCGGTCGGGCGGCCCAAGTTAATTAGAAAAATTTGTCTGGGCGTTACGTGGCTGGGTGGGGGGGTGTTCCAGTGGTGCGACGGCATAGTGGTGCGGTGGACCAGTGGACCACTGGGGCGTTGAAACAGGTTAATTTGAAAAATTTGGCGTGGGCTTGGTGGTTGCGTCGCCTCGCTGCTGGTCCGTAGAATCAGATAATAAGGTGGTGCTGTAAATTGCAGGGGGTAAACATTTTATTAAAGGGGGCTGAAAAATTAATATACAATCATCATCGTCATTAGCTAGATGTAAATACAATATTAACAACATAAGCGTATTGCAGATTTTCTCTTTCTCTTCTTCATATAGAACTTCCAACGAGATTTCCGTTCGCAAACACGCTTCACATAACTCCATCCCCTTCAAATACGTTCCGTGAAGCTTAATAACAATATTCGTAACCGCTATACGTCTGTTGCCAATCGTAAACCGCTTCGTGCATAGCGTCTTTAGCAGCATCCTCGAACTGCCTCAATAAACGTTCCACCCCGCTAACGGCGTCTCGCGCCACGGGATAATCCTGAGCACTATACATTATCCACATGTTGATCTCACAAGTAATACTACACTAGTTTACCTTGGCCGCTGGGGGCTAGAGCACTAGTCCACCCCTACCCCCTCGATCGAGGTCGCGCGCAAAACCCGTTTCAACGCCCCACTGGTCCACCGCATCACTGGGCCGTCGCACCACTGGAAACCCCCCCACCCAGCCACGTAACGCCCCGACAAATTTTTCTAATTAACCCGGGCCGCCCGACCGCGTTCACACCTACGAGCAAATAGAAACAGGAGAGAACATTGCATTATATTCCACGCGACGGAACTGCTAGAAAAAGTGGTTTATAAGAGTGAGTGAGAGAGGGTACGAGTGAGTGAGAGAGGGTACCGGCACCCGATGAATATCGATCGATTGTATACGTCAACAACCCCGACCTGACACGGACAATATCGAACGTCGTACGTCAACAACCCCGACCTGCTCAACGTGGTTTATATAATGGCCGACTTCCGTCGCGTCGGTTCCTTACCCCCGACCATTGAAATGTTCTCTCCTGTTTCTATTTGCTCGTAGGTTCACACGGACGGCGACATCTTGCGCCAAGTGTGACACAGCAACAACCCCTTTTTTCTTGCGCCAACGCCTCTTTCTCTCTTGACCACGAGACGAGCCATGACATTTACTTTTTTTCCCGCCAAGACACGCCCCACTGCGACATCTAGCGACACATGCGACAATCTCTTTTACCCGGCAACTCGCTCCGACCAATCACGGACAAGCATCACATTCACCTTTTTCCCGCCTAAACACTCAACCCCACACCCATGCTGACATCTAGCGGGAAGGACGCCAAGTTTGACACACATAACCTCACTAAAAGTGTCCTGTCCTCAATAGGACAATCCCATAAGAATAACATGGGGAGATTTGGGCTTGAGCCGCTATTTACTTACTACTTATCTATATTTTTTAACTGTCATCAAAAATAATTCCATATAAATAGGTTACGTGATACGGTATATAGTCCAGTCAATAGAGATGTGAAGAGTGTATACCTGTTAACAGCTATTTTATTACACAAACCTATTCAGAATAGTGTGTAGAATATTATATGTAGTTGCGTACTAAATCGTAGTGACAGCAGAAAAGTTATTAACAACTTAAGACGCCATCAACCGTTTTTCAGAAGTTTTTATTCCGTAGCTTATCAGGATGGCTTACTACGAAAAAAAGTTCAGTATATGATTTGTTTATAATAAAAATAGCTACAAAATGGCACCAGTCTGATTGTTATAACTGGAATAATTAAGTTGCAAAATCGAAGAAACTGCCAAAATCGCGTATGTTTTTTAAGTTGCCATAAAAATTTAAATAGTCAACCAATATTGATGACACTTACGTTAAGTATAGTTTAGATTATGTACAATAAGCACCCAAAACCTGTATGCCAGGTATGCAAGATTTTTTGTTTAGCAAGGTTTTATAAATCTACTGCGGCTAAAACTTTGGAAGTTTGCAAAAGCTGTTTGAAGCTTTGCATACTATTGCAAATTGCATTATATATAGCTTAAGTCATTAACAATCGAACACAATTTGTAAAATTCGATTGCGTTTATTTTTACAATTTTGGCGACGTTTTACATCTCTTCATAGTTTTGCTACATTTATAAATAATTAGTTTTTTGGTTCGTATACGTGGTCATTTATGAAATATTCCATTGGGTTCGAATAGACGGCAAAAATACGCAATTTAAAGAAAAGTTCAAGAGACGATGCTTGGATCCTGTGATTTCTTGCGTAAGTATGCAATAGACTAAGTAGGCGATTGTCCGATTTTTGAACGCGCGTCTCACTCTATTGCAATAATTTCTTTTAGAAATATGCAACTAATAATTTTGGGCAATTGCATACTTATTCTACAAGGTTCACACTATACACTCGATTTTGATTCATTTCAATATGGTACATAATATACGAGTAGTGCATACTTACGCAAAAAGTTTAATATCTCAGGATCCAAGCATCGAAACTTGAATTTCTTTTTTTTAAATTGCGTGTTTTCTTGCCGTCCGTTCGAACCCGATGGAATATTTCATAAATGACCAAGTATACATACCAATAAAATTAATTATTTATAAACGTAACAAAACTATGAAGAGATGTAAAACGTCGCCAAAATTGTAAAAATAAACGTAATCGAATTTTACAAATTGGATTCGATTGCTAATGACTTAAGCTACATATATGCAGGTTTGCAATAGTATGCAAAGCTTCAAACAGCTTGCCCCCGTACCCCCTGAAACGGTAAATCAGGGGGGTTCCATTTTGGCGTCATTCGAAAGAGCACATCGACATTAGTAAGATCACCCATTGTCTTATTAAAAAAATTTAATCCCCCGCACTTTAAAAGGGGTGTGCGGGTGGTCTGGACCACCCTGTATGCACATTTGCAATAGTATGCAAAGCTTCAAACAGCTTTTGCAAACTTTCAAAGTTTTCGGCGCAGTAGATTTATAAAACCTTGTTAAACAAAAAGTTTTGCATACCTGGTTTACGGGTTTTGAGTGCTTATTGTACATAATCTAAACTATACTTAACGTAAGTTTCATCAGTATTGGTTGACTATTTAAATTTTTATGGCAACTTAAAAAACATACGCGATTTTGGCAGTTTCTTTGATTTTGCAACTTAATTATTTCAGTTATAACAATCGAACCGGTGCCATTTTGTAGCTATTTTTATTATAAACAAATCATATACTAAACATTTTTTCGTAGGAAATCATCCTGAGCTACGGAATAAAAACTCCTCAAAACGGTTGATGGCGTCTTAAATTGTTAATAACTTTTCTGCTGTCACTACGATTTAGTACGCAACTACATATATTGCTCTACCCACTATTCTGAATAGGTTTGTGCAATAAAATAACTAATATGCATCTATCAATATTAATAGTTTCTTACTGATTCAGCTTATCAAATATAATTTTAATAATTCCTTTAAGTTTTGAATAAACCAAAACCTTAAATACATTCATATGTAAACCATTTTGCTACTTACTAGAAAAAGTAATAGTATTGCACCCAAAACTTTTAATATATTTTCGCTTGTTGAGTAGTCATAAATACTTCTCGACGTACGCATCAGCTTAAACTTTCCTACAGCTGCATTTTCTATATAACTGGAATTAATATAACGTTCTATAAAATTTAGCCTTTACTGACAGCCTTAAGGCTTAAACAAACTTTAATTAAATAAGTACATTGTCATGTGCCTCGAGTTAGTTTGGGATTCGAGGCAATCCAGAATTTAGTAACTTCTAAAAGATATATGTATGTCTCAGGAATTTCTCGGATCAACAGACACACATTCCACACGGAAACACTATGAAAAATTATAATTTTCTATATTTTATGAGATATTTTAGGAGGTTTCGATGCGTCTTAAGCTTACAATATGTTACCTCTAAGATCGCATGTATGTGTATTGTATCTTTTATTACACAGCCCATATATTTTGCATGCCAGAATAATAACGTTAACTGTAAATATTTTTTTTCAGTGGATAAATGGCACTATGTTGACAGTAGTCAGCTTAAATAAAAATTAAGTATATATTGGTGCTACTGTTGATCTTTAAAGGAAATAGAAGAGTTATTTCTAATTGATTACTTTCGTATAAAATAAATAGCACAATAAAATATATTTTACAGATACTCATACTATGTATTACCTTATTTGTTATATTTGTAGAAAATAAATATTGCTATTTATGTGTCATAAGTATTTCTTTGTTTGTTTTTGGGTAAGGAACGGAACCTTCGCCATGCAACACAGCACCGATTGGCGGCTTTGATCATATGCAAACCCTTCCATCTAATACAGAACGAGATAATGTAAAACTTATGCAGTGAAAAATTAATACCCGCCATTAGCAGAATTTGTTATCTAGAACAGTCACCTAGAATAGTTATGAAATGTTGCCTTAAAAATGTCGTTGAGCGATTTTTTAAGTTCAATTTTTAGTTTATAATAAGACCAATTCCATGCCAAATTTTAAAGCATGCTTCAATATTTTTTCCTTGCATAGATACATATGAGATGAGATTATAGTTATTTGTGTATTTAGTAAGCGAAATGCTACTTTTGGTGGTCAAGAATGAAAGTCTTTTGACGAGGCGTAGCCGCGTCAAAATGCCATTCGAGATCACCAAAGTCATTCCGATCACGAATTGCACACGTTTTTTCTATAGCGTTATTCAAATAACCGAAAAAGTAGACAGTTTCGTTGTTGCTACAAAAACGACATTGCTAAAATATGCATAAATCGCATATTCGCTCTAAAGCGAAAAATATTTCGTGCACGTTGTCAAGTAAACAAAAGCAATGTGGCATTTTGCATACGGATATTAATGAAAAAATGTCATCATTTTTTGACAGCTGTAGAAAAAAAATAGTTTGTTTATACTTTCTATTTTTGTTCTATTTTTTCGGTTATTTTAATAACGCTGTAGAAAAAACGTTGTGTGCAATTCGTGCTCGAAAAGTCTGTGGTGGTCTCGAATGAGATATTAACTTTCATTCTTGACCACCAAAGTAGCATTTCGCGCACTAAATACACAAATAACTAATAAATAAAAATAAAATACAAGTCTTGTTTTCTCACAAGGATTTTTTATTTATTTAAAGGATACCGGTTTCGGGCAGATGCAATTGTCCTTTTTCAATAAAAATCAAGACACTTTGAAGAAAGTTTATCCTTACATAGACTTAATAAGGACCCCCCAGAAAAGTATTTCCCCTTAACATACAATATTTCTTTAGCATATCGTATACAGAATTATTTCATTAAGACCTTTAATTATAATATTTCTTTCAAAACTAACAATAATATACGAATTAACGTTTCTTGACGAAGAAAGGCGTTTTTAAAAATGGTACTTTATTTTAAAAACGCAAAAGACGGAGCCCAAGTTACAAAATGAACACAGTTTATTGTTTAAGTACAATAAGATATTTATTCGTCGTGAATTTACACAGTGTGCACTTGCAGTTGAAATTGTATAATAGTATTTAAGTGATTATAAATACTATTATACAATTTCAACTTAAAGCTGGTAATTATAATGTTCAGAAAAACAGTAACGAGGTAAACAGTAACCATGGCAACCAGTTTCTACGGCTTTCTGGGCGAGTATTGCTTGAAAGGAGGTAAACATCTACCCTGATAGACAGTTTCTACCTTTCGAGCTTCGTTGTAACTCAGACTGAACTGTCCCATAAAGTGCTGGTCTTTATATACTCTTTCTGTGGGCGTGAAATCGTGGGCGTGTGCCTACGTGACTTCCTTATAGAGTTCTAAGTACTGCAGCTGCTGTGGCGTACGTGATTTCCTTATAGAGTTCTGCGTACTGCAAATGCTTGCTATGCACACACGTGGCCGTGGGTTTGATACCGGCTGCAATCGTGGGCTCGAACGTTTAGCTCGCATATAGTTATAATGAAGTCGCACTTCGCTTGGATAATGAACAAATGTTAACTTACGTAACTTACTTATTAATAACAAAGATAAAATTGATCCTATGCTGAAATCGGGCATATACAAATTAAGTTGCAATGGTTGCCAAGGTAGTTACATAGGCAGGACATCCCGGAATTTTAAAATTCGAAAGATCGAACGTTTAAGATGCATAAGAAACAATTCTTCGGAGTCCTTGTTTGCTAAACATATTTTAGAAACAAATCATAACTGTGATCTTACAGATAATTTTGAAATTTTACATATGTGTAACAAGAGTTCAACACTCAATAATTTGGAAGTTTTAGAAATCACACATCAGAAAACAAGGAGAAAAATCACTTAATTCACAACAAAATTTTGACTAATTTTCTATTTTCAGTTTTTCTTATGAAAGATTGAATATTGAAATCCTACACTAGACTCAATTTAACCTTACACGATGGGATAGATTAAATTAGATCTATTTTATTATTTTATATATAAATAAATTACCTGACGCGTTATGTGTAACATAACTTTAGATTCCAGTGTAGGTTTCACAGACGTCTCACTGTTTATTACTTGTCAGTCGACTATTAAATAGAAGAGAATTTTATCAAATTTTATCAAATATTTGTAAATTTTTAAGTAATTATTTTATAAGAGATGTTACTAATAATTAGATATACAGTGTGTTTTTTGTAAACGATAATATAGGAAATCCAATGGAATTTTATCATTTTACTCGTAAGTTTGTACCCTTGCAAATGTAATTAGAAATCTTGGTATCAATCGAAAGACGAATTCATTTTACGTCAAAAAAATATTAAACTTTATGAACAAAACCAAAATCGATTTAGAAAAAGACTTAAAAAGCTTATTGATTTACTGCTTTTGGTAATAAGTTATTAAAAAAATCTGGAAGCTGAACGCCGATTGGTGTAGCGGTTAACGCTTCAGATTCCTAATCAAAAATCGCGAGTTCAAACCCCGTCATCGTATACTTTTTTTTTAATTGTATTGCTTACTAATTATTATTTTTAGAACTTTATTACGATTATTAATTTTTTTTATTGTTAGATATTTTTGCTACTTTTTACCGTTACTTTTTGTACAATTTTAACTACCTATCAGAAAGGCAAATGAAAAAAGGGCGTAAAACTAATAATCCTTGTAATAAAGTTCTAAAAATAATAATTAGTAAGCAATACAATTAAAAAAAAAGTATACGATGACGGGGTTTGAACTCGCGATTTTTGATTAGGAATCTGAAGCGTTAACCGCTACACCAATCGGCGTTCAGCTTCCAGATTTTTTTAATAACTTATAACCAAAAGCAGTAAATCAATAAGCTTTTAAAGTCTTTTTCTAAATCGATTTTGGTTTTCTTCATAAAGTTTAATATTTTTTGGCGTAAAATGAATTCTTCTTTCGATTGATACCAAAATTTCTACTTACATTTGCAAGGGTACAAACTTACGAGTAAAATGATAAAATTCCAATGGATTTCCTATATTATCGTTTACAAAAAACACACTGTATGTATGTACATGACTGCTTGTGAAGAGGATCTATTATGTAAGGATGTGTTTGTTATAAATTCTTGTAAAAACTAAAAAAGCTTTATCTATTTTTTAGCGGATTGAAAAAAGACAGAGAAAATAAAACTTGTATTTTATTTTTATTTATCATTTTACCCACATTATGGCACATTAGAAGATTTACACAAATAACTCTTTTTCGGATTTTTGGGATGAAAAATGGCCGAAGTAGAGGTTATTGAAAATTCCGATTTTTGCAAATTCAGCTATGCGACACCCTTCATTCAGCTTCATCTAACTAAAATTGTTGTAATAACTTCCTTATTTTTTATTTAGTTACTTAAGTTATTTGGATCATCCATGTGTCAAATTAATGCTAGCTTTTGGGTCTTTCAAAGTAAAATATTTTGGAAATATGAACAGACATGCAACTTAAACTGTAATCAATACAATGATAATTTCAGTACTATTGTATTTCTGCAATATGTTTTTATTATTAGTAAGGTAAAAACTCTGCACTCTTTGTCGTTTGACTGTGCACCTTGTGCCCAAAAACTTACGTTATTTGGGATTTAAGCAACCCCCAAAGAATATACATGTATTTGGAATGTTATGGAAAGCTTATTATAAACAATGATCTTTGGGCCTGTTTGCCTCATATGAGGGTAACTATCCCCAGATTTATCTAGTACCTTGACCATGCAGATGAATAGTAATAGTAATAGCAGATGAGTTATTGCTACTGGTATAATTTAACCTCATTTGAGTAACCCATTTATGAACTGTACAACTTTCAAGGTGCCAAGAAGTGTCCTATTTGGCACATTTTGCAATTGTGTAATTTCTGAAAATGGATCGACCGGGACGCATGGCTTCCACGATTATTTCGCGCAAGGGGGGGGTTACTAAATGTCGAGAATTTTAGCTTGATTCGACTAGCCACTTTTGAGATATGCAGCATCAAAGTAACAACGTTGCCTTTTGCAATGCAATGCAACATGCCTTTTTCAAGATGTTGCTCCATTTTAATTAATACATGAAGGTATTAAGATTTTTCAAAAACGTCTATTGAATTGTGCCTTGAAAACCACTACAAGTGGAAGCATTTGTAGGGTCTCACTTAAACTTGCTGATAATCGTGTTTTTGTAATGTAGGAGAATTAAAGCTACACACAGTAAAATTCTGTGTAAAACTCAAACACTAGAACACTCTAAAAAGTGTGTGTAACGTACACAACGTCTTAATGAAGAATTAAATGGACTGTATAATTTTATTTTAACACTGTTACAAGTTGTGGAAGTAAAATATAAAGCTTTTTCAATTACATAGTATGAAAACAACAACTGTCAATACAATGTTTTTTAGATTGCTAGATCCCAAATAGATATATGAAATAAATTAGAGCGTTTGTATTTAACATAACTGGGGTCACAAAGGTGTTTCGGCAGAAACAACATTCACCCATAATTGGTCTAAACAATACAACTCAAATATGGTATATAAAATAATATGAACGAACAATATTTAAAACGTAACATATTGTGCAAAAATGAATAACATC
This sequence comes from Agrypnus murinus, assembly GCA_929113105.1. Taxonomy (NCBI): domain Eukaryota; kingdom Metazoa; phylum Arthropoda; class Insecta; order Coleoptera; family Elateridae; genus Agrypnus; species Agrypnus murinus. The sequence goes on from OV816024.1 coordinate 57,681,177, forward strand.
TTTATAACTTTATAACTATAAAAACAATAAAAAAATGTTACAATGTTTAATGAAATATGAAGAAAAGACAAATCAGTTTAGTGGCAAAACTGCTATTTTTGTAACTGATCGCAGAAATGAACCCGTTGTGGTTCTTACCTTGACCACTCTCACCTTACCATCTTTACCTGGCATGACATCTCGTATTCTAGCCATTGGCCATTTTAAGGACGGTAAATTTTCATCCTTCAGGAGTAGGAGCATACCTTTCTCTAAATTAGGGGTGGCATTTTTTCATTTTGGTCTATTTTGTAATAAGTTTAAATAGCTTTTGTGCCACTTTGACCAAAAGTGCTATTGCATTTGAGTACATCTTCGCAAAATGTACTCAATTTTAACCGATTTTCTGAGATTATGGTCAAATCAGATTCAGGATAACTAGTAATAGAAGCACCTATTAAGAAATGCCCAGGTGTCAGGTAAGTTAGATCTGAGGGATCACTAGTTAACTGTGTCAAAGGCCTAGAATTTAATATGCCTTCAACTTGTATAATGAGTGTGTTAAACTCTTCATACGTGAGTTGATCATTACCTAGTACTCGTTTAATGTGATGCTTTGCGCTTTTGACGCCAGCTTCCCATAGCCCACCAAAAACTGGGGAATAGCTAGGAATAAAATTAAAGGTTCATTTGTTCATTTGTTAATTAAATGTTAAACTATTGTCACAAAAAACTTGACTGGGTTTGCCCCTTTTAAAAATGAATCGTTTAGAGGCACTTAAGAAATTCTCAGTAGTCATGTCAGATAAAAGTTCCATATGAATTGCCTTCACTGAAAAACAAACAAAAAGTGCAATGTATGACTTAGTGGAAATTACTCCTCTCAGTCTGGATTGCTTGACATAAAAGGGTCCGCAAAAATCAATACCTACATTCTCAAATGGTCTGGAAGCATTTACTCTTTTTTCAGAAAGAGAACCCATCAGCTGTTTTGAACAGCTAGCTTTATGCCTAAAACAAGTAATACACTTGTGGATATTTCTTTTAATTTCTCTATTGGCATTTACAATCCAGAATTTTAAATTGAGGCTGCTTAAAATTTGTTTTTGACCTGCATGTAGTAATCTTAGATGTTCTTTTTGAATGATTAAATTGGTAATATGATTGTTTTTGGATAGAATCATGGGGTGTTTTTGATCGTACGAAATATTAGCATTTTGAAGTCGACCTCCAACACGAAAGATTCCTTCCTTATCAATGAATGGCGAAAGACCATTTAAATTGGACATGATCTTACCATTTCCTTTTAATGTCTTTATCTCCGAGGAGAAATGTGAATTTTGTTCGTGTTTGACAATACACTTTAATGCAAGTTCTAATTCTTTTACGGTTAAATTTCCCTTGACTTTGTTATTATTTTTGAGATTTGTAGAAAATCTAAGAATATAGGCTACGATTCTTTGGAGTTTATTAAAATCTGAGTAGTCTTCAAAAAATGATTTATTTTGTGGTAAAATCTGTTCAAAAAGAACTTGAATCTTCATTTCCGGTAAAGGGTTTGGTTCGAATAATTCACTATGGTTATGTTGAAAATCAATATTACCATGTTCTTTTGGCCCATAAAATCAAAGTTGTGATTCGATTATCTCGTGTGGTTGTAAACCTCTGGATATGCAATCAGCAGGATTACTTTTTGAATCAATATAAAGCCAAGTAATCTCAGAAGTGGCATTTTGAATTTTTAAAACACGATTCGCAACATATGGAATTAATCTTAAAGCGTCTTTCTTGATCCATGCAAGAACTACTTGTGAGTCTGAATAAAGGAATACTTTTAAGTTATGTGAATTTTTCTATAGTTCGTATACCTTTTTTGCTAAAAGCGAAAGTAATAATGCCGCATTTAATTCAAGTCTGGGAATATATAGGCGCTATTCTGGATTTAGAGCACAAAAAGGAAACATTTACCTTGTCAGGAAAGATTGATCTAATGTAAACCACTCCCCCATAAGCAATAGACGAGGCATCACAATATCCTACCAACTGTATTTCTGTTGCATTGAAAAAATGCAACTTTCTTGGAATGTTTATAGCAGGCATTTCAGTTAAACCATTGGCAAATTTCTGCCATTCAATTCACAAATGATTTGTTAAAATATCATCCCATCTTAAATTAATCGCCCAAAATTTTTTCATAAATAGTTTAGCAGTTACACATACTGGACCTGCAAATCCTAAAGGATCATAAAAAGAAGAGATGAAACTTAATACATGTCTTTTCGTAAAATACTCTTTAAAATCCAACTTTGGAGTGATGATTTCAAAACAATCAATTTTTGTATTATAATTAATTCCCAAAGTTTTTACTGTAGAGTTATCTTTATCAAGGTTAAAATTTTCTAACAGTTGATTTTCTATGGGAATATTTGCTAAAATCAGTGGGTGATTAGCACTCCACTTATGTAATTGAAAACCACCACTCTTTAAGAGGTTAATTAATTCTTGTTTTAAATTGAGCGTTTCCTCAATGCTGTTACCACCACACAAAATATCGTCAACATAAGTATTTTCGAGTAATGCCTTTGAAGCAAGTGGAAAATTTTCTTTATTATTGATTGCAAGTTCATGGAGACATCTAGTGGCTAAAAATGCACTACTTTTTAGACCGTATGTGACTGTTTGTAATTGTAGACACTATATAGGATGATCTGGATTTGATCGCCATACAATATTCTGCAAACATCTATGCTTAGGTTCAATCCAGATCATTCTGTACATTTGCTTTATGTCACACAAAAGAATAAATTCGAAGGTTCTAAAAAGAATCAAAATTTCAAAAAGTTCCTTTTGCACTACAGCTCCATTAAATAGCATATCATTAATAGACTTATTGGATTATGATTTCATGCTACCATCGAATACTACACGTAACTTGATAGTACGTTTATCTTCCCTGATAACAGGGTGATGGGCCATGAAATACACTTGGCCATTATTCAAATCATATTGACTAATATAAAAGATCTTTGCATGCCCAAGATTTATATATTCTGTTATGAACTTATTATACTGCTCGAAAAGAACAGAATCTAGTTTAAACCTTTTCTCAAGATTTTGAAATCTTTTTAAAGCTACAGAGAACGAATCTCCTAAATCAAGCATGTGTATTTCTTGTTTTAATGGAAGTTCAACTTGAAATTTTTGACCTACCATTGTAACAGATGTTCGAAAACTATCTTCGCAGTTACTGTTCTGTATTATATTCTTTAAATAATTCAGGAACCTTTTCGGTTTCTCAAAATTTAGAAATGAGGCTTTCAAGCCTAGAAGTGGAATGAAAAGTGTATATAGCTAGATCACAAATTGCATTTTCAATCTGTAGAGCAGCAGTCCCACTTACAATATAACCTAGCAAAGTATTTTGTAATATAAATTCAGATCCCGGAATTTTAAAACTACCTGTGCTCATAATTTTTAAAAATATATCAGCACTAAGCAAAATATCGATTTGTTTGGGAATATTAAAATCGGGATCAGAAAGTATAATATCATCTGGCACTTTTATATTTGAAGTGTCAACAGTGAAATTAGGAGACTGCGATGTAATATTATCAATCACAAAGCACTTAACATTTATTTTGTAGTTATTATTGATGCATGAACTTATATCAATGTAGACAGCCTTTTTTACTTGTGTAACTCTTTCAGAGATACCAATTACTTTTAAATTACTTTTGCTGGTTTTAAAACCTAGCTTTGTAACTAAACGCTTTGTTACAAATGAAGCTTGAGAACCGCTATCTAATAAACAACAGGCAATGATGAAATTACCTGAAGCAGATTTTATTTTTACCTTAGCAACAGGCAGTAGAATTTTATCTGAACCTTGTACATTTTTATTAAAAAGCTGCACACTAGGGCTTGATTCAGAATCACATACGATTGGTTCTTCATTGATTGGCGGAGGAGGCTTTTCGAAATGCAACAGGGAATTATGACCTTTTCGACACTTTTGGCATTTGAATGAAAATCTACATTTACCAGAGTGATTATTTAACCATATCCTACAAACCTTGCTTTTGTTTACAAAGGAGATTCTGTCGGTAACAGTTAATTCTTTGAATTTGATGCAGTTATATAATTTGTGACTAGGTACTGAACAAAATAAACATTTATCATTTTCAACTTTTATTTGGCTAGTAAGATGAACATGAGCCTTTTCCTTAAAACGCTTTTTAGTTTCAGGAATCTCTTCAAACGAGAGAATCCTTTCCTACAAAAATTCTAAGAATTCTGTCAAAGTAGGAAGTTTAGATTTATCTCTCTTCAGTTGATATGCTTGATTAGTAAAATAATCTAATCTTTTGGTAAAGATCCTCACTAACATAACATCCCAACCTTCAATTGGCTGACCTAACATTTTTAATGCCCCTGTATGTTGTTTTATACGAGAAACAAAATCCTTCATAACTGTAGGATTACCCTTTTGAATTATAGGCATGTTTAACAAAAAATCAATATGAGAATTAATTAGAGCTGTTTCATTTTTATATGCCTCCTTTAAAATGGCCAAAGCTTGCATATAAGAGTGATTTGTTAATGACAAATTGCTTATCAAGTTAAATGCTTCTCCTTGGAGATGGCTTTTTAAATGATAGGTACAGCTTTTCTACAGGTTTTAATTTACTATTGCTGCCAATGACAGCTTCATACATATCTATAAATGGCTTGAATTTACTGATGTCTTTTCCATCAAAATTAGGAATTTTTATATCTGGTAAAGTAATATTTGGAAAGTCATTTGAAATGTTACTTGCCTCATTTACTAACCGTACCTTTGTCTTTTCATCACATTTTCGGACAAAATTATCAATAAATGCCAACAAGTCATAGTAAATATTTGAAATTTCATCATTTTTGGACTCACTCAAGGCCTGACTGGCGTTTAAACAAATAACTTTCGAGTCTAGTTCTTGTATTTGTTCAAAATATTCACTAAGACTTGTCTTTCTGACCAACAGTTGGTCTTTTAACTCATCTGATGGAGCACCTAAATGATGTTCCTTTACGAACCTTTCAATTCTTTCTATTTGATTAATATATTTATTAATTTTTATTTTTAATGCTAGCACTTCACTATCTTTGCTTTCTATTGCAGGCATTTTAATGTCAATGTATTTTTTACTAATATAAGCAAATAAATTAACCTAGTTCTAGTACATACTGCAACGTTCTTTTTAAATAATAACAAAATGCTGTTTAAAACATCTATTAATAAAGAGAAAACATTCACTTAACACACACTAATTTATTCTTAACTAATTTACAAAACACAATTATAAACTAACTATTAATTATTATTTATATTCAATCACAATATTTATTTCGTACACACTCAGATATTTATCTATTACCACTTGCGACTATTAACACGTTTGATTGCTAGCGGTTCACTAATTCCTCCCTTCCGCGGCAGCCAGGGTTTATATACCGTACCATCTTCTCGAACATGCACAGATTCTTCTCGAAGGTCTATTGATTTCTCGCGCCGTCTATGACTCAACACTGATAAATCACACATACCGGCGCGGGCGAACCACGCGGGCAGATGTTACGCATTCTCGAACTTTCGCCGGCGGAGTTCAAAGGTCTGACCGCGCTCATTACACTGCCCCCCTCTTCAAGTCTGTTCTGTCCCAGAACAGGCACCACTCTCCGGTTCCTGTAGAAAGGGTCGTGACGATATCGGCAGTCTTCACCTAGACTACACGTTCCATTACGGTAGAAGTAACAGTCTACACTCTTTGTTGGCCTTGATGCGGGCTGTGGGTTAAAACTGCAGACCAAGATTTTAACGTTCGTACCTCTAAAGATAACTTCCAGCATGTTTCTAACGATCCTCCAGTCCAACTGGTCCCGCCCACACCCGAGTCTGGGAACTGCCAATTTGTTAATGCCCTTGGCAAGTAGCTCGGTCCTCAAATCCCATAACGCTCTCCATAGGTTCGCGTAACTGGGCTTCTGGTGGTAAGCCTGTTTTGTTACTAGGTAGTAAATAGACCGTCCATGATCCAGCAGGTGTAAGGTCTTGCCAACAGAAGGATTCTGTTCTCGGAGTTCATCCAGCCGTCCAAATTTATATCTAAACACTACTGCGATCCCTCTTGCCATGCGGAGGTCCTCGGAGACACAAAGGGCAATGGAATAATCAACAGGGACCCGGAAGAGATCTTGTTGCATCTCGGTCGTGACTCCGAATCGCGCTTTTCTAGTTCCGGAAAATGCAGCCATAAATTCTCCAAAGGTTGGCTGGTCACCTTCAGGTCTTACCGTGTTGACAGCCACTTCGGCCTCATTTTCCAGATCCGAGACTGCGATTCTTTCCCTCATAGGGCGCCAGACGATTTGAGTGTACCACCTTTGGTTTCCCTCTTGGCAATTTCTGGATACGATAAATCAAGTCATTTATTCGTTTCTTCACCTGGTATGGGCCCTCCCAATTTCGCTGTAACTTTGGAGAATAGCCCCGACGTTTTTGCGGGTTGTATAACCAAACAAGCTGTCCAGGTTGAAACCTTCCTTCTTCAGCTCTCACATCGTACAAAGTCTTCATTCGGTCACACGCGATTCGACTATGGTTTCGGGTTCGGTCATGAATCTCCTCCAACTTCTTCTTTAGGTTGATGACATAATCATTCCCGGCTACCTCCTGCTCTGCAGGTGGAGATCCAAATTCCAGATCACATGGTAACCGTAACTCACGTCCAAACATCACAGACGCTGGTGATTGGCCGGTTGTTTCGTGGACCGATGCACGATAAGCCATCAGGAACAGATGCAGGTATTGATCCCAGTCTCGTTGATGATCAGAAACGACCTTGGCCAAATATTTGCCCATTGTCCGATTCATGCGTTCTACGATTCCATCGGACTGCGGATGTAACGGAGTGGTCCGAGTCTTGCGAATGCCCAACAATCGACAGACTTCTCCAAAGAGTACAGACTCAAAATTGCGGCCTTGATCCGAATGCAGCTCCATGGGCACTCCGAAACGACTGAAAAACTCTTTGACTAGTACGTCAGCAACAGTCGCGGCTTCCTGGTTTGGTAGGGCATACGCTTCTGGCCATTTGGTAAAATAGTCCATTGCCACTAAGATGTATTTATTCCCATCGTCGGTTTCGGGAAATGGTCCGGCAATATCTATAGCTATTCGTTCCAAAGGACTACCCACATTGTACTGCCTCATAGGTGCTCTTCGTTTCCCCAAGGGTCCGTTACCAGTGGCACATAGTTCGCATTTCCGGCACCACTCCTTCACGTCTTCTTTACAGTTGACCCAATAAAAACGCTCCCTAACTTTCTCCAGAGTCTTCTTCACACCGAAGTGTCCTCCTGAGGCACCATCATGGAGATGTCGCAATACTGTAGCCACCCGGCTCCTAGGAACCACGAACTGAGACCTAATAGTGGTGCCATCTTCACTCTCCAGCACTCGCTGCAGGAGATCATTTTCCACCTTCAAGGACTCCCATTGGGCCCAATACGCTTTTAGAGTTCTGTTGAAAGGGCTGACGACCTCCAAGGCAGGCCTTTCTCCCACACGCTTCCATCCCAGTGCCATCTTTAATTCGGGATCAGCCTCCTGTTGTCGTTGCAGTTCTTCCGGCAACCAATTGTCGTTGACGATGGTAGTTCTCAGTACTTGGCAAACTTTCTCTTCCAAACGAGAGCAATGACGGCAATCTGTTGGACAGGGTCTTCTTGAAAGAGCATCGGCATTTCGATGACTAGTGCCCGCTCGATGTTCCGTGTTAAAGTCGTATCCTTGTAATCGTTCGATCCACCTTGCGACCTGCCCTTCAGGATTACGGAATTGTAGAAGCCATTTCAACGCTGCATGATCCGTCCTCAATAAAAACTTCCGTCCATACAAGTATTTGTAGAAGTGCTCAACGGACTTCACGACAGCCAACAATTCTTTTCTGGTCACACAATAATTCCTTTCGGCTTTCGACAAAACCTTACTGAAATAGCCGATGACCTTTTCTTGTCCATCCTGTATCTGAGAAAGTACACCCCCAATGGCCAGATTACTTGCATCTGTGTCCAGTATGAATTTTCCTTCGGTCCGTGGATAGCTCAATATTGGTGCTGTTGTCAAGGCACTCTTCAACTGTTGGAAAGCGGTTTCGCACTCTCCGCTCCAAACATACTCGCGCCCATCTTCAGTTAACCTTGTCAGAGGCTTTGCTATATTGGCAAACCCAGGAACGAAACGCCTGTAGTAGGTACACAATCCAAGAAAACTACGAACTTGGTGTTTATCTCTCGGTGTTGGCCACTCTTGGACTGCACGGATTTTATCGGGGTCGGCTGCCACTCCATTTTGTGATACGACATGCCCGAGGTATTTTACTTCCTTTCGGAATATGTGACACTTTTTCGGACTCAATTTCAGGTTGGCTGCAAGCAGTCTCCGGAACACTTCCTCCAGATTTTTCAGATGTTCCTTGAATGATTTTCCAACCACGATCACGTCATCTAGGTATACCAGGCAAGTCTTCCACGACAGCCCCCTCAGAATGGTCTCCATTAGACGCTCAAAGGTAGCCGGAGCGTTACATAGACCGAAAGGCATAACCGTAAACTGCCATAGTCTGGAACCAATAGTGAACGCGGTCTTCTCCCGGTCTTCAGGTTCCATTTCAACTTGCCAATAACCACTCTTTAAGTCCAAAGTCGAAAACCATCGTGAACCAGACAGGGTATCTAACGTGTCGTCAATGCGTGGTAAGGGATAGCTGTCTTTCTTGGTCACGTTATTAAGCTGCCGATAGTCCACACAAAATCTCGTTGATCCGTCCTTCTTACTGACCAGGACCACCGGTGATGCCCATGGACTGCTGGATGGCTCGATGACCCCTTGTTCTTCCATATCAGTAATGATTTTCTCGGCTTCTGCTCGCCTTGCTAGAGGTAGACGTCTCGGTTGTTGTCGGACTGGCCTAGAGTTCCCTGTATTGATTTTATGTCGCACAATATTGGTTCGTCCCTTCTGGGTATCATCAAGAGCGAAGATATCTTGATATCGGTGAATCAAACTCTGTACCTCTTTCACTTCCATTTTGTTAAGGTCTTCGCATGAACTAGCAATCATACCCACTAGTTTTCCACCATGGTTTTTGGGCACTGGTTTTGGAACATCAGCCATATACCTGGCTACTCGAAATACTGGCACACACTGTCCCACAAGGGTGGTCTTCTTTAATGTCACCGGATCCACATTAACATTCATAATCCTCACCGGTACTGTCTTTCCAACCTTGATCAGCGCTTTTCCCACCAGTATGCCACTATGGATCTTCTTATCACAGGCAGGCTCCATCATTCGCACACATCCTACCCGAAGATCTCCATCCAAACCTGCCTCAACAATTATCTCGCTCCGACCTGGTAATATCACATCTTCTGTCAGCAACACCCTTACGACAGGATCTTCTCGTGGGTGCAAAGGGAGTTCTTCGTTACCAACCTTCGAAACACCCTCCTTCAAGTCCAATGTAAAACCAAATTTTCTAAGGAGGTCCATTCCCAAGATGAAATCGTCAGTGATGTCGGCTACCAGCACCTCATGATCACGTTCTTCACTTCCAATGCCAATCTTCATCTTCACCACTCCGCGTGTTGGAATTACTTCACCTGTCGCTGTACGGAGTTGAGTAGTTGTCTGTACCAGCTTCATACTTGTTCGTAGAACATTAGGGCGTATGATGGACTTTGTCGCCCCCGTATCAATGAGTAGTGGAACAGTTCGATTAGCAATTTTCCCATCTACGAACAAACTGCTGGTACTATTCTTTGATGTTACGGCATGGATGGTGATCTCCGGGGCATCTTCACTCAAGGTCAACGTTCGCCCCCTCTCGTCGACCTTCTTTAGTTTTCCGACGGCTGAGTTTGTTTTGGTTTAGGGCAACAGCGTCGTATGTGCCCTTGTTCGCCGCAATTCCAACAACGGGGCCCTCGAACTTCTTGAAGATTCTTCTTACGGCTTTCTTCCTTCCGAAGTACTACCTCCTCTAGGTGATCTTTAGAACCTTCTTCTTCTTCTTCCACAACGGCCCGAACACGCCCGTGACCTCGGGACGCTTGTTTTGCGGCTTCAAATTCTAAAGCGTGAGCAAGCGCATCATCAGTTGTTCTTGGTCGTGCCAGCCTTAACGACTGTTGTGTCTCTCAGTCCATCAATGAAGGTCTGCACAGCGAGTTGTCCCAGAAATGAATCGGGTGCCGAGGATACGCCAATCGGACAAGCCGCGCAACATCGGCTTTCTCCTGAAGGCTTTCTCCATTCTTCTGGACACGATTCTTTACTTGCGCGTGATAAACCTGTTGTAGATGCGCGTCTCCATATCTCATCTCCAATCTAGAAACTAACAACTGGTAATCATTTTCCTGTCCTGCTGGGATTGTTTGCAGGACGTTCAACGCGTCTCCACGCAAAGCCACAGTTAGAGAAACGGCCTTTTCCTTGCGTGTCCATCCGTTGGCCCCAGCGGCCGCCTCAAATTGTTTGTAGTAGGTGGACCAAGGTATCTTTCCATCGAACGTGGGTGGTTTTACTTTTATCCCTACGGCAGGATCCTTTTCTTCTTTAAATTGTTTCTTTACTTCATTAAACGGCCACTCAGAAGTTGACGGAAACCGTAGTTGCCTCATTCTATCTTCCAACATTTCGGTCATATCGTCTTTCTTAGTTGTTGGTGGTAATTGCATTTGGGCTATTTTCTCTTCTACCATCTTTATTACCCTATCTTGTTCCGCCAATCTACCTTCCAATAGTCCTAACGCGCTGGCATTCTCCAAAAATTCTTCGAAAACATTATCTTCCAACGCTTTGACATTCTCCAACAATTCTCCTTTACGCCTTCTAGAACTTTCTTCGGTCTTTTCTAGTAATTCTTCTTTAAGCCTTCTAGAACTTTCTTCAGATTTTCTGGAATTCTCCAGTATTTCTTCCTTTAGCATTCTAACAATTTCTTCGGCCTTTTCTAGTAATTCTTCTTTAAGCATTCTAGAATTTTCAAAAACTTTTTCTTCTAGCACTTTAGTATTTTCCATTAACTTTCTAGAATTCTCTTCGGACTTTTGCAGTAGTTCTTCTTTTAATATTCTAGAATTCGCTTCGGACTTTTCCAGTTCTTCTTTTAACATTCTAGAATTCTCTTCAGACTTTCTAGAACTTTCCAGTAACTCTTCTTTTAACATTCTAACATTTTCTTCGGACTTTCTAGAATTCTCTTCGGCTTTTCTAGAACTTTCCAGTAACTCTTCTTTTAATATTCTAGAATTTTCTTCAGACTTTCTAGAATTCTCTTCCATTTTACTTAACAACACGTTAGTATCAATTGCGGGTCCAGGTATTTCGAAGAGATAATTTTCGGGGTCTTCCTTCTGTTCCAAAAGCCATTCTCTTAGCCGATTTATTAACACGCTTTTAAGGCCCGTTGTTTCCAAGTCCCGTTCTTCCAGTTCGCGTTTTAAGTCTATTACCTTCAGATCTTTCAACAATTTCATCGCCATTTTAATTATTAGTTGTAATTGTTTTTTAAAACAACAGTTTATTCTCACAGCACTTTGTTTATTACGCGATTTTATTTATTTTAAAACCCCACACCTGACACCACTGCAAACGTTCTTTTTAAATAATAACAAAATGCTGTTTAAAACATCTATTAATAAAGAGAAAACATTCACTTAACACACACTAATTTATTCTTAACTAATTTACAAAACACAATTATAAACTAACTATTAATTATTATTTATATTCAATCACAATATTTATTTCGTACACACTCAGATATTTATCTATTACCACTTGCGACTATTAACACGTCTGATTGCTCGCGGTTCACTAATTCCTCCCTTCCGCGGCAGCCAGGGTTTATATACCGTACCATCTTCTCGAACATGCACATAATCTTCTAGAAGGTCTATTGATTTCTCGCGCCGTCTATGACTCACACTGATAAATCACACATACCGGCGCCGGCGAACCACGCGGGCAGATGTTGTTGGGTTACGCATTCTCGAACTTTCGCCGGCGGAGTTCAAAGGGCTGACCGCGCTCATTACAATACATAGGTAATTAGATAACAAAAAATACCTTATGACATTTGTCAGATATTGCGTTCGATAGTGCATTTTACATCACTTAACGCATCATCTTCATCAGTAAATATGAATAAAAACCACAAATCTTCAACAAAGGTCGATATTGAAGGTAGCTTTGCAACGTTAGACTTCTGTTTACTTTCAGATGAGAACTGGAAGCGCGTTTTCCATGCTATGCTAACTTGTACGAATCCAATAGTAGATCCTTCCAAAATGAAGATGAGCCTATTTGTTTCTCCTTAAAATTATGCTTGCATGACTTACTGCATTGAATAATTGCTGCAACTGGGTTCACTGTCCTCTTGTTGCAATTAACTTTAATAGCGATATTGTTTCTTGCACCAATCTATAAACAATACAATTACCTTATAAACGGTTTTTTAGAAAATTAAACAGGTTTTTGTGGCCCTTCTTAGAGAATTTGGTGAGCAGTTTACGATCGAGCGGCGTCTTCTGGCCCTCTGCTAATTTTTGATAAATTTCTTAGACACGACAATTATTGTCGGCGGCCATTTTTTATTTAAACATCCATTTCACAACTTGCTAAGTATTGAATTCCACTGGTAAAATCTGGCTTCGATCTGGACCAGCATGTAACGTACACAACGTCTTAATGAAGAATTAAATGGACTGTATAATTTTATTTTAACACTGTTACAAGTTGTGGAAGTAAAATATAAAGCTTTTTCAATTACATAGTATGAAAACAACAACTGTCAATACAATGTTTTTTAGATTGCTAGATCCCAAATAGATGTATGAAATAAATTAGAGCATTTGTATTTAACAGTGTGTGTTTAGGTCCAATACATTTAGTGTAAAAATCTCCAATCTGTACCTTCGTGTAGACCATAGAGTTAATTTCAGTACAATTAGTGTAAGTTCATCACACTCTGAAACAATTATATCTTTAATCATTTATGGTAACCTTTTTACATTAAAATAGTCAAATTTCTAATCGTTTCAGAGAAAGATTTTACTCTTGACTTTGAATCTTTTACTCTAATGGGAAAAATATTGCCTATTTAGAGTGGATTCTTATAAAACTTTTGTATAATTTGTTTTCTATTTAGATTGAAACCAGAGTGAAAATATTGTGGTTTTCCAAGATCGAGATCAATAATAAGTGATTTATTTATTTTTATTATTAATTGTGTTGTGCAAAGAGTCTTGTACAACTACACTTTTATGAACTGGACAGCCATCTTGTTGCAGCCAAACATCTTCTATTCTAATATTCTGCTCCTGAAGAGCAGGAACTATGTGGTTCTGCAACAGATCTAAATATTTGTTTCCCTTTAATGTGCCATCAATAAATATGGGACCAATAATGATGGCCATGAATGGGAAAAGTACTTTCATCAGTGAACAAAATGTTATTAATAAAATTTGGATTTTGATTACATCGTTCCATAATGGTTTCACAAACTTGCATCCTTAAAAATCGGTCTTTACAAAATATTTCCAGAGTATTTTTAATTTAAAACATCTATACCCATCGTCTTTCAATATTTTACGAATTTTGCCTTTGCCTACCTCTAGTTCTTTATTGACGTCTTCTACACTTTTTTCAACAACCGTTTTATGCCGTCTTACTCATCATAAGTAATTTAGAAACTTATGTTCAACAGTAAACTATTTAATATTTATATCCAACGGAAAGTTGTACTTTTTGAAAGGAATCTCTTAATAGAAATCGCATGAGAGTTGGCATGGAGCACGGGTAGTAGTTCACTCTAGCCTCACTCTAAGAACATACCATGTACCACGAAAAACAATTTCGAAGTAAAGGTTCCAGGGTATCCTTTAACAAAAGTAGACGTGTCTCAACTGGGCTCGTATATATTTTTTCAATACGTTCTTATGTTTTAATTGTATGTGGAATTGCTTAGCCAAAATACCAGTTATAGCTCGATTCGTAGCCCGTGAACATGAAGACTGGAAGTCAATTATTTTGTAGAAACAAAAAATGGACGTGATATTAAAAACAGAGTCTGGGTTATGCAGAGATCGATACAGTTATACACTAGTAATTAATTCGCAAAATCGCTTTAAAGAGCAGAATTTCTTTATTATCTTTTTAATCAATGACAACAATTGATTAAAACAATTTTATTATTTTTTACTGAAATTAATAGAGTATTCTGTTCTCTTTTCAACCATGACAAATATTCATACTATTACATCAGAAAATTTTTAAGAAAATCGTGAAAATTGATTACGTTTAAAAATGAGAAACGATTACGAAAAATGATTACTAGGCTTTGATTTCTGGTTCTCCAATTAATAAAACAGCATTATCTAGAAAGCTTAGGTAAATAACGAAATTTTAGTTGTTCCAGTGACGTGTTTACGCAATTTTTCTCGGGGTGGGGGAGGATACTCTATAAAAATTCCGAATCAAATTTTTACATAAAATCTTTCGAGCGGTCTGGCACCCACGCGCAATTATGGTTTGCTGTTCTTTGCAATTATCCTTGGTATCCTTTATTTATGCGTATTGAATAATACACTTCAAAAATAAATAGCAGCACTTACACAGTAACTCTCATAGTCAAAGCAAAGCCTAAATCTTATTTTATCATATCGAAAACGAGGAACAAGAGTATGACCATAAGAAATTTGCATTTCAGTCGCCATATTTCTGGCAACGATGATTTGGTATCCCTTATGATACAAAAAGAAGATTATTAGAAAAAAGAATCTAGCGGCAAAAAGTATGTCACGTGTCCCTTCCACTAATGCAATGCATCAATACATATCAATAATTTCCTATTGCGGCTTTCTATCTATTAACGGAATTCTAAAATAAGTTTTTCAATTTATTATATTTATTTTTGTATTGTTTTGTTCTACATTTTCCTTAACTGAAGACTAAAGACTATCAGAATAACTGAGTGGCATATTTGGGTGAGGGAGCCTAACGGAATGAAGCCACCACCGATTTTTCTTTAATAGTCCAGGTCATTTATGTCAAAATTTAAGTATTTTGATTTGGAATTTTTATAGAGTACTCTCCCACCGCGAGAAAAATTTGTAAATTCGCCACTGGAACAACCTAAGCTTGGTAGATAATTTTGTTTTATTAATTGGAGAACCAGAAATCAAAGCCTACTAGTCGTAAATCATTTTTCACGTTTTTCTTGAAATTTTTCTTATGTAAGAGCAGGAATATTTATTATGGTTGAAAAGAGAACACAATACTCGATTTCATATATCATATAATTTAAAAAAAAGTTTGATTATGTCATCACGCTCACGCCGATTTAGTAAATACAAAATCTTCTGAACCAGAACGTAGAGAATTTTATGCCATTTAATAATATATTGGTTTGTACCAATTCTGACTGAAAATAAAGTTGCTACAAAGCGGGGCGCTTTAAATCAAACAGACTGTATTGTATATACTTTTTATGTATGTTTTGCATTGCAATAAAAAACTACAATACTATGTTTTAATCTGTTGTATGTAATATGTATATTTCCTTCACTTCTAGTTTGCTAATTATAGAATGAATTATTAATCTCATATGAATCTATAGTTTCTTTAACAAATATTAGACATAAGTATATGCATAATGAAGGTAATGTTAACAATTTTTTTCCTATAAAGGTATTTACTTTACGTCTCATATATTAGTCTAAGATCCGTTATTGATGTCGTTGAGCACCGATCGAGTAACCGAATAAAATGTATTTTTTATGAAATAAAATATGTTAACAAAAGTAACGTAGATGGGTTGCCTAAATAAATTTGTTCAAGGATATTTTTAAATAAAATTCAATATTTAATTTTTTTAAATACTTTCACCGATCTCGTAACCAAAAAAAATTAACACTAATAGAAAGTGCAAACCCTATAGAAGACGCAAACATAGGGTTGCTTACCTTTTTCTGTTCAAGGCTATACAGTTGCCAAGTTTAAATAAGTGAATTGAAAGTGATACCTTCATCGATCGAGTAACCAAATAAATTATATGTCAAAATAAAGCTTTTTTTTTTGCAAAACGATAGTATAAGGTTGCTTGCAAAAAACCGTTCAAGAGTCAGGGTTGCAAGGGTTTAAAGTTTTTAAATCGAAGCGTGCGATAGAGAGAGATAGACCCATTCTAGCATAGCAACTGGGCGTGCCTCTTGTGACGTATGACAGAGTGCGCTTGCCCTGTGCGGTTGAGCGGTTAGTAAACGGCAAGCGTTGTGTTGGAGCAACTGACAATATAATCCAAAATATTTCTGAGACGTTTTTTTTTGAAGAAAATCGACTTGTCTGCCGAAGTAATAATTCAGTATTGTTGAAAAACATTTTGTTAATCATATCTTTTTTTAAACATTTGTATACAACATTTGTGTACATTTCTTATATCTTTTTAATTATGTTTTTATTTACATATTTTTAAATAATATTTAAAACTTTTAAAAATAATAATTTCATTCAAAAATAAAATTATGTCATAGTGTTTTCTTTATTTTTATTGTAATAACTGCAGTATTGAACTAACCAAATATGAGTATTTTTATCATATTGAGCATATTGATTTTGCATGACAAATTAGAAAAATACAAATTTTTGTGACGCTAAAATTGGATTGGCGCTAAAAAAAACGTTCCGTATATAATATCAAAATGTAAATATTTATTTTAAACATTTAAAGCATGTTAGTGATATATACTTATCTTAAGATTTTTATCACTTTAAGAAGGCACTAAATATAAGTAAAATAAATGTGTCATCATTGTTTCAAAAATTTGACGTATACAATTTTTTTGCAAATGTCCGATATTTTTTTTAATTAATTAATATTAAATTGAAAAATTTGTAATGAAAGAAAAATTTTTTTAATAAATTAATATTAAAATTAAAAATTTAAATGAACAAAAAAATATTTCATTAGGGAATTGTGTTATATTGGATAGTACGCATAGACCCTCTCTCTCGCAAAATTTCAAACGACGGACGTAGTGTGAGCAGCTGTCATTCTGCGTCCCCCTCTATCGCACTGAATAGAATGGGTCTATCTCTCTCTATCGCACGCTTTGATTTAAAAATTTTAAACCCTTGCAACCCTGACTCTTGAACGGTTTTTTGCAAGCAACCTTATACTATCGTTATGCAAAAAAATAAGCTTTATTTTGACATATAATTTATTTGGTTACTCGCTCGGTGAAGGTATCACTTTCAATTCACTTATTTAAACTTGGCAACTGTATAGCCTTGAACAGAAAAAGGTAAGCAACCCTATGTCTGCGTCTTCTATAGGGTTTGCACTTTCAATTAGTGTTAATTCTTTTTGGTTACGAGATCGGTGAAAGTATTTAAAAAAATTAATTATTGAATTTTTAATTAAAAATATCCTTGAACAAATTTATTTAGGCAACTCATCTACGTTACTTTTGCTAACATATTTTATTTCATAAAAAATACATTTTATTCGGTTACTCGATCGGTGCTCAACGACATCAATAACGGATCCTGTACTATATTCCAAATTATAGATTAATCTTAAGGCTTTCATTTGAATACTAAATACACGTTCCACATGAGGAGAGTGACGCCATTGCAATAAACCATAGAAGCAATATGCGTTTTTTTACACAAATGGATTGTCATATTTCTGCCTTTGTTATTAACGACGTTCATCGGAGCCCCAAATGTGACTAAGCTTAGAGCCTCGAATATTATAAATCTGGTCCTGCACCCAAGGTATAGAAAAGCAATACAGAATAAAGAGAACATTATGAATGTTTAAAGTCTGCTTATTATTATGTCAGTTTATTGTTTATATCTTTATTATTTGTATTTTATTTTTAATCTTTTGAGAATTAAAACATTTTTGTAAGTGGTGGAAGGGTGAATTGACATGGATCAATCATGGGTGAGGGGGTTGATATTAGTGTAATTAGTTAATAAAATGTTTAGAATGTACAAGCGATAGTTGCCAGGGATAAAAAACAAGTCTATAACAAATGTTTAATTAAAAAGCAAATAAATAATATAAAATCTTAAATAGAGGTATAAATTGCAGTGATGTAATTTTTTAATACATATAGTATTAATTCTGTTTATGCATTTATTAAGAATTCCAGAAAATTATTTGTATATATTTCAGACTGTTACTATACTGAAAACTTTATTGGACTTCTCCACACTTTTACAAGTCGATAAATTATTTTCTTGAAACTCAACAATCGCTCCCTCTGTAGTATTTCAGCCGAAAAGCCTGTAAACGTGAAAGAAAACACACCTGCCTGTAGCTAATACAAAAATTTGTACAACTAGGGCATCCTAAACAACCTGGTTTTGCGGGAACTTCCTTAAACGTGAAAGGCCCCTTTAAATAAGAAATTTTTAGCGCAGGCCAAACGCCGCCTATGGAATCGATTGTTTATCCGTGTGCTCCCCGCCAACCACTTCATCCAGCACAAGAATGCTTTTTCTTGCGTGGCGCCGCGCAATCTCCAATAGTTAGAGAAGGGTACTACTCTCTTGGAATCGAATAATCAAAAAGTGCTCGTGTTTCCTCGCGACTGGTCGCGTTTTTGGTGCGGTGTTTTACTGTCGAATTTTGTGTTTACAGAGTGATTTATACAAACTTGTTAGCTAAATTTATCAAAAATCGTTTTGGCGGGAAATTCTGCCAAAATGAAGTTATTCTTATTCATTGTGCTGCTGGGCGTTCTAGCCTATTCTTCCGACGCTAAACGAAAGAGAAAATTCGAAGGTGATTTCGAATTTGCCGAAGAGGTAAGTCCCCACATCTTCTCGTAAAAGTATGATCAATGCGGTTGGTTTGTTTTGTACCCACAATAATACATCTCTTTGTGTTTATACAATACTGTACAGTGCCTGAGGGCAGGACAGGTGCCTGGGCAGCACGACCTGCGTTCTTCTACTCCCTTCTTTTACCTGTCAAGCAGGTTCTTTGGGATGACTGCCTTTTTGGCCGAAATTCCCTCTAAACCACGTTGTTTACATTTTAAGCGTGTGGTCACATTTTGTTATTGAATTGCTGATTATCTAAGAATTTTAATAATCAATAAACAATTCATTTATTAATAAATTGCAATATTTAAAATTATTTAATATTGTTAAATTTTCTAATTAAACGAGTTCAATTGATAGTCTAGATGAAAACTGGCTATTTTTGAATAAAAATTAACTAAATTGATCTACATGATTACATGCCATAGGTGTGGCAACAAGATTAAAATTTACGAATTGTTGGATACTGGTAACACAGAGGAATGTCTACCTACGTGTTTCAATAATTCGGTCATGTGTTATTTTTGATTGTTTCTGCATTAATTACAAAGATGAAATTGGAATTAATGAAAAGTTTACGATACATTGCGAGGGTTACGTAAGAAAAATTGCAACTTATATCATTACTGTAATTACTTGGCTATTAATTCAATTTTATTTAGTGGTAAATTATTTTTATTTAATTACCAATTCAGTTCCGGTAATAGTAAATCAAGAAAAGCCAATAAGTATTAATTTATTTTATGACTTCATTTGTTGTAAACAGATTCCAACAAAATTATTTTTCATGTTTCCACATTTTTCGTAAACTTATACCTTTTGGTAAACCTTTCCTATTAACAGAAAGGTAACCTTTCGAAGCCCTTTCTTCCTTGCGTGACGATTTTTCAATTTTCTTACGATTCCTAGAACTTCGCCTACTAGTTAATTACGTAATTTTTTTTGTCTGACAAGCCTGATGACGTTCAACCATTAACCAAGACACAAAACAGTTTTTTTCTATTTGGTATTCAGTTAAGCGTAAACTTGTAAAATACAGAGTAGTCATAAAGTTCCACACAAAACTCATGAATGCTGTTTTAAACTTTGAAATAAGCCACTTCTACTTTTTAAAAAGACACTTGCCACCTGCCGTATGCATAAATGAAAATATATTTTTTGGCATTATTAATTTTTTTTGACACCCTCCCTGAAAACCCTGCATTACTATACAGTTTTTAAGCCGTAAAGTACTTCTTTTCAGGACTAGATCGAAAAAAATTTTCTTTACCCGACTAGTCCGGAAAAAAATTTTCTTTACCCGACTAGTCCGGAAAATAAAATTAATAACTAATTTAATTATTCTTTTTATTAAAATTTATTTGTAATTAATTACACTTGAACAAGTTTTTATTTGATGTTATGTAAATGTAGATACAGTAGGAGTAACTTTAACCACATTAGATTTCCCTTCTTAAGGGATGCATTTATTGCCGCCTTCTCTACGATTTTGCATTTTCTTCGCCATATCCAGGGGCGGATTTGCCATTAAGCTAGATAAGCTATAGCTTGGGGGGCCTCGGGTTCTAGGGGGGGGCAAAAATTTCTAAACGACATTACAGATTTGCTAAATTACAATGGTAAAAATGGTTATATGTTTATGTAATGAGCAAAACGTAACATTTTTAATAATAAATATTTTACTCTGTTCTCAAGTTATTTTTTATTAAAAATGTTAAATTTGCAATAAAAATATCAAATATTTAGTGGAAAATGTAATTAATCCCTGAAACCGTTTCTGGTAATTAAAATACTATTATTGACAATGTGGCGGCGGCCTCAAACAAATTTTAACTTGCGGTCACGAAAATTCGAAATGGTAAATCCGCTCCTGGCCATATCCATTTTGTTCTGAATGGATGTTTCTATACTACAGCCCTCAACTATACAATTTGCAATTTCCAATCTCCATATCTTTTCAAATTACTGATATCTGCCGATAACGTACTCGAACTACTACGGAAACAATATCCCGTGAATTGCTCGGTTTCGGTAGTCTCAACCAGGGCCGGCTCGAGGCGGGTTCAGCGCGTTTCCCCGGCACCCGACCCCGCGCTTTATAAGACGCCGCATTATAACCTACAAATACGCGCGCTTTCCCCCACCAACTATTTTTTTGAGCAGATTTGTGTCAATTTAACGTGAATTTTATGCTGATTCCGAATATGTAAATTATTTTTGGGGCAAACGCTCCTAAACCTCTAAAATTGGTTGCTACCAACATAACCTCCACAAAAACGTCACTACCTAACCAAAACGTTATGCAAAAGCAAATTCGTTTCAGCCTAACCTAACTTGACCTAACCTAACCTATACCTTACCTAAACCTAACCTAATCTAACCTTACATAGCTAAATTGTAAATTCAGTTTCTACTTAACTAAATTATTATTCATTGCCATGGAGGATAAGCATTTTTTAATTTTAAGCATTTGCTCCAAAAAAGAGTTGCATATTCAGAACCAGCATAAAATTTTTGTTAAAATCACACCAGTTTGGCCAAAAAATGTTTGATGTGGTGTTTGATCAAAAAAGTCATCTTCGACGCATTCGCGCAAATGAATCACTCGCTCCACCTAATGCGAACCCGGCCCCGCAAAAGCTTACGCCGGCTCTGGTCTCAGCCACTTCGGAATCTTCCCAAACGTGTGGATGTTCATGGGTTGAACAGTACATACGTAGTACATGTCCCTTGTGACCCTTGTTATAGTATGAGAAGATTAGTCGAACGCAGGATCTCTATTTCGCGAACCACAATAAATATGCTGTATCTGCATTTGTTCTCGTGTCAGAAACATACAATTAGCATTGCTCCCTTATCATCAATATTGTCCAAATTCATTTTTGCCAACGCTTCACGTCGTTACGTTCTTCCTAAACCCATTAGCAATATTAGACAGGGGTAAAATCCAGAAATTTAGAGGGAATTGTAAGACATCTTCATCTGGGAATTCTAATAGGAATTTCTTAATCTCCTCCTGTTTCTCCTCGTAAAGACTTTTAACTTTATGGGCTTGTATTCCACACTATCCCTTTTCAAAAAAGCGCTTACTATAGAAAATTTATATTAGGCAATGGATCGAAAAAAAAATCTTTTTGTCTTATCAACCAAAAAAAAACCGTTAGTTTCTGACTAAAATATAACTTTGACAGTAAGTGCATCTCCAGTGCATCAAAAATAATTTTTCTTTCAACAGTTTCTTTTACCAATTTTATCAGTTAATGACGTGCTGTGGATATTTTGCACCTAGACCAATTCACTATAATCCCAAAATGCAAACAACTTAATACTGTTATTTCCTAGTGAGAAAAAATCTCCAAGTCTGACTATTTTTAATATTTTTGCTTATTTGTTTATTAGGAACGTTATTTTTACCAAAGGCGGTGTTTGGTAATGAGCTGTTGAAAAGAGGGCTTAAAAGTGTGTCAGATCTCCCAATGAAAAATCGAAAAGTAGTTATATGCACCGTTGCAATTTCTGTGTGCAGATTTTCAAAGCGTGCATACTGAATATATTCTACGAATGTCGTCGAGGATGTATGGTCCATAGTTTCACGATATGATTATTTAAAGCATTTAATTTATACGATCTCTGAACTACCCATCTGTATATTACTCGGCATGTATTCGTTAGTATCCGAGATTAGCCCAGCAGAACAGAGGCTTGGGCAGTCGTTTGAGGTGTGAGCATGGATTCACTAATATCCGAAATTATCCTGGAAGCAGACTATACGTCGTTTACCCATAAAACTGGTTGTTGTCTAGCCGAGGGGTAGCAACTCTTCCAAAAAATGTACATGTATTGCCGAAATCCGCGATTTCCTTGCAATTTCTATGATTTTCGAGGATTGCCTTCGCAATCTATGATTTCCAATGATTGCGATCACAATCTCTACGATTTCCAAGGATTGTTTTCGCAATGTCTATGATTTCCGAGGATTGCGGGATGATTTCTAGAATGTAATTGCTTCTTCATTAACGTGCTAATGTTTGAAAAGTGATTTTCAATGTGATTGCTAAAGATTAGAACAAAATCGATAGTATTTGTACTCGTTGTTTTTTACAAGAACAGTACTATTAATCAAAATGTGTTTGTTAGGTAAAGTATCTGACTATATTATTAGGGACATCCAATAATTTTGATGTTAAAAGTTATGTATTGTTAAAACCAGGAATAAAAGAATTTGGAAAATGTTTCACGTATATTTATTAGCACGTGCTGTATTAACAAACAATTCAATAAAATGATTTAAAAAATAATAAACTGGTATAAACGGTGAATTTGCTGAACACGTCAATAACTGAAGGAAGTAATGTCTTAGAGGATATTGGAAAATATAACGAAGAAAATACTTTACTATTTCTGTAGAAGAGAGTTTCTTGGAAACGTTTCTACGATTATTTTTTACAGAAATAGTAAAATATCTTCTTCATTATTTTGTTTAGTACCCTCAAGACGTTACCTCCTTCAGATATTGGCATGTTCAGTAAACTCACCATTAATACCAATTTATTATTTACAATTCTTTTATTGAATTGTTTATTATTACAACAGGCTTTAATAAACATACGTCAAACATTTCCTAAAATCTGTTATTCCTGGTATTAGCAATACATAACTTTTAACATCAAAATTATTGGATGTCCCTAATAATATGGACAGATACTGTAGTTTTGACTTCTTCTAAGATTTTTATACCCTTTTTCAATACCCATTTTGCCACGGCTTTTTAATCGAAATGGACTATTGCCTATTACTACATACATGTAATTTCTCCAAAAATAAAACAATTTTGAGAAAAAAAAAATTTTTTCATTAAAAAATTCCCTATTATTCTGTTAACCGTCTTTTCGATTATCCTTCAATGCTTGACGGATAATCGAGTCCTGTAATTCGATAGGCCCATAAAAGAAAAATATATTTTTACAATCTGCACATCCTCTTCTTTTGGCCAAATATTAATACTCGTCTGGTTTAGATTTTAAAAATTTTATTTTAAATGTTTGATCATCTAAAACTTGCACTATGCGCCCGATGTACTATGTGTCACATGCAGTGTCTGCCATAAAGTTGGATCCATATGGGAAAGTTTTTTATATTCTAATTGGAAAAAGACATTGTGAGGCAATCACCTATGCTTCCAAAAATGCTTGCAATAAGTCATGTCAAAGATGACAGGTGACATTTCTATATTTAATCAATTTCTAATAACCTCGAAACAGATGGCACACGTTTTAGACAATCGTTTATGATAAACATTTTAATCATGGTACAATAGTATATTATTATACGAGTTGTATAAGACGGTCTATTGTAGAACGAGTTGTGAAAGGAATTAGCTCTACAATACGTCTATAAAACAAGTATACTATACTATTTGTTATACTTTGAGTCATTAGCTTGATAGAAATTGTAAATTCAAGCTATTAAAAACATTGCATTACGATCTAGTGATTTTTGCATTTAACATGTGGTAAAGCTATAACATGACTTTTCACGTTTTGTGAGGTTAGAATGTGACAAGATTAATTTGTTTATATATTACAGATAATAGTATATTAAAGAACGAGTTTCATAAGTAAAGATTTATTGCACGAGTCCAAATTTAGAAAACGGACAGCTTGCGACGAGTTTTCTAAAGGACGAGTGCAATAATGACTTATGAAACGAGTTTTTTATGCTATTTTTTTTATTTTGCGTCTTTTATTCCCTTTTTAAATAAATCGCAATTTCAAAATTTAGGGATTTTTGTGGTAGTTGACAACACTGATGTGACATTTGAAAATGCATTGATTGACACAGCAAATTGAGTAAAGTTTTTGTCAATTTTCTGTTTTTTTCCATTATTTTCTCAATGCTACCAACTTTGAAAAAATTGGGTTATTAAAGCACTCAAATGAGCTATTAACGCACTGTTTTGGATGCTTTAACAGCTTTATCATAGACGTAAAATAGAAAAACACATTTAATTTTTATATTTAAAACAAATGTTACCAATCTTACAAAACAAATAGACCCCAGAAACGATGTTATAATAGCTTCTATTATGAAATCGTTTTCGGTGTCACAATGAGCCCATTGTTAACGCAAAGTACAAAAGTAAGTCTTTAATTAATACTAAACGACAGCTTAGGAAATTTTCATTTTTATGAAAGTTGATTGCCAGTTTGTGCTGCCGGTCTTGATATGTGAATAGCGACTATAGAGTTGTAGTTGCGAAAAAAGGTTTTGTGGTACAAAGTCCTTAATTAGTAGTTAATTATGGCTTTATTATTTTTTTAGCTAACCCCCAATTTTGAAGTGCGAATTGTGTATAAATGGTTTTAGCCATAAAAAATTAATTTTTTTTGCTTTTTTTTTGCTGTGTTAGCTTTATTGACGTATTCACTTAACGATTCTCTAAATGCCGCTTTTGGCAGAAATACTGATAATAAGTATGAATAACTATCGAATTTCCCGCAAATTAATGATGGCACCACTTCTACTATATTCGATTTCGACGACTGCGATGTTGTTTGCGGGATTGCGAAAGATTTCGCTGATTGCCAATAAAGACTGCGAGATTTCTGATGATTTCCTTGTGATTGCTAAGGATTGCGTGCGATTGCCACCAAAATGTACATGTATTGCGGCGAGTGGTTGACCCCTCGTGTCTAGCCAATCCTAAGTTTAGCCTGGGTAACGGATGATGCAGTCAGAAATTAATGTGTGGTAGAGTTACACGTGAGTTTCTCGATGATCACTCACAGATGAGGGTCCGGTGTAAGTGGATTTAATTCTTACCTGACGACAGAGCCTGTTATGATGCTAACCCTCCCGGTGACTTGCTTAATCGAATGGAGGAGAATCGAAGTGAAGGTTATCTCGGACAGGGGGTTCTCCCGCAGACCCATGAGAAACCGCATACCACCAGGTAGTGCCTCAGAGATGACAGTAAGAGGGTTAGGCATCGACTGTGCTGTTCCAGCCGTCCAATCCTCAGAAATCATCTAGAGCACTACGCTTAAGAGGCGTTGATGCGATATATAGCTTCTCACGTCACCTGACAAGCTCCGTCAAGACCACACCAGTCCTATAACTGGGAGATCGGGTGGCAAAACCATTTAAAAACCAAGTATCGGCAGTAAAAAGCAATTGGGCAGTGTCCCACGTAGTGGGGGGGGGGTGAACACGTTCATATCTCCGGTACTAGCAGTAGTCGAGGGTGGATAGGTAACCTCGCTCCAACCAGTGAGTTACTGATAGCATTCTTTGACCAAATTTGCTCTGATTGAGCGTATCTCGATAACTTCCTCTTGTAGGAACGTGGGGATGAAATTATTATAGGTACCTCACGTAAATAAATCTTGGAATTCATGTATGCTACACCCAAAATGTTACCAAACATTCAAACAATCATATCTTGAATACTATTTAACATTACTAGAGTACTTAATAGACCAGATTTTCAACTGATAAGACAAAAAAACTTGTTTTGATAAATTTTGTCGCTTTAAGCATTGAGTGATGACTCCATAAGCTCGATAACTTGAAAGTCTTACTTTTTTCTTCAATATATACTAAAACTACCAGTTATTTATTTCACTTTCTTGCTAACACACCAGTGTTAGTCATGCTACTTCAGATCAAATACTTTAGCTTTGACAACGGTGATTAGGAGATCAGTTTTTACTCAAATTGCTCGCTGTCAGTGACACTTGTCCAAAATTAGGAATATTCGATTTATACTTTATCTTTTCTAAAATAAGCGATTCTAAATAGCAGGAAAAAATAATTATTAAACAAAGTGCATTTGAATAGATAGCTTTCGATGTGACGTCATGGTGGTCTGGCGACGCAGCTTTCGGACCCCCAAAATAATAACAGAAAAACAAACTTAACTTAAAGTTCATGTTGTGTTGTACTACTCTGTGTTATACAAATAATGACTTTTAATTAATTATTTATTATTTTAAAAGCCTTTTCTTTTCAATTTATAATATTAAATAAGCAAATACAACTTGATTTACATCATTTTACTTTAACTTAATTAAATTTAATTAAGGGAAAGATTTTATGAATTGAAAGGCAGAAAAGTTTAAAAACCAACAGAATTTTTAAACTGTTTGTTAAATCAAGTAACCCCTCGATTAGGGACGCAGGTATCAAGAAAATTAGTTAAAGGCGATTCTTTTATTTTTTCTTTTATGTTTAGAAAAGAGGGTTTGATTGGCCCTCTCAAAATGAGAAAAGAGATTTTTTATAAATTTTTAGAATTTTGAATTAAACGGTTTTAAGTCAGAAAGAGTTAGGTAGTCAAACTTAATGTGTGGTTAGGAGACACCGTTTAAATTTTAGTTTTGCCCAATACTTCATATTTCTCTAATACACGTTTTAACATTACACTTCATTAATACTTCACCGTAATACACGCAGTTCACAAATATTTCACTGACTTCTGAAATATTTCATCTACTTTACCTGATGCTTCATGTATCTTATGACATGTGCACATTAACTGCGAGGTCTCCATATTAACACACTAAATTGTTTGCAATTAGTCAAATACAGTGTGTGGTTAGGAGACACCATTAAATATAGTGTTACACTAAATATTCTTTATTTTTAACTCATTTCTTTAACTGTTTTAATTGAAAAATACGTTTTGTCGGATAGAAAGTATATTTGAAGAGACAAGACTAAGTTTTCCAACCAACTACTTTTATTTACTTAATTTCGAATTTCGAGATTACTTTCGTTAAAAATAAAATTCCAGGTGTATTTGTCTCAAAAATTGGTTTGTGAAGCACTAATTTGTTACAACACAATTTAACTGGTGAGCGGATCTGTCGAAAGTCTTGAAAGAAAACAAATGGAGTTTTCATTTAAAGAAATTAATGATGATTTCATAACGTAGAAATTTTTCGCCATTGTCTATTTAAAAAATAAAATTGGCCTGTTTCAGGGTTTTCCCAAAACAAAAACAAAATAACAACTGTCTGAATTTTATGCGAAAGTTTATCAGCACTTTATATATAGAAACTTCTAGAGGATACTAAAGGGTCACTGATGCTGAAGTATTTATACTATTTCCATAAATATTAATTAATTCCTTGTAGCTCTGTTTATCATGTTTACATATTTTGTATCTAGGATAAAGTCTGGACTTGACAGCCTGCATGGCGACTAATTTAACGATAGCTCAGCGTTTTATCTGTTTTTTATATTTTTATGTAAATCAGGATATAAACTAGTTAAAACTGATAATAGTGATAATAATCGACATTGTATTATTTATGGCAAATAATGCTCTATAGTTTAGTTTTATTTTGGAATATCAAACAATTTAAAATTGAAGATTTGTGTCCAATGCCGTCTGTTTTGTATTGATTTTGGATTTATTTAAATTCATTTCAATCTTTCTTATCTGCAGTGAGCTGTTTTTTAAACTAGAAATAACTGTAATTTGAATATAAATTGTTCATAAAGTGTACCTTTGTTGAATAAAAATACTTTGATGGCTGCTTTTCCAATACTTACGTTATTCTGTGACAGTGTTTACTAAAGTTTAACGTACGAGCCCCGTCTCATTGAAGTTCGCCCATTACTATTTTTGTTAATAGGCGCTCCTCAATTTTTAACCTGTTTTTTTTTGGTTTACCTAGCAACTATTTCTCGTTGCTCGAGTAAAATACTGACGTCCTATATTACAGGTTTTATTGATGTATTTTGTTACATATTCATTTTTTATATTTTAAAACAAAGTAACACCTCACAATTCTTCCCTCAAAATTTCCTTTTGGTCTACAAGATGAGTGTTTTTCCTGCTAAAGTAAAGTATTGTCCATACACTTAGTTCATGTCAAATTTCATAAAAATCTACTGAGGCAAGGATCTCTTTTACCTCCTCTCGCAGATTGATCAGCGTTGAAGGTGCGATGTGATGTTACCACTTAATGTAATTTCATGAAACTTAGCATGGAGTAAGTATTTCACTCTAACAACAAGAAACAGCCACTGCGCATACCAAAAAAATTCGGAGTGTCCTTTAAATAACAAAAAAAGAAGTGTGCCAACTTCAGTGAAACGGGGCTCGTATTTGAGTTAATCCATGTCAAATCAATCAACCAATGCATAAACATTTGATGCCGTGGATTTGGCTAATTTTTGGGATATATGTTTCTTATCCCCTATAATACGAAAAATATTTTTTTAGTTTTTCTGTTGTGCATTATTGAATCAGCAACCATAAGTTTAAATGCAAGTTCCAAATTTAATTTTGCTTGATTGATTTATATGGAATTACCCGTATAGCAGATTTGCGACTTCAAATACAATTCCAAACGGTAACCTTTAGGTAGAACCTTAAGGTAACTATCCTTCTTTCAAAAGGGAGAAATCGTTCTTCTAATCTAGTAACATCGTTTACCTAAAAAACTGAAATATTTGAACAATACTCTATACCAGCACTTCCCAACATTTTTTACTCGCGGAAGCCCTTTTTAGGATTAATTTCTGTGGCGGAGCCCCCTACCCTAGGTCTTACAAGTTAATGGTGTTTAGGAGTAGTGTTACGGGGGAGGAAAAGTAGCTAGATAATAAGGAAATGTTAAGTAAACAGATATCTAAACAATTCCGCAATATTCAGGCAATGGAATTATATTCTAAAAACTGAAAATTATCATAATATCTCAGTTTATTCTCAACTACCACCAATAGACCTGTTATTGTCAAAACTTAGGTATTTAATACGATTTCATGAGTGATACGTTTAATGAAATACCTGTGTCTCAGCAAATTGCACGCAAATTGTACATAAATTGCATATAAACTGCATACCAATTTCGCACAAATTGTACACAAATTGCAAACAAATTGCACACTAATTGCACATAAACTGTACACAAATCATACGAATTGTACACAAACTGCACACAAATTACACGTCAATTGCACATCAACTGCACACAAATTGCACATTAATTGGACAGAAATTGCACACAAATTTGACACAAAGTGTACGCAAATTGTAAACAAATAAAATTGCACATCAATTGCACATAAACTTGCACAATTTGCACGCAAATTACATACAAATTGCACACAAATTGCACAGAAATTGGACACAAATTGCATACAAATTGGACACAAACTGTACGCAAATTGTACACAAATAAAATTGCACACATATACGCAAACAGTACACAAATTGCACTCAAACAGTACACAATTGCACAGAAACTGTACACAGATTGTATACACATTGCACACCAATTGGACACAAATTGCACACAAATTGTACACAATTTTCACACAAATTGCATACAAATTGCACACCAACTGCACATAAACTGCACACAAATCACACGAATGTACATAAACTGCACACAGATTGGATACAAATTGCACACGAATTGGATACAAGCTGTACGAAAAGTGTACACAAATTGCACACAAACAGTACACAAATTGCATACAAATTGCAACCAATTGCACATAAACTGCATAGAACTGTATACAACCTGCACACAAACTGTACGCAAATTTGCACATCAATTGGACACAAATTGATATAGATATTATACATAATTGCACGCAAATTACATAGAAATTGCAGACCAATTGCACTTTAACTGCACACAAATCACAGGAATTGTTCACAAATTGTACGCAAATTGTGCACATATTGTACAGAAATTGCAATCTACAATAATTTTAGATCAAAATAAATATTAATAAATAAAAAATATTCTTTTACTGTATTCAATGTAATTTTTTGAATTTATCTTCCTGGAGCGGTCGCGGAGCTCTTGCGAAGTGCACGCAACAAGTACAGTACGGAGCAACGTACTCTAGACAACAACATTAAGACAATATAAGGAAACACGCATATTTAATTTAATGCAATTGCATACCGCTCAACTATTAGTATTAGACATACTGTATACGTTAGTGATTAATCTGCGCATTGGTAAAGAGGGGGGGGGGCAGAGAGTTAT
The DNA here is from genome assembly GCA_929113105.1 of Agrypnus murinus. Taxonomy (NCBI): domain Eukaryota; kingdom Metazoa; phylum Arthropoda; class Insecta; order Coleoptera; family Elateridae; genus Agrypnus; species Agrypnus murinus. Next base: position 57,712,113 of record OV816024.1, read on the forward strand.
AAACAAAATCCTCGAGTTGTTCTTAGGTATTTATAGTTTTATTATGAAGATTACTTTTCTTAGTACTTAATCTTAAAAATTGATATACTAAGTCTTTACTGTTACTCAAATACATATAATAAATGGTAAAAAAGAACAGGTAAATAACGAGCTAGACAATATTAGCAAGCACATCTGATTGTCACACATATTCTCCGGCTGGCGTAGTTAGAAATATCTGACCATAGGCAAATCCGGACCGGAAAACTCCGCCACTCTGGTGTATCATCTATCACTGTCTGCGCAGAATAATCACTCGCACATATGTCTAATACGAAAAGTAATGGTATCTTAAGGTGTTTTTTAACAAATTACGAATTTTAAATCAAAGTTGCTAATTCTGCAGATTGTTGTCTATAACAGATACACAGTGCTCTAAATATTTGATCAATTGTTTTAAGTGAATTTAATAAGAAATGCTAGCCATGTTACACAAGCATTAGTCGTCTCTTAAATGCTAATTATTGTGTCACAGCAGATTTTCTTAAAACTTGGACTGTTCATCAAATTTATTAGAATTATCCTTTTCTATTTTATTTTCAATTCTTATATGTTCTTTTTATCTCAGCTTAGAATCTAAGTCCATTCATAACTAATTTTCTTGAAAGGAACGATTGTTAATCTTATTGGAGTGTATTGTACAATTCTATTAGTGAAGTCGACATGGTTAGTTCGTCACTTACTCTTTGGTTTTTCTAGTTGTTTCTTCGATGTTTGTGCCTAACACCACCACAGCACTAATATCTACAAAGGTCCTTACACTAGTTAACCTTGTTTTGTATTTGTTATCTAGAAATTCTGTTATTAAACCTCGAGTTCTATTTGACCAATGTTAAAAACATATAAATATTATTCATTATCTTTGTTTAGATACGTTTTATATCTTCATTATGCTTCTACTATTATGTCCTATTTTTACGTCCCTCTCTCCCAGAGATTCCTATTTATTTATTCCAAATTTCGCGTATGTGGACCATTGGCAGTCTACTATATAAACAATTAAAAGGTAATACTCTTTTTCGTTAATGTATGTTCTCCCCTTAATACGTTTCTTCTCTCAAGTGGTTTACAAATAATTGTATAACATTTCTCTTTTAAACGTAAAAAGATTTCAATTAAAATCTGCAACTTTTAATGATAAAATTTATTTGCAACGGTTAACAAAACGAAGGGATACATTAAATTACTAATTGTAATAATCGTGAATGAATTGGATTGAATGATTTATTGTGTGTTTTATATTTTCCAGTTTAAAAATTGTAAATGGTTTTAAAGGTAGTGAATTTTAACAAATAAACAATTTTATACGCTTTATAGTTGACACAATCATCACATATGGAGACACCATCACATATGCAGTATGTTGAACGGAGATATTATGTGCTTTTTATAAAAAAAACTATTTTAAAGCGTTGCGGCGCATCGTTTAAATAGAGAAATAACCATCAGTTGCATTTTATCAAATATATTTAATTAATATTTAAAAAGTCTGGGGGGAGGATATAGAGAATGGAACACCCTGTTCTTGCACCCTTTCTTGCACCTTGCTCCGTTTCGCCTTCTTAGATCAACTAAATCGTTATATCATATTTGAATTTTTGCAGTGTGCATTTTCTCTACATATTTAATTCATTTTTCGTATACTTACCTCTACTAGTCGGCTTGTTGCAAGTTGGCATAATGAAGTAACATTACCCACGGTTCCGTATCTTAAGGCTGAGTTTAAGTGGAGGTTTAACACCTTGCAGGTATGTAGTCAATTACGTTCTAGAAATGGAAGTAAATTATGAGTATCATTACATGTTTCCATTTGCTGATTTATTTCTCACGAATTCTTTTTCTCTGGAACATGAACTAGTACTTAAGGATGCATGTTAGAAACGTCTAGAGAAACAGAGAAAAATCTTCAAGACTGTAAAATAATGCGTGAAGTTGTTGTGTTGAGCTTGAGAATGTGTTTTCTTTTAAGTACTTATGTAATAGATTCTTAACGTTATATCACATTAAGCCTACGTAATTTGTACATTAATACTAATAATACATATTTACAATTTCATATATTTATAATGCTTAGTAAAATGCAATTATGTTATTTGATGACTCCTAGGAAGTTTCCATAAACCAAGTGAGATCTAAAAAAAATAAAACCAGACAAAATGTCAGCCCAAAATGGAAAATACAGCAAGAAAACAACGCACAAAGGAAAAGAGCAATAAACGAAACGGAAATGTCCATTGCATGTGTATATGCTGCATTTTCTTACCAGATTCTATGGTACATGAAGGTGTTGGTGTTGTAAGGAACCATTTTTGACATTTACCGTGCTCTGGAGGTCACAGGAATAGTCACAGAACAATTCTTTGCTATATATTCTTAACCTACCCGGCTAGACCTTTCTAATTACTTTTCGACCTTTAGCGTAACATGAAGTCCACAGATATGATCAGAAATGACCTTTCTGACAAAATGCTACTCAGTGGGTGTTACAATGATACCATATCACGACCTTTGAACTTAAACAGCAATCAGGTCATGCACTCAGGAATGCAGAAGTTCTGAGCCCTGAGTTTAAATGCGTATGGCAAAAAAAACTGACCGCTTAAATTGATTTAAACAAAAACTGTTAGCTATACAATTTATTTTTATATGAGATAGTAAATTTGTAAAATTATCCTATTTTTGGTTTTTGAATTTTCATAAATTATGTTACAAAACGTCTTCTAAAAAAAGATCTTGATTAAGGCACCAGAAGACCAGAATGATTACCCTCTATTTCATATAGTAACTTGAGAAATAATACAGATATCAAATTAGAATTTCTACATATGCACATAAAACACTATTAGCTACTTGCATATAAAATTACTTGCAATTCCGTCAAGTAGTTATTGAAATATTAATTATTAAAGACATCAAAACTCTCAAAAAACATAATTCGCAAAAATTCAAAAACTTAAAATCAGACAATTTTACAAATTTACTATTTTATACAAAAATGAATTGTCTATCTAACGATTTTGATGTTTTAATTAATTTGAGTGGTTAGTTTTTTTGCTATGCGCATTCAAACTCAGGGCTCAGAATTTTTGCATTCTATAGTAGTATACCTTACCAGTTTGCTTATTCAGACACAGAAAGTTTATCTTTATATACATCATATTACACATAAATAATTATAATTAAAGCCATTTAGGTTGTAAGTGTAGATATAAACTGATAATAACAACATAGCAATAAATATGTATTAAATCACCTCACCAAATATGAAAGAAATAACTAATATTAAACTTTAAAGCAAATTAAGTTTTGCTTTAAACTGCTTTAATTAGAGAATAAACTAAAAATTAAAAAAAGAAACACATGGATAAGCTACTTGGACTTATTTTACTTTTATTCAAACCAAAAAAGATAATTTTGAGAATAAAAACTGAGATCTTTGGAATAATTTGGATAACAATTTCATTGTCTAAAGTTTTCGGTAATGGTCCCTCGTAATCACGAGCCGCTGTAAATTTTTTAAATTTAGATTTTTCTTTATAATAGTTATAGTTGGGTTATAGTCGGTTATGTTACACATTTTGTTAAATAACTCGTTACTGGATAACTGTAGATACAAAGTAGTTATTATATAATAAAATATAAATCATTCTAAGCTGTACAAAAATAGTTATATTCATTTTTTACATAGTTACATTTATTTATTATAATGAATGGAATATGAAAACTTTGAATGGGATAATATTTGTAATAAAATTGAATATAGGTAAACATAAAAAAATTTAACTATGGAATCAAAATGATGGAAATAAAAAGATGGAGACAAATGGGAAATCTTTTTGCTATTAGTTATCGTCACGTCGACATTTTTCGTAGAAAAATTCTGCATGTGGGTCATTCCATGCCGAATCAACCAGGGCCTATAACTTCTTGTCTGAGATTTCTATGATTTTTGGTATTAAGATGTACCTAAATAGCTTATGAAAACTACCAATTTTCAGACTTTTTGAACATGTTTTTCTGTTACTGATTTTTAAATATTAAAAAATACGTCAATTTCTATGTGATATTGATTTACATTAATGAAAATATCTCTAGATCTATTTGAGCTAGAAAGCTCATTCTGGATTCTTCTTAAAGTTCCTTTTAAGGGCTCTCTTATGAATACATCATGAGTACATTGACAAAAAATATTTTCTATTTCTTTTTCTCAAAAACACCAGTTTTGGAAACTTGAAAAAATATATATGTTAAAGAAAGACCATTTGTAAGCATTTGTGCAGAATTTCAAAATGGGACAATCATGGGATCATAGTCAAGAATATTTTTTCAAGATTACTTTGGTATTTTGAGATATTGTATCGTAAATAAGGCTACCTGTTTGACCTAATTCAATTACCTTTATTGATATTAAAAATATAAGGTAAGAATATGTGAACAGCTATCATCCTACTTTCTTTAAGCAAAATAGGATATAAAAGACTCCCATAATTAACAGCTACAGTTAAGTGTAATGTTGAAAAAAATTTTAAAAGGTTAAGGTCGTAAAGTCGACAATGTATGATTGAAACAGTGGTAAAAAATGTAGAGGAATCTGCGAAAGATGTTTGACAGCTACTACTAAAGCTAAAAACTCATATAATTTTAAGGCCAAGCTGCAGACGTCATTCTGTATATGTATTGATGAAAGATTCTCTGAAGGAAAGGAAGCACTTGTATTATGTGACTTTGCGGAGAACTACAGCTTTGCTTTGCAAGACACAGTACAGTCTTACTATTGGACGAATGTACAAGCAACCCTGTTTTACATACTTCAGGAAAAATGGAGAAGTCAAGCACATGAAGGTAGTCTTCATTTCAGAGTGTTTGTGAGCAACACAGTACTGTTACTGTATACACAGTCATAAAGAAGCTAATCCTAAAATCTAAGATTCTAGCGCTAAGAAAGTTGTTTGTTTTTTTGATGATAGTGCTGCACACTATAAGAATTGTAATAACTTCTTAAATTTGTCCAACATCAAAATAATTCCTTCAGAGATCTTGCGAGTCTCCAGAATTAAATTCAGACTACATAACTGTTGTATATGATGATGCATGGTGGTAGCAGGTAACATGCTTTCTTGCAACACATAAGGACACTAGCAATCTAAATATTACCTTCCTACATCCCAGAGGATCGTCAGCATCTTTTGCTTACCCAGTTGTTCCGGACATACCAAATATTCCGACAAGCTATGAGCACTATGCTTGGAGGAACCTGGTCACATCTACTAGGCATTTCTACACTTTAAGTAGAGCTGAAAGTCGAAGGTCTTTATACTTTTTGGCTCTAAGACTTAAACGCACTTTTTAGAAGGCATTTGGTATATGAAGCAGCTTTATTATTATTAAAAATTGGAGAGAAAATAAATACCCACAACAGTTTGAAGTTAGTAGGCCTGAATGAAATTTTTCCAATATGACACTTGAGTGTAAATAAGGCATTAATTAAGCCTTTTGTATCATAATTTTGTATCATGTCGTGTATCTGTGAAGAAAAAACTGTTTTGACTATAATCCAATGATTGTCCCATTCTGGAATTTTACAGAGGTGCTTACAAAAGATCTTTTTTTAATATATCAATTTATTCGTGAATTTTTAAAAATAGTGTTTTTGAGATTTTCAAAAATAAGAATTTTGGGAAAAGAAATAGAAAGTATTTCTCTTTCAATGTAGTCATGTTGCATATCATAGAAGAGCCCTTCAAAAGGGATTTAACAGAAGTTAAATAGGTTCCGAAATATTTTCATTAACGTGAACCAATATTACAGAAAAATTGACGTATTGTTGAATTTTCAAAAATCACATGTCCAAAAAATCTAAAACTCGGCAGTTTTAATAGACTCGATGAGTATATTTCATACGCCAAAAATCACGGTAATCTAAAAGACAAAGGTTGAAAATGAATTATTCACTGGTTGATTTGGCATTATACTATTCCTAATGGTGTAGCAGAGGTAGATGATATATGGCAAACACTGAAGAGCAGGAATACGTACTGTCATCGAGATTTATAATTTTTCGATTTCTGCTAACAGCGAAATAAATACTTTGTGGCAACTTTGCGATGTAGCTGAAGTAGATGGCTCCAAAGGTAGATTGTGGTCAAATACTGAATAGCCCGGATGACCGTCGTCACTATCATTATCATTTACCTCAGATGTTTTATGGCACCCTTGTCCCATACACTAGTATTTTAAAGCAAGTAGGAAAGTAAATCGTGTATTTCAGTTCCACAACAGAAACTATTAAAGAAAAATGTACTCGATAGTCGATACCAATATCTTACAAATAAACAAAGTTAAAAGTATTTCAAAGACACCCTGTACGTTTTGGGTTCGTTAGAGAAATTGACTAGTACAGGATACTCCGTTAGAAATTACCTTGCCTATACGTTGCGACTAACACCAATAGTAACGATGACATATCCTGATGGTCTTTGCAGAAGCGTTGCTGAGGTAGTGAATGACTGAACTACGATCGCGTCCGGCACACAATGCATCTGCATTTTTCTTCCTGACTTCATGACAAATATGAAATCAGAGAAGATTATCCCGTAAAGGAAATGTAGCGGTACAAATTGTTGGTCTATCTCTATTACATATATATGTTCTTTATGTAATTACGTAAAAACAAGTCACGATACAAAAAGGTGTTCCAAGCTTTTTTTTTTAGAAAATTAAACAAACTTTTTCTTTAATGGGTTTTGTCTTGATAAACCTAATAGTTTCTGAGAAAAATTCAAAAACATTTGTGAGCGCGATTACAACTCTGCTTTGTTTTCTAAGTTCAGTATAATAATAATAATTGCTGCAACCCATAACCTGGAAACCAGGTCCCAGAAGCTATAAGCTTGTGCGGGAGGGATGGGGCGATTATTATTATTACGTAGGCCCTACGTGCGGCTGCAGCCGACTTACAGATGTAACAGCGCTAATCCCACATTTGTGTTACAGCTAAGGAAAACTGTAGAAAAACTTAACCAGATCTGCCGGCGTCGGGAGTCGATCTCGGGCCGCTTCGGTGAAAGTCCAGCACGCTAGACATTACACTACCAAGGCTGGTACTGTACTGGCGAATGGTGTACACTTATCTTACATCATGCCTTACGTCAAAGCTATTAGGTTTACGTAAATATTGAATAGAACATCTTTTATAGAGAATAAAATGTTTTTTTGCTTTTATAAGGACATGATCTCTTAAATTGACCTAATTTAGGTGATTTTCATAAATGTGTTTCTTTGCGTACTGGTCTGTTATGCATATTACCAACAGCGGGATGATCCTGACGATCGTCCTGATTCATTCTGATTCGACATCTTCAAAACGTAGGTAGGTATCAGTAATGAAGCCTACATTGCGTCTTCTATCAATAGCTGCTATGTACCTATATCCTGCGTGAACTATCAAATTCTAAGATTCCTAGTACCGGTTAATAACATGAAAAACTATATGACAACGTTTAAATTTCAAAATTGTACCACTTAAATAGTGTACATCATGGTTTTTCCATTTGTGTATTTAGTTGCATTATGAATCAAACTACTTTAATACGAGTTTGTGAATGGAATATGACAATTCAATGAAATTGGTCCTTGCAATTCCATGTCAAAAACTGTTTGAACGAAGAAACATCCAAGTACATAATCGTGATTGAGCCGAAATGAATAATAGCAAGAAAAAGTATTACTTATAGTAGGTACACCAAAAGTTTAGTTTAACATGAACATGAGATCTTCAGGAATTGCCGGGTGACCTTACGTCGAAGATTTAATCAATAGTGCACAAAGTTACATACTCAACACGTCTTCCTATAATGACTCAGTAGATAACAATCAAATGGGTAAATTTCTCTTTAGCTTGACGACAGTCCGGTCTATGTATTTGTTCTTCTGAATTAAATGGAAACATATTCTAATGGAGCTTACTACCAGAGTGCTACAAACATCACAAACCACCTCCAACTTCTACAAGAATAATATATTAGAAGGTGAATTAGCTCTCTAAACTGAATATGATTGTTGCTAATAATAAAAACTATAGCAGCTGAAAACAAAAGGTAGTTTACACTTATTTTTTGCCTTTTTCGTTATACAAAGAAAGTATTCAAAAGCACACTCGAGAACAGACCTTATCGTAAACCTTACAAATGTAACATTTTCCTTACTGCTTGAAAGTAAATTTTCCTTTTGTTTCTCAAAAATATACTAGCTTTTCCAACTGATATAAAATATTTTATAGAGGCATATTGCAATCATTTTTTGTTGTAAATTACCCAATTTCAAGTTTCTTTTCACCATTGTTTAACAAGGAATGATATCGTGGTTTGTAGGCTTGCTATTAGGACTTTACGATCTGGACATTTTATGGTTTCGTTCTTTTATGTTTCAAATCCGTGCTTTGAATTTTTGAGATTGTGGTAGATGAAAACAAAAAATAACGTGCACAACTTTGCAAATATCCTACGCACTGTACGACGCATCTAACTGACCTAATTAACAATTGCGAATAACTAGATATATACAATAGAATGAAACCACTGAATCGCATCGCTGCATATTCTTTACGCTCTTTTGGTTCTTTTCATCTCGATTTCCTACCGTAGGAGATTAAAAATTTCTATAAATAGTGTTTTAGTATTATTGCTAGCAATTATTGCATTATCAGATATAAATAATGAAGTCGTAAAGAATTATAAAAAGTAATATAGTAAAAATAAAAATGTAGGTTATTTATCTACGCACTGTGCCTGCGTAATGATGCCTTGTTATGTAATAATATGTATAATATAAAGCTTTTTGTCACGGTAATGCTAAATTTGAAATTTTATTCAGAAGAGTTTATTATTATACACAGTAGGTTACCTCAACAAATAGATGTGGGTTGTTATCTGGGTGATAAGTGCATTGCTGGATAATTAAATTTGATATTAGATAATTAGCTTGCATGATGTTGATAATCCCTAATTATCGTACATTTGTAAGCGCTGAATAAAGTTTAATGGTTTAGAAACGTTCTGCTGCTAATAATTCGATTAATTTAATTAATTAATTTAGTAGCACTTAACATTAAATGTTATTTTGTAATTGAATCCAAATGCAAACGAGTTTTATGTGACTTTCAGTTTTTATTTGGAAGCTTTAAGTTGATTTAATTTAAAAATTATTAAATTTTGAGTCTTCGAAAGTTCGATCTACGAAAATATCAAATATCGAGTGTAATGGTTGTCAAACTTTAAATCTTCAAGTTCTTAACCTATGGATATATAAAAATGAATTTCTGATAATCTTAAACTTCTAATGAACTTCTTTAGAGCTTATCAATGATCTGGAATTCATGTGACTGTGACTGTGTCTGCAATATATACAATATTACTGTCTCTGTAATATAATATTAACTAGAATTTCGAATACGTAGAAACTCAAAAGTATAAAGAAAACTGAAAAATTCTGACAGTGAAAATGGTAAATTATAAAACTAAATATTTGAAAATTAGGAAAAATCACTTTCAAATATCAAACACTATATTAAATCTTTGTCTATATCTGCCTTATTGGTATCTAAGCAACCAAGTGTTTGTTTTGATACAATTTGTCAATATGTGCTGTAGAGGACAGTAACTTGTGGCCCCTATGCTGAATGCAGCTCAGTAAGAGTTTTCGTTTCAGCTAACTCAAGCAGACCCGCCAATAAATTCCGAACAAATGCATAGCCATAGAATGAATGGATTTTGGTGAATGGATTTTCACGAAGAGTCAAGACAAGATAAGATCTCATCTGTTTTTGCTATGGTTATTGGTTAGTCTCATCTCTCAAAACTGAGCCAAAAAGTCTGTAAGGTGAACACTAGAGTTCCTGACCCGGGAATTCCCGGGACCCAAGCATTATTTTTAAGTAAACTTGCAGTTTCTATTCAATTATATTCAAAAAGGGTATGCATCTGGAATTTCTCCTCTTATTTATAAACAGGTAAAGTAGTCTTCTTAAAGTACCAAACAAAATGCTTTTACTTAAAAATTCATCTTGAAGTATGTACTTAATCTCTTTAACAATCGATCGTTTTCAATAGGTAAAGGGTACCAAGAAAATTATGATAGTTTTTGTAATGACAATAGTGTAATGAATTGTTTATAGTAGTGCGTATTTACTAGATTTCTGAATTTGTTTCATCTGACTTTTATTTACCTATTATAAATTTATCAATAAAATGTTTTCTGTTTAGCTTCAAGATAAAAATAAACCAAATCGTAGTTTGAAATCATTTTATAAATGTAAAAACGGTCCAATGTAATTATTGCCCCAAACAAATTTTGAATTCTAGCGGGACCATGCGGCATTTAGAATGCATGCACGGATCGAATTTAAAAAATATTGAAGAAGATACCGCACCTTGTACCTCAAAAAAATTAAAAATTAACAATCGATTTTAAAATTTTGCACAATGAATTTGAGTGAAGTTGTATGTATCTCAATAGGTCGCAGGAGATGGAATATCAATTCGAACTATTGCTAATAATAATATTTATCATGTTCATATCCAGGAAAGATGTTTTATAAAAGCTATGAGTAACTTAAAACTTACTGGAAAACAATACAACACTTAACAGGAAAGGTTTTGGCAGAAAAGCGAGAAAAATAATTTTATAATCGGAGAATTTATTTATGTACTGCTGTGCTTTGCATAATTGCAATTATTTTCTAATGGGGAGTTCCAATAGGATTTCACTTTTGGGATAAAGTGATTAGAGAATTAATTAAAGTAATTTTAAAAACAAATATTTGGATTTTTGTGTTAGGTGCCTATGTAAAATTACTATCCGGGATTCCCGGGACGTCCGGAAAAAACAGTCTCGAGTCCCGGGAATAGCAAAATTGTCGAGACCCAGAAACCCTAGTGAACACCCGCAAACCATAGACGCCGACTTTTCAAAATTTTAATGAGGGCTGATCAATTTACAGTTTTACCAACCGTACTAAACACGGTACATACTATAAGTAATTTCAAAGGATTTATTAATTAATCTTCTACATACTAAATAGCCTTGGTAGTATTGTGACTAGCATGCTAGTCTCATACTCAGGCAGACCGGAATAAAATCCCGGTATAGGCAGATCTGGTTATGGTTTTCTGCAGTTTTCCTTAGCTGTAACACAAATTGTGTGTGCTGCAGCTACACAGTATAAGATCTCCCTAAGTAAATACAATTTTGTTTATTAGTTTAAACGGCTCTGATATCCTGAAAATGATAAAAAACATTTAATACCTTTTTATAATCATCATCAATCATTTAAATTAGTGCAATTTAAAATACATATGGTGTGCTGCAGAACCGACATGATCCTATAGTTCAGTTAGCCCGAGCGGGGTGATAATAACAAATCGCTATCGTTCCAGGTACGATTCTAGCTGGCAGACAACTATATTTTTTTATATATTTTTTATATTTTTATGTATTTTTTACAAAACATAACATTTAAAATAATAATCTCTTGCTCTGTGATAATTTTCTTTTTGCACATAATTTTAATAAATCACATTTAAAATTGTAATCCTGAAACTCGGTATTGCACGTCTAAATTGACAATCTAAAGAGTTAGTTAATTAACAAAAATGATTAAATTTGAGATATCTTTTTCCAGGAAAATGGTGTGCATCGAACTCCTGATTCAATTATTATATAATGAGCATTTATGTTATCAGATTAAACAGGTCAGTAAAGTGCATCAAATAATGCGAAGAATTATAATAATTAGTAAAACAAAACATTTAGCAAAACTATGTAATTTATTAAAATTATGCAGAAAAACTATTTTCGATGAGAAATATTTCAAATAGTGGTTTGTAAAAATATAAATTTTAAAAATTCTGGAAAAACTGGAATCGAACCTGAGACCTGGCAGTGAGTGACTTATCACCCTGCTCTGGCTAACTAAGCTATGGTATTATGTCAGTGCTCGTGCACGCCAAAATTTTCTTATAAACTTTCTTATTTTTTTTCTTTAAACCAAAAGACTAAATGTAATTTTTTTTGTTATTTTCAGGACATCAGTACGTTTTAAGGTAATAAACAAAATGATAAACAGAAATAATAACTTTTTGCACGTCCTATATATAAGGCTCTACTTTAGTCCCCCAAAAGAGGGAGTAAAGTAGCACTTTTACTCCCTGAGGGAGTAAAGTGTTTCCATGACAACAACAAGTAAACCATAAAAAAATGTAGTCGCGGTACATGTTAGGATTTATTATCCCGAAACTATGTGATTTTGGCGTTTGCAGAGTTCAATTGTCCGAATGACAAGTAACGAAATTTTGAATTTTTGCGATTAAGTCCTTTAGGACGTGCAAAAAATAGCGTATATACCACTGGACTAAAGTGCCTTTTAATCCCTCATGTGTTACACTCACATTCGGGATTAAAAGATGCACTTTAGTCCCTGGGTATACAATATACTATTATTTACTTAGGGAGACTTTGCAATTGATTTTTTAAAACCACAGGTCAATATTTACATGTATTCAATTTCCAAATGCCGACATACGGTATTAGAAACAGAAAATATATTCTTACAGGAACACAGAAAACTAGGAATACGTAATTACTTTTTGAATTGTCATTTCTGTGTTATCCATCACTGAAGAGAGAAACGATTAATATGTTTAAAGAATAAAACACAAAAACTTGAAAAAATGATAATATTTCATGAAGTAGGTACTATTTTAGGTAGGTAGGTAGGTACTAGTAGATAATTCAAGATCGGCGAAAGTATTTTATTTAACTCCAATACTAATATTTCAATTGACTATTTTATAATAGTTTTAGGTCTTTTTCTATCGATGTTTTTGTATATCTCGTTCACACAACCGAATAGAAATTTCCCAAATTAAGCCTTGAATTGACGCCAACCTGAAGTAGCATTGCTCGGTAAATATGTACATGTTCATGCTTCTGAAGAGCATGAAGTGGTAGCTATTCGAGTTCGTAATTCGTAAATACTTATTAGCGTTAAATAAATACAAATTCAAAAAATAGCTAACATGTGATGCTGATGTGCAAACAACCAAGAACTTCATAAAAAAAGGTGATGTAAATTGATTTGTTTACGCTTACTTTTAAAATTATCACAAGCTATGTACGTTAACTTATCTTGTTCATTTCAAATGCCTTCGGTTTCTAAATATTTTAGTTTAAACTCTAAAGAAAACACGAGAATTACAGTAGATAGTGGCGGTAGCAGATAAAAATACTTAAAATAGACGCTGGTTTTATAGCCATGTGTAAAAGTACTATAAACCTAATGTCTTCCATCAAGACTTGAAGCTTATACGTAGTAAAAATAATGCTAGAAGTTAAAACAACGGAATCCGTGTTTTATTTCTTTTAATTGTTGGATGCGTTTAAGAAGTCGGGAAATACGACAAGGAACTTTTTTTCTGAATGTGGATTTTGTATATGCCAAGAGAATAAAAAAAGTTTTTAGCATTTACTAAACTGTTCTTATTGTTAGTAGCAAGTATGGTTAGACATTTACACAATAACTTTTAGAGATTCTCCAGGTTATTCATAAAAGTATCTTACATAGTTTTTGTTTAGTAGGTACATATTAAAAGTCCATCACAGGCTAAAATGTTAGAACTAAAATATACTTATTTAATATCTATGAATAAACTCGTACAGCTTGAAAAACCAGATTGTTCGAAGTACGATCGGTCATGGTCGAAAAGCTTGACAGGACCGAGAGTTGGGAAGATTCTATGATTATAAACTCGAAGCAAGATGCTGATCTATTATTACATAATCGAGGTATCAGTTTAGAGGGGAGTATCCGCCAAATTTGTGATTTTCAATTTTTGTGGGGTATTGATTCCTAGTACCGACCTGCGTGTTGTCACAAACAGGCATATGTTTTATATGACCAGATTCATATTCAACTAAAATATATTGGTGTATTAACCAAATTTACATCTTGCATCGGATCAGAAAGGCGTATGTAATTACGTCCGTAGTCGTCCGGTGCACATGTGCTTAGCGAATGGCTAAAATAAAGGACAATCTTTTATAATAAAGGAATACATGGTTACAGAGTACTGTACTGATAATGAAAATAATTGGATATTTGTTTTTGTTTACTTATTGTTGCCTTGGATACTAACCGCTGTCCAAGGCATGCTAATTACCACATCACGTCGGGGTCACCACACGGGATCTTGCTTTACTACGCTAATAAAAAAGCGGTTGGTATATTTATAAGAGCTTATTTTCTCAGATTTGTGGCTGAGAAATCAATACGCAGATTATAACAATTATTAAGGATTTGTTTTTGTTTACTTATTAATCACCACAGTACTCAACCTGTTTCTTGAGTGTTTCGGTATTTTAATTAATCTTGGAATTTAAACCGGGTTCTGAGTTCCAAGTTTAAGAACTTTAATATCCTAAACCATCCTTTCATTTTAGGATTTTAAGTTAAGTGGTTCAGAAGGTTATTTACAGAATCTCCGAAGTTCACATGTTTCAAAATGTAGATTCAGTTTGAGATCTTTAATTGAATACCTTTAAGTTACACAGTCTCAGTTGACAATTTGAAGTCAAATCAGAGTTTTCATAACTCCATAGACTTCAAATTTTTGGATTTTGATGTTTCATAGATTCAAAGTTACCAGTATTTCACTATACTAAAATATTGGAATTTCATTTTCTTAACTTTTTCAACCATGGTTCACAGTATCTTCGGGTTTTAAGAATACCATGCCATTGAATGGAAGTTTCAAATTTGGATAACTTTAGATAAGATACTGTACTTAAGAAAGTAAAAAACAAACATATTAGTATATCGAGGTAAACTTAATCTAAGGTTAGATGATCTCGGTAGAAGAAATAGCTAGAATATTCTGTTTCCTTGTATTATGTATTATTATTTACATTCGTATATAGATCTTTGTAGGTACAGTAATGCAACATGTGTTTTTGCAACTATTAATATATTTTGTAAGTTTAAACTGTCCACTAAATAGAATCTTTACTTTGGATGTGGTCGTAAAAAACGGCAGCTCATTCTTTTTGCCAATTGTTTTGTTGAATACAAAAGGGCCACAATTAACAAGTATTCTGCATCATCTGCGATTAAACGTTCGAATTTGAAAACTAACTTAGCTGTATCCAAAGCAAGGGTGTTAAAATCAGTGTTGTTGCCTAGAGACTCCCTTTACTTTTACACCCCAGAACTTTTGTAAATTATACTTTTAGTGCAATGGATGGCTATCGGCTTATTTTATTTAGGGCTGGTGTTCTTTTCCACATACGCAGTTTCGATTCTCAGATATTTTTCGTGATTTCTTACGTAATTGTAAAAATTCGGTTTAATGGTACCTATCCCAATTTGAAATTTTTATTTGTAGCAGGTCTATTTTTTAATTCTGAACATTGTGTTGTGCCTTACTTCTTAAGCTTAGCTGTTTCCTACCTTCAATGACGTTCTTCAAGCAGCACTTGTTATGGCAGTATTGGCTGCTTGGTAAATCAACTGGGGACCATTGGTGTGACCATAAACTTGGACGCGTGCCCTTCCAGGAGGCAGTAGACTGTGCATCCATATCATGAACAACAATATTAACCTCGCAAGTTGGTCATAAATAGCATAATTACACGATGCGATAAAAAAAAGCAACATCATACGTTGCTAAACAATAATAGTAACAAACATATAGCTCCTAATTATCGTATAACAATAAAAATACACATTAAACAAAAAATTAGTATTGCACATCTGTATCTGGACTCTTTTTACCAACCGGCCTCACATTCGAACCGTCTGTCCGTCATATACCTTTATAATACAAAGGTGAATGATGATGAATTTTTGTTTACAACTGTAGGCTAAGTTGTACATTATAGCATGCCATTATCATTAACAAACTATTAAATCACTGTCTAAAGAAGCTAATTTGGATAAGCAACTGTAGTACATCATACTTACTATTTTTTAGTCTTATTAAATTTATGTATACATATACATATAATTGTAGTTGTTATAATAATATGCGTAGGATAAAGCCTTCTTTTTTTCTTCTGTCCTTATACAGTTGCTTCTTGCAAGGCTAATAACATTTATCTATAAAATGTTAACCTGCATTGTGTGAAATAAGTTAGTCTCTTGTAATTGTTTGAATTTCAAGAGATAAAATTTCAGTACAGTGGAAAATTACATTGTTGAAAAATTACAGTAATGTTAGCGTACATTATTTAATTTTATGTTGCAATAGGACACATACAGCTAAAATGTAAATTAAAAATACTTTTGCAAGCGATCTTTAATTAAATATTCATTCAGAACGTTTATGTGCAGTGTTCACATTCCACAATAACCTACAAATATAACATGAGCGTGCTGCACATAGTGTAATATATGAACGGTAGAGTTACCCTGAAGTGATCCACAATTTAAACGTTTTAGTACACGCATACAGTAAATTTTATGTTTACACATGGCTTAAGCTACAGTTAATGTTCATGGCACAGGAGAACTATTTAAAGTCGTAAACGAAATTACATAGCCGCCACAGTTTTGTTAAACTTACTATACAATATATCTACTAGAAGAGTCCTTACAAAAACTTAATAGAGCAAAGTACCTTTCACGGTTGAAAGGAATCCCACAGCTTAAATAATTTGATTAGTATCCCTTTTTTGTTTTTTGTATGTGACCACGCTTAAATCTTCTTATAAGGGGTTGTTGTAAATCTCATTAACAGATAATTATTGTTATTTGAGGTTATAAGTTGAGTGATGTTTGATAAGAAATGGATTGTTTATGACTGAAATAATTAACTGTTTCACGAGGTGTAAACTTTTCTAGTCATGGCTTGGGAACAGCTTTGGGGTTAATGAAATAAAACCGATGAAGAATGTATGTGCGAGGGACAACCTCCAGTAAGATATTTGCACTACCTGATCCTATTTATAATTGGGATATACAATTTTAAATTTAAAAGTTTTGGAGTCCTTTATAATTTAAGAAGTATGTAAATAAATTAAAATATATTTTGAATAATAACTTGGTCCCACGTTGGGACCGACAATTTTATGTTGCTGTTATTCGAATGAAAAAGAAACTTTTAAGATTATATTTTTTGTTGCCCGAAAACGCACCTAAAATATTTTCTTTACTCGGTAAGCCTTTTTGATCTGGTAGAGCATGAGACATGAAGAAGTTGAGACATGAACATGAGAGTTGAAATGTTGTAATTGAACTTACCTTTTTTCTTTAGTCTCAAAATTACTTAAACTGTAGTTTAACTCGTAAGAGAATTTGTTAGGATTAGTCTTTTTCAAAATAGTTAATGCTTTTGTACTCAATATGACACAAGTTGTAAATAGTATTAATAATAATTTTTTTATAACAATAAATAAATAGACAAATACTTGTACAATAATAATCGTAAGTTGTATTTATTTAACATAACCAAAGAAAAACAATTATCAAAAATAAGTTCTAACAGGTTGATTTACTTTTCAAGTTATTTTAAATTAAGAAAAGAAAGTTAATTAAATTCTAAAAATTGCAATTGGAAACAAACTCTTAGAATTATTAATTTTGAAATTTATAAATTAAATATTCAAATAATCAAATTGCAAGCAAGAAATTTTTTCTTTCATGCGTAAAATAATATGGTAGTTAATCTTCTTGATAAATAAATTAAGTTCGAGTTTTGTTTATAATAAAGGTTACATAACCTAACTTTTTCTTCAAATTGAGAAGTAATAAAATACGTCCTTTACCACCAAGAAAATATTGC
The DNA here is from genome assembly GCA_929113105.1 of Agrypnus murinus. Classification (NCBI taxonomy): domain Eukaryota; kingdom Metazoa; phylum Arthropoda; class Insecta; order Coleoptera; family Elateridae; genus Agrypnus; species Agrypnus murinus. The sequence goes on from OV816024.1 coordinate 57,729,983, forward strand.
TTTTTTTTTATTGTTGCAACCTTATACGTTTTGGAAAACAAGTAAAAAATTAAACAACTTTGGCCTTTATATATCACAAATAAATTGTATACAAAAATTGTAAGAGTATCGATAAATAGGTACTACATGGAAATGTAGCTCTTAAATTGCGGATTACAATGATATTTCAACATACAATTCAAACTTTTTTTGAATAAAATTCCATCATCCACAAACAATTACATAAAAGAAAATTCATAAAATTACTTGACGATATTTTCATTATAATGGTGTTACCTTCGATTATTATGTTTTGGGAGCGCTGAGGTTGCTGTCTATCCTCTACTAGCCCTACAGGATAATTTCCGGAGCTATTTACGTGTTTACTCCAGCATATGCACTTTATACTGACCCATCGAATTAAACCCAAGTGTTGGTAGGGATTGAGCAATTTGCCCACCCCGATGTACCATTACAAGTCTGAGCAACATCCCTTAAAGTACTGTCCGAGATAACTTTACTCGGCTATTGCGTACTGGTATGTCCTCGCGAGTCTGAGAGACTCGCATTTAAGATCGGGCAACCTTGTTATACTCTGTTTCGCAATCCCAAAGTCCAAAGTAGTAAACCTATCGTTTTGACTATACCAGGCACCTATCCGGCAGCACGGTTTTCCACCAGTAATAGTTAAACGTCCAGTAATCGGGATAGACTTGGCTAGTCTCTCCGTACTAGATTTAGACTTAATCCGCAATAACCAATCCACAAAGTGATGGGGACCAATAATAAAATAAAATTGTAGTCGAGGCACTGTAGGAAACTGTCAGTGACTCAGAGAATGAAATTGTATCGAAGCTCACCCAGAATCGTTAAAGTTACTCCTTCTACTCTTGCAACCTGTTGTATATGATCTACAAAGTAAACGTTGTCGTTTCTTGTGCAAGTAGACGAGTAAAGATTCTGAAGAAGCTAGTTATACTTTTCTACGATATTGAAGAGAATTGTCTTTTTCTCAACTGGTGCGCCTTGTAGTTCTCTACTAAAGAAACTCTTACAAACAGAGGGCCTATCTACATCCTATCTTTTTAGCGACAGTTACTAACGACTACTGACACAGGCATGTTATTGAACTATTTGCATCAGATTTTCTCGATTTACCATATCTAACTAATTTATGGTAACTGACTAATTCTGGGTATGCAGAATTCTATATTCTTGTTTTTCTTTTTTTTTCAGTTTCAACCTATGAAATTGAACGAAAGAAATTCAAAGTATCAAAATAGAAGCAACAGTAATATCCCAAATGCATTAAAATAGCCGAATAAATTTGGACGTTCTCTGTTATATTATATACGTCGAATACATCTCAAGATGTATTTCTTTAGAGCAAAACATTTTAGACAAAAAATCGTCAAAATTAATCAGGCTATTTTAGGCTATACTCATCCCATATTTATATTGAATCGGTCTGAGCTCGGGCACCCAGAAGCGTCAACCAGCCCAAACAGCGCCTCGCTCTGACCCTCACTTTGCGCCTGATAGGAATTTTTTGAGGAAAAAATTGTAATGCAAGGGCCCAATCTTTTTGCCTTGGATCCCACAAGTATCTAAGCTGTAGCTTAACCCCGCTTAAGTCTAGTAATGTCACTAATCACTGTAAAACTCCTGGAATTTCTCGATACTTCCCTGAATATTTTCCGTTTCCGTTCTGATCTCAGAATTGTTCATGGTATTTTTATTAATCCAGAGCCAACATAGGTCCAAGACTTTTGCAGCACATGATAGTTAAAGTATAGCTTAAATACGGGAAATCCTCCTAAGACACGAGTAATAATTCTAGAATAGACTGGAGAAAAGGATTGAAGCCACTGTTAGCTAGGGTGGTCTTTATTTTGGTAAGTCAAAATTATATCGATCTCACCCTAAAATATGATTTAGTCTACTTAAAAAATGAGATTCCCAAAATAAAGGTTTTAAACAAGAATAATCCGTGGCGGTGAAGGTTGAATTTTTAAATGGGATTTTAGCATTTTTAAAGAACATAAGGCATCATTTTTTGAATTTTCAGTGTTTTTACTTGAAAACTTGTACCTCATAGTTTTCGAATTTCTGAATACGAATTCGATGTCAAAAATAGCTTTTGACAGATGAAAATTGTGTTTAAATAGCCTTTTTAACGAATTTAACAGCTTTAATGACAGTTGCCATCTGCCAAAAGATATTTTTGACCGAAATCGTTTGAGCGACTCCAAAAAGCATAAGGTACAAATTGTCAAGTCAAACCATTGAAAATTCAAAAAGGTATTCCTTATGTTCCCTAAAACGCTAAAATCCCATTGAAAATAAATTTAAAAATTGAACTTTCTACCTTATTCTTCTTGAAATCTTTTGTTTTAGAAATTTCATTTTTGCAGCAAACTATACCACATTTTGGGGTGAGATCGATAAAATTTTGACTTTGCTAAAATAACAATCACCCTAGTGTTATCACATATCTAGGTATTCCGAATATACTAAGATCACATACTGAATTGAGAAAAAGCTCCAATTGTTTGAAAGTCGAAGAAAAGATTTTCATTAGGATGAACTTTAACAATTTGTAAAAGACCCATCCAGTGAAGTTCTACCTTATTAAGTGTTACACTGCCGTGCTTAGCAAGAAAGCAGTATCTGCCAGAACTGCTGTGTAGAAATATACTGCGTGGTATACTAATGAATGCTAATAAAAGACATGGTACATTTCTTAAATTGCTACTGTGGAGATACTGCTTTCTAGCTAAGCACGGCAGTACAGGTATAGTAATTTCACACGCATATTACCTACAATTTATAAACAGTAGCAGTCGCAATTATGGTAGTTAACGATGGTAATGACATGTAATATCTCTTGAAAGATCCAAGGTAATTAAAAACGACCACACGAGCATAAATGTTAAATGCATTACGTTTCTTTTGTTCTTCATCAAGAGAGTAGTACAGTTAACGGAATGTATCGGTTGTTATAATCGAATTATCAAAACAAGATCAAAAAGCGCAAGTACTTTCGGCGATTATTAAAATATACAACCTGTATTTCAAAAATCCAGTCTCTAAAATACTTACTTCATATCTTAAATCTCCTGTTTCGATATTCTCTAATTATTGCGCAGTATGGAAAGCATAAATCCCATTATCTCGTGTACTACCTATTGCCTGGCAAAATCTCCGGAGAATTACCTTTGGCTTTTACAAGCTCACGATCGAACCTACGGTTAATTTGCAGAGATCAGAGCACTCGCTGTGGAAGCTGCTGCAAATCAATCACTGTAATTCTTTTTCTACGTATGTGTTTCATTCTATATCGTCATTTATCTTTTTTCTCACTTTCATTTTCATTTGAAATTCCGATAAATTCCGTGAAATCCGGTTTCTTTTATAACAATTAATTTATGTCTTCCATGCAAACGAAAATATTTATGCAAATTTATGATAAAAAGTTTTTTTTTCAAGTATCTTTTTTGTTTGGGTTATGGATATTGCATTAATTAATTTACACCCACTGCTGATTAGTTGCAACGCGTGTTTGTATGAATGGTCATAGAACTTAAAACGGTAATGTCAAGGTTTAAAGATATTTTTTTAAAATACGTGACTATTTTTTAATTATACAAAAAAACTTTATGCACTTTTAAATATGTTTTTACTGCGCACTAGACGGACAGATCGCGATGATGACCCGCGTTTCGCGACCCGACGTGCAGCATTCATGAGAAACCCAAAAAATTTATTTGGGTCGCTTTTTCTTCCTCTGGTTATGAAGTAGGCTTTCTTAGTTGTATTTGGAGAAGTGAAAATTGACATTTTCCGAGGAATAAGCAGAATTGTTACTTTTTCGCTGATTTCAATGGCAACAAGCGGGAAACTCGCTATTTTCCTTTTTTTTTCTAAGGCGACCAACCGACGTAGGTTCATTTTGCTATCGATTACTTTTTTAATGTGCTGCTTTCAGATAGACATGTATAAAATTAATATTTCCTTAATATTCTTGCTGTTGTAGAAAAAAAACTTGTGTATACTTCTAGCACATTGTCATTTCCGCTTTCGAGACGTCTCCATGCTTCGTTTGGATTCGCATGTCAACTTTCTTTCTCGATCAGCTCGATCACTTGGCGTTCTTAATACACAAATAGCTATTTTTATTCCATTTTTTTAGTAGTAGTGTTTTTGTGTCTCGGCAATTTTTGACATTCTCACCATTTTCAATTTGTTCTCTGATGGTGCCTGGACAGTCAACAAGACTAGTAAGTCCGTGTCATCACCAATTACACAAGCTTCAACTCCTTTCTTAGCTTCATCAATCGCTGTTAAAACTATTAATAAGTCAGCGTCACCCGATGTTTGATGAACTGTGCAACCACCTCTTTGCAAGTGCACTGTAAGGAGAGAAATAAGGCCCATTTCGTCCTTAGCGTTAGCTAGAAATTCACTTTGATTGACATTTACATGGATTGAGTCTTCTACTTTCACTTCAATGTTAATGGTAGAACGTGATCTGCGTAAGTGTTCTTCATCTTTTGTGTTTCCTTGCTCGTATCCATCAAACACAACATTTGCTTGCCCTTAATGAGTAATTATGTAATCTGTGTATTGCTCGCAAATCTGTCTGAAGGTAGCTGGGCGTCGCCAGACAACACGATGAAGGAGGTGACCTCCATCAATGATGTAGGACATTTTCTCTGAATCTGGGGTGATTGATGATTCATTTGGATCTGGAACCAAAACAGTCACCATTGAAGATTTGCTTCTCTTCCTCACCAAGCCAGATATTCGTCGAAGAAGGATGGAGGATAAGCACATAATTCAAATTGAAATAATTCTTCAAGTCTCTCATCACACCTTACTGTGCACACCATCCGATGTCACAGTATATATAACAATCAGTAGATTCACTTGCATGCGACACCATTCATTTTATTAATCCACCGTCGAATATCACGCCCATAAACGAAGTAGTAGACCGACGTTTATCGGTCGGGATCTCCGGTAAATAAAACGCAGAGCCGCATTCAATAAAATGTCTCGAACAAATATGTAAACAAAATCTCTTGTTATATAATAGTATAGTAAAATATGAAGTAGAATTATGTGTAGTGAACCATTTGATTGAAGTTGTTTTACTTATAGAATCTAATAAATAAAACGATAATCAATTTAGATATTTAAAACATTTATTAAACTAAGTTAGAAGAGTTGTTTCTTGTTACATCGTTAATTACCAACTAAAGTTACATTATTCTTTCAAACCATTAACCATATTCTTGCGCTGCAATAGTCATTTCATTTTATTTAGAAATAATTACGAACAAATGCATAGCTGTATACAATTTGAATACCTGTTCAACAAACAAATGGAGAATCTAGGTCACTGAAATCATACGTACAAAATAGTGGAGATGAAATCAATTTACACTATAATAATAATAATAATTAATAATAATAAAATTTATTTTCATTCATATTAAATTAAAGACACAATGACAAACGAAATTCTAAAAAGTACAATCCTAACGCACGCTTTGACTTTTTTTAACAGTTGAGAGTAACAAAAGACGCTGTAGTTCACATCTGTTGATAAGGCGTTGACCTAGATTCTTTATTGTTGAACTCTTTTAATAAATCACCATAAAAAATTTTATTATGTAGGATTTCGTAATCGCTTATTTGTTCTATTAGGTGTTAGTAATTCAATTTTAAGCAATTGGTAAATATATACAAAAGTGAATTCTTAAATACGGCATTGTTTTTACGAGCGTATTTATTAAAAAATAATAGTATGTAGGAAAAGATAACCTGAAATCGGAAACCTGAAAAAACTAATTGTAGTTCTTTCCGAGATATTTTTACAGCCTTTGGCGACACAACGACTAACACTATGCATTGTTTACTGGCACTAATACTACACGATTGTGGGTTTATCCGGCTCTAGTAAGTTCGATACGTTCTGTTGCGTGTTTGAAACAGAACTGCTGTCTGCATACTGCCGACTCGCGCCAGCATGTAGTGTGGTGGATAGAAATTATTTGCGACAGTCACATTACTGTATGTTATATATACTGTGCCGATGTAAGAGAGTGTTAGGGTTCACACATACAGTGTTGTTGTTAATTGTCATAGACTTGGTTATAGAGGCTAGAGGCTTAACAGTTAACTTTCTTTTCAAGTGTATGTCATTGAATGTTCTGTTCTCAATCTCTTTCAAGGCTAGTGTTCCAACTTCAAACGCTTTATCACAATTCACGTTTTCATTTGCTTGTACTAAACCGGTTCTCGTTCCCTGTATTTTTACGCTTCTAACCCTCTGCGGTGCCTCTTAGCCTCTTTTGGACTACAATACGATTGTACAATATTACTGTTTAATAAAATTGTTTAGTTATTTCTGTATAATTTTATTTTACCAAAAAATCTAAAAAACACGAAAAATTTCTACATTTGCACCCTCCGTAACTCTGTAACCGTACATTTTAGGAAGATTATGCACACAACCATTTTTGTTCGCAATTTAATGTATGTTATTTTTGTATATGGCACTTTTCGCGCTAAAATTGATAAAAACTACTAATTTACCAACCTTTCGCCCCCCCTCCAAACCCGACGCTTAAAATGGTGTAACTTTTTACCAAACAATATGTGGACTGTATAGAACAATTTGGAGTTGGAGGGAAACTTTTACTTTGGATGTTGAGGTTAGGCCGTTTTTGGACTAATTGCACCGTACTGTATATATGTAATCTTTATTCATGAGTGCTTCGACGCTGATGGATGATGTGCTCATGCTTAAACGGCCAATAGCTCTACCAATACCAATTTTTGTTTATTGAAAACCTCAACCAGAAACTTTGACATAATCAGAACCGGAACCTAAAAAACGCAAGAACCGATATTTATGTCGCACCAGAACCGGAATCTGAACCCTTATTTTTTCAAAGCAAGTACCGGATCATAACGTGAACCCTTATATTTTTGTTACCGTACCGGAACCGTACCTAAATGACATTTAGGTCCAAGTCCCTGGAGTATATACCTTATAGCAAGCTATAATTCTATGGAAAGGAAACTAAGATATATCTATTTTGCATATATAATAAATATAATAAAAACATTATGTTTAGGTCTTTAAAAAGACTACTACTTAAAAATATTAGTACCTGTTTATAAATAAAATTTCGGATAGAAACTCTTTTTGAATATAATTAAATAGAAAGTACAAGTTTACTTAATGAATGGCCCAACTGAAGCTTCTTACAAATAATCAAACTCAGTCGCACAGGAAGAAATATTCTTCAAAACAACCGGACGCGCTGAAACAGTGTGCCAGCACTGTTCGCTGAAAGTCCAACTTACAGTACGCGATAGCTTTTTAATAAGGTTGTATCTTAGTGAGTTAGGTATTGAAATATGAAAGGTATCTAAACCTTTTTTCAAGACTAAGTTTTTAATCTTCCGATTCAGACTGTACTAAATTTTAAAATTTAAAAATAGTACAATGGTAAATAGTACATATGGTGGTGTGTTATTATAGGATTAAAAGTGGTACTTTGTTTCACGAGCAAAAGCAAAGATTGTGGCTCAAGTCACTATTAAATCCGAATGATACATACCATTTTTTCTCCAGCCAAGAAAGTACAACATACTTAAAACTTGAAAATGATGGGCACGTTTTGTTGAAATAACCTGCGTTATTGGCTTTTCAATGGTCACTGCAACAACTTTTTCTTGATGCTTTTGACACAATTTAACATTTTTCCCAATAAAATACACGAATAATAACTATAGCGGATGGGTCCGTATAGTAAACTCGATAGATCAGTTCGCAGGAGATGGAGTATTAATAAACTGAAGTTGCAACGATAGGTTCGAAACCGATTGCGTGCTTTGTAAATGTTGCTTGCCATTCCCGTCTCTCGATCTCGAATTCGTACCTTCAATTAATTACAGTCCGTGCCCTGACACTTCATCGAAAAAAGATTAAAATGTAAGTAAATTAAAAGTAAACACATACAAGTCCCTACAGACAGTTTGGAAAAGTGCCATACGATATACCCTTGAAATGTGATTTTAGATTTTATCATCCTCCCCATTCGAATGAGGAAAATTTCATTTATAAGATGACATACATTTCCTGTAGAGTTTTTTAATCAGCATCGTAGAAATGCACGTTAAACCTTTTAAATCCATTGAGCACCGGAAATTACACTTCATTTCAACCTTTTATGTCCTTTGTCAACTTTTTCATTCTCTTTTATTATATTTCACTATTATCGCTTTATGCGTGAGTGCGTGAACATTCGTGCATCTGTATTCGACAATAATAAAAGAAACGAAACGTTGGGAAATCACAGTAATGGAATAATTTTGTTCCGGTAGGTGAGACAGTAATTTCTACAGAAAATTGTCGCAAATGGCAAATTCTCACACAGTAGGTAGAAACTCCTCAAGTAGCCATTTAATTTTAATGTAGCAAATAGCTCAGTTCCGGCAAAGTTTTAATCGTTAAATTGTTTTTCTATTCTCTTTAACTTTAATTAATTCTAAATTTGTTATCTTTTATGATTAATTCTGCATAAAACAATAAAATTATCGGCTTTAAGGTAGAGATTAAGTTTTCATATACAACATTAGAATTTATAGTTGTTTTATGCTTTCAACATTAAACTATATGAAGATGTGAACAATTTGATTAATTAAATTTTAAGAAGCGAAAAACAAACTTTTCTTAATTTTCCAGGTATCATGGTATCATTTGTTTCATTCTTCTTCGGTCTAGCAAACTATAAACAGAAATTATGTCGGTAGAATACAATTAAAAATTTGTTTGCTTTTCATATGCTTGAATATTCATGGTATGAGAAATTCATATTTAATCATAACACAATGTAGTGTACTGCACTACGACATATCAATGTGACCGCAATAGGTAGGAACCTTTTAAAAATGATAATATGTAAATAATAATATCATATAATAATATGATATTTTATGAATAAAACACTAACAATTTGTCGTGACAAGCTATAGCATTGATTATTAATTTTGAAATCTGCATATTGAAATAAATTCAAGAATAAATCATTTACACGATGCAAAAATATGTAGTAACAGTAGAAGATCATAAAAACCTACTCGCAGCTGAATTTGGGATCATTCTAAATACATTAGCATTAAATTTTTCACCTATAAACCAATCTTAAATTTTCCTAATCAACACATTTCGACGAGAACAGTTTCAAGTAACTTACTTAACATATGTGTGACATTAATCATTTTATCAGCATTTCTATTCATTATTTATTTCACAAATAATAATAATAATAATAATAACAACGACTACTACCTATTACCTGAAGCTTGTGTTATTGTTATGAAGGCCTATCGTGTGGCTGCAGCCGACTTACAGATGGTACAGCACAAATGCCACATTTCCACAGTTACAGCTAAGGAAAAACTGCAGAAAACTACCAGATTTACCGACACCTCGAGTCGATCTCAGGCCGCTTGGATGAGTAACCAGCATGCTAGTCACTACCCTACTAAGATTATTTATACAAATAGATGTTTAATTCACGAAACCAAAAGTCCAATTATCACACAAAGTACCACTAACACAATTCGAATATCGTTGCGGGAGCAGCTGATTGAACTCTGAACGATTTCCAAAAATATTGACTATCAAACGTTGCAATAATTTCCATTATTTCCTTTGATTCTATTATTATAGATTTATTTTACATTTGAACTGCTACCTAAATAATGATTTGTGGTGTTGTTTAAACTCATATTAACCATCCTTTAAAATAAACGATGTTAACTCGTTAATATTAAAACGTATTAGCATAACTTCCGTTGAAAAATCAACGGACTCGTCTCTGGTCGCTTCAGTTATCAATGCCATAAGAAAAGAGATCGATTTACAAAAGTTGAGCTGCTGGTAACGCCGCCGCTGGAAATCTGCGTGAATACCACATCGGAGCCGGACATTTGGGCGCGGCGGTTTCAGCGTGGGACACTTCGTCGCGAGGACACTTCGGTGCGGGGACACTTCGACGCGAGAAATTATCTAGTATTATTGTAATGAACAAAATCTATAGGTACTTACCGGTAATAAATACAGTATGATCGATGAAATACAGTATTCGATAAATACGGTATGATGAGAAAAAAACTCAATATTTGCCAATCACAAAAGCTCGTATGTACTGCCAGATTTAAGAAAAAGTTTCTAAGTTGCTAAATCATTAAAATTAAGATTCTGCTGCAACTCTCTGCATAAGGGAATAATTTATAATAAGAACTTAATTTGTTTATTATAAATCCATTATTGTTAATAAGAATATCATGTTTGATAATCATGTCATTATAAATTTTAAAAAATTAAAAATTTTATAAAGTAAATTACATCAAATAGGAAAATTGAAATTAACATTGAATATCGTACCACTGATAAACACGTATCCCACTTCATGGATTTTGTCTCAGTAGGTAACACTTATAAATGTGTGTCCAGTGCTTGAAGACTAAAAGCACTGGAATAACGCAATTTAATCAATCCAAGCGAATTTCTGGAGTTAAGAAGGTGTATGTGTGTACATAAAAATAAAAAGGTTACTGTGATAATAGGGTAGCTTGTCCCAAAAAATTAGACTAATGTTCCAAAAAAACGTTTTATTTAAAGCTCTCCGAAAGTTTTAGCCTAATTTGCCGTGGAAAAATGTACATGCCCCGAACTGCTTTTAGTCGAAGTATGCTTGCGCCTAAGTGCCCCGGCGCCGAAGTGTGCTTGCGACGTACTGTCTGGCGCCAAACTGTCCTTGCGTCGAAACGGCCGCGTCCAATTGTCCTAGACCGATACCACATACCCCGCATCATTCGTAGGTGCATGCTCATTCAAATAGTTACAATTAACTTATGTCTCCGTAAAAGCTCTGAAATTCGAGAATCACTGAATAGATTTTAATTCCGTTTTTACCATTCGATAGCTTGTTTTTTTGGAGAATGTTTAGTTATATAAAGATTCGTAAAAAGGTTATTTAAGAGTCAAATAATGAGCAAAATGTAAAAGAAGTAATCAATAAAATTGGCAAAACAAACATAAAATGCCTTACGCTGCGAAAACGGTAACAGATAAAGGAAAACTGTAAGCGAACGAATTGTAGGTCTCAAGAAGATCTACAAAAAGGTTCCCGGTGGCATATATGTATCTCCTACAGATTACTCACAACCAAGGTTTCTTTAATAATTATTTTTTCGGAAAGCTGTATCTTACGCCATTCAAGAGATTTATATAACATAATGATTTTTTAAGAAATACCTTAGTTTTTTAGAATTAAAAATATACTCACGCACCCCTTTGGGGTAAGACCCATTTGTCTGTAAAATTTTAGCTTCCAAAGTTTTCTAGTTCTCGAGATATTTTTTTGGACATTGTCTTTTTTGACATCGGAACTGGCTATTATTATATGTTTGATGACTTTCCCGCGTATTCGCAGTATTATAATATTTGAAATAATTTGTCTTGAAGAACAATTTCATTAATCGAAGCAACCCAAGCCAAGACAAATTCTCTATATCCTCGAAGTGCCGAACCAAACCAATTTTACAATCGCTTTTAAATTCTGTTAACGGAACACAGGTAAATTTGCCGCGAACGCAGTCCGCGCAAGGCTGCCTCCAAAAGGGTGCTCAAGACGTGAGGTGTCCTTGATAGACATAGCTATTCTAAGGGGGCTGATATGAATCTAACCATTCAAGTTTCAATATGACAACATACAAAGCCAAGAATAAAATTGAACCAACCTCTCTTTTATTAGACCGAAATGTGTACATAGCTAATAAATCAACATTCGTGGTAATAAAAACTGTCAAGCAAAATAAGAATAAATTATTACTTGAGAGCACTGAGTTTTTTTTTGAAATTCTACGAAAACTAATGCAGTATAAGGGATTATTTATACAAAATAAAATCATAAATAGATTAGGTTCCGTTTGTACCCAATTTTATTGCCTGCAAGCTAATATTTTGCTTATTTTTTTAAACAATATTAAAGGGAGAATATTAAAGCAAGATTTCAATTAGTGGGAAATGGATTTCATGCGTTGAAGGTCCGACTTGGTTCAGTTGGATACCACGAACTTTATATTAACTGAAACTGTCTGCATTCTGAAAAGCCTTCAAAAGTTTAAAAGTTTTAATATATCAAATTAAATTGGAATTAAGTGGAATCAATGTCTGCCATTATGACAAGTAAACTCATGCTTTAACGAGCTGCAACACGAGGTTACTTATTGTATCGTCTTCTATTTTCTCATTGAACTTAACTATCTCGAGATACGCAATTGCCTGACTTACTAGTAGCAATTCTATATGCCCTTTTTGTCACAAACTACTTCTATTCAGCTGCATTTTTTCCAAAATGTTCAGTGTTTTTTACTGTTCTCATCGAAGAGCACCGTTTTCTATGTCTATTACACCATTTTTACTAGGGTTTCTGACCCAGGAATTACTCTATTTTTTCTTGTCTCGAGTCCCGGGAAAAATAACTCGACACACGGGACTTTTGTCTACAAGGTATTTAACTAAAATTGTTACATTAGAATTAAGGTTTTATTTGTGTATTGCTTTGCACAGATGGTGTTCTTAACCAGTTTTTTCAGTACTAAACACTAAACAGGCTTTGCAACACAACAAATTATTTACAACCTGTCTATAAACAATCAATAAAAGTAAAGGGATTAGTTCCAGTAAGAAAGTACTGTTAGGTATGGTACATCGCCTTAGCATTCTTTATAAGTAAAGCTGCAGTTTCTATTCAATTATATTCAAAAAAGGTCTCCATCCGGAATTTGCTCTCTTATTTATAAACAAGTAAGGTAAGTCTTCTTAAAGATCTAAACAGAATGTTTTTAGCTAAAAGTTCATGTTGAAGTATGGTCTTAATCTCTTTAACAACCGGTCATTTTCAATAGGTAAAGGGTTCCAAGAAGATTTTAATAGTTTTTGTAATGACAAAAGTATAATTAACTGCTTAAAATAGTGTGTATTTACTACATTTTTGAATTTGTTTCATCTGACTTTTATTCACCTAATAATTTTATAAATAAAATGTTTTCTGCTTAGCTTCAAGATGAAAATAAACCAAATCGTAGTTTGAAATCTTTTAAAAATGTAGAAACGGCCCAATGTAATTATTGCCCCAAACAAATTTCGATACTAGCGGGCCCATGCATGCACGCATCGCATTTAAAAAATATTGAAGATATCGCACCTTGTACCTCAATAAAATTAAAAATTAACAATCGATTTTAAAATTTTGCAAAACAAGGAATTTGAGTGAAATTGTATGTATCTCAATAAGTCCCAGGAGATGGAACATCAATTCGAACTATTGCTAATAATATTTATCATGTTCATATTTAGGAAAAATGTTTTATAAAAGCTATGAGTAACGTGAAACTTACCCGCAAACAATACAACACTAAACAGGAAAGGTTTTGGCATAAAAGCGAGAAAAATAATTTTATAATCGGTCAATTTATTTATGTACTGCTGTGCTTTTCATTAAACAATTGCAGTTATTTTCCAATGGGAATTTCTGGGAGAAAGTAATTAGAGGATTAATTAAAGCAATTTAAAAACAAATATTTGGATTTTTGTGTTACGTGCCTATGTAAAATTACAATCCGTGATTTCCGTAAAAAACAGTCTTGGGTCCCGGGAATAGCAAAGTTGTCGAGACCCAGAAACCCTAATTTTTACATACCAGCTGTATTACAGCCAAACGGATTATAAGACGCTGCTCTTGTAAAGAGAAGTATGTAAGAATGTTCATATTGTTCATTGTCAAAACTTGTAACACGAAAATTAAAGAGCTTATAACTTCAAGGCGTACATTGGCGTAACGCAGAAAACTAAGTTCTAAGTTGCAGATAGCAGAATAGATTTTCTTGTACGATTGCAGTTCAAGGTTATTAATTTATCAGCAATTTCCGATAATTGTGCAGCGCATCACCTGTTTACTAAAGATGCAAATGAAACAAACGTTTCTAACACGTGTAACAATAAACTACGTGCAAGTTAATTAACAGTATAATAGAATTTCACATCAAATTATAAATATTTAAAAACGTGCCATTCAACTGCATAAACAGTCATATTTTTATGAATCTAGCAATCTGTTCTATTCATAAAATCTAATCCATTAATGCCATTAAATACGTGCAACACCATCAGCAGCAGGATTTCTTTGGGTTCAATTAAATTAAAGTTCAAACGAAAAACTTTAATGTGAGGTAATAGCTGTAATAATATGGTAGAACATGTTCATAACATAGGGAACTCTTAGCTATAACTTTCAATTTTCTTTTTCTGGTCGCGGTTATTAGTGCTACTAGATAAACCTCTTGCTACTTTTCTCCAATTGTTCAATTTAGAAACTTTAAACCGAATAGACTCTAAGGAGCAACAACATCTTGGACAGGTTTAATTCGTTTTTTCTTGTGCAGAAAAACTCCCACACGAACAAATAGCCAACACAAATCTTATTTGAGTTATAGCAGCTATTTGAAATAAAATAAAATTATTTATAACTACTTTCGTGGCGTTTCGTAATAAGGTCACGTAGTAAGACATAAGCATGGCATGGAATTCGTGAAACCTCGTATAATTCACTCCTGGTCAGCTAAGAAAAGATTTATTTTTTCAATATCAGTGTACAATAGACTTACAAGATTCTGTGTTTCATTGTCTCTCGGAGGGTGTATCTGTTATCGCTCCTCCATTTGTTATGTACGGATGATTATGTTTATACAGTTTGATAATCTATGGCTAAAGCTATGGACAATAAGAAAAAGCACAAAAATATGTTTAAAATAAAGAATTGAAAGATAGCACGAAGAATCCCCAATTATCCCCAAATACACAAATGTGAGTTGAAGTGAGCTTTAACAAAATTCTATTTTGTTACACACATGGTGAAGTTCTCAGCGAACAAAAATATTAAAGATTATGCGGATGAATGGAAGCTTGGTAAAGCTTATGAAGGATATTTTAGTAAAAAATAAATGCTTTATAAGATATGAATATAATACGGTTAAATCTGTAGGTTTTTGAAACAATTAAGAAATGAATTATGTTTTATAAACTGTAATTTTCGCAAACTAAAATAATAATGAATATTCATTACTTAGGTATTCAATTTCAGTTAGGTACCTATAGCATAAATAATATCTCAACTATCGAATACAATCTATAATAAGACTCGTTTTCGTTTAGATTGGATTGAAGGTATTGGGAATTACAACGACACACTCGAGACTAGATATCTCATGGATGCTTCACTATTTTTAGTATTTTCACCTTCTTGTATTGACAGACGATTAAAAGCAATTCTTTTAAAAGTTAAGATCGTCATCCAGTCATCCACATTTTAGAAATTCAAAACAGCAAAGATTGTTAAAATATGTATAGCAGCAACGTTTTCTTTATGCTGTTATGTTATGTTAGTTGTCTTATGGACAACTGTGTTGTCCATAAAAATCAGTACTGTAACCTAGAAGTAAAACAGTGTACACATGTGTTGAATACCCTAAAAAATGTAAAAGCACAATAATCTGAATAACGTTATTAATAACAGGAAGTTTTTGAGGAGGAAGAAATCATGTACGAAAATATATCCTAGTTTGTTTGCTGATCGAACTACAGTAATTTAAAGTTTTGTTAGCACTACTGATGGTTCAACAAAATCTTGGTAAGGGTGATCTACGGAAGTCGACTAATCACGATGAATTAATACATAAATCGAAAAATAACTTACTAACTAACAACTAATCTATGTACTGATGCTGAACTCCGTGCGCCTATTAGGTGGCGATGTAGTTTGTTAGTTGTTAGTTTGTAAGATAGTTTTCGTTAATTAGATTTATTTTTTCGATTTATGCATTAACATCACACGTAGTTGATTTGCAGTGGGATTATACCATAACCTTATAGGGCCAACAAATAACAGTGGTGTAAATATTTCACTACTGTTGCTGATTCTATTTGTTCTATATAGTGCAATGCTAGAATTCAGTCTGAACGAATTCTAATCTATTATAATCTATAAAATGAAATTATATTTTATAAGAAATTAGACTTTGTTGCAGCTTCTATAATTAATTTCTTACTGTTACTGATTTGTATACACAGAGAAAAATGCAGTAACGTAGTTTTGCACAACGTTGGTTAATTATGATTGTATGATTTTTTTGTACAATTGGGTTCCATTATTTAACAGCGTTGCGTATTCTAATAAGATTGTTTGAAGACGTCGTGAAATTTGATCTGCCAAATTGTGCAAAGCAAATTGAAGTAACTAAAGGAATTAATAATTCACAAAATTGTGCTGCGTCTGTCCACAATCTTGTTGTATATTTTGATACAAGTTGTTTAACAGTAATCATGCACAGTATTGTGCAGCTTTTTAATTGTATATGATGAAAAAATGCAAATAAAATTTGAAACTGTAATAGAATTTAAGTGAAATCTCATATCAAGGTTATTTTTAATGTGGGATTCACCTATTGCATTTATTTCCCCCTAAGATCAGAGACTCCAGACATAAACAAACTGCAAAAAACGCTGTGCTACGTGGAAATGGAACACATTCGTTAGTAAGTTTGTGATAGTTGCAGAATACAGATATAATATAGGGGAATAAAAATTTAATTCATGTAAGTATTTTTAATTTTTTACCCTATATTTTAAATTATTATTATTATGATTGGGTACGCATTTTATTTACTCATTTGTTTTAGTGCAAGTGCTATGTAATAAATAACTAATTTATACATTCATTTTCCAGGCGTAATTGGGTCGGAGTTTTCTCTTCTTCTTGGATCAACCACTTTACAAACCAAATTTTCCAATAATTCAGAAATGGACCGATGATCTTCCAGTGTTTGGCATTATTGCGAAAATAATAAAAAGTTCATGTTTCCAACTTGAAAATTTACTTTTATATGCCATGATTTGTTACTAATTTAAATAGTAAATCGTTTTATTTTAATTAGATCGTTTCCTTAATATGTATTTTTCTTTATATGAATATTTTCTCTTTGTATTTTTGCGTTTAAATTAAATATATAATTGTTTAATAAAATTATCCACAATTTGTATTATTAAATCACCCAGTGTAGCGTTTCTTTCAGCAATATTAAAGGTCAAAGAAAAATAAGCACAATATTGTGCCAATATGCACTAAACTACTATATACACAATTACTCCAATGTTCGTATGTGTTTCCAACAGCATTGTGCAAAAATTCCACATAAGGATCGCAAGTGTTTAATACAGCATTGTGCAAAACTATGCTACAAAATGTAGAAGATTCTTTAAACAAATTGTTTTAGGTAGTTACCTATTTGGTATGGAGATAAAAAATAATAAGTTGTTTGGATAAACATTACAATTTGTTTTGTACAAACCAATGCAATTACATTGCACAAATTGTTCCTGTCACCGTTTTAGGCACAATTTGTTTTAATTTTCTAAACAACTGTGCACTAAATATCCAAACATTTCTCTCTGTGTAGTCTCTTATTTAACGCCAGTGTAGGCCGATTAGAAAAACAATCGTACAATTGGTAATTAAAACAATGGCTGCAAATAAGTGTAATAATACTTTGTTTGCGTTTACGGTAGCACTCAAATTGAGTTAATTGATTAACGTGAGAAAAACAACCTACACCTTATTCCGCTTTAAACAATACAAGTAAATTGAAATAAGTAGATGGTTTTATATAGATAAATGTAAATACAATAAAAGTGTAAGGATGTTATTGTCTGGAAATAAGTGGTCTTTTGGAAAAAATCTACATAGGTAATCTAAATCTTAAATCGCCAAAGGAATAGAAAATAATCAAAATATTTCTAATTGCCGCAAAGGAGGATTTTTTGTTTGCAGTTTCTTTGTTTGTTAAACAAAATATACCTTTCAGACTTAATTTCAGTACTTAAATTTATATATTACAGAAAATAAGGAAAACTTTAGAAATAAATGCTTTGCTATAATGTACTGCTAAATAACGAAGAGGAATCTATTACCCTTGGAATACAAATTAGACCACCAAAGAGAAAACCATTCAAACAAACTACACATAAACTCATACAACACTCATAAACTCATCTCATAAATAAACCCTAATTCTAAGATGAATCTTCAAGATACAGGAGAATACAGAGATACAGAGAATTAATTTAGAAAATACTGCAATAATATTCCCGGTCGGATCATAGGCAGTCAGAATTTCAAAATTCCAGAAAAATAGCAAATTCGTCTATGAATTCCATAAATAATACCTTGTTACGTATTGATTTCGTGGCTGCATCTACCGTTTTGCTTTTGTGACATCCTGTATAGTTTCTTTGGAGCTTTGTGTATTCTCCCTACTTTAGTTGCCGTTCTGAATTTGTTCAACTCTTTCCTTCTTTTAGCAACCGTCTTACTCGATACCTGGAGGATTTCTAGTATAATTGAAGAATGTAGATGAATAATGAGTTGAATATCAATCAACTTTTATGTATATTTAATTGATAGCGTATAGCAATCACGTTATTAATGTAATGCAAGTATTATATAGCTTTTCCGATTTAAATGGTTTTTTCCCCACTTACGAATCTGTACATATAAACTTTGTTAGAATTTATCCACGTGAGTACGCCGTTTATATTGAGTTCGTGAAGTTTTCCCATTTATTATCTACTACAATCATGGTGAACCTGTAGTAGTGAACGCGTAATATTTGTGGTTTTGTTTCCTGCAAAAAAGCTTTCAGATTTTTTAGGTACGTTTTATTAGGAAGAGTCTAACACATTGGAAGTAGTCGCAAATGTGTAGTTCTTTATAGATATTTCGGCATTAAACTCTGGAGCTATTTTCGTTGCCTCTACGTGCCGACTTTTGTAAGACCCACGACCTCAGGTACTTAACTGCTACTTATAATTTTCTGTGGTTAAAGGTGTAAGCGAGTTTGCTTTACGGGGTAGGCATCTCTGCTAAGACGCCATGAATTGTAGGTATCTCTGTCTTGGACACCAACGCTTCCCCGTGATCGGCGGTGATTTTAATGTGGTTTGCTCCACGGATTTGGGTATCTGCTAGTGGAGAAATGAAGTTTTCGTGAAGTTTTCCCATTTATTATCTACTACAATCATGGTGAACCTGTAGTAGTGAACGCGTAATATTTGTGGTTTTATTTCCTGCAAAAAAGCTTTCAGATTTTTTAGGTACGTTTTATTAGGAAGAGTGTAACACATTGGAAGTAGTCGCAAATGTGTAGTTCTTTATAGATATTTCGGCATTAAACTCTGGAGCTATTTTCGTTGCCTCTAGGTGCCGACTTTTGTAAGACCCACGACCTCAGAGTACTTAACTGCTACTTAGAATTTTCTGTGGTTAAAGGTGTAAGCGAGTTTGCTTTACGGGGTAGGCATCTCTGCTAAGACGCCATGAATTGTAGGTATCTCTGTCTTGGACACCAACGCTTCCCTTTGATCGGCGGTGATTTTAATGTGGTTTGCTCCACGGATTTGGGTATCTGCTAGTGGAGAAATGGTAATCCAGGGAACGGATGGGGTCGTTGATGGCCAGCCCTCTGAATCACTTGTACCTGTTTCCAAACCTGTTAAGAGTGTTAATCCTAGCAAATAAAACACACAATTAGTAAACCTAATAGTTTTATTCTCTCCAATACTCCAGCAAGCAAGGGTTATATCTAACCCTTAGTATCATACATTCAGCGGCCAGTGCACTCACTTATATAGGTGCTCGCAAAGCGTAGGGGGAATGGTAGTAGTGAAACGGAGCGGCGCACGCCAAATAAACGCTTAGGGAAGGGACGCGTGTTCTTGCGTGGGTCGGTGACTTATCCGAGCGGCCACAGATCGCTCGGATGATAAGCTTATTCACTCTTACACCTAAAATAATTAACCAAAATAAAGTAACTTCGTTGCAAAAGTTGTTACCGATTTCTAATTAGGGACCCCCGACCTCCATTTTGTGGGTAACAACCTAATACTAATGGAGATAGATACATAACGACTTGAAAACAACAAGTTCTGGTAGCAAGTACAATGTACAGGAGACTGCATACCATACAATTATCAGAATGATTAAGATGACAACAGAAGCTGCACCAAACTTTGATGAAACATAAACTTAAAGTTTATGCAAACAGGAACTTCAGAGGTAGTCCCAGAAGTCTCTTCAGAAAAACGCAACAGAATGGCCAAAGTTGTCGCTTCCTATTTAATTGTATGTTTATAGTTTAATTTGTATATTTTTATTCAATATACTATTAAAGCTATACCGGCACTTCAATTACTAAAAATACAGTCAATTAATTATTGACTTAATATTTTATTTCGATGGTAGCAGTAGTGGGTTCAAATTTCGCAAAGTTCAAAGTTCGCAAAAGTTGTTAAATACATACAGAAAATAGGTAACTAGATACTATACATAACAAAAACTAAATATCTAACACTTCTAATAAAGGAGAATTACTAAGTTCAGTTTGTTCATTCATTAAAGGTACTGTGCGTTTATGTCTGTATACTTCAAAAGCTTCTAAAATGTCTAATTTGTGTTTGTTGTTGCAAAAATGTAAGAATTTAATGTTGTTTTGAGGTGTCATTGGGTGGTTCTGTTCCAAAATGTGTTTGGCATAATTCGATTTTTCTGGATGTTTAAGTCTATAATAGCGTACGTGTTCTTTGTATCTTATGTCGAAATTTCTAAGTGTTTGGCCAATATAAACCGAGTTACAAAAAGAACAATTCAAACGGTAAATGCCGGATTTCATGATATCTTGTGTTTTGTCTTTAGCATTGAATAAAAATGAAAAGGTGTTGGTGTTAGTTTTATAGGTTATTTTGTAACTGGTGGTTTTTCTTATTATAGTTGCAATTTGTTCTTTTTATATATTTTCTTATATATATTCTTATATATATTTTCTTATATATATTTTTTATATATATTCTTTTTTTTATATTTTCCTTTTCATTTTTATTCAATGCTAAAGACAAAACACAAGATATCATGAAATCCGGCATTTACCGTTTGAATTGTTCTTTTTGTAACTCGGTTTATATTGGCCAAACACTTAGAAATTTCGACATAAGATACAAAGAACACGTACGCTCTTATAGACTTAAACATCCAGAAAAATCGAATTATGCCAAACACATTTTGGAACAGAACCACCCAATGACACCTCAAAACAACATTAAATTCTTACATTTTTGCAACAACAAACACAAATTAGACATTTTAGAAGCTTTTGAAATATACAGACATAAACGCACAGTACCTTTAGTGAATGAACAAACTGAGCTTAGTAATTCTCCTTTATTAGAAGTGTTAGATATTTAGTTTTTGTTATGTATTGTATCTAGTTACCTATTTTCTGTATATATTTATCCTTAGCAACGTGTATGTTTATCAATCTTATCTACCTTTGATAATGACACAAAGTGTCGAAACAATATTGTCAGGTTAAGATATTAATAAAACTTGTGAAACTTTAACTAATCTTTGTATGTATATTATATTTCATGATTATGGAGTTCCACAAAGTAAGGCTGGAGACAGTAAACGAACGAATAGTGCCTTCAATGTCTTTAAATGTCAATGAAAATTTAGGATTTGTTGACAATTGATTTTGCATAACTGAATTATTAGCGGCGCCCGCACTTTGCATACCACGCAAATTTGAATTTTGCGCGCCCGGTAAAGTCATTGTAATTCCCGCTCTCGGTAACGTAAACATATTTCCCCCGCTTGGCAACGGAAACACATTTCCCGCGCTCGGTGTAGGCCACGTGACGCCTCTACTACGCGATGAAAAATCTTCCACTCCTACATTGTTTAATAAATTACGCGTACTTGGGTCAACCGCGGCTTCTTCCAAATCGCTTTCTTCATCATCGCCCTCTTGTTCATTGTCACTACCATGATCACATAACAATCGAATGTCACATAAATGTTCACATATTCTACGGGCCACATCTTTCGCCGTTCCCGCGTAATCTAAAGATAAAATGTTGCATATCGATGCAAGATCACCAAATAATAGTTCATCTACTGCCCACTGCACTTTTTTATTAAATTCTTCTGACCCTATTTCAAAATTAAAGCCGGCAAACTTTCAATCGTGCTCGGTTTCGACGATCACCATCAGCTTCAAACACGAATTTATGAAATGCCTTAATTGCTTTTGTCGAAGATTGTTTAATAGCGTCTCTTATCCCGGCAATTTCAGCTAAAGTAGCCCCCGCTTCATTAACGAAATCACTTGCATCCATCTTGAACTAAAAACTGTCGTGACGAGTGCAAACTAAATTTGACTCCGCAAATTTAAAAAACAACGAGATTTTTTTTTCAACTCGTTGACTTCACTGGTAATTTCTCCGGCTACACAACACCAAGTGTAACTAAACACTGTACCTGTAACCATGTACCTATCACCTATAACCCCACACCTGATATTGTAGCAAAACAAATAATAAAACACACTAGTTTAATACATTTATTCGCTACTAACGTTGTACAAGCGTACACCCTCTTACACGGCATGCGCTTGACTGCCGAGGTCTGCATGTTAAAGCGCAGACGCTACCTGGAACTTGGAACTAACCAATTTATATTAAGGGTTGGTCGGTGACGTCAACCGTTAGGCGCTGCCAACCACTATAAAACTGTAGAAATTTTACTTTAGAAGTAAAACTGCTGTCTACTATCTAGACACTCGTTTAACCTGGAGCTTTCACGTTAATAATAAACTAAATACTACCTACTCCAAATTAAGCAGAATTATATCCTCCATTAAATCGCATGACACGAATGTGGCATACTTTTATACAAAACACTTCTAAGACCAATCCTAACACATTGAGATGATATGGAATCATCGATTGAAAATGTTAACTTTAATAAAACATTACAATATTTATAGGCTACGATTAGGCTATGAAACACAAAAATAATCATATCATGCACGAAAGATAAACATGCTAGGATACTAGTTTTATTCAATCTAAAGGCTACATGCTACGTTACAGATTTATCAATTTTAAATAGAGTTTATAAAAGGAAGAGGATCTTGCAGACTTAACCTCAATTTTCACAATAAGTATTGAATTTATAAAAAGGATATAAATTAATCATGTTATTTGATAGTAATACAGGTTATACGTAACCCAGGTTACATGTTTAGGGTGGTTTTCCATTTTTCTGGAAGGTTTTATCTTTTTACTAGATTTGAGTTTGACGATTGTTGAACGCAGAATAGAATTCTCTTTCTCCCATTTAGCTGAATCAGTTTCGGGTACATATTTCACTGGAAATAGTTAAATCATATCAGTACTTTGATATTTATAAGGTTATAATTAACTTACTAATTCCTGTATGTGGGAGAGTTAAAGTCATGTCAATGGAGATATCAGCTGTGTTGGTATATTTTGATTTTGTCAAATTTTGAGTTTATTTTAATATTTTGCACTATTGTTTGGATGCAGGCACCTGGAGTATTGTATTCTGGACAGGATTAGTTCATGTTTGAGTTCATTTATGTTGATATTTAGTAGAATCTTGCAAAAGCATCGTTTGATGTCTAAAACGTAAGGTTGTGTTTTTTAAGTTAAGTTTTTCTTTGTTATTTCGTTATACTTTGTGTGAGCTCCATGTAAGTTACCTTGTATGACTGTAAATATTTCATTTACAGAAAGAGGTTGAAGAATATGCATTTTCAATGTAATTTAGTTTTTATGAGATCGGTGACAGCTGATCGGTTTTATTGATTTTCTTTGTTATGGTTTAATTTAGGCCATAAGTGTCTCGTGTTGTTTTAATCGTCTCTTTGTCAGCTACCTTTCTGTCATTTCAGAATTAAGATTAGTGTTAATTCTAAACAAATGGTTGTTTTCGTGATATCATTATATTTTGTGATGTTCAAGTTTTTCGAAAAATTTCGTTGTGTCTTCAATTGTTTTTTGTAAACATATAAAAAGGGTTTTTGAAATTTAACAAAGTCAGTCGATAAGTTATAAGTATATAAGTTAGTGGGTAGATCCACGTCGGACCGTAATCAAAATTCCTAAAATAAAAGTTAGGTTATGAAGTTTTAACCCACATGTTTTGGATGTAAACAAACATATGACTGTCATATGAATTTGGATATTTACCTGTTATATAAATCGAAGAAAATTTATTTTCGTTTTTCGAAACAAATATTGAAATTGTGAACGAATTATTTTAATTAAAATCGAAGATTTTAATATTGGAAAAGCTTTATATCGATGTGTATGGATTTGGTTATCGACTGCTATGGATTTTCAAGAACAACTGATTTGGATGGAAGCTGTATTACCGATTATGCAGAACGATTTCAAATAAAATTTGAAGTAGATCCATTGACATTTGGAGTGTTAATTCTTTTAAATACAAGGTTGGTCTAAATAAAAATTGTTACCCATTGGGAACAATTTATAAAACAATTTTCATTTCATTTTAGTCAAAATCGAAAGGTTCTTTGTGAACAAGGCTTGTTGTTTTAACAACAACTCTTAAGTTGATTATTCATTTGTAAATATTATTTTTTTTGTTTGTTCCTTGAATTTAATTTACTTGATGCTAGTATGTTTAAATGAATACGACTGCAACCCCCATGTCAGGTTGACAACCACCCAAGTCTCATTTAAGCAAACTAAAGGAAGATTTTCCTTTTACGATTTTTAAGAAACTTGTTGATAAAATTTTTATTTAACTTTAATAAAAATAAAGATCTGTGGTTTTTAATTTGTAAATGTGTTTATTTTTATTTTTTATTTTGATGTGGATGCAAGTATAAAATTATTTATACAGAGTTTAACACTACTGCTTCTCCAGGTGCGGGATTCCAAGTGCAGTGGTAGTAAGTTTCTCTTTCCAGATACAGGTATTAATAAGATCAATAATTTGTTTATCTCATGCTCAATCGAAACAAAACTGAGTCAGTCTATTGGGTAAAGGAATAAATACTGTGGTAATAGCTTCATTTTTGTTAAAAATAAATAGTTTAAAGTTTTTCTTAATTAATCTCCGAAAACGTTAGAATAGATTTTATGCTGGAATTAGATAATAAATTGCATTGCATTGTTTTTCTTAAAGGAAAGCAACGTTTTTAAAATAACTTCGCCATTTCTATTTAATAAATACGCATTTAACTAAAACAAACATGTTTTTATTAAAAAAGAAATGCTAAATAAAACGTTCTTGAAAGTAGTTTTGTAACTTTCATCAGTTCCATTATAACTTATTTTGTAATTTATTACATAATTAATATGAATTATTAAATAGAAAATGCTACATTGGCTAGTACAGCAAATACCGTATTTAGAACTAGGTATCTACTAAAGGTTATTAAAAACCTGTAATAATATTATTACTAAATCCATGCAAGGCCATTGTGATCTATTTCAGGTATATGATCTATATTTGTCCACCGCGACGCGACTACCAGCGTCAATTATGCTGCTTTAATGTTTATTAATTATTATTATAACTAATTACTTAATACTACAAATTGAAAAGAAGCTGGTGTAGGCGTTTATGTGAATATTTAAAATACAATAGAATTAAAATCTGCCTTTCAGATTAAATGGATGATCTAATATTTGTAACATTTTCGTAATACTTGTTGAATCTTCTCGGTGGCCTAAATTTGTACGTGACCCGAAAAATGGTGTTGTGTGAATAGGAAACATCATCCCTTCAATCCCATTTTCATTTACCATTTTGTATTCCGTAGAAATAGCAGCATTCGAATTTCGATGTGCTAACCCAAAATTTCGAAGTTCACGAAATGTTCTGCTATCTCATAGAAGGGGATTCGTTGATTCTGTTATTCCCAAAACCCTAAAACGCTTTATTGAAATTGTCTGTTAGGTATGGTATGTATGTTTTCAATCATCGGTTTCAAAAGAAAATATTATACATCAAGAATATTGAGAATACTTTGACAAATGGAAATTCTGCTGTAAGGAATGTATAACAATTTTTTCGTTTCAAATTTAATTTTTCCAATTTAAATTTTTAATTCCAAACTATTGAAATAGATTGAACTCCATTTACATAGAAATTTAATTTTGAATATACTATGTCCTTGTACGAACAAATAGCTGACTCAATATTACTGCAATGGGAGTGTTGGTTTTATTCATTCTAATCCATTAACATTACAGTAAATTAATATTACGTAAGATTTTGCAAGATGATAAAGTAGGGGTATGATTTATATGCACTTCAATGCATTAAAGTATACAAATATGAATGCGCTTTCAATTCAAAACGATCACGAAGATAGGTGTTTGCAACATGCAATGCTATGTTTATTACTTATTGTTAGAAATGTGATTTATACATAAACATGTTTTATTCGCTTTTGCCGCAATTTGAAATTTGTTGCATATTAATCATTATTATACAAACTATAAAAATTAAATAAAACAAATAGCATAAATTCGTTAGAAACAGCACTTCCTAGGTGAAGGCATATTAATTGTTTTAAACTTCTGTGATGATTAGTACGTAAATTACAGCATCTATTAAAATGTCTATGGCAGCGTCCGTATGATTATCTTTCCATTGAATTATTTTACCAAATTCTAGATCTCATTCACCAGCACCAATCAGCAAGATGCACCAATACTGAGAATACTCAAGTATCGAATCAGATTTGGTTACCGGTGACAAGTAAAGCATTATTAAATTATGTTGGAAGACTATCTATTAAATCGTTTCAGTTTGGTCGGTATCATAAGCAAATTTAATAATACAGATTTCAATTAACTAAACTAGTAATACTCATCTTAACAGAAACTTATAAACTATTGTCCGTCTCACGTTGGGGCTACAACGAAGGAAAGATAGCCAATGTATTTCTTATGGGAGTTTGTGCTTCGTTGTTGCCACTTATTTCACTGTATGCATCTATAGAAATGTGGATTAAGATTCCAGAAGTTCTAAATCTTTTAAACAGTAACCGAAAAAGTGTAATCGTAACCATACAAAAGGAGAATTTAAAAGAAAGTCTTATTACATGTATTTGTTATTTTATTAAACATTACTTGGGATTGTTACATCGTACATGTATCTAAATATTCGATATTTTATTACTTATACTTTTTTGTTTAATTCTTTCGCCTTCAAATTCTTTTAAAATAAAAATAACGGCTGGTTAGCTTCTGTATGGTCTTTCTAATCTTTTAATTCACAGGTAAATAAAGGAAGTCCCAAACGCAATTTTAACGGTAAAAAGATTCATCAAGATAAAATCATTCATTTGTTCAACTGGTTTCAAAAGAAACTTACAAAAACGGAAATTTAGGATTAGCAGCAAATGCAAAGGATTTTAGTAAACAATAAACCCTTCTGGTTTTTTCTACCTTTACTTCGTAGAACTACATAATACAGTTTGTACTTAACGAAATTATAGTATAACGTTTTTTGTCGGCACTACTATTTGTCACCGAACGCATATAAGCAAATTTCTTAATACAGAAATAATTATTTGGTTTCAAATTGTGATAGCTTGTGCGTCTATAGATCTTCGCTTAGTTTTTTTGATTTTATCATTTGTAATGATTGTTAACATTGTCGTGTTGTTTGTTGTAACTATTCGTATTGTAGTATTACATAACGCACATAGTACATTATACATAAGTATGGCGGATATTGTTAAAAACAGAATGGGTTGTGAACTAAAGGTTGGTGAAAAACAGATTTCGATAGTTCCAGACTTTATACGCGCACTATATGAACAGCAAGTTTTGAAATTTTGTTTTACTACCGCTGTCAGAAGAAGTGACTACCTGCTATATAACTTGCTGGAACAATAGGGATTATAAAGGTTTATGCAGTTACAACTACAATATTTAGAAAGTGTTTTTAAAAGTTGCTTGCAAGGTGTTTGACAACCCCGTTGTCCATAAGAACACACACTGTAGTACCAACGTGAGACGACCAATAGTTGTCTTATCCACTTTGATAATGTTTTGTAGAAATGATAGTAATAATATCACTCCATCATTTGTAAAATTTTTATAAACATGAGTATTCATGTGACAATCACGGTTATCGACCCTGTTAGGTAAAATACTCTGCTCGGATGTTTTAAGTGTTGGCTTTCCACATCATGGAAACTATTGAATACGACGTATGCTAATTAAATTACCAAACTACTTGGATTACAAATTTACTTTGAACAACATAACGAATTACATAATATTTCCTTCAGAATAGTTTCCTCCACCTCGTCTTTCGTGAGAGTCTTCGGATGAGTCATCGTTTTCTTATTCACTTCTTCAACGCTTGCAAGAGGAAATCCTTTGAGTTTTTATTACTTTTTATCTTAAGAAACAGAAAGTCACTCGTGGCGAGGTCAAAAGGGCATAGGGTGTGTTGTAGGGCTCCCATGTTCTTGGAAGCCAAAAGCTGCTTTACAGATAATGTTGTATTGAAACTTACCATTTGATTACAAGCCAGGTCTATTCTTTTGTTTTCTAAGTTTCTAAGTTTACCTATAGTAATCTTGATAGAGTTTAATATGATCTACATTTTGATTTAAAGATTATGCTAAAAAGTCTCGAGCGCATTCGGATATGCCTAGAGGCTAAATTCTGACTCTCAGCTTGTATAAAGCGCTGAATGTCAACGCCTGAGAATTTCCTGTATGCTACGCTGTTCTTTTAGAAAGAAAACACCATTGTGGCATTTTCTACCTTTGCTTTTTTTATTATCGTGATTTTTAGTTGTGAGGTTATACATTTTAATATGTATTTAAATGTATTTGGTTTCTTGAAGATTATACAGGACATAATAGCTATTTATGTAACAAGTACATAATGTAGGACTTTATAGACAAGCCCAGTTTATGACCGAGCGAGTGAAGCGAGCAAGGCCTATAAAAAGGGCGAGTCTATAAGGTCCGATTATGTAAGAGTTGCATACAAAGCTTTATGTTCGATTCCTAAAATTGGCTAATTATCAAAAAAAATCAGTTTATAAATTTGACATATATTCTTGACAGAAGAAAATTTGACATGTAATATACAGTTGTCATACTTTATTTTACTACTATATACTTTATTTTACTACTACCACTTTATTTTACGAGTACAATAATAAGCCAGATCATTGCCGCAAAACAATACAGTAAACAGTACTTTATAATGCAATCGGACATAAATATTATTGATTATTATTTATTTAATCATGGTTTTTCGATTGAGTTGGTAAATGATTGCTGATAATATTGCAAAAGATTGGTGGTTTGCGGTTTTTTGATATTTTAACCTGTTTTGTCAGCTGCTGACTTTAACAATCTATTAGATCTATCTGTTCATTCATTGAAACAGTTGAGTCAGCTATTCATCGGTTGAGCTATATGGGAGTTATTATTATAATTAATTTGTCTAAGTAGTGTTTTTCTGATAAATAAATTTGTATTTTGTTACTTACATAAAACTATAGAGTCTAAAATTTGATATATGAATAAGGCCCTGAGTAATGAAACGCTATTGGGAATTAAAAACCGAACAACTGTACAAATATTGAATATAAAAAATATACTTTATTTTAAAATACAAACAATTTTAACTGTCCGAGGTTAACAATATAGTACGTATTAATTTATTTTTAGAAGTTTTTGGCAATCGACCAGTATTAAATAAAATAACTTCACATTGAAATTTTGTTAAATGATGACATTTGGATCAGAATGTCCAGTCCCTTGCAAATCGATGATTACATTACATATTTTCCAATCAGAAATTCAAATTTTTTACTACTTCTGTTCGTATAATTTATCCGGTTTGGATAATCGCAATCAACTGTATCTCAAGACTATATGTATTCAAATAATACTGAACCATCTGCTGGGGGACAGCGGTAAGGAGAAAGATGGGGAAGGATAGATTTAGAGAAACTTTGAGACTTTTTAAAGCAATGATACCAGAAACTGTGTTCGTAAATGAATTAATATTATTTGTATATTAATTAGTATTAATCAATTACTAAGTGAATGTACTGTAATTGGCAATTATAAAAAATAATTAATAATAAAAAAAGAACCAAACAAAATGATAAATGGCATTCATTAAAGAAGCAAACGATATTAACCGATAGCATGGTCGTGTGGTAAGCGTGCTGGATTTCCGATTATGAAACTCGGGTTCTATTCCCGGTTACAGTAATTTCTTTTTAGTAAAATATTGAATATATTTCTAAATAAATATTTTGTATATATAATATTTAAACAAAGGAATAACTTTTGATTAAATATGAATAATGTATAATCAATTAATGTTATTTTTAATTAACATAAATATTGTACATATGTAGTTTAAAAAATGATTATAAAAGTAAGGGATGATTTTATGTAACTATTCATCAACCTTAGGTATCCACAGACAGCAGGTCGGGTGGAAGATTCGCTGGATTACCGACCACGCAACTACTGTTGTATTTCCAGTTCGAGTAGTTTTTTTTAATAAAAAATTTAATATATTTCATAAACAATTTTCTTTTAAATTATAATATTTAGAAAAAAAATAATTACATAAAATTATTCCTTAATTTTATGGTATTGTTTAAACTACTTATGTATAATACTTATGTTAATTAAAATAAAAACGAATTGATTATACATTACCTAGCCCAACCAACTGGGTGCTGAATGGGTAGTTAAGTGCACAATTTCGTGTAGTCGAATGTATAGGTATAAAATTACGGCGAGTCCAGGTTTTTAAACTGTAATAACTAGAAACAGTAAATCAACTGTTCAATAATTCTTTATAATCATAGAATAAATTACGCAAAAAATTAAGGCATTTAAGGTTTAATAGTTTCCCTATCTATAATTTAAATTATAATTTTCAATAATTCAAAATTTGTAAATTGGCGTCATCGCGTCGGCGTCGTCTCACCGACTAATGTAAAACAATATATAAAACAATAAGTTGCATTATCAACCGGTCTGGGCCGTATTGTTTGCATATACGAAATGCATACTAGGTAAGTTCAGTAAGATTTAAAATCTTATTTTTACAGTAAGCATACAGTCGTGCACAGAAATTAGTTAAATATGGCTAAAAAATACATAACTCAACGGAATTAAAAAGGTTATTTAAAATATAATTATAAAAAAGTAAATTGGCGTCGTCGACTAGGGAATTTAAAACAAAGAATAAAATGCATTATCAGCCGGTCTGGACCGTATCGTTTACACATGCG
The DNA here is from genome assembly GCA_929113105.1 of Agrypnus murinus. NCBI lineage: Eukaryota > Metazoa > Arthropoda > Insecta > Coleoptera > Elateridae > Agrypnus > Agrypnus murinus. Next base: position 57,761,299 of record OV816024.1, read on the forward strand.
AAATGCATAGTAAGTTTTAAAAATTAATCCACTAAATAATTTATCTTTTTCTAAATATTGCTATCGGAATAATCGGAATAAGCATTGTTGAACAGTTGATTTACTGTTTCTAGTTATTACAGTTTAAAAACCTGGACTCGCCGTAATTTTATACCTATACATTCGACTACACGAAATTGTGCACTTAACTACCCATTCAGCACCCAGTTGGTTGGGCTTGTACATTACCATATTAGTATATAAATATATATTAGTTTATAAATTAATAATATATAATAAAAATATTAAATATTTAATTAAAAAAAGAATACCCCAACCTGGGAGAGAACACAGGTTTCGTAGTCGGGAATCCAACGCGGCTAGCACTCAGCCAAGCTGTCTATTGATGTCGTTTGCTACTTTTTGAATATCATTTATCATAAATTTTTGTTCGTTTCTTTTTTATCATTAATTTTTTTTGATGATTTTTATAATTACTTATTACAGTACATTCACTTATTGTTAATTAATTAATATTATTTCAGTTACAGATGTAAAAATTGCTCTGAAAATAAATCTAAACTTATCTGCGTTGACAAAGAGGGGAAATCAGCAGCCATGGCGAGGGCGTCACCGCTCAATGATTAATTTATTTTTCCGATTTTACTTCTAACAAGAAAATGGCTTGTAGGATTATCAGGTTTTGCACAGTGCTTAGTAAGTAGATTTAGAATGGCGTTACAAATTAAGCTGCCTGAAAAATCGGCTAATTCGGATTTTCGAAAATCTGTAATGCCGAGTAACGAGTTTTAAATTACTTTGATAATATTTTTTACACTAACTAACAAAACTCTATGTAGCGTGATTCTATAAATAATAATAATTCGAAAAACTTTGGTTTCTATAATAACTATCCCTTGAATTTATATTAGAGGTAAACTCGTGTATATGTGGAAAGAACCGCTTCGCAAGCATTCGAGAGGAAATCTAAGTTACTAAGTGTAACGGACTGTAATGCACTTTGAAGTCCGTTAGCCTTAGTAACGGTCTTTAAAGTAAAAACTAATTGTTCTATTTATGTAATCTCCATAGAAACGCTAGCACATTAACTGTTGTGTATACTTTGTCCGCGAAATTCGTTAGCGTCCTCGGGATTGCCCTGCCTTGATCGTAAACCCCCTTGGCGACAATTACTCTCTCAGTACGTTAACAAGACGTTTTGCGGCCTTGGTATAAATAACTATTAATAAAAAAATAAACATTATAAACATTTACTAATTCAGTAGAATTCATTTCAGTAGAAAAAAAAAACTCTTCGGTCTTCAGAAAAAGTCTTCACAGCGCCAGTGATGGTTTAGATAAAAACTTTAATGATCATTATTAATTTTGTAATTTTTATCTAACTTCTTTTTTTGTTTCAGGTAAGTGGATCTTATAATCCATCATTGTTCGTTTAACGGTAAGCTCTACTTTTATTCGATTGTTTTAATTTAAATTTCGAAAAGTGTGCCGCTTCTCAAGTTTAGGAGATGATACAGAAAGAAGGATTTAATGTAGTACAATAGAATGCTAAGGTACATGAAGTAATGCATTCACTTACTGCATTGTTTATGAGTTTTCTCGGTATTTGTCAAATGTCACTTTTGTCTTAATGTCGTAAACCGAAATTCAATCTAAAATTAGTCAATCAAATATAGTCAATGATTCCTCTCTATTTCCAGTTAACTTCTTGTTTTAAAGTTCTAACTAGATGGTAAGTTACTATGGATAAAATCGTGCTATAAAGCTTATTTCCCCACGACTTTGCTTCCCTTGCGTGAAGCTCTTACTTTCCTCTACTACTTTAGTAGAATTAGTTACTTTAGTTAGAAGTAGCGGTTAGTAGAATTGACTGAATTGGACTAGATTTAAATGTCCAAATATATGCAGAACGGACTTGCTTGATAGTAAAATAATTATGAAAACAAAACAATTTTAGTTTTTATAAACGTCCGTTGACTATAACTTGAGTACGAGTAGCATAAGAAGAATTGTCATATAGGGATAAACATGCAAAATATAAATTTAGGATTTTGGACAAATTAAAGATTTTCTTGTAATATTAATTTTTACTTAATAAGAAAACCCTGGATCTTTGTATATTTTATGGATATCTCTCAGTATTTAAAGAAAATAATTCTATTCCTAGTGACACACTTTAGAAAAATATTTTGCATTCTATTTCAATTCCCATGAATAACTAAAATCAACAGGATATTACCTCCTAAAATAGTAGTAGCTATATAGATGTGTATTATGTAAGCTAAACCGTTTTGGGTTCACATTTGACATAGATAGTCACAGAAGCAACGTCCTTTAACTGTCACCATGCACTGATTTCCATAATTTTACCACCAACGTAATAATGAAATAAATTACAAGGCCAGGAGACGTGGAAACAGGAAATTCAAATTTTATTATTATTTGATATTTGGCATGTGTCACAACGCCTTTCCTAAACACAAAATTATGAATATGTGCGTACATAATTTAAACTGCTCTCGTTTTAAATTTGACTTCACTTCTTTTGTTTTTGGCAAAGAAAAAATATTTAATATGATTTTAGTTATATGGCTGCATTCCCACAAGTAAAGTAAAATATTCGCGACTTTCCAGCGTTTCTAAACGATAATAGAGTTAGTAAACTCTTTTAAAAAAGTTTACAGTATATTTAACTGAGGTCCTTTGAGAGAAAATTTGAAATTTGCTTGTGTAGGCTCGCTATGAATAATCAAGAAAGTACAAATTGGAGGGTTGTAATCTATCCGCTTTTCCATATTACATTTATCTTTCAGTGTAGGCTTGTAGTAATGAAAGGAACTAAATCTGTTTCACTACTATAATTTCATACAGTATTAAATAAATTGTAATTTCAGTTACAAATTAGAATGCTGGAAATGTAAATTGAAGTACTGACTGGAATAACTTAGATCTGCGAATCAACAGTGGAGCATAACTTCAAAAGGAAATATTAACAAGAATGAATCGGATATATAAAAAAGACATAAATAAAGGAATAATAAATCTCGTTTTTTCTCTTTCCTGGATGCAAACAATTCGTTTTATTTTATAGAAATACAAATATATGCGATTTTTATCTCGTTCCTTTGTTCGTTCAAGAATCCTTTAGTTCAAGGTTTGTTTTACGTAAGCTTACCTGAATTTATTACTGGATATTGTCATTTTTCTTGAATTGTACCATAATTTAAATAAAGAGGGTTTACCTTGAATTTGATGATCTGGATAAGTTTCTGACCTTTTTGTTTTTATGATATTCTTCTAAAGGAATGATTTATTTTCTATACATACATACATGTTAGTCTTGTAAGTATGGTTTATTAATATTTATTTCCTGTACTTAAATACTTCAATAATCAACTAGCTTGGCGACTATACACATGACAGACAACAAATTACAAAATTTTATAATAGTGTCTCATCTGTACAGGACAGTCCTATTTGAGGTATCCCAAGGTACTGTACTTGGTCCTAAACTGTTTGTATTATATATTAATGCATACAACACGTTAAGAAATGTAATGCTTAGCTGTTTGCCGACTATAGTTTACTTTATGTGGTTGGAGAACATATATCAGAAATAATATTCGATTTAATTAATGAAGAGCTTATAAATTTAGAGTTGGCTTTATGCCAATAATATAAGTTAAAATCTTAAAAACAAATATAACAGTAAAATACTATATGATCATCCTCATTTATTTATGAATGGACAAACAGGTGCGCGAATGTAAATATTTGGATATCATACTTGATGAAAATTGTCTATTTTCTAGCCATTCTGTATACACTACTAATAATATAGCCAAAAAAGTTGTATAAATGTAGTTTAACTTTAAACTTGGTTCAGTTGCCGCAGTAACGATTTTCGAAACAATCGTTGCCTAGGATATTGATCCTAGTCTAAAGTTAATCTGTGTTTATACAACCAGCCCTAAGAAGTCTCAATACTTTAAGCCCACCCGTTAGAATAGTAGTCATATGAAAGACTGCCAAAAAAATGTCAGGAGAAGGTGACTTTCGTCATTTCTACATCTTTTTCTATTTAGATGTCGTTTAAATTTTCTGAATTCTACCCCTACTTTATCTGTTTTATTGAAGGAGGTTTACGGGTAGTTAGATTTTAAAGGAAATAAAATACAAAAGCATTTGTTATTCATTCCATTTATTATTTTTGATATAAAACTAATTTATTTAAAACTGTCTTTTTGGTGCTACTACATCATTTTACGAAAAATGAGTTATGCAGAAAATGGATATTCTCCCTTGAGCGCAAAGATGTACGCTTTTACGATCCTTGGCACGTAAATAACTAATATCATTTAAATATATGAAAATATCAGAACGGGGATGCATTATGAATTACTATTAAATTACATACGTATTTCACAGAACAAATAACACAAACCTTAGTTTGTCAGATTTCTGTGCATTACATTCTAGAATATCTACCGCTTTATAACTAATAACCACCCCTGACCAGTTCTCTACTCTCCTCTATAGTACGAACACTTCAAAAGGCCAGTAAATTGAAACTACTCGGTAAATCAAGGATTATATTTATTTTCTTTTATGATATAAGATTTCTCGACAACAGTAATGCTAGCATTGTGAAGGGATTTAGTTGAAATGATTTATATATTTAGTTGATAGATTTTATGTCAGAGGGAATGCTAGTATGTGACGTTCTCTATAATAAATTTGAAATACGTCTTGAAAGATTTGTTTGACATGGTATATTGGTAAATATGAATTTAACAGGAGTAAATATCTAGTTTTTTTCTAATTTTTATTTTAACTAGTAAACCAATGAAAATCTTTTTATTGTTTTAAATGTTATTGCAAATAATAAACTTATACTTCAATCTTAAATGGCCAACAAAAATCTAATTACCATGTTGTCTTCTTCTTAAAAAGAAAGTAAAACCATACACCTTACCTTAAAACCAAAATTTCAAAGGTAAAAATTCTTATTCTTGGATACAAAATTCCCTTAGATTTGGTTGATTTTAGTAAAGTTACACTGGAAAAAATTTTGCTTTTAAATTAAAAAAAATTGCAGATAACATCAAAACTCTTTACTTTCAAAAATACACCAACAAAGTATTTTTTAAATTTAAAAGTAGCTCTACTTTTGTGAATGTTTCGTATTTTTAATTCAACGTAGAGTACATTTAAATCAAAAACTTATTTCGGGGTTGATTTAAACAGTTTTATTGTTACTTTAAAACTAAAATAAACGTTATTGCCGTTTCAAACAGGAAGTACCAATATATACTTTTAAATGCAGTGGTTTTTATATGAATGTCAGGTTGTTTTTAATTTAATAATATGCTGTTTTCCTTTTAAATGCAACATTTTTTTACGTTAATGGCGTTAAATGCAGAACACTGCAGAACATTGCTGAATTGAATGTATTACATTCTTGCAGTAAAAAATAACTTACTGTTATTAATGCTTTATTGATATCACATCACACTCACAAAAAAGGTAAAAATCTTTTATTATTGAATAAAACAATACCTTATAAAAAATACAGAATATAAACAGTTTGCTAATACATAACTACTTATTTCTTAAAAAAACATTTTTGGTAACATTATAATATGTTAGATATGCATCGGAGCACTTAAGAAGTTAATGATTCTAATAATAAATTATTTTTAAAATGATATTTTTAAAAATCCGCTCTCTTTGTTGCGGTTCCTTATATGCAATAATTTCAATGGGAACATTTAGAATTTGTTCTAAACGTTCTTATTAAGAACTAGCACCTGCACTAACATAAAACGCTTATTGCGAATTTCCCTCCATTTTGTTCGGTCTAATTAAATTAAATTAAAACATCGGACTAACTAATTTAACCGTGTGCTCGTTTTTACTATAAATAAAAATACTGAATAAACTCAAATTAGAAGAATTGCTAACAAAACAAAACCAAATATCTTATTTCAAAAACATTGATTGGTGCATGTAACAACTTATACTTTTAAAAACACATGCACTTGAATTAAAACCCTATATTTACTTTAAAAGTAGTTATCATTTTATAACAAGAGCACGTACACTTGAATTCAAACATTTTGTAAATAAATCAATAGCAATGCAACTTATAATTGAGAAATATGTCTAATAAGTCTTGATTGCAAAGCAAAGTCAAATACTACATACCTTATTTTAAAAACATATATTTTGTTTTAGGAGTAAAACATTTTTATTTTAAATACCACCCCTCTTGAAATTTAATACACCTGCATTTAAAAGATTCAACATTTTAAAAAACGCATTTGCAATTAAAGTAAGGAATTTATAATTAACATAAAAGTAAAATGGAATTCAAATTAAAAAAAAATCAGTTGAAAGTAGCAAACAAAGGCAGAATCTAACCATTTCGTTTAAATCTACCTGCATTTTTCTAAAGTCTAATGTAAATGCATTTATTTAAACGTCGAACGTAAGGATTTTTGTTACAAAAATTGAATTTTTTTCAGTGCACCTATATGATGATTAGTATTGATGTAATCGATACTAATTAAGAGTATAAGAGATGGAAAAGGACCAGGTACAGGACGTATACAAAATTCAATGCAAAAAATCTTTTAAACATCTTGACTTTGATTTGTTATAATCTGACACAATTCGAGTTTTCAAGTTGGCTGGTTGCTTGTGTTATATCAAACCATGTCTACGTTAGACGATTGAAAAACCTTGACAAGTTGTTTAGACTAAATGTTATGAATTCTTCTGAAGTCATTTTTGGCTTTCAGTTCCCTCTTATCTTCACAATAAAGTGTTCGGTGGTTTTTGACTACCAACTGTTACCATAATTTTTTTCTTGCAGATGCGCCTGAATGGTTTTAGTCAAATTCATTTTGTTATGCATTATATTCAATTTGTGGTAGATACTGATTTAGTGTATCGATTAGCAAATAATGAATATTATAATTGATCTCTCTTCTGATAAAATCAGCTGTGCGAAAAAAAGTAAAAACTAGGTACTGCTCGTTTTACCAAAGATTCAATGCCTATTTATTCAATATCGTTGTAGTTGTAAGTTGTAGATCGAACCTAATTCGATGTTACCCAATGTTATTCATTTAATAAATTTTTGAAAACTGGTTGAGAGAAGATGGTTGAAGACAGCTTTATTTCAGAAAGTTAAAACAAATTATAAAAGGATAAGAAATAGATCATGTAAATAAGTAAGGTTATGCTTTTTGATGAAGTACAATTAATTAAAATTGAAATTGAAATTAAAATAAACCGGCAGTCGGCAGGGTGGTTATAGTGGATTTATACCGCTTAACAGATTTAAGTTCAATTTCTCTGGAAAGTCGGCACCTCGACATCGAAAGGTATAAGGGGTTGAAGATTATATATATTAAATTAAAATTTAAATTAAACTAAAATTTAAATTAAAATTTAAAATTTAATTAAAATTAAACACCCGTTTTTCCTTATAAATAATAAGCACTTCTACCCATAACCTGGAAACCAGTCCTCAGAAGCTAGAAGTTTGTGCGGGAAGGAGGGGCGATTATTATTATTATGCAAGCCCATCGTGCGGCTTCATGCGGTGTCATAGCACAAGTCCTACATTTGTGTTAGCTAAGGAAAAACTGAAGAAAACCTTTACCAGATTTGCCGGAGCCAGGATTATAAATAATTCGAAGATCTCTTTTGAACATTCTTACTAAGAAGGAAATACATTTATAATTGCCAAATTACGATCCAACTGTTTAAATTACTTCTTAGAATCCCGGAAAGATAACACAGATTTTTAACACCGAGAAAGAATTTGTCTGGATATTTAAAATTAAAAAAAACTTCAAATAGCTGTAGCCATTCAAAGTGTATCAAATGTTGAATGCGAGGGGTCAACCACTCCCCAAAAAACGTACAGTGATTTCCAGTTTCTGGGAATACTTTCAAAAAACATCAGGTATTTCCAAGTATTCCCAGGTATTTCCAAGTATTCCCAGGTATTTCCAAGTATTCCCAGGTATTACCAAGTATACTCAGGTAATTCCAATTTATCGAAAAATAGAACATAGAAAGTGAGATTATTTTGATATAAACTTAAATGGTTTAAAAGCTCTAAATCATCAGAAAACAGAGCTTTAGTAAAAAACATTTTATCTTTGTGAGATGACTTAAATGTTTACTTAAAGTATGGCAAATGCGGGGACAAGATTGGGACACTAAATAGAGCATGTGTCAAATTAATGTAATTAAAATAAAATAAATTTAACAAAACAATATTTTTAATATAAAAAAATTATTCTCTACCAAGTTTAAAGAGATTACAGATTATACCTACGTATCACTCATTCCTTACAATACATTAATTTATATCACAATTTAGTATTTTTACTATTTTTTATTGCATTTTTCTATTTGCATTATAGTTGAACATAAAATAATAGTATAATGTTTAGAATATTTATTCTAGTACACTTAATTTTTCTCATTGAGATATCCATAGAACATATCTTTCAAAACCTTGATAGAAGTTTTTTCTTGAATCACTATTTAAACCCTTCTAATACTCCAAACAATTTCTTGCAATCAAACCAGCAAGTTTTAGTTATCGATTTAGACCAGTGTTTGCAAAGTGGGGGGCGCACCCCCTTGTGGGGCGTGAAGTAACGTTAAGGGGGGCATGAAAGCGCACAGAAAAAATCTTATTCCTGGATAAAAAATTCAATTTTTTAACAAAAATGTAGCTACATTATATAAAATTGAAAAAGTTATTCCTTGCTTACAAATAATAGAGCAGCATTCAATATTTGAATTTAGGAATTGGCGCGGTCAGATTGTTTTACCATTTTACCGCATATAATATATAGGCCGCAAAGAACCTGTCTCGCTTCTCCTGTTCGCAGTCCAACACCACCCTTAACATTAATGGTTTTGTATTTTGACTTTTTTGTTAAATAAATAAATAAATGTTATTGCAATATGATTTTTGTCTTAATTATCGTGGGGGGGGTGTAAGGTGTAAGGGTGATACCAAAAAAGAGGTGCCATAGGAAAAAGTTTAGGAACCACTGATCTAGACGAATAGGCATTAGCAAAATCTTTATAACAACTTTCTAGATTTTTATCAATAACCAATTTGTTGTTATCGTTTATATTTGATCAGAAAATGCACCCAAAGAACTTTTCCACTAATTATTTGTCTCGGGGAAAGGGCTTTTCTTCAGCTGAATTTCATCTTTAGCTGAGTGTAAGCCATGTACAACAAATAACAGTAACTTTTATACTAATACTTATAACTTTTAGAGTATTTTGTACTTTTTTGAATATTTATAAAATTGTGCCTCTGGATGCAAAAAGGATCACATCCTTCAAAAACACAGGTTTCAGTTTCTAATGGTCATTTCTTCTTAATTATTTTCTTTGACGTAGAGATTTCAAGTTTTTTTGGGTTTTTGATTTATTTTTGAATTTTTTTTGTGCAGCTCTAACTCGTATTACTCTGTCAGCCGATAAATGAGCTTTTTTATTAAAAGAAAACGGCAATGTGTAGTCTTTTTAACCGTCATCGTTTTTTTATTTTTCAGTAACACTGCAAAATATGATTTATCATTACATGATTTAATTCCCGTAAAATATTTTAAATTTGTGTCGTAGGAATTTAGAATGGATAACTGTTCATCATTTTTTTTATTTCGTCACTAAATGCAATTAGAGTTATGCTGGATATATATTACCGGTGTTATATGTATATATTAAATCTTCCATCATCATCTTCGAAATTCTCATTCAAGACAGCCGTGGGATTAAGAAGTTCTTGTGATTCGATAACTAAGGGTATTCCTATTTGTTCACACAGTATTTCTGATGGTTCTATTCTAAAAGATTTTGCGGTTTTCTCAGCTTTATTTTTTGCTTGTAACATATAACTCCATATTTTTCCATATCCAGAACTGAAAGATGATTTCTACTTGATCTGATCATCTCATGAATGCTCTAGTGCAGAGCATACTTACCTAATACATGAAATATATTAAAAATGCAGAGTCACTTCTATACATTAACGTAAATACTCTATGACGTCACGAAATATCGCTACTTCCCCTACGTCTTTAACTTTTCTTACATGCGGCTTTTATGATCATAACATTGATAAACGAGTTTGGGTTAAACTAATTTGCCGTAATTGACTTTACTTAATAGATTTTCGTCTAATAACACCGTTAAAACGAAAATAAATTTCCACCCAAGCATGTATAATATCAAGTATTCCTCAAATATTCCTAGGTATTTCCAGGTACTGCCATGTATTTCCAAAGTATTCCCAGGTATTTCCAAGTATTCCCATGTATTCCCAAGTATTTCCAGGTATTCCCAAGTATTCCCAGGTATTTCCAAAGTATTCCCAGCAAAGTGTATAGTGATTTCCAGTAGTGGTTGACCCCTCGGTTGAATGTATAGAACTTCGACTCGGGCAGACAATTATGCCAGGCTTATTTCTTATTTCATTTGTTACCTTTGAAAACAAAAAGTCTTATGTTTGTTATTTTTGTTCCCTGACATCAGAACTAAGTTAATAGTACATGAGTATGCTGATATACTTCTTGTTTATGAATATTGGTTTAGAGAGTCACTTGCAGCTTCAAAAGAATATCAGCGTCGATTTTCAGTTAGACGGAAAACAGCACAAAATTTTCGTTCGGACAAAAGTCCGAACGAAACTCTAAAAAGAGACCTGTTCTCTAAAAGATTGGTGGCCCCAGGAAGAAAAGGTGCAGGACGAAGAAGATATGGTAGAAACAGTAATCAATGATACCAAAGTCAGCACTCGATATAACGCAACTATCGCAGAATCTTACATGGCGAGTATTGCATCACTACGTATATCAATACGTGCAAGTGCTGCGTTTTGTCCTTAACGAGATTGTATTGAATGTGACCGCAAGATGTTCAATAGCAAATATTATTGTGTCGGTGATTATTACATCAAACCGTTGTATTAAAATGCCAGTTTACTTTAAATGTGTTATGGTCAGTCGAAGCCACTTGTTTGGAGTGGAATATTCAATAATGTCTTGTTTGACATGCATGTAATGGAAGATCGATTCAATTTAAATTTGTACGAAAATATTTTAGACAATGCTATCTTCGAATTCGTTAAACGACATGCTTCTCATTTGCTTCAACGCATATAATAATAACTACCCTAATGTGCTTGCTCGAATCAGTGATTCACTAGTTCGACACTGCCAGGCTTGCATTCGTGACAAAGAAGGACACTTCGAACACTTCTTTGACTTTAATTCCAGACGGTGTTACTTCTTGCTTTTAATTAGTACCTACATAGTGTTTTACAGTTGTACACATTCAACATCTAGTAAATTTGGAGGGGCTATAGCTTAGAAAGTATTTTGGACACTTTTTGATTACTAGGAATTTCTCATACAGTAGTAGCTTCTAAAGATCGTAAAATTCTAAAATATTATATTTTTTACTCAAGTGGTTCTTGAGTTACTCCCTTGTAAAGTTTTACAATTTAACGTTCATGAATCTTTTTCTAATGGTTTTCTTCAAGACTTTGCTTCACTTAAAAGCCTGAATCCGTGAAGAAATTGTTCAGGAAATTTGAACAGCACTGTCGTTATTACTTTGTAGGTTAAAATAAAAAAATCCAATTTGTGTTCTGCATTTAGTGCGGGTATCGAAAAACATAAATAGAGCATAGTGAAGACGTATTGAGTTTCAAATTGAAGAAGAAATTGCAAATTATCCATTATATGAATATTTTTGTACTAGTGCCAGTGATATACTAAGGTAATAAATTCTGAATAAAAGCTGTCAATTCTCTTCATTTAATTTAATTTCCAACAGATTCCTACTTAAAATATTGACCCTTTGTAGAAAACGTGCTATACTATCAATAGAAATGCTTTAGTGATAATTTAAGAAACCATAGGTCAACATAAATTGAAACTAATTCCTTGAAGAACTGTAAAAGTTTAATTAGCTCAATTTCTTAATATTAGTAAACGTATTAAATGGCTAAAATAATACTTCTATGGACTACTTTTATATATTTTAAATAAAGTAAATTTTTAAGAAAAACTATCAATTGGCTAATTGGAAAAGTTTTTTCAAATATTCGCGTTATATTGGATATTTGATAGTAAATACCATTCATACTACCGTTTCATTACATAAGTGCCTATTCATACCTTTGATGTTATTAGACATACGGAAAGCTATTACAAATTCAATGGGATTATTAACTTACATTTAAGTAATCAATAACATTTTCTGAATGTGCTAACCTAATAAATACTTCGAAACGCCATAATGTGTAACATGAGAGGGAACTAGTCGAAGGGCTCACGTTAACTTGAGTTACTCGAGTATGGCAAAGTTATGGTCTCTGATTACAAGAACAACAACTTTACCCAAACTTAGTAATTATTGTAAAGTGTTAATTCACTGTAATTGTATTTCCCAAGTGTGTGTGGCAGGCAAGTCTATATTGGGTTCAAAGACACTTAAGACTCTTGACGTACGGAGCACAGAATGAAATACAGATGTCGAATGTCTGTAACTACATGATAAACATATTTAGTATGCGAAAATTTATAAATTAGTATATTAAAGTTTTAAAATGGACTGAAAGCAATTAGAAATTTTTTACATAACTTGGTTTCTTAAGAAATTATGAGAAAATAATACTCTACTAAAGAATTGCTTTGATGTAGGCTACATGCAGGTAACATACCATATGATTATTATGTGCACTGTACTAGGATAAAAGTTTCTACAATTGTACAGAGAATTTCCTTACGGATAAGTTTCGGTAATCTTCTCGTTGCTCTGGTTTCGATTTTTTTGTTGGCACACACTTAGCACACAACTGTTGGTGTGTACCAAAGAGTGTTCGTAATAAGAAAATACAATTATAAAAAAATTACTTCGTCATGTTTATTCTAGTCTATATTTATGCAAATCATTTTACGAAATACCAAGCTGATTTCGGCATGTGGTACCCAAACCAATATCCTCCTCTACAGTCTCAAGTTATATATAAAAAATAGTATATATTTGTTCTCAACTGCACTAGAACGAAAGTATTATAGTAATCTTGACAGTTATTCTGCAATAACACGTTCATTTTCTAAATAACTAACAATATGGTCTGATTTATTTTCAGATTAATCATACGAAATGTACAGACTCTCAAAATATAGGAAACATAAGTAATATGTACTTAAAATAATCCACAATAGCAATCTGAGATGTTGGTGCTATTCCTCAAGGAATACTAATAGTATCGTTTTATTTCAAATCTTGCTTCATAATTAATTTCTTTAAATTAATTCGCTACTAGAAGCTGATAGAGTCGAATCGTAGAATCTGAGAAATCAAATCATCTGCGTAGAATTGGGTAGTGCTGCTGATAAAAGCTGTATAATCTGTCACTATTATAACATGCCTATACCTATGGGTCACTTTTATGAACACCCAGGAAATTTTGACGGATGACTTTTATGTATCCTAGATGTTAAATGAAAATGTCTTATTACGTGAATCTTTCATCATATACTGTGACTTATTGTCAGTGCAATATTTTGTGGAACTAAGTATTTAAGATGATGTAGAGCAAGGCTCAACAAAAGAGTGGGATATATACCCCCTCTCTTTATTACTTGGCATCCCATGTAGGAACTGCCAGTCTTGACAATAGGCCCCAGCTTGGCTGAATCTTGGATAACCAAATGTCGTTATTTCAATATTGGTCCAAGTCTAGGCCAACCTTCAGATCCCAAGCCTCGGCTGCTTTGTCGTGGCCCAAGGGTCAACCAACACCTATGTACCAATGCTGGGCTCTCTAATCTCTGCCCAAGTCAGAGCCAACATTCAGCGCCCTAGTCTCGGTTTCGTACTGTTTGCACAAGCCCCAACCAATGCTAGTGTTTTTAGACTTGGTTTCTTACCCTTCAACCAAGTTTGGGCCAATCTTCACATATTCTACCAAATCAAGCTTGTGACGTTTTCTGTCTTTATTATATCAGCTAATAATTAATTAAGAGAAAAATATGAGAAAAGTTAAACTAAAATACCTACATAGATTATAATTATTATTACTAAATATAAATTCAGCTTTCAAATTTTTGCGCGCTTCGTTTCTTCGAAACAAGCACAGACATGAAAAGTTTTGTGATATTATTAATAAAATAATGTATATGAAATAAAAAGTGACAGTTAGTTTGACAGCTGTCAATAACGATTTTTTAACATCAGTTTTGAACTCAGCAACCTCAAAAACATATATTTACATGTGGATTTTATCAATTTTGATTATTGCTTGTTGTTTGTTAGCTAGTTGACGGCTGTCAACTGTCAATATTATTATATTGGCATTAGATTTGAATGCAGCGAGCTCGAAAACATAAGAGGGTACTTTTTTTTAACGCAGCAAATACTAAACTTTTGAAAAGATTACCTTTTTAAGTAGTAAATAATGTTAAATCCGTGGAGCTTTGGAGCTCCGTAGGAGCCGAAATACGCAAAATTGAGCTTTGTGCCCATTGAGACTTTTGCTCAGGATGCCGAAACGAACAACATATCCAAATTTCAGCCAATTTGACCGGGAGCCAATTCCCATAAGATTTGTGCGGGGTTCTTTATTTGTTAAACACCTAAAATATTATTAATTTCGTATAAAATCAGTCTCAGCCTTGTTCTTGTGTCACAATTTTTTAAAGTTACGTTGTTATGTTACTAATAATTGAACGAATTAAGATAATTGGTAATAATTTAGAATGTTTGTGTTACTTTGTTTTCTTCATCAAAGTTATTTCATACAAGTCTTAGCTATAGTACTATATTAAATATTAGGTTGGTCTCATACTCAAAGGTCAGCAATAACCCGGAGCTACCATTGGATTCCGAACCTACACTATCAATGATTGTCAGCCATGATACCACATTAATATTAAGAGTGGCCCAATATTGGTTATATACCTTGGGCCAAAACTCAGTATTAGCGTCGGAACTATATTGGTTTTCACTATTGGGCCAAGATGTATCACCAATCTAGGGCCATGACTGATTAACAAGCTTGGCACGAAGTTATCATCCCGATATTAAACCAGTCATGGGCCAGTCTTGGATTTCAGGCCTGTACTAGAGTTGATAAGCATCGTCCCAAGCCTGTGCCAAGCGCGGGCCCTTTGTTATTTCCTATATGGGATTACGTCTGATATTGCGCACGCGTATTGCTTTTGAAGTACCAGCAACTGGTTAACACCTTGTCAAAGCCAACGAAATAATAAGTGGCAGACAGCTGAACAGTTACTCAAAATTGCTTCTTATTATCGTGATATAGTAAAATAGATAACAAAATAAAAAATAAAAATATGATAATAAACCAAAAGCTTTAATTAAATTAACAAAATCGCCAAAATGTACCACAGGAATTATTTTGGGGGCACTCGGGGCCTGTTTTACCGAGGTCTGATATAAATGATTGTGCATAAACAAGTATGTGCAAGTAAAATCCCTATATCAGCCAGAGTTTCTTCTCTAGATTATAATGCATGAAGTGAAAGAGAATTGTATTCTTGAGCACTATTGTAATGATTTCTTTATCATAATATTAATGAAAATAATTGCCTCGGTTGTTGAA
This sequence comes from Agrypnus murinus, assembly GCA_929113105.1. Classification (NCBI taxonomy): domain Eukaryota; kingdom Metazoa; phylum Arthropoda; class Insecta; order Coleoptera; family Elateridae; genus Agrypnus; species Agrypnus murinus. The sequence continues at coordinate 57,776,984 of OV816024.1, forward strand.
GTTAAAAAAGAGTTTGTTAGATGATTCATGAATTCTTATTGATACCTAATAAATTTTCTTGTTTTTTCTTGAACTATCTTGATATTCTGTTATTTTTTTCTTTGGTTCTTGAGTTCAGTAAAACGAGCAGGTTTTTTTAAAAATTACGTTTCGAGGGTAGGTTTCCCTCTTTATCAAATTTTATTATATCTCATTTCGGCTAATTATTGCTTTTAATGCTTTTAGTTAAGCCATATCAGTTTTATTACATAAAAATAGTGTTTAATGTTGTCAATCTGACAAGTAAAAGAAAGGAATTTTTTAAAAAACCTGCTCGTTTTACTAAACTCAAGAACCAAAGAAAAAAATAACATAAAGAATATTAATAAAGAAACGTTAAGTGTTGACTAATTGAGTTCATCATTAATAATTGTCAATTGAACATTTATAAAGAATTTACCATAAAGCGATTCAAGTTTGAGTTGATTTTATTGATTTGGTATATGTACATACATAATAATAATTTGGTTAGAAAAGTTATTGTCGGTTGATTTTCACCTACAGTTACTTCTGAAAAAAGAAAATGTATTATTGCAATAAAATTATTAAACAGTACATATCTCATTGACAATGATATAACATAATTTGGGTTTAATATAACAATACAAAAATTTCCTTGACTACGGTTATTGGCAAACCAATATCTTTCTTGAAATAGCTGACAGTAGTCATGATATTAAAATAATGACCAAAGGCAGGCTGATTTAGATTGAAATATGAACAAAAAGATATGAGAAATAATTGCAATCTAAAAGAATGTTTAGTTACTAAAAGGTAGTTAAGAAAATAAATGGAGATTAAAAGAGGTTTTTAAACAAAAAGGTTGTATAAAATTGATCTTTGTAAAAGTTAATTAAAATAAAGATAAATAGAGAAGTATAACAGATCCACAAGTGTATATTTTATTTCAAACGAATATAATAATAGAATTTAAAAAAAGTAAATAAATAAAGGAAAATTAAGACACACCAATAGTGCAGTGCAGTACAGGCGGAGTCACATCAAAGAGAGCTGTTTGATCCGAAGACGCATCCAGCTAGTTCGACTTAAAGGAAGAAGGAGAAACATAATTTTAGTCTTGAACGTCATTCAAGAGCTAATATTAAAAAGGTAAAAATATTTAGGTGCAATTTACTTCAACATTTTAGCTTCCGCAGAGCATTATACCGTGGAGGAAGTTGGGGCTGAAAGAAGGGAAACATAAAGTGCATCAAGATAACATTTTTGTGACAAATCAAAAAGTGGTAATAAAGGCAATGCTAGCGTTATTCTAAAAAGAATCAAAATCAATTTTATAAAAGCAATTTTGGACAAGGTTAACTTCGGTCTAGGACAAATGTCGTAGAAACATGTTCAGGCGCGGCTGTTTCGGCGCGAAGACAGTTAGGCGCCGGACAGTTCGGCGCCGGACAGTTCAGCGAAAGGACACTTCGGCGCAGGCACACTTAGGCGCAGACGCACTTCGATGGAAAGACAGTTGGGTGCATGTAAATTTCTCCGCGACAAATTAGGGTAAAACAAACCTTCACAAAACGCTTTTTTGGACGATTAGTCTAATTTTTTGGGACAAGCTACCTTATTAACAGAGTAATCTTTTTTATTTTTATGTACACATACATATACAGCTTCTTAATTCCAGAGTTTCACTTGGATTGGTTAAATTGTGTTATTCAGTGCTTTTTGTCTTTAAGCACAGTATCCATTTAGAAGTGTTACCTACTAAGACAAAATTCGTGAAGTGGGACACGTATTTATCAATGGTACGATATTCAATGTTAATATCAATTTTCCTACGTCATTTTATTGATTTTATAAAATTTTTGATTTTTTAAGAAATTAACTAAAAGTTATTATTATTAATTAATATTAATATTATTAATATTAAAAGTTATTATATGATTATGATATTCTTATAAACAATAAGGGATTTATTAAATTCTTATTACAAATTATTCCCTTATGCAGAGATTTGCAGAATTTTGATTTTAATGTTTTAGTAGCTTAGAAAAATGAATTTTTCGTAAATCTGGCAGTACATACGAGCTTTTGTGATTGGCAAATATTGAGTTTTTTTTCTCGTCATACTGTGTTTATCGAATACTATATTTCATCGATCATACTGTATTTATTACCTGTAAGTACCTAAAGATTCTGTTCATTACAATAATACTAGACAATTTCTCGCGCCGAAGTATCCCTGCGCCGAAGTGGACCGCGCCGAAGTGTCCCTGCGCCGAAGTGTCCCCGCGCCGAAGTGTCCTTCGCCGAAACCGCCGCGCCGAAATGGCCGCGCCTAAAAGGCCGCGCCCAAATGTCTGACTCCAAGGTTAACTTGTGTACCACAAATTCTTAAAGACCCTTTGGAAAACTGGATTTTGATGAAATTTGGTATGCTTATATTAGACATAAATTTCTATATTTTGATATACATATCCAACATGGCCGACTTCTAGTTCCGCCGGAAATGGTCACAAGTTTCGGTTTCTGAATGAAACACTTGTATATTTTTACCTAATAATAATATATTATATGAACCACTACCTGGATTATAGGGTAAACATTAATATAACCACGTTGCTAAAGTATCTTTAGGATTATTATTAATAATTATTAAACAATTTTTCACCTTACGAGAGTGAGACTGACGAGGATCTGAAATGTTAAAAAACAATTCTACAGTGCTATTTCACTAGTATCATAAACTACGACTAATTTATCATTTCCGCCGTAATTGGAAGTCGACTAGTTTGGATTCATACGTCGAAAAATCACGTCTAATCAATTCATACCAATTTTCATCAAAATTCATTTATAAGCAAAGAAGATAGAAGCTTGGCCCTGTCCTCTGTGCCACCTTATGTAATTTGGAACTATTAAATAAACTACTAGAGGCGCACATTCTAAATTAACTAAATGATGATCTATACTTGAACTATATAATATGAAAAAAAACTATACATGATTAACATAGGATAAAAGAAATTGGGTAAAAAAATAATATAATAAAATCTAATAGATTTATGTTGCCACACATATATCATCAGTGTTACCGAAATAGAACTAATATTATACATACTTAAACATTACTAAGGGTGAGGCCATAACACATAGTCATTTTTCACTTTTATAGTTAGCTAATGGAAGCCATGTATCAAAATGCGTCATTTTCCATTTTTTGCGTAAAATGTATAAAAACCAAAAGCATTACACTGTACTGTCATTTAGATTTAGTCATTCACTAGTGACTTTTGATTAAATCTTCATAAAGAAAATATGGGAAAAACCCCATTACCTTTATTTTTATATCAGCAGGTTAGATCTCAACAGATTTAAAGGGCTTAAGTTTGGTAGAGCCCAGACCCTTGGGTAATAAAAGGCATTTCCATTACATTTGAGCTAATTCGATAAGAGCTTATGCAACAATGTGTGAAAAGGCATAAGGAGCTTTTGAAGGTTGGATGTTCGTCAGACTAACAGTACGTAAATAACAATAAGGTGTAGTACAGAAAGAGAAAGATTTTCCAGTCTGATAATTTCTTTTGTTATTCAATTTCGATTATATTAATAAATACTTTAAAATCAATGGTATCATTTTACTTAAAACGGCGATAGTTAATGTTCACTTTCTTACTGCGAAAGGAAATTATAAAGGTGTTTGTTATTAAATTTTCCAATAATACATTAATTCATGCAATGAAAATACTTTGTGACGTAATAATAACGTCATCGAATGTTATATACAAATCAATACTTACGTTCAGAGATAAAAATACCACACTAAAAATAGGTAAAATAGTTTATTCTAATTATTTTCCTGCATATTAAGAAGTAGTAGATTGTGTTATTAGGATTAAAAATGGTTTGACGCGCAATTATATTTGCATTTACGAGGCGAGGCGCAGCGTAGCCGAGCAACTGCAAATTTGCGAGCACTTTTAATCCGTATAACACATCCGTATAATTTTTTTCTGCTTGAATTAAAAGTAAAAAGAGCGTATCATAGCAATACGTACATTTTTATATTAGTAACAAAAACGACACTGACACTAAAACTCTAATGACAGATAATAGTAATTTAAAAGCAACGCCTTTTAATCCGTTAGGAGAAAAGTTTACTTTTTCCTCTTTAATTGTATTTGGTTTTGATTTTTGCTGCTTACTTTTGATCTATAGTGTAGGCCGGGGTCGTAATTCAATAATGATTTAAATTGATTAAACATGCTTTTGTACATTTATTTTAAAGAATTCTATTCCTCACAAATTAAAGTTAATCCCCAGTTCTAATTGTTACATTTGACAGGTCCTTTCGGGTCGTGTTACTGCTTGCTGCGGAGTGGGCGGGAACGGTCGGTTACGCTTCACTAGCAGCAGTTCATATGCGTTCCATTTTGAGACCAAAACGCAAAATACCACAGAGCCGGATTAAGGCACACATGAAAAGATAATTACAACACATTAGTCGCTTACCCTTTAAATGGAAATTAGCAGTACTTACGGGGGGATTGGGGATCCCCCGTGCCATTTCACGTTGCGTCTGGATGATTGGCGTCTTCGGGAGTGAAGACCTTCAGTGCACTATCACGATCTTGATGACCTGAAACAGAGATGCTTGCCGCATCGGGCGCCCTTTAGCCGAATTGCTAACAGGACCAGGTACACACTTGGGCACCGTCATGTATTCACCTCCCCCGAGACCGCCCCTCGGCGGGATTGACATACAGGAAACTAGAGGGGAATAAGCACCCCAAGACTGCCCAGTGATCAGCTGGGGCCACTGGGTGACACACTTGGGCCACCCAGGTCGTAGGAGAACGTCAAGATCCGCCCATCTTTCCGTCTCCTAAGAATACAGTATACTGTGCGGTTAATTTTACAGAGCTCAATTCACATATCATCAACAACAACAACAGGCAATTCCTCAATTGCCAACACATCAATATAATACAGCAATTCCAACCAATTGCTAACAACACAACATAAAGCCAATATCACATATTGACCAACAATCACAATTCAAGCAACAACTCACGTTGCCAAATGATAACAAAACAGGTACCAGCACTTCCTAGTGCCGTACCACAAACACAGCAAATATTAGCATCACGCATATCTACGTTTTTAGTCTCAATATAGAATACACGCATTACACTTGAAACCGCTAAAGGCCTTTTGTACGTTCGAAAGCGACCGCCCGTTTACCGCACCACAATGCAACTGCCCCTTCTCGCATCATAATACCGATTCCTTCCCTAGTTCTTGTAAACTTTTAAATATGTGTTTTCTCTAGCTACGGAGGGTGCCGACAAAAACCATTAAGACCAGCTGTAAGGTCAGAAGGGTCACCACTTTATGAATACACATTCCTTCACATTTCGTAAATACATTTTGGTTCCTACAAAGAACTTAAAACTGAACTTATTTAAGACATTACCTATTATCATTTACTATTAATTAATCTCTAAAGATGCTAAATTCGCATACAGAAAATAAATATCCCACAATAGATAGATTTGCAAAACAGACAGCTGCTTCTGAAATGTTCTCGTATTTTATTTGAAGTATAGTGCAGACTGCAGACCCAGCCCTATTTTAAAATATCGATAGATAGCATACTTGGTGCTGTCATAATCGAATAAGAAGTTAAATGATGATGGTGTACGATAAAATGTAAGAACGTGAAATACCGCTCTCTGAGATAACCTTTTATGCAGATACCAAGATTTTTTACGTATTGACAAGATGATGGCTTCAACGTTTAGTGATTTTAATATTAAAATATTTTGTATAAATTTGAAAAGAATCGTTGGTGCCCTGTGCTGTTGTATAGGTATAGCTTTTATTACAAGCACTTTATTTGATTTTTAAATCACATACTATTTGCTTTTATTAGAAATGGAATGTGAACACAGAGAGCGGCCATTATACGTTTCAACTGAAAATAGTGAAATATGAAATTTCATAAATGTTTCGATTATATGCGGGCGTGGGTAGTAAAATTAGTAACCCTATTATTCATCATATGCATGCATGTATTACGTGACTAGATAATATTGATCGTTAAGGGGAAATACCTATGTAAAATACTTTTTTACTCTCTAGTCCACAAATTAAATGAAAAATAATTTTCAAAGCTCCCTAATGACCCTAATATTATTCAAATCTAGCATATTTGCGAAATATAATTTAATTAAATTTACCTATTCCAAATCCGTGCTATGAGTAAAAGTTTTTAGGTTGATTGTCGCTGATTGAAAAATGATACGAATTCAATAAAATTCAGATATGTTAAAAATAATCCAATGCAGATTTATTGGCAAAATTTAATAAAACTAGATTAAAGTTTCAAGCTTTTACCATGTATAGTTAAATATCTATGAAAAAAATCATAAAAATTTTTCCAATTTTCTTTACTTATGAAAATAAACCATTTAGCTTACGTTTAGTATAGTTATTTTGATCACTCAAGTAACTGTTAATTATTATTAAAAATGTAGACAGTCAGCATATGGACTAATGGGGCTATAGCAAGGCGCTCAGCTGATCAGTAATTCTCTGAGTACTCTGTTAGTTAACATATTTATGGATACGTTAGAAGATCAAATATTTGAATTAAACCCCTCTAAACACATTATCTTTTCATTTCGTTATGCTGATGACATTTTAGCTTGTTTTGTCAGTTCTCTTGAGGTTATCAATGAATTTTTAATTCTTATTAATAGTATCCACCAAAACATAAATTTTACACTAGAAACTTCCTAGACTTAACTATCAAGATTAACGCACACAATCTATTCGAATTTTCCATATACAGAAAAGCAACACATACGGACGTAACAATAACAAATGAATCCTGTCACCACAAAGCCCATTCACTAGCAGCCTACAGATCCTTAGTAAACAGAGCTTTAACTATTCCACTAACACAGTCAGATTTTAGCAAAGAGATATCGACCATTAAACAACTAGCACATGTAAATCATTACAATCCGAACATGATTGACACTTTAGTTAAACAAAAAGAATATAGGGTAGCTATCAAAAGAATATATCCCATTGGCAATCAAACAAAAGACACAAATTACATATCTACACCTACCATATCTTGGCAAAATATCAGAAAAAGTTTTACATACTTATACTAAGAAAATCCAACAATTATAAAATAGCATTTAAAACCAGCACTGACACTCTTTTATTTTTATTTAATGTAAAGGCAGAACACATGATATCATGAAATCAGGTATTTACCGTTTAAATTGGTCTTTTGTAGTTCGGTATATATTCGGCAAACACTTCTGAATTTTGACATAGGATATAAAGAACAAGTGCGTTGTTACAGAAATAAACACTATTAAAAATATAATTATGCCAAACACCTTTTAGAACAAAATCGCACAATGACTCCTCAAAATAATATTAAATTTCTACATTTTTCCAATAACAAATGCAAATTAGACATTTTAGAAGCTTTTGAGATATACAAACACAAACTCAGGGTACCTGTAATGAATGAACAGATTGAGCTCAGTAATTCTCCGTTACTGGAAGTGTTAGATATTTAATTCTGATTTTTTTGTTTTGTTTATCTAGTTACCTATTTTTTGTATTTACCTTAGCGACGTGTTTGTTTATACTTATATTACCTTTGATAATGACAGCTTAGCTGTTGAAACAGTATTGTCAGGTTATAATTTAATAAATACTGTGAAACTTTTTACTAATCTTTATTTATTTCAAAATTAAAATCATTCTGGCGATAAAGATTTGCGTTGCTCTATTCTTCTCTGTAGTAAAAGTAAACTAACAGACGAATTAAACGACACTCGTATAGATAGTTAGAAAATCAGCTGCTCTCACAAGAGTTTGTTGGGTTACCTAAATATATCTGGGCCGAACTTGGAAATATTTATGATGAAACTTCTTCAAATTTGTAGGTTTTATTTGAATTAGGAACAAAATAAATTAGTCGTACAAGTATTTAAATTATAGAAAAAATATTGGCTCTATAATGGCGCTAAGTAATAGCAATAATCTATAATATTACTTTGGATGATTTCTTTTGAAATTAAACGTGATTTTAAAAGAAAACGTGTTTTTAATTAAATATGATCCCAATTTTATTTATTATATTAAAAACCAAAAATCACAGGATGTAATCACAAAAAGATGGATTATAAAGGCTGAGTCAGTTTGGTTTAGTGGCAAAAGCACCGTATTTTTGTTCAACTGAGTACCGGTTCAAATCCGGATATTTTTTTGTGGCATAATTGATTTTTTAAATTAATTTACGAATTAAAAATAAATTGAATATAAAAATAATTACTAGAATTATGGGAGTTTTATCTTAAGAAGGTCGATGAACAGCAGATATTTTGTAGAGAGTATTCTAACCTAATTAACAGGCGAAAAATTCAAATTTAAATATATTCTTGTATTTGTCATATAATACCTTAGAAGTTCTTTAATTATAAACAATGTAGTGAAATGCTTATTTTGTTTTTAAAAGCGTAACTTTTTGATTACAATATTATTTTAATCCTTATTTGGAACATTTAAGTAAATATAATGCAAATAGTTCAATGTTTGTATATTAAACATTCGTTACTTACTTTACATTTTTTGTTAATTTTATATATAGTTCTAATGTAATTTAAATTTTTTAAACATTAATTAATAAGGAAACAATAAAACTGGACTGTGCAACGTTATCAATGTCTCTTTTCAGACATACAGTACAGTCTTCAAAAACAACTCGACCGAGTATATGTTGGCAGTAGTACCAACCTATTTTCGAAATTTTGAAACTAAGGAAATTTAATATTTATTACACTATTACTTGTTAACAAACAATAAATAAACTACTTCTGAATAAATCACTGATTTAGTGCAAATAAATTAGTAGAGTTAATAGTAAGAACATTAATTTGCTTTATTTCTTGTAACTAAATTATATGTAAATAAGCTGCTGATTTACTATTAGAAATCATTTCTCTCAGGTTAGCGTGGGTGTTCCTACCAATATTTAAACAATTTTTAAAGAAAAAATAAAAATATATAAATTTCCAATAAAATGGAAAGTTTTGGAATATTCCCCAAAAAAATAATTCCGGAAATTTACCCATCACTACGCTCAACTGTAGAAGTTGTCGTGCATTAAGACGTCGCGTTGCCACTTCATTGACAACAGAATGATTATAGTGGGCGATGAAACATATTTTAAATTAGCTAACAGCGAAATGAAAGGAAATGATGAGTTTTTATTCCATCAATGATTTAGAAACCTGTTTTGTCTTCCAAAAATGCTTGCTTTTATTAATCAGCATCATGCTGATGATGAGATAATGTTTTGGACAGACTTGCCTTTATGCCACCATGCTGATCGACCCTCTGTGTTATGCTGATACAAATATTTCACCAAACATCTGTGGCAATAAAACTACACTTAAAATTAATCACAGATTGAAAAAGTGGCAGTACACAATGCTTCCTAGACTATAAATTACAATGGAAGTTGGAATTATCACAAAAGCTGCAGCTAACATGAACCTCTACTGTTAAAGATTCTAAATGAAAAACTTCCAAAATATGATCCAGATCCGAATCACCTACCATCTAGACAAAGCGATTGCAGTAAAAAAAATAATTTTTGGCAAATAAATAATACTGTGTTTTCTCTTAAGGCGTTTTCGGAAATTAATTCTAGTTAGAGAAATCAAAACCATCAAGTTTATGATTGGATTGGTGACTTTTCGAACGCGAATCTTTGTTTACATACATTGATTGACATAACCTATAAGTTCTAATAAATACTGATACCTAAGGAAGAATGATTTCGCCTATAATATTAATAACTGCTTATTTGTTCCATATCAAGTAACGACATGTATTTCTTGTTGCAGTGGTAGTTATAAAAATCACTTCACCTCTTTGCCTTGTGTGTAACTGACAATGATAAACATACCAATCCTGCAAGTTGTTTCTTTCTGTCACGCCTGCTTCGCTCCATTCTCTTTCGAAGCATGATATACGTGTATAACCTATCCTCAAATCGCAAACCAACCTGCGTAACTCAACAACTAGGGTTATTCGGGTTGCTTATCTGAACTAATTTTCGAACATAGAATATGCTACCTGGTGGAATATACAAACAAACGCAATATGCGAATCGCAGCATTGACTGAAAATTTCGTTTGACATATTGCAAATAATACCAGTGTACAGGTGGTACAGTGGTAACCATATCGGGAGTGAAGAATATGTTTAGTACCCTAGCGTCGAGCCGGAAGATTATTAGTATGCTGAACATAAAATCGGCACATAATGGCTGAACATAATTTTTGTGGAAATTGAAAGTAAGCATAACAATGAAAAATACATACTGTTAGACTAAAAGTATAGCAAGTGCAGTAAAGGTGCTGTCTGCGTTAAATAGGATGGATAAGACCATTTTGAACTCACCGCTTTCAAAATCACGTTTTGCGAACATAATAGTTGAACTCTAAAAATAATTTGACTTGATAAAAATAAAATGTAGTTTAAAAATGCCATTTTACCGATTTGGATATTAGAAATCACAAAAGAATTAACTAAGAATTAAGAATTAATTAAGAATCACGAAAGAATTTGTGTGCTTTTGGTGATCTCTGCATCGGCGGTAATTCTAGGGCGCCAGTTATTTTTACGTGGTATGCTCCACAGCTCCGGGTAACTACAAGTGGAGAAAAGATAATCCAGGAAACTGCTGGGGTTGCTGAGATCGGTCCTGTCTGGATCACTCCACGGTCTCCACCTATTTCTACTAAGACACATAGAAAAGGTAAACGGGTTATCAGCAAATAAAAGACAATCAGAATACCAAACAGCAAGCAACGAGGCCCCCCGGAACACTTGCAGTGACGCCTCGGAAAGATCGGACAGGGTATGTGGATTGAGACCTCCCGGAATACTCGCAGTGAGGTCTCGGACAGGGTGCAAGAGATGAGACTTCCCGGAATACTCGCAGTGAAGTCTCGGAGAGGGTGAACAGGATTGCGGAATGAGACTCCCCGGAATACTCGCAGTGAAGTCTCGGACAGGGTGTAAGGATTACGGAATGAGACTCCCCGGAATACTCGCAGTGAAGTCTCGGACGGGGTGTAAGGATTGCAACGGACGGAAAGGGGATCGGTTTATCGGTCAAAGACCTTACTCTTATATTCCCCAGGAACGGTTCGGTAGACTCTGGCTGACTGGGCTGGCTGGCTGGTCGGCTGGGCTGGATGGTCCTGATGGGAGTCCTGCACGCGGACTGAATAAATCATCGCTCTGCGCCTGTTTATATAGGCGCTCTCGGAGCGTGGGGGAAAAGGTAGGAGTAAAACAGAGCAGCGCACGCCAAATATCGGTTAGGGAAGGACGCGTGCACTCGCTTGTGTCGGTCACTTATCCGAACGGAATAAGATTGCACGGGAAGATACGGATTTAATTCTTATACCCAAAATAAATAACCAAAATTAAGTAACTTTGTTACAGAATGACAATCCCATTTTAGTGATATTTCAAGAATTATAAAGTCTAATTATTCTACTTAAAATTATCATAATTACTAACTAACACGGATATTAAATTTAATCTGTCAAAATCACAAAGACTACGTCAGCAGACAGCATATCGAAGACATTTTGATGTTGTACAACGCCATCTATATTTATTGGCGCTTCCCAATAAGGTTCCAAAAATATATTACCAGAGATACAGGATTTAAAACACAATTACCCCTAAACGATAATGTTTCATCTTTACCTAGTGCATATGTACGAATGCGTGCATCTCGTAATCAATCCACTATATATTCGTTCGTGGCATTAACATTGATATCGACAAGTGCCTGTGATGTCTATATTTGTCGTTTACTATAAGGTGTTTAAAACTCGCAGATTTCACCCTTGCTACAAATATCTATGATCGTGGTTTTGAACCTTAGAAATTAGAAAGTGAAGGCCATACGTACCGACAAATATAGATGCGTGGGATGTATCGTGGTCGGCAGTGGTATACAAATTTTCGGCAATGATGGCAGCATTGAATTAGACAGTGCGGCATTGAACAGAGCAAGTAAGGCAATTAAGGTAATGATCAAGGCAGTGTCGGCATTGAGTGGGCAATGGCGGCACTGAACTGGGCAGTGGCGGAAATGAGACTGACATTATCGGCATTGACGGCAATGAACTCGGCAATGACGGCAGTGAACTGGGCAACGAGGGCAATAAAGTGAAAAACTTCTCCAATTCTTAATAGCAAAAGCGTTTTTATCGAGTGTTTTGGCACCGTAGCGCTTTTTTCTCACATAGTAATTTTTGCCAGGTCGTATTGAAACCGGCTACTGAGCAGCTGATTTCTTATATATTCTTAATTTTTCTAACTGGATGTGTGCGGCAAACTTTCCAATTAGCTTTGAAAGAAGTAAAAGAACATACATTTCGATTAGAATAAATCTATTAATGTGGTGTAATCCTCAAATTCTATGACGAGATGACCTGCCAACATTTTGAATTTTCATTGAAAAAATTATGATGATGAACATGTATTGTGAAGAATCTATACTTATACTATATCTATACTTCATCTCCGAACTTCAATTATACATTCGACATGTTTCTAATAGAAATATATTGCAAGTTATTTGGCTGAAAAAAATAGCATCAATTTATCCCGTTTGTTCTTATGGGCAACATGCAGTGCGACTACTATTAAACTGTCCCTTAAAGAAACGCATGTAAAACTTATCTGCGATTAATTCATCCAAGAAATTCTTTTACTTTTTCAAACTAACAACTTTACACAATTACTCACGACAATTACACAGGATTGGTGTCTTTTGGAACAAACTTAACGGAATTAATTTTATACTAGCTCATGGCTTCTGTGGGATAATGACAACAGGCTAAAATCTTGCAGAACGTTGTGTGTCTTCTAATGTCTATCTAATGTCTAAAATCTTCTATTTTAATATTCCAGATAACATAAGGATTAGACATCAATGTCTTTTTTAAACAAGGCACACATCTTGTTCGACAGATTTATTTAGAATTCTAGTAGTCCAGCCGTTACGTGGTCTCTGTTTTATTAAACCCGACTCCCGAAATCTTTTAAGGCATCTTTGTACAGGTCTTTAAAATGTTTGACACATTTTAGAGAGCTTTGAAGTTGAACGTTCTGAATTCTCAATTGATTTACGCAAAATTAACTGACGAACCTGTTCTTCATTCCTTGGCCTTGGTAGTGTAGGGACTAGTGTGCACTTCTCTCGCCCAAGCGGCCCGGTTCCACTCTCGGTACCGGCAGTTCTGGTTAAAGTTTTCTGCAGTTTCCTTTAGCTGTAATACAAATGTGGAAGTTGCGCTAAGACCAACTGTTAAGTCGGCTGCAGCCGCACGTTGCGCCAGCGTAATAGTACCTAATAATCGCCCCTCTCTTCCGCGCAAGTTCCATAGTTTCTGGGGCCTGGTTTGCCAGGTAATGGGTAGTTAGCAATTATTATTTCGACACTATTTTGAGAACGTAAACAAAACAGTTTTTTAGTAGCACGTTTTACACTTTTAATTATTTCATTTTAATAAACAAGGTCTAAATGAATACAGATAATAACGTTTCTAATCTCAAGGCACATCTTACTATTTACTGTGATAGATTGCAGCAAATCTAGACTGTGCGTCATCCAGTCGTTCAACTAATATGCCAGCTGCGTTGATAGTATGGTGGGTTTCTACAGTGGCATCGTTATTGTTAGCCAATGACTACATATTACCTTTTATCAATAAATAAGTAAAGTTTTCCATGTATTTGTTTTATTTCGAAAATTTACCTTTTCTCGATCTATTGTCAACATAACAAAATAACGATCTTCATGGGATCCTAGAAAACAAACAAAAGTTCTGATGTTGAACTACAAGAAGTACAAGTTTGTTGAGAATTACATAGCCTCCAACTGCTATTATAACATTAAAATTCATTCTGGAATGTTTAGTTTTATTTGGGATATTCCGAGTATCATCAAAATTAAGTAATATATCGTACTTATTTCTGAGAACTAGGTGTTTCATTTTCGCAATTTATATTTGTTTACATTTTATAACATTAGACATGGCATATGTTGTTTATTGGCAAAAAGGGAAGCTGTAAAACTTTTCTTTACCTTCTTTTTACTGTGAAGGCAGTGAATCGGCAATGCAGGTAGTGAGTCGGCAATGAAGGCAGTGAGTCGGCAATGAGGGCAATTCTGGCGACAGTTAAGGCATTGTTGGTGCAATGCAGTAAATGTAGCGGCAATGAAGGGAATGTAGCGGCAGTGAGGAAATGATAACGAAACACGTGGATCGTTGCCCAAACACGGCAGTGGTGTACAGATTTTTGATGGGCGAAACACCCCTCGTATAGATGGCACCACAACCACTTGTCACTATCAATGTTAATTCCACGACCGAATATATAGTGGATTGACACGAGATAGTGCAACTGCACTGTTGATTAAACGGAAATGTTAGATGCGGCTGTAACCCTGCACTTCACCTTTAAAAATACATGGCAGTCGCATCTAGCATCTTCGTTTAATCAACAGTGCAGTTGTGGGACCAGTCTTCTGCTTCAGTGGTACTGGACTTGTGACTATATGTGTAGGGTGGGTTGAGGGTTCTTGTTCCTCACTTGGTGTATTTCCTTGTGCTGCTGGTCATGAATTGCTGAATTTGCTTGGTCAAGGTTCGAAGAACCGGCCGTATTCGCTTATATTTATAAAAGTTTGTGTGGAATCCCGACACTGCAAAGGCGGTAAACGGTGATTATTTATGTACAATAACGATATATTTTCTTCAATAAAAGATCTAAAAATACATTTTTTAAATAAATATATGTATATGTTCAGTCATTTTTAAAAATACATGCAATAGGAAAGTCAGAAGAAATGTGAAATTGTGCATGCCAATATTTTGTTCTACAGAGCTAATATACTGTCCGTAAGGTTGAAAGTAACAAATTATGTATTTTATGGCACTGGAGTGCGTTATGAAAATAAGATTGGTAAATGTAGCTAGGGAATGTTTTAACATCTCCCATTAATTATTCAAAGCAATTAATTAAACAAAAACATAAAATGTTTAAAATGAAAAGGTTATATAAGCTATTCTCTTGTGTTAAATAAATAAACGTGAATAGATTAAACACAATATTTGTATTCTTCAAATTAAAAGGAATAAGGATGTTTTTTATAGGTACAAAATGTAAAACGAATAAAATAACATTTCTTTTATAGTCTCATCATTATTATTCTCTTTCTCACTAAAATCAATACTTGATGTGTTTGATGTTTAGTTCAGAGAATTTCTGAAACAAAATTTGCTGTTGATGTATACACATAAACTTGTCTGTACATACATTTCAACTCTAATGCGCAATCTAACCCCAGAGGCAGAGGATGCTCATTCGTGGTTACACCCTTTTGTTATAAATTTTGCCTCATTTCCTTTTACAGTCAGATATTCAGGACACGCATCAACGCCACTAATAAAAACCAAAGAAGTTTCTCATTAAAATTTTTAATTTTTATGTATTCTGAATTTAAATTATCTTGTTTTTACTGAAATATGATTGTCCTTTGTTTCACCTTCATCCTTTGACTCTTAATATCTAGATCGATAATTTTACGTGTTTCTCAGATGAATCAACTTTGATTGCACACGCTACATTCGCCTTTACAAATGAAAAATTGAAATAAAGAAAAAGTAATAACGCGTTTTGCATTCCAACAAAGTGAAAAACGGTAATATATACATACAAAACTAATATAAAGTCAAGCGGGTTAAGAATTTTTATAGCATATGCTGCCGCCATTGATGCTGGCAGTAATAAAACAGAGGGTATTAATACAAGGAATTCATAATGAATTCCCTCTAGCCAATGAAGTGGTTGTGTTGTGAAATATCTATACCTATTACAGCTCCGAGTTAGACTGATCCATACTTCATAAGCTGTTCTGTATTCAACTCAATTTAGGAATAGCATAAAATATTTATGAAAGTAATATCCTGCTGCAATACTTGTGGGCGTTAGATATTGATTACCTATTACTATAGGGAAAGTATAAAATTAATTGCAGCAAAAGAATGAAGTAGGAGAGAACCGTATCAATACACACCGATACAATTGTTCAAAAGTTTAATTGAAGTTCAAATAATAAGTTTGCTGAATTCATAGAGAAGTTTAATTGTTGAATGTTATTTCTATAGGGTACGTAGTTAATAGCAACAAGATACACTTGCTTAGAAGTTTGTTATTGCGAAGCTGTTGTTTTAGTAATAACAGTATTATTTAATGTTATTAATTAACAAAACCAACTTACGAAGAATACAGGAGGTTTATGTAACCTTATGTGAGTTTAAAAAATATCAAAATCCTTTCAAAAATTCTACTACAAATAAAAATGTTTATATTCCTATGGCTCTATTCACAGCATAATCTCTTCCAAAAGTATTCAGCAGCGCCATTTGAAATTAACTTAACTTATATGTGCAGCCATGCCATAGATAATCTATGGTTTCGGGTTATTCCTAACTACTAGCTGTAATTGGAAGTCTCCAGATCATATTTTAGAGATTTATAGATTCATAAATAGATTCAGTTGTAAGGAAAGGTTCGTGCCTGTGTTAAAGAAACCTTTAAAACCCTTAAGGTGTTACAATCATAAAATGCAGTCTTTAAATCTCCTCCTTTAGGAGTGTCATTCTCGTCATAAGTACATGTATTGAAATAATATGTAAAGAAGGCTTTAGATATAATAGACCGATTTTAATGGTGGCAGTAATATTATGGTAGCTTCTAGTTTTGACGCATTCGTAAGAATAGCACGCTCACATCGTAGCTGTACAATATACAGAAAATAAACGCGAAACCTTGAGGAAATTTCAAAAGAGCCCTTCCTGCTAGATGCAAGAGATCGAAGCAAATAGTCTACCACCTATTGGAGTTTTAAATTAATACTCCTGTTTAGAAAATAAATAGAGAATGTCGCACTTATTGATGTCAATGGAAGTAAAATCGTATGACTACTTTGAGTTGCCTATATCGTAGATATCGGAAAATTGTTAGAAGTCTTTGCCTGTATTCGGTATAAAGTTGCCAACCTGTATCGTTAACCTAACTGACATAAGATATGTAATTTTAGAAATCTATTAAGTACTATCTTACCAAACTAAACTTCGAGAGCAATCGATAACTTGATGCAAAGAGTACTTCTTAGCCCAGGTTAATTTGTTTTATTTTTTATTCTTGAAAGTTCACTACATTTGACAAATTTTATTTCTAATAAATATCTATGTTGAAAATAACTTT
Source organism: Agrypnus murinus (assembly GCA_929113105.1). Taxonomy (NCBI): domain Eukaryota; kingdom Metazoa; phylum Arthropoda; class Insecta; order Coleoptera; family Elateridae; genus Agrypnus; species Agrypnus murinus. The sequence continues at coordinate 57,794,384 of OV816024.1, forward strand.
TTCTGTTTATAATACGACATTAATAAACGTTGGAAGTAATTACAATGCAAAATGTCGATAATCATAATTGTACAAAATGATATAGTACTTAGTTTATAATGGAGCCAGAACTAAGACAGAAAAATTAAATGATTTCAGCCCATATTGTGACATCAGATAGCATCCAGAATACAGAGACTAGAGGTGACCCCTAGGACCTTAGATCTAAATGCTCTGGTTAGATAGTAACTGTTATACGCAAAATAACCTACATATAATAAAGTTAAATATTGCTGCTACAATACCTTCGATCTTAATGCTCTAGTTAGATGGCAACTTTACGCAAAATAACCTACATATAATAAAGTTAAATATTGCTGCTACAATGTCCCATGCTTTTATCCAGAGTTGGTTCGATAGCTATTAAATGGTAGCTAATCTTCAATTATCATTACTCACACGACATTATCCCTCTTCAGGCAGACAACTATGTTGATCATAACGATACACCATGTTGGCCAACCCTCAGAGCTGGACTTACAATATGTTTTACACATCAGTGGCGTGCGGCCCACGGAAGCAATGGAAGCAATGCTTCCCTTTAGAATTTATTAAAAATAAAAACCAATGCTAACAAAAATATTTTTATAAAATCATGGTTATTGTTTATTTAAATTTGTAATATTTAATCAACTTTAAGCTCAATATCAATTTCGTACAGCGAAAAGTATAATTATTTAGAGTACTATTTTAAATTAGGCTCATTAAACTTGCACGGAAAGATAATACCGATTCAAATGTGTTACATACACTGCATATAAGCACTGATTTCGTTGCTTATAACTGCTCTTCTCCTAGCCGTAATTAGCGGGCGTGGCGATACAGACGATGCGGTTAACATTGTTTGGTCGTTATTTTTAGTGTGCTTCGTGCCCAAATGTTTATTATAATTTGGTTATTTGTTCGATTTAGTGTTTGTTAAATTTAATATTACTTAAGTAATGTAAATCTGTGAATGAGACTGTATTTTGTCACATTTTATTATTTCAATTTATATAAATTGGAATTTTTTTAAAGACAAATAATTCTATTTAGTTTGCTCTGTAGTTAAATTTAAAATTGCACTATCGTCATGACTGCAAATTCAGCTGCATCGGTGGAAGGTTCGAGTACTTCCGATTCATCCGAATTGGGACGATTTTTTTGTTCAGTTTGTAAATTATTAATAAAGAATTTTCTGTATACAGTTTTGAATAGAAATTACAAATTGTTGAGAAAGACAGCTCAAAACCAGAACTTTCAAATTTAACAACAAAGATTAAAACCTGCACCGGCATTTTGCTAAAAAGACCGGAAAATCGAGTTGCATTATAAATAAATACGTAGTAGTTTTTTTTAAATAAAAAATATTAGTCAACAAATTCCATAAGTATAAAGTGTAAAAGTTCTTATTTGAAAAACTCTTAAGCTTAATAATTATAACACTGTATGTTATTGTACCTAGCAAGGGCGGATCCAGAGAATTATTTTGAGGGGAAATTTTTGCAAAAATAATTGTTTAATTAAATAATAATTACACAAACATTATTTGTTTCTATTCTATGTATACTTATTTCTAAATTGGGGAGGGGGAATTTTCCCCATCCCCATCGTGAATCCGCGCCTGTACCTAGGTATACTAAAATTACAATCGTGGTTGCTTCCCTAGCCTAAATTCTCACCGCACGCCACCGTTACACCTATAGGCTATTCAAGAGTAAAGAAGATGTTTAAGCATTAAAAATTTAAAATCTGTGCGCCACTATTCGCAGTGTCGCTACATCCACTGCAGTAATGATTACTTCCAATAGTTTTCATAATTTGTTCACAAGACCACACTGTAAACAGAAGGTGAGCTACAAAATCTGTATATGGGCTGTAGTATTAATCAAATTAAGTATATTAATTTATTTACTGTGTTTGGTAATGTAACTCTTGGTTTGATTCTTGTCATTATTGACACATGTTTTGCCTACTATCACGGAGTACCTCAAAAAACTGAAAAACTGAAAATCTCTACATAGTATTATCTTATATAAAAGTATTTTTAATAAGGTACTTGATCGACGATAGAGTGTAAGTTCAACACACCTTATGTAGCAAAAAATAAGATCGCAATCTCCTATCGATTAAACATTTGGCTTTGGCTAAAAAAGCCGAAGGCTGAATTTTGCTACCCTATCAACAGCATAAAACCCGTTTTAGCATGCCTACTATACATTTTTTCTAGATCCAAAATATTAGAAAATAACCTCGAAAATATTTTTATTAATTTTTGGCACTAATAGCGTTTTGAGAATAATTAAAAATCATTATTTACTTATTTATTAAAATAATTGATATTATTACTATTAATTAGCTACTTTTTGTTTTTGTGAATATAAATCATTTATTCTTGTTTATTGTTTCCAGCCTTACTTTGTGAAACTCCATAATCATGAAATAAATAAAGATTAGTAAAAAGTTTCACAGTATTTATTAAAATATAACCTGACAATATTGTTTCGACAGCTAAGCTGTCGGTTACATGTCTAAATATCACAGTCATAAAATCACACGACAATATACGTATCATAGTCAAAATACCACATGCTAATATACCACATGCAAAAATATCCTAAGGACAGAATATCTTATGAAAAAATATCCTGATACAAAATATCACTATTATGTTTAAAATATAATAATAATTTATTTTACTCAGTAAAAAACCTTTATCGACATTTAAATACTCATATACAAATAATTACATTTACGTTCTTATTTACAACTGTAATTATAGTATGCGTACAAACCATATTTCCTTAAACCTAACCTAACATTGTAATTAAATATATCCCTCGATATTAAATACAGTATCATAGTAGTTCTTACTAAGATATTTTTTATGTGATATTTCCTATTATATTAATACATACTATAATATTTTATTAAAAATAAAATTTTCTCTTTTTGCTTTAAAATAAATTATTTAAACATATAAAATTAATTTTTGGGTATAGCAGAAATTTGAGAGCCACATAATCTCACACTCTAAAAAACACCCTTAGACAATTGTTTCGCCCTCACTTTGGGCTCCTCAGCAGAGACTGGAACCTTTTACAAATATAGGTTCCAGGTCCGGTTTTTGAAAATTCGAATTAAAGGTTTCGGTTCCGATTCCAATTTTGATGTTCTAAACATTAAGGTTCCGGTTCCAGGGTTTTTTAGATTCCATAAGGGTTCCGGAAGCAAAAGTAATGACGTCACATTTTATGTTGGTATATAGCTCCAAATATCTCCAAACAAATATGACCTTGATAACTGACAGTCGATGCATGTTAGGTTAAAATATTACTTATAATATAGGTGATAATTAATAAATATATTTGCTCTTCGGTATTTCAACTCTTTTTACTCGGGAAACTCTAGTACTATAGTTACAATTATTTACAACAATGGATACCATAGAAACTGAGCTGTTGGAGTAAACAGATGTGAAGTACCGAACGTGGTTAATATTGTAGATTCTTTTCAAGATGAAATTTGTTTAGAAATATTCAGGGCTACCAATATAAAATGTGACGTAACACTTTTCTCGTCAATTCACACACTGCTATTGGTCAATTAGTAGTGGAAATGGATCTAGTATCAACATCAACTTAGTAAGAAATGGTTATGGTAGCGCTGTTGGGAGAATATTGAACTACTTTTTTTTATTTACCAGTAGAACCTAAATGTGGAACCAAAAAAATACCGGTTCTCGTCTCAACATTAACACGAATTTTAGTAAGGGTTCCGATTCCGGTTTCAGTTCCATAAAAGTAATCGGTTCCGGTTCCGATTCCAGTTCTTTTGTGTTCCTGGTCCTGTCCCTGCTCCTCAGGGACTGGTGGCATTGTCTGAAACCCTGAACCTCTGTACCTGTTGCTTCTCTATATGTAAATCTCGAATTTACATTAATAGTAATAATTACAATTGGAGACATCTGTATCATGTTGTCCTAAAGCAAACTTCCATGTACACCCGGAAGTAAATATTATTAGGTAATTATTCGATATACCGACCCCGATCGTACATTCATACATACGGAAATACCAAGCGCTACGGATTTTCGTTGAAAAGACGTCATAAAAACAGGTAAAAATTATAAAATCTTCCTGTCATATGACACAAACACCATTTTTACGCCATTTTCACGTAAATACAGTCAACTTTTTTACTAACTGTAACCTAACATCATAATATTCTAACCTCAAAATAGCGATTTTAACATTGTTTTTCTTATTATTTTTATTTTCTTATTTGTTCTCTGAGTTATCCTCTACAACTCAGTGTCATTTGTTTACCTGGGTTCAGAAGGGTCCTTATATCGAATAATTAATTATTATCAAATAATAAAATTTTACTAAAAATAAAATTTTACTAAAAATAAAATTTTATTAAAACTTAGCATATCTCGTCATGTGATATTTTGTTCTTGAGATATTTTTTATTAGGATATTTTATTCTTGGGATATTTTTTATTATGATACCTATTTTGTTTTGTGATATTTTAAACGTGATATTTCGTCGGATGATATTACGTCTGTGATATTTAGGCGTGACACCAAGCTGTCATTCCACTAACAATGCCAGATTTTAGCAAAGAGATATCAGCCATTAAACAACTAGCACATGCAAAACATTACAATCCGAACATGATTGACACTTTAATTAAACAAAAAGATTATAGGTTTGCTATCAAAAGAATATATCTCATTGACAATCAAACAGAAGACACATATTACATATCTATACCATATTTTGGCAAAATATCAGAAATAATTGCACATATACTAAGAAAAACCAACAATTATAAAATAACATTTAAAACCACCACTAACACTTTTTCATTTTTATTTAATGCTAAAGACAGAACACATGATAGCATGAAATCGGGCATTTACAGTTTAAATTGTTCTTTTTGTAGTTCGGTATATATTGGGCAAACACTAAGATATAAAGACATAAGATATAAAGAACACGAACGTCATTACAAAAATAAACATCATGAAAAATCTAATTATGCCAAACTCCTTTTAGAACAAAATCACACAATGACTCCTCAAAATAATATTAAATTCCTACATTTTTGTAATAACAAACGCAAATTAGACATTTTAGAAGCCTTTGAGATATACAAACACAAACTCAGGGTACCTATAATGAATGAACAGATTGAGCTCAGTAATTCTCCGTTGCTGGAAGTGTTAGATATTTAATTCTGATTGTTATTATTATTTTATCTAGTTACCTATTTTTGTATCTACCTTAGCGACGTGTTTGTTTATATTTATATTACCTTTGATAATGACAGCTTAGCTGTCGAAACAATATTGTCAGGTTATATTTTAATAAATACTGTGAAAGTTTTTACTAATCTTTATTTATTTTATAAATCATTTATGTTTACTGTATCTTTAGTTCTCTCGTGAAATAGAATAATTTTTAAAAAGTGCCATTTATGATACGAGGCATAGAAAAACTAATTTTTAATTTTACAGTAAACTATCTGGCTCTAATTACATATTTGTTTTGCATACTTTGTTTCGTTTTTCTTAGTTTTATTCAGCAGTGTTTACTGTTCCTTTTTTTCACCAAACCGAATTATAGAACGCATTAAAAGGCACGTTCTGCTTTGTATAATTTTAGTTTTTTCGAGTATTGGAAACTCGTATATTATGCAATACCTTTATTATGAATAAACATTATATTTAATAATCTATTTTGCAAACGTTTTAATTGTTTTAAATATTTTTTACTTAATAGAGCAATGCAGTAAAAAGCAACACAATACGAATATATTATCTTCTGTTTCTTTCAGTATTTTCACAATGAGAATTTACACTGTGCATTTTTAACAGTAGTAGTATTCGTAAAAGTTTTCTTCATTTTTTAAGTATCAAATTGAACGGGTTTAAAGGAGACTTTTATTAATAAATATAATAAACATATACCTATATAGTTGTAAATAATGAAGATAACTACAATATCAATAATGCATTTTCACAATATACTATCTGCATGGGCATCACCAGGAAAAAAAATTGGAAAGGGGGGGGGGCAGATAGACAAAAAGGAGTATATATTGTAATGATGTTCGTCGACTTACCAAAAAACATCGACCAAAATAAAAAAAAAACAAAAGTTGGGCGCCAGCTCACTCAGATTGAGCATGATAAACATGTTACAAATTTCAAAAGGTTAATTGAAATTGTTGATCTCAGGTCGTGTTATGAAAAGTTCTCGCATTCCTTCTTTCCTAAGAAAAATTAATAAATTACTTTTATGATTCAAATAACGATCAGACCTTACATTCTGTCTTATAACAAAAAAAGCTGAGAATCTAGATTGTTGTCTCGTGGCTGAAAATTCTCTTGCACACACAAAACCAAAAAAATAATGTTTCACCACACAATAATTTCCTACCTGGAGAAGCTCGCCGGAACATCAGCAACTGAAGAGCTCATAGTTGATGCAGGACGCATGATTACCAGGAAGCTGCCATCCAGAATGCTTTGGAGTAATATGGAACATGGATCCAGCTTACCGTTCTTGAAGATTTGTTGATTTATTTCTTTTATTTTATAGAGTAAGTCCTTTTGTTTTGTTTACTAATCTTTTATTGCAGTATTGTATAAGCAATTTTTATCTAATGTTTTTTTTAATAAAAATAAAAACACAATAACACTTTAGTATTTTTATTTCCCGCTATTCCAAACAAAAAATATTATTTCCACATAAACAAAATACAAACATTAGGTTATCACTGTGATGAACGTTTATTGTTTACATTAATCGTAATTATTATCAATTTATTTTTGTGAACTTTATTGTTTACACCTTTTATTCTAAATATTACAATACTATGGTGAACTTAACTGTTTACACCTCAAACATCAAAAATCAAGTCCAATACATTAATCTTACTTATTATTATAGTGAACTTTCCCGTTTACACCTTTTATTCAAAATATAATAATACTACAGTGAACTTAACTGTTTACACCTCAAGCATCATTTTTCAAGTCCTTACTACCTTTCAATTCCTTCCCAAAAACCTGACACATAAAGTGCCCTCTAATAGAATTTTCAAAATTATTCAAAATATTCCCATTTCTTAATATACAAGCTAATACAATATTTTTGGTTTACAAAATTATATATAAAATAACGTATTAAATTGATAATGACACAATTGATAAATGTTTAATTAGTCTGATAGTTTCCAATATAGTAATTTGAAACTAACAATTTCAAAATAATAAAAATTTGCGTACAATAAATTTCAAAACCAATGGCGTCGCATAAATTGGACACAATCACAAAAAGAAAATTCATCTTTCGTTCTTTCATAACAGAAACTCATTAATGATCACCTAATATCACGAAAATTGACCTTAGCCTAAAAAAAATATTTTCCTTTTTAAATAAATATTTTCAAAGGGCAAAATCCACTACAATATATAATTAATAAATATAACCATATAAAAAATCAGTTATAAAACATAAAAATTCTAAAACACAAAACGGAACGTTGCGAAAGAAAATAAAATATTTTAAAACGTAAAATAAAATATTAGGCTGAGATTTACTTTAGCGGGCAGAAAGGAACTTTAACGCACCCTACCCTTTCGATGCAGCTTGACGAGCTCAGTCGAATGGCACTAGTCCCTAGGTTCGGAGATACCCAGTTTAAAAGTTACGCCACTGTCTGCCCCGTATATTAAGACTATGGGATAAACTTTTTTCATTGAAATCAATGGCGTTTTTGGTGAGTTTCATGACACTGTTAGGTTAATTTAGGTTAGGCTAGTAGAAAGCGAGGTTTTTAAACTCACTGCTCCGTTTGGCGATACTCACCAAAGTAACCAAAGAGAATTGTTAGCTTAGGTTAGGTTTGGTTAGGTTAGACTACGTTAGATTAGATTAGTTAGTAAATACTCACCAAAGAAACCGATGAGGATTGTTAAGTTAATATCGAGCATTATCAGTTTGCTGCGAATTTAATTCATCTGTAGTGGTGTATACTATATTAATTTAGTATTAGTAAAATAAATTGTGCATTTAAAGTATGTTTGCGTTAAAGTAACCAGTGTCGTCTGAGCTTTTGACAATTGCGGTACAAATGTAACTAAAATATCCTTTTTTAGTCAAAGAATTATTTCAAGATGAAGAAAGGGGAAACAAAATAGAAATTCAAGAATGCCAGAGCATGCGTGGACTATAGAACGATCCGCTCTATAAATCATATACTAAAGATCTTTCTCCGCATAATACACGAAAGAATATACACTAAACTAGAATATCAGATACTCAATTAAGCTTCAGAAATGGATTAGGTACTAGAGATGCACTATTTGAGATTCAGACTCTTATAGAAAGATGCCG